>OX422207.1:43631573-44311599 GCA_949130495.1 Sambucus nigra | reverse complement strand
GTTAGAAAATACTTATTTTTCTTTGAAAACCTTTCATAAACACACCCTTGTATTGATTATGGATTAAACCTCTATAGGTTTCTTAATCACCCATCTAGTCTCTTCGCTTTACAAAAGCTTTTACCTTATGGACAGTAATCAATTTTCACATTTCTTGTCCACTTTATCCTTTACGGGAATAATTACTAATTCATTCAAGTTAGGTTGTCTTTTCACATACTTAGCACACACCCTATTTTTTGATATGTTCAATTTTCATTATCTTTTTCTCAGAATCTTCCAATATCTGCATACTTTAACTGGCTCCATATCACTGACCATGCCACCATATGCTCTGGCCAGTGATTTTGGGTCTTTCACCCCAGGGCTCCGGGCCCTCCTTAATTATTTCGGTATCATCCGAGTCCTTATATGTGTTTTAACATTTTGCAATATTCATATTATTCCACTTTTCTTTTTTCCCGATCAAAGCTAAAGACCCAGAGTTTCACCTCAACTTGTGTTATACATAAAATAGTCATTTTTTGTCCTTTTTACTCTAACTTTGATGTTATCCCAAAATCATGTTCCTTTAAGATCCTTTTTGTGTAACACCTTTTCCAACATTTTTATTTCATATTTTATTTCATAAAAATGATCCAATTTATGTAACATTACCATTTTACCCATTTGTTTTCAAACTTGTCGTTTCCTCCATTTTCACAAGTGTTATTTCTAAAAACACCATTAAGCCATCCACACTAACTTCTTAAGTGTTCTTAACCTATTAACACTTTTTTGACATTTTGAAGTAACATTATTCTAAAGTATGAAATATCTTTATTTTATCACTTTCTTTTTCAAGAAATCATTGAACATCTAAGACTACTTTATAAGAAAAATACAATTTTCTTTATTAATTTATTTAGTCTTAAAACCTTACACTTCTCAGATTTTCAACACCCTTCTCACATATCTTATGACATGAAATTTTTTATTTTCTTTATTTCATGTTTAAACCCAATAAAAACCTCATTAAACTTGTTTATATATCGACCTCAAAATACTATAAGTTTATGTGCACGAAGATGAATTTTAAGCCCAAAAATCCTATCAAATGGGTCTAACATGTGATTTACTCTAGAAACTTCCCAATGTTTGCACAAACATACCTTTCAAGGTAAATACATTATATATATATATATATATATATATATATATATATATATATATATAAGAGGGAAAAATCCCTCATTCACATAATTATTCAAGGAGAAAAAGCCTATCCAATGTGGCTTACAAGCAAAGGAAGACTTCAAACCAAGATAAAGAAAAGTAAAAGTCGAAAACATAGAGAAAATAAAAACCACCTAAGAAATAGAAAATGAAGATCTAAAGTAATGGAATCCCATCTTGTCAAGCCTAACAACCCCCTTAACCATAGAAGGAAGATAGAAAGAAGAATTAAAGATCATAGAAGAAGTGGAATGGACTCCAATGTTAGCTAGAGCATCAGCTACCATGTTAGTCTCCGTGGAGCAATGGGATAATGAAAATTTGAGAAATTTAAGTTCTTCTCCGATTTCATTGACTAAGCTCTGCAATTTCTAGGGGGGCTTCCAATTTTTATTAATAAGGTTCACCACAAATAAAGAATCAGCCTCGATATGAATATCTTGATATGGTGATCATTGCACAATTTAATGCCCATTCTAAGACCATATAATTTAGCATAGGAATTGGAAACAGTATTAGTAGAATGTGCATCGGAAATAATAACATCACTCTTATCATTTATCATATTTACTCCATAACCATTAACTCTAGGATTGCCCTTAGAAGCACCATCAACGTTAAGTTTCAAGCCTTTAACCGGGGAAAAGACCATTTGATGGGCATAAATTTTGGGATTTTTCTTTTTATTTAAATGTGGAAAATCCCTATAATATAACCATCAAATTTGGAGAAGGGGCTATTGAAAATTAAACCTGTGTAGATATCTGATATGCGAGAAATGGAATGGGAGATGATAAAATGAGAATCCATGCACATTGAAGAAATCTATAATAGTATTTAGATCTTGATTTAATCCACTAGTTATGCAAAATTGAAGAAATAGAAGATTCATCGAGAGATATACCCATTAAATCAGCAAAGAAAGTCCATATGGGTTGGATGAAAGGACATTGAATGGAGGAATGATTTAAAGATTCAACATCCTTCTTGGAGGTTTTACATCTTGAACATAGCCTGATTCCCACATCTTGGATCAAATCATCGATAGGAACACAATTATTGAGCAGATTCTAGAAAGAATAGAGCATGTTTTTTGGATTTTAGGGTCCCATATCTGCTCAAAGACTATATAAGAAGATTACTATAGAAAACAACAACTTTGGGATCCACCTATTGATGCAGAACTCGTATTCTAGTACTTGTTTAACATAAATAAAGATCATAGAGATTCCTCTTTATTCAAATTCCAGAAGAGTTTCATAGCTGATGATTTAGAATTGAGATTAAAACCTTTGAATCCCAATCCACCTTCAATAGGGTCTTTACATACAACTTCCATTTTTTCCATTGAAGTTTCCACATTTGATCATCACTACCACCCCAGGGCATTTGGCGGTTGTTTTGCATTTTTGACGTTCAATGGCATATTTTCAAGCCTATTCCTGACTATTTGTAATTATTGGTCATGTTCTCAAACCGGGCATCCCGTAACTATAAGGTTAGTTTCCATGTGTCATGTTGATCCTGTGGGAAGTGTCAATGCCCCATGCGGGGGATTTTTTTTTAAATTTTGAACATTCACTTACATGTTTTCAAACCTAAGTCTAACTATTTGCAATTTTTGGTCATATTCCTCAACCGGGCATCTCATGGCTACGCAATCAGTTGCCACGTGTTACGTTGGTCTCATGGGAGATGTTTGTGCCCCTCGCGCTGGAGTTTGGGGGTTGTTTTATATTTTTTTCGTTCAAACACATGTTTTGAAGCCTAAGTCTAGCTATTTAAATTTTTTAGTCATGTTCACTACTTGGGCGCCTCATTAGGCATAAACATTTCATATTTATCCCCTGAATTTCGATGTTTTTATGGTCATATTCATTGCTTTTAACTCAAATTTATCCCATATGTATTCTACTAAACCTTTTCGATAACAATTTCAATTTTTGTGTATTTCTCTCTTGTTTTATAGGTAATTAGCGCAAATGGATGGAAGAGAAACACCGAAACAGCGAAAGAAATGCAAAAAAGGGAAGGCAAGAGCATTTTTGTAAAATTTTAGCCAAAACTATGAGGAGGAGCCAACTGAAAAGGGTAAGATTTTGAAATCATGATAACACTGGAAAAATGACACCTTATTCGGAGCTATGGTGAAGAAATTATGAGCAATTGAATTTGAGATGAAAATCAAAAGTGCAAATAAGAAGAAAAACCACCAAAACTAGGCACTTGGACAGAAGCCTGGGGCAAATCGATTCACCTAGGAGAATGAGTTCTGGTTGGCTATTAGGAATGGAGTGGAACGGTGATAAATATTTCCATGGTCCATTCACGTGACTAATTCTGAAGCGGGATTTTTAGTTTGGACTTATACTTTAACTATAAGAGTTTTTGAGTTTAGGGACTCTTCTAAACGACTTATAACCTATATGTTTAGTCATTAGGGTTCTTTTAACATAGTTTTAATTCATTCTGAAGCTATTAATCAACTGGGAACATCTAGGAGAATATTTTACATGTTTTACATCATCAATTCAATACAAGTTCATAGCTTATTTTCGATTTTTTCTTCTTGCATGATTATATTCTTAAACCTTGGAAACCTTAATTTCCACCACCTTTATTGTTATTTCATTATCTTTACATGCATGTTGATATATTATTACATAGATATTTTTAATATCATATCCGTCTAGATCCATAGAGAGTTGGGGAACATGAACCCAACCAAAGTTTTTTCACAGTAGATATAAAATTCGACATAATTGCATGTTTCATTACTATAGTTTGATATTTTTATTGAAACTAACATTGTAGATATCTTAAATCCATTTATCGTATGTAACCGTAGTGTTTGAGAATAAGATATACAAGTCAATAATTCTATCGTTCACTATAATTAATTTGTTGACTAAATATTGTGTGGATTAACACCCTCATAAATATAGTTCTTCGGATTAGTTAATGTTCTTATTTTCATTAAATATATAATTGTTGATAATTTTATATTTAGGGGTAATACCTACAGTTCAGGGGATTCGATCTCGACTCTACTTTTTCTGAATTGTTTTCATAAAATCAAAAAATTTAGTTTTTTGCTTTCTTAAATTTAATTGCACTTGCTAGCTTAATTCTTTGCAGTTAATTATAATTCTCTCCAAAACATAGTCACCTTTTTTTCTTTTCTAGAGTCGATAACTAGGTTTTAGAAGCCTACCTTGTAGTTGTCGTCTCGATTTTTATTCTATACCCTGAGGAATCGACCCCTGACTTATCGGGTTATTACTTGAGCGACCAACTTGCACTTGAGCTGTAGATACATGCATTGCACACACATTTTGCGTTTCATCATGTTTTGGTATCGTTGCCTAGGAATTAGGTGGAGACACTACGTTAGGTTGAATTAATCTCAGAATTTGACTCTAAATCCTAAACAAATAAAAAAATATTATAAATCCCATTTTTTTTTAAAATATATAAAAATTCCAAAATGTTCAAAAAATCAGGTAAAGTAAAAATAAAAATAAAAATATGAGTCTTGAAAACACCCCACGAGATAGTGATGCAACCGAATTACCTTTAGATATAAGTCTTGAAAATTTTAAGAAAGAATTCATCCTGGTGGAAGAGGACCTGACTCTTGAAGTCCAATCATTATTGGACTCAGTTGGTCACCTAAATGAGAGAGATTAGAATGGCATGATAGATAAATTCCTTCCTTATGAACGTGATCCTGAGCCTATCAAAAGTATGCTGAAACGTAAGGTTTTAATTATTAGTGACAAGATTGAGAAAATAATTCGAGCGTTTCCCCTCGGTGACGTATGGTTTGACATACCACATTGTCATTTTCCACCACGTTCACCCGTGCCATTTAATTTTTTGGATGAGATCGAGGACATAACTAGGTATTATCTTATTTGAAGCCCGATTTATTCATTCTAGAGTTAGAGGGAAATCTAGGCTTAGCGTGTGATTCAAAATTTCAGCATGATAGAATCTCCAAGTTTGACCATTTATGTTATGATGTAGCGATGCATGTCGATAACTGAACTCACAACATTCATTATGTGCTTCCATATGTATACTTGTTCTATTGGGTTGACTTTCAATTTTTCAGACTTTTGATTTTGATTTGGAGGACCAGGTACATGAGGTTGAGTAAGTTTTATTATAGAGGTCATCGCAATCCCTATAAGTATGGAGTTATATAGTATCTTATTACATTTTAATATTTGTTCGTTTTATTTTCGCACTCTGCTTATCTTATTTCAATTTTAATTCTATTGATTGAGGATAATGCAAAAGTCTAAGTTAGGTGGTATAAGTGCGTCTTTAAAACTTCACAAATGTTAAAATGCTTCCCCAAAAATTAGAAAATTTTAAAAATTTCCCCCAAAAAAAAAATATTTCGAAAAAGCCAAATATATTTTTTTTTCAAAATAAATAGAAATTGGCATTTAAATTCTTCGAAAATATCTTAATTTTTTTGAAATCTCAATTTGTAAAAATCCTAATGCCCTAAGCCGAAATTGACGACAATGAAAATTGAGCAAAAGTTGATGACTTAATGAATAAGTGTGAAGAATTCTTAACCCGACGAGATTTTTGAGCCAATCATTTTTTCCCCGTATAATTAAATTAATCTGAGTAAAACGTTAACTCAAAGTTATTTTTAGCGTTAACAAGTCGTTGATGATCTCTAAATCATTATTTTGATCGATTATGGAAAATAGGGGAAATATTGTTTTGAAAATGTGCTAAAAATGTCTCAAAAATTAAATTCATCCTGAGACCCATGTGATAACCTTATTAGTAATTGGGATAAATGATGTTAGGACATAGTTTGTTTATCCAGAAATATTAGCCATAAAAAGTCATGAAAAAAATTATCCTTTTTGCACAAAAATGTTATACCGTTTTTGTTTGTTAGCCCAAAAAAATTCATCAATTTAGTCCGTCCGGTATATAGAAAGGATCAAGAAAAATAGAAAAAAGCTCACACAAAAAGTTGAAAAGAAAAAAAAATATGAAAGAAAAATAGATAAATGAGAAAAGGATGAAAAATAGAAGGAGAGAGTGGGAAGAAAGAAGGGGGAAAAAAGAGAAATAGCCGCAAAAAGTTCCAATGGACAACGCAAGAAAATTTCCCTACGCCAAAATTTTCCATCCATTCCAATTTTTACCAAAAACATAACCCAAAAATGTCTTAATTGAGTGCAATAACGAACTTATTTACCGCATAGAGGGATAAAACACTAAAAAACTAATAAAGGGACAAAATGATAGGAATAAAGAATTGTGTTTTTCCGTTTTCCAATGAACGTAACTCGTTCATTAGATCTTTTCACCCTAAATATTTTTGTCTTTAATTTATATGTGTTAAATCGTGTTTCATTACATTTACTCCTAATATCATGCACGCTGAGAGAAAATAGCCACAATCCGGGTGATTTGTTTTTGAGTGCATTCCATGATAAATTGAATAAAGGCGAATTTTTGAAAAGTAGCGTAATAATCAATCAGTAGAATTTAGAGGTTTAATTTTTGGCTTCGCACACACACACACACACACACACACACACACACACACACACACACTATGAATTGAGATTTTGTCGAATAAATTTTTTTAGTAATTACTTTTTTTGCAATTTAGTTTATACGATTTTTAGTTATTTTGATATTTTTTCTTTGAGTCAAAAAATGAAGTTTGTGAGTAAATTTACTGCAAACCCTCACGAGACACAACTCGTCTTACTTACTAGGGTAACAAAGGTGTTTAACGACTTGTTGCATATGCTAAATGCAATCGCTTACACACGAAAGAGGTATCATATTCCATTAGTGGTTTAGAAGTCTATTTAAACTTATGCACTTATTCTTTATGTTCCTTGGAACGAGACACATTCAATGTTAGGGGGATTTGATTTGGCATAAATATTTCATATTTATCCCCTTAATTTTGGTATTTTTATGGTCCCGTCCCGTGCATTGCATTTAACTCAAATTCATACCATATTTATGCTACTAACCCTTTTCGGTGAGTATTTCATATTTTGTGTATTTTTCTCTTTTTTTTATAAGTAATTAGTCAAGTGGATGGAAGAGAAACGCCGAAACAGTGAAAAAAATGAAAGATATGGAAGTCAAGGGTATTTTTCTAATTTTCCATCCAGAGCCCGAAGAAGGAGACAACTAAAAAGTTTAATATATTAATGTCATGAGAATAATGAAAAAACCGCACCCTAATCCATGCTATGGTGTAGAAGTTATGAGCAATTGAAGTTGAGATGAAATTTTAGGGGCAAAATTGTAAAGAAGAAGAAAATTTACCAAACCGAGGCACCTAGACAGAAGACGGGGTCGAATCGGTTCACCTGAGTGAATGGGTTTGAACTTTGAAAAATATTATCACGGTACAGAACCGTGACTAATTCTGAAGCGAGATTTTTAGTTTGGACTTATCTTTTAGCCAAAAGAGTGTTTGAGTTTAGGGACTCTTCTAAATGACTTCTAACCTATATATTTAGTCATTTGGATTCTTTTAACATAGTTTTAATTCATTGTAAGGCTACTAATCAACGAGGAACATCTAAGAGAATATTTTGTATATTTTGCATCGTCACTTCAATAAAAGATCATAGCTTATTTTTTTATTTTTATTCTTCTTACATGATTATGTTCTTCAACCTTGCTAACATTAATTTCCAGCACCTTTATTATTATTTCATTATGTTTACAATATTTTTAATGGATTCTTACATTGAGATTTATAATATCATGTTCGTCTAGATTCATAGAGAGTTGGGGAACATGAACCCAACCTAGGGTTTTTTACGATAGATATAAAATTCGACATGATTGTATGTTTCATTACTGGAGTTTGATATTTTTATTGAAATTAATATTGTATGTATCTTAACTCCGTTTATCATAGGTGACCGAAGTGTTTGAGAATGAGATATACGTGTCAATAATTTTGTCATTCACTTTAATTAATTTGTTGAATAAATATTGTGCGGATTGACACCCTTATGTATAGTGCTTTAGATTAGTTAATGTTCTTTTTTCATTAAATATATAATTGTCGAGAATTTTTTATTTATCGGTAATACCTACGGTTCAGGGGACTAGATACCGACTCCACTTTTCCTAAATTCCTTTCACAAAATCAAAAGTTTTTTTTTCTTAAATTTACTTGCACTTGCTAGCTTAATTATTAGTAATTAATTAAAATTCTTCCCAAAAAGTAATCACCTTTTTTCTTTTCTTTTCGAGAGTCGATACCAAGATTTTAGAAGCCTACCTTATAGGTTTTGTCGCGATTTTCGTCCTATGCCCTGTGGTCTTGACCCGGCTTACCGGGTTATTACTTGAGCGACCAACTTGCACTTGAGCTGTAGATACATGCATTGCACACACATTTTGCATTGCGTCAAGTTTTTGGTATCATTGCCTAGAAATTACACGCATTGTATATACATGCATTGCACACACATTGTATATACATGCATACCACACACCTTTTTCATCTCATCAGCATCCCGTGACTATGCGATCAGTTGCCTTGTGTTACGTTGGTCCCGTGGGAGGTGTTTATGCCCTTCGCGAGGGCGTTTGGGGACTGTTTTGCATTTTCACCATTCAATGGCATGTTTTTAAGCTTAAGCCTGACACTTTAAAAAAAGTTCCATGTTCTCAAACCAGGCATCTCGTGACTATGCGATCAATTACCATTTGTTAAATTAGTCCCGCGGTAAGTGTTTGTGCCCCTCGCAGGGGCTTTTAGGGATTATTTTGAATTTTTTCCATTCAATAACAGGTTTTAAAGCCCAAGTCTAGATATTTGAACTTTTAATCATGTTCCTAAACTTGGCACCTTGTTACTACACGGTAAGTTGACACATGGTACCTTGGTCTCGCGGGATGTGTTTGTACCCCTCATCGGGGAATTTGGGGGTTATTTTGCATTTTCATCGGTTAACGGCATGTTTTCAAGACTAAGTCTAATTATTTGAAATTTTTAGTCATGTTCCCCAACCAAGCATCCCGTGACTACACGGTCAGTTGCCACATGTTTTGTTGGTCTCATAGGAGGCGTTTGTGCCCTTCACTATGACGTTCAGGGGTTGTTTTTTATTTTTGTCGTTCAATGACATGTTTCAAGCGTAAGTCTGGATATTTTTAATTTTAGGTCATGTTCTCAAATCAAGCATCCCTTGACTATGCAGTCAATTACCACATGTTACGTTGGTCCCCCGAGAGGCATTTGTGCCCCTCGAGGGGGCATTTGTTGGATATTTTTCATTTTCATCATACAACGACATGTTTTTAAGCCTAAGTCCGGATATTTGTAATTATTGGTCATGCTGCTCCCCAATCAAACATCCCGTGACTACGCAAATAGTTATTATGTGTTACGCTGGTTCAATTAGAGGTGTTTGTGCCCCTCGTGGAGGTATTTAGGTGTTGTTTTGCATTTTCGTCGTTCAACGACGTGTTTTCAAGACGAAGTCTTGGCATTTGTAATTTTTGGTCATGTTCTCAAACCTGGCGTCCCTAGAATAGGCGGTCTATTGATACATGTTACATTGGTCCTTGGGAGGTCTTTGTGCTCCTCGTGGGTGCGTTTGGGGGTTGTTTTGTATTTTCATCGTTCAATGCCATGTTTTTAAGCCTAAGTTGGGATATTTATAATTTTTGATCATGTACTCAAATCGGACATTTCTTGATAACACGGTCAGCTACCACGTGTTACGTTGGTCCCGTGGGAGGTGCTTATGCCCCTTATGGGGTCATTTGGGAGCTATTTTTCATAATCGTCATTCAACGATATATTTTCAAGCCTAAGTCTGGCTATTTGTAAATTTTGGTCATGTTCTCAAATTGGGTGTCCCGGGACTACGCGATCAGTGCCACATGATACGTTGATCCCGTGGGAGGTTTTTGTGCCCCTCGCAGGGGAGTTTCAGAGATGTTTTCCATTTTTTCCGTACAACGACATGTTTTCATAATTAAGTCTTGCTATCTACAATTTTTGGTCATGCTCTCAAACCGAGCATTCTGTGACTACATAATTAGTTGTAGGTGTTACGTTGGTCTCATAGGAGGTGTTTGTGACCCCTGCTGGGGCATTTGAGGGTTGTTTTACATTTTCTCCATTCAAAAACATGTTTTCAATTCTAAGTCTGGTTATTTATAATTTTTAGTGGTGTTCTCAAACCGAGTGTCCGGTGACTATGTGGTCAATTATCAGGTGCTATGTTATACCTATGAGAGATTTTTCTGCCTTTTACGGGGGTATTTGGCGGTTGTTTTGTATTTTTACCATTCGATGCCATATTTTCATGCCTAAGTCTGGTTGTAACTTTTGGTCATGTTCTAACCTAGCCATTTTGTGACTATGCGGTGAATTGCGACATTTTAAATTGGTCCCCTGGGAGATATTTATGCCCCTCATGGGGGCGTATAGGGTTGTTTTGCATTTTCATCGTTTAATGGTATATTTTCAAGCCTAGGTTAGGCTATTTGCAATTTTTTATCTTGTTCCCCTATTGGACATCCCGTGGCTACGCGACCAATTTCCACATATTACGGTGGTCCCGTGGGAGGTATTTGCTCCCCTCGCAGGGGCGTTTGGGGGTTGTTTTGAATTTTTGTCGTTCAACGACATGTTTTCAAGCCTAAGTTTGGCTATTTGTAAGTTTTTTTCATGTTCTCAACCTGGGAGGCCCGTGACTATGCGATTAGTTTTCACGTGTTACGTTGATCCCGTGATAGGCGTTTGTGTCCCTTAGGGGTGCGTTTCAGCGTCCCATGACTATGTGTCAATTTCCACCTGTCACGTTCGTTGAGTGGGAGGTGTTTGTGCCCCTCTTTAGGGAATTTAAGGGCTATTTTTCCGCTCAACGGCATATTTTCAAACCTAGGTCTTGTTACTTACAATTTTTGGTCATGTTCTCCATAAAAAATGAAAGAAAAATCAGCACATACCTCTATTGGGCAAAGATAAAATATTGAACATGATGAAAAACAATTCACATACCCTATATCCCTCTCCCCATTGCTAAAAAATCTCTCTACCTCTCTCTCCCTTTCTATCCCCCTCTCTCTTAAAGATACTTGGAATGGATTATAACCAACATAACCTTGTCAAACTAGAAATTGTAAAAAAGTTTGATTTGAAATAATAATTTATATGTAATTCACATCGACGTTATTATTGTTTTATATATGAGTTATGAAAAAAACACTCATTCTTAGCATGAACAAGTGAATGTGTTTTAATACATTACACTATTGTATTAGTTGTTCAATATACAATACACTTAAAAAGTAATTGGTAGTAGATAAGTATTAAATGTAGGCGTGTTTACATATAATCTTAGATCCATACACAACATTGACCAATAACTTTCAGTATTGTCTACTAATTGATGCCCTTGAGTTTAAACCATTTCAATTTTCAGAATTAAACAACCTCATCACCAACTAAAAGGATATCAATAATGTTGAAATAGAATAATTTCACATTTTTAGCCAAAGAGAAGAGTTTTATATTAGCAAACCTTCTTAGGCCAAAAATGTACATATATGACATCAAAATCCCCACACAATAAATTCTCAATAGTAAAACCTTACATCTTTTACACAACTTTTGATCTCAGGGAACGACCCACAAGAGAGAAGAATGTTGATGCTCGTCCCTCAAGCAAGAATGATCACAATATACGCACATATTACACACATATTCATCAACATTATGTGTATAATATTGTGATCAATCCTCCTTGAGGGTGAACACCAGCATTCTTCTCTCTTGCCTCCCAATCTTTAACGATCTTGCAATGTTAATATCAAACCATTGGAAATTCTAATGATATTTATGCCCAAAATGACATCTACCTTTCCAATATCTTCCATATAAAGTTTTCTTATCAAACTTTTCTTAATAGCATTTATTATGAAATTATTAATTCATGTGATTAACATATAGGCAACATAAAGACAAATAATGAGATATGCATTATTAATTTTAATCTATTTGTCACATGACCGTCAAATTTTTCGTGTTATTGCTAGGGTGCTTATTTTAATCTATATATTTAACAAGGAGACATGATTTATTCAGTTGTCCCTTGGCAATAAAACAATTATGTTATTCCATATAAATTTATTCATATAAATATTCATTTAATAAGGCCATTTCACATCAATTTAATGTCTTTCAAGATTTTATAAGGTTGAAATAGTGATTAACATCCTAATAGATGTTGCTCTTGTTACTAAGGGATAGGTACCAAAGCCTTCCTTTTTCCTATGTAGAAGGGGCTTAAAATTAATCTCATTATTCAAGATAAATCCCCACCCCACCCCCACCCCCCAAATAGAGGAAGGTTGAAAAATAAGCAAAGAAGCTCAAGAGTTAGCCAGGAAGAAGAGGGGAAAAGGGAATGAGGAATCTTGAAGAGGAGTCTTTTCATGAGAGCTCGGTTATTTCTTCTTTTATTGAACTTGATTAATTTGTATATTTGTAATACATTGTAACTTGTAATCTTTAATGATATAAATATGAGAGTGAGGTCAAACCGTATCCACGAGGGACAAAGTCGAGCAGGGCTTGGTAGAGATCTCATGCTCTATCGGACGACCTCACTAAGGGAACCTCCGAAGGAACTGATTTGGAGGATTAAGAAGTAAGGAAAAGTTAAGACTTGACTTAACCATTTTGACACACCTAGTAAAAGACCGATAGACCATAATCCAAAAGATCTTACCCAGAGTAACCTTCACTTCCATCTCACATTGAGCCTTGTGCCAAATAATGCTTTACCAAATGTCACATTCACTTTCAGTGATGTCGCATGCCACCTACCTACTGTCCAATACAAACTTGAGTAAACCTTGGCAGTTTGAGGGGATGTTAGGAAATTTGGTGGATGATTGTTGACGCAACAGTCGCCTGACACGATTGGTAGTCAAAAGGTGTTTGTTGGCATTTAATACCTAGGACATCGACGATGCTGACACATCAGCGCATTTAATACTTTTGACATAAAGTACAATGGGAATGTCTTTTAGATTTACTGAATTTGAGACATCTCAGAAATGGTTGGTGGCCATTTAGAGAGCCCATCCACTTTAGAGAAAGGGGGTTCATTTTTTAGATTAGAGAGAGAGAGATATTTTTGGAGCCATAGTTGTGACAAAACCAGAGAATTTAACCACCCACCATTGGAGAGTTATTACCAAGATTTTATTGCCAAATACTAGACATTTATTTTTACGATCCTTATTTGTGCTATCTTAGTGTTTGAGTCGCCTACTAAAGGTGTATTTAGGGTGGTTGCTTTTCCCTCCCTCTGACTGAGTTGCTTCAGAGGTTCATTTATTGATCATTTTGAGTTATACACGAGTGATTTTGCGAGTTTAATCTAAAGTTTTTTCCTATATATTATGTTTTCATCTTTTCACTGTTGATAACACCTTATTTAGTGATTTATCTACATAACAATAGGGGTTACGCCTCCATTTTTATTGTAACACTCCTTCCCTAAGATAATTCCCCTCTTACATTTGGCGATTCTACTGGGGAGTTATTCTTCTAAAGTTATGGCCCAAGATAATGCTAACTATTTAGTTAACTTTTATGATACCCAACAGAGGGAGGAGAAAGTAGCGAGGGAGATTCAAACCTCCAGAGAAGGGGTGCCTTGGGTGGAGATCCCCCAAGTGAAAATGGTAACAAGATTCTCAACGGTTACACAGACTTCCACGAGCATGTGATGGATGGGAATGTTTATTGACTTGTTACAAATTCCCATGGCTATGATGGATTTTGGGGTTGTAATAGAACCCAACTCGTTTTTTACTCCTTTGGTGGCCCCTTCGGGCTCAGTTCCCATGGGTGCAGTCCTCATGACCACTGTTCCCACTAGTGTGCCAATGGTGGGAACACTGAATGTAATTAACGTTACACCTATGGATATTCAAATCAGTGTTGTAATGACGCATAAAGTTCCTTTTCTTTATTTGGAAGATGTAAAGAAGGATATTTTTAAGACAATGGAAACTTCCTCACAGATAACCAGTGAGGCAACGTCAATTTCGGATGATTTTTGTACTCCTTACCCAGAGGAGTACAACGATGAACCTTATCCCACGGACTATATGCTTCCCATTTTTGACAAGTACACTAGAAAAGGGGGTGTAATACCCCATATTTATGAGGATATAGGATTTAATTAAATTGGTGATTTGGGAGTTAAATTAAATTAGTATTTGGAGTTTATTTAATTCGGGTAGTTAGAATTTAAATTAATTCGGTCTATTTAAAGTTTGCGCGTACAGTATTTTGAGGAGGAAATAAAATGATTGTATAAAGTGACTCAAATGACAATTTAGAGGTCACGTTTGATTCCGAAAGAAACAGTCAAAATAGTATACTCGGGGGTATAATTTGGGTCCTCGGGCAATTTTGGATCAACTCGGCACCATATGGGGGCTTTTCGGTCATTTGGTAACCTATGGTTAAGAGACCTACAAATTTCCAAGGAATTTATTAGCATATAATTGGGAGAGGCTAGGGTTTTATAGATAAAACAAAAAAGTGTCCATTAGAGAAAATGAAAAAGCCTTTTTGAAACTTAAGATAGAGTTCTTAAAGGATTCAACCTTATTCTTACACCACCATCATCATTGGAGAGTGGATTGAAGGGGAAGACAAAAAAATCCATCATTATCAAACAAAATTTGATCTGGTGGACCAAAGGCAAGTGTTTATCTTGCTTGTTTGTTAAGAGTTATAATACCCATGTAAAGTAGGGTCTCATATTTGATGATTTAAAATTGAATCTTGAGGTTTTGATGATTTATACACATGCTTTGGGGTAGGATTTGCATGTAGAATTAGTCATTCATATGAGTAGTACGAAATCAAATGTTATAAGATGAAGAACATGAAGGAATTCTGCGTATTTTGAGGAGAATACATGAAGGACATAAAATCTAGAGTTTATCATGAATTAATAAATTAATTGGTTGTTGGAGGAATTTCATATAGTTTTGATGTATTATATACGTTATAAATCACCCCTATATACTTAAATGATGTTTAGTAATGTTGGATGAGAGTTTTATGGATTTTCATGAAGTTGGGTTAAATCGTTAATGGTGAAAAATGTATCTACGTAGAATAAAAAGAGACACGCTACTTTTCGAATCGATTCGACCTCCTGGGCGAATCGATTCATCTGCCCAGAATTTCCCAATTTTTCCTTTTTGATGATGTTTCCTCTTGGGATGAATTACGGGAAACTTAGGGGTTGATCTTAAAATTAATTAAAGACTTTGTAAAACGTATAAATGCGATGTGTGATACGGATTTAAATTAATTCGCAAGTTTCCAAGTGAACCTTATTTAATTAGAGTCTATTTTTAAACAAAATTAATTCAGCCCCTAAACATGCATCTAAATGACATAAATCATTCAAACCATGCATGAAAAATAAAGATGACCGATTTAGGAAAAAACCCCTTTCGGGTAAAACCTTTTATAAATACTTTGAATAATTCACAAGACCTTTGACTTACATACAACCTGATAATCGCCCACAAGTGTGTAATGCACGGTGCCTTCACCAAACCTTCAAAGATACGAGAGACAGCGAAATACCCTCCAGGTGTCGGTTCGTCATCTTCGGCTCGTCCACACGTAGAATGACTACGCTCAGTATCCACCGATAAAATATGGAGATGCCTTCTCGACAAACGTTGAAAAAAAGCAAAGTATTGTTCTTGAACACCAAAACAATTCACTAAAGCATATGGGATTTTTGTGAATTGAAAAAAAAGGGTTTAAACCCGAAACGAAGAAGTCAAAAAGGATTCTGCAAATCGCAGTTTTTCTGTTCCGTAAAACGCTGGGACTTCTTAATGAAAATGAAACCATTTAATGAGTATTTATACAAAATCACACCGCCTCGAAAAATGTGCTCATCCAAACAAGATAGCAGTCTCGCGCGAACGACTTACATATGTCATTCAAACGACATCTCGCGACATCCAATGCCGCTCGAATGAGATGGATATCTCGCTGGAACGACCTGGGTGTCAAAATCGAGGTACGCTCCAACACTTAGAAAAAATTACTCATACACAAATTTTGACAAAAAAGTCCACTCCGACACTTAGAAAATATTTTTTAAAAATATCCTAAAATCTCTAAGTGGAAAGTTAAGGTATTTAAAACATAATCTTACCAAAGTAAATTTTGCGGAGCCTTTTTGATTTTCAAGGACGTGCAAACCCGTTTTAATTCTCCATCCAAACTCCCTCATATATATTTTCGTTTAGAGGTGTATAAACTAAATTCTCAAACTTTGGAGAATTGGTGCAGAAACCTAATTGGTCCATAATTGGAATGAATTTATTTTTATTGCCTTTAAATTTTTTTGGGATCTTTTAAACCTCTTTGGACCTCGGTAATTTAATTCCTCAGTTTTCTAGGTCCTATTTAAATGGCGGCTTGATCGTAAAGGATTAATGATAATCTTTCATAGCCCTTCACCATTTTCAAACAAAACACACAAACTCATAAACGACTCTTACATGCACAACTTTCTTATCAAGTTTTATGGCGCTTGGTTCATTTTAAGGACAGGATTGAAGTGAAAACACCCAACCAACATGTGATAAGACAAGTACAATAATCAAACAAATTCGTGCATGAGTGCAATAAAGGAAATCATGAGTCAAACATATGGGAAGTAACACTTAATTACATCTTAATGACTCCAAACATTATAAAGCACAAAGATGACATTATATATTGTCTCAAAACACTATCAAATAGTTACACGAAACATGGAATGATGTTGTGACTCGGTCATCCTAAGTGTCCATCCATAAACGGTGCAAACAAAATACAAAAATCTTTTTGGATTTTTCAAAAAAAATTATCAAAATAAAATCTTTTTGTATTTTTCAAAAAATTTCAAAAGCAAAAATTTATACAAAAAGTACATGTCAATACACTAGCAAATATATATCATGAAACCACAACTAGTGTATGACAAACATGCAAACACAATCGTCTATATGATATGGCAAGAGAAGAATCATGTGCAACCAAATGGGAATCAACTAGTCTAAAATCTAGCGTATCCAAAAGTGATTTCCTAACTCAACCAGATGTAACACGTCGACACGGGGTTTTGGGAAACATGGGAACACTAGACATAACCTTCCTAGGACTTTTTTCAAGATCAAAACAAAAAAGTCTTAAAGTGACATTTCCTACCACAATATGAACATGTGTAAACGGGTGGAACGACACCTATGGATTGACCTTTTCTAATGTCCTTGGGATCGGTTGACCCTGTAAAGAAAATAATCGTTTTGGCTTTCGCACTAGAAGCATGAGAACAAGATGAGCCATTACCATCACTATCAAACCTACTCGAGTCTATCAAATAATTTTTTAACTTCAAAATTTTACTCAAGCAAAGAATTAAACTCTTCCAATTTGAGGGACTCCTTAAAATTATCAACAATTCCTAAAAGGGTATCTCTATCCCCCTCAATTAAAGAAAACTTTTCCCTAAGAGTCTCTTCACGTGCCACAAACTCATTGATTAAAATATTTTTATCCTCTTTGGCACAAACACAAACCATCAAATTTTTAAGGTCCTCCAATTGTTTTTTCTAAAAATAGGACCCTATCATCACTCTCCTTCTTCGACAATTTTAAAGCAACAAAGTCATGGTCCAAGGAAACAAGTTTCTCATGATAAAAATCTCTTTGATTTTGAACTGTTTGCAAAAGATCCATCGCAGATTTAAAACAAGAATTTTCTTTTTCCAAAAAATCAATTCTTTTAGCAAACGTCAAATTTAAATAATTTATATCATCAAAACTATGACTCGTGTCATCAAAGGGGGTCATCCGATTGCATAAATGCTCCATCGGAAAAATTACGATTTTTCACAAAACGGATTTTTCAAAAAAAGCAATATCACACAAATTTTGCGAAAAATAGGAATACGTGATAAATTAGCGCAACTCACTCTGATACCAATTTGTAAAATGTATAAATGCGGTGTGTGATACCGATTTAAATTAATTCGCAAGTTTCCAAGTGAACCTTATTTAATTGGAGTGTATTTTTAAACAAAATTAATTCAACCCCTAAACATGCATCTAAATGACATATATCATTCAAACAATGCAGGAAAAATAAAGACGACCGATTCAGGAAAAAACCCCTTTCGGGTAAAACCTCTTATAAACACTTTAAAGAATTCAGAAGATCTTTGACTTACATACAACTTGATAATCGTCCACAAGTGTGTAATGCACGGTGCCTTCAGCAAACCTTCAAAGATACGAAAGATAGCAAAATACCATCCAGGTGTCCGTTCGTCGTCTTCGACTCGTCCACACATAAAATGACTACGCTCGGTATCCACCGATCTAATATGGAGATGCCTTCTCCACAGAGGTTGAACAAAAGCAAAGTATTGTTGTTGAACACCAAAATAATTTACTAAAGCATATGGGATTTTTGTGAATTGAAAACAAAAGGGATTAAACCCTAAAAGAAGAAGTCAAAATGGATTCTGCAAATCGCAGTTTTTCTGTTCTATAAAATGCTGGGACTTCTTAATGAAAATAAAACCAATTAATGAGTATTTATAAAAAATCGCGCCGCCTTGAAAAACGTGCTCGTTCGAATGAGATAGTGATCTCACGTGAACAACTTACAGATGTCGTTCAAACGACATCTCGCGACATCTAATGTCGCTCGAACGAGATGGTTATCTCGCTTGAACGACGAGGTACGCTCCAACACTTAGAAAAAATTACTCATACACAAATTTTAACAAAAACGTTTGCTCCAACACTTAGAAAATATTTTGTAAAAATATCCCAAAAGCTCTAAGTGGAAAGTTAATGTATTAAAAACATAAGCTTACCAAAGTAAACTTCGCGGAGCCTTTTTGATGAAGAACTTGATTAATTTGGATCCGTCTTGATGTAGATTACTCTTAAATGCTCTTCGGCGGTTGTAATGGTATATGACATAATAAATTGATAACGGACCTATAAAAATATTTCCTTACAGACTTGGAGGAATTCAATAGGTATACTATTAAGACTTGGTTAGATCTTAATGTGGGTAAAATTGGAACTTTAAACCGACGAGAGTAAATCGAGTGAATTGCAAATCCGAAATTTGGAATTTGGGCTTCAAAAAGAGTGGACCATGATCTAAGGTTATAACGAGTAGGGTATAAGTGTAATAATTATTGAATTAACTTAAGGGCTATCGATGGGAACTTTGGGTAGAGAATAATACTCTAGAATATATGTTATTGAAGTTAGATTGTAAAGTAATGATACAGTAAGTATTCGGGGATTAAATAATAGGTACGAATTATTATTATAGGTTTCATGTGTGCCTATACTTAATATACATATGAATTAGGTGGTGTGTATGCCTATTATGTGCTTTTATGTATGTGAACATACCTACGTTGCTTGCTATCACGGAGGTCCTGCGCAGTGGGTGATCCCACCTTGACGATCCCAGTGAGGTCTGTATTTTTGCCCCAGAGCATTGTGCTGATAGTGGATAACTTTGTGAGAGATATAGTGAAGTCGGCAAGTCGATTGGGTAAGTTAGGTATGTAAGCCGCCCCATAGACTTAGTGTTATGTTCGCCTCTAATATGATTTATTTGTATTTATGATTCGAGGATGACATTTCGAATCAATAGTGTATGATTAGGTACGTGAGGTACTTGGACTTGATATCAAAGTACACAATTTTGTATCACGGTGGCCAGTTTGATAGATGTAATATATATATATATATATATATATATATATATATATATATATATATATATATATATATATAGAGAGAGAGAGAGAGAGAGAGAGAGAGAGAGAGTGTGTGTGTGTGTGTGTGATACATATATATATATGGGTGTTTTATCCTACTTATATGTGATAGTAGTGAGACTAGAGAGTGTATGTCTAAAAAATATTTAATCTACTTATGTGTGATGGTAGGGAGACTAGATAGTGTATATCTAAACAAAACTAAATCTACTAATGTGTAAATAGTAGGAAAAATAGATAACGTATATCTAAAATTAAAATTTAAGTAGGGAAATTTAATGAAAAGGTTTGAATGTTAACATAGTTGAAATATTAACATAGATTTAATAATAACATTAGGAGGATGTTAATTATTAATTAGATTGGTAAAGTACTGTATGGGCGGTACGGGTGAGCTAGACTGGATAAGAGTTAGTGAGATTCTTAAGACCTAGTTAGATCGGGTAGCTTGACTACGTGGGATTAGTCTAAGATATTAGGTGCGCACTATAGATGAGAGGTGAGGAACTCAAGTGAGTGTACACAACCTAACATGTGTATCTAACAACTATTTTTAAACTTGTGATTAATACTTGCAAAATATTTTCAAAAGGACTTGGGCTCTGATTCGTACTTACAAAGAATATTCAAAGCCTTTTAGGTGTCTAGCCACATGGATGCGTAGCTTGATGATCTATTCCAGGGATGCGTAGCTGCATCACTTGTGGATGCTTGAAGGATTTGGATTTAGTTGCTTCGGTTACTTCATTCCTAGAGTAGGATGCAGTTCAGCTATTTCATTTGGTCATGTCACCTTTTCTGTTATTTCTTTCATTCAGTTTTATGAGACTTTGTACTTGTTGATTCAGTTTGATTTCATTGGATGTTTAGTTGGACTTTGTATTTAGGCTTGTTATTATGTTTGAGTTTTTATATTAGACTTGGAGCTGATGTTTTATTCAACATTTATTTATATTAAATCTTATGATGTTTTAGCCTCAATTACTGTGTGTATGGTGTAGTTTTATTTTACAGGTTGTGATTGTTTAATAAAAACTGATGTTTTATCCTCTGTTACTGTGTGTATGGTATAATTTTATTTTCGCATGTTAATATTATTTAATAAAAAGAGACAATTTGGCACCGGATTTTTGAATACTAGGTGGTTAGTGAACTTTACAAATATTTTCGACAGTGATGCTAAGAATGAACCAAATGAGATTCCTATTTTAATTTGATAAAAGACTAATCATACGGTATTTAATTGTACGAGTGTCACATATAGTATCAGAGCATCAGTTTCTAGTGTCCTCAAGATCTCTGTGGCTTTTCACGTTTCAACAATGCATTATTTGATATAAAGACATGTTGTAGGATTATTGTACTACTCACTGCGTATGTGTATTTACGTTCTTCTGCCGATTACTATTAATTTGATGGTGAACTACATATTTAAAATCTCATTTCAGATGCCACCTAAGAGAGGACGTTCGGCTAGAGTAGGAGCGAGAGATGAGGTGAGGGAGGCACAACAGAAGCCAGAGGTACCGCAGCCACAACCACCACAGGGAATGGTGATGACCGCACATGTGAAAGAAATTGTGGCATAGGAAGTTAATGCAGTAATGACCATAATGGCATGACACTTTTCGATGAATCAGCTACAACTGCTGGGAACACTCGACGTACAGGCTCAATCGGGACCATCTTAGTGGTAGAGAGGAAGGGAAGCATTTCAGAAGGGTCACCCATCGAAATTTTAGGGTAATTCAGATGTAGTAGTGACCCATTAGTGGAAGAAGGACATGAAGTTCCATCTACGTATGATTAAGTGCAGTGACACTTAAAAATAGTTCTTGGCAACATTCAAACTAGTGGGTCCAGCTTTGCAATAGTGGGAATCTATGATCACTGTAGAAGAGAGAGATGTGATGAGCATTGGGGAGTTCTGGGTGCGATTTGACCGTGAGTATTTCCTATCCTCTATTCAAATAAATATGCAGTGTCTCAAAGTTTTTCAAGGAGATTTTACCATGGCAGGATATGAGGAAGAGTTCACTTGGTTAGCAAATTTCATGAAGGATGATTAAATAGTGAAGAGAAGAGGATGCGTAAGTTCGTGAATGGACTTGCCTAGAAGATCCGGCAACACTTGTTGAGTAATATGGCATTAAATACATACACATAGGTTGTCAATGTAGTGCTACTTTATTGCCAGGATCAAATATTGCACATGAATTATATCAATTGAGTGAGTAGGTCTAGTCAAATTGGAAAGGTAGATATAAATGGCGCTAGTGGAGCACAACAACAGCAGGAGCGTGATCTCCAGTAAGGGAACCAGACCAAGATATTTAGGTCTGGGGTTTATCGACCTGGGAGTGTTGGGTTCAGGCAGGGTCAGCACGACCCTCAGCAGTAGCATTTCGTTCTTCAGGGCCACCAGGGCCAAGAGAATGGCGGGGGAGGTCAGCAAGGACAAGATCAGTGAAAGGGAAAAGTTTTCAAGGAAATGTTTCGTTTATGGAGAGATAGGCCACAAAAAGTGAGATTTCCAAATGCAAGGCGGTGGGGTAACCACAGGACGGGTATCTGAATGTACAAACCATTACAGCAGTTCTTGGGTAAGTTTGAATACGAGGATTATGTTCAGGGATCCACCGAGCAGGTGATGCATCAAGCACTTGAAGGTAAATTTCCTTTTAATCCTATGAGTATGGGGTAGATTTTTATCACATCGGGGCATCACATCGTAAATTTTTTATCACTAGAATTCACGAGTGATTCAGATTTAGTGGGTGCATTGGCTGTAATTTCCTTATTATGTATATATAGAGAGTTATTGTGGTGTAGCAGGGCTCTTTAGTGTCGCTTACGAGATAACGGGTGTGTACACTAAGAGGATGGTTGCATTACGTGTTAGTTTACTTCTTTCAAGAATTATGAGAATATAGTAGACTACTTTTAGAGTTTTGATTGGTTAACGATAGTAGATTGTTATAGTATGTTGCATGATACACTTATAAGAATGTGTTTGTATGGTTATATTTGATCCCGGTGAGTATGGACGTTTACTAATCTGATTCAGGGTATATTGGCTTATTATCGAGCGAAGAAACATAGCCCGTGATTTGTTCGCGCTATGAAACTAGTGATGGTAAAATCTATAAGGACACAAATTTTCAATTTGGTCCATATGTAGTTTTGAATTAAATTCGGACAAAATTGTTTGAGTTAGGATAGAGTGTTGTTCCTCAAGCCTATGATGTTTGAAGAGTTGAAGACGTAGCGGCAGTGGCGGATCCAGAAACATTTACTAAGGTGGGCGGTGGTGTCCAAAATAAAAAAATTCTATAATAGCAAAAAAAATTCAACAAGTACAAGAGAAAATATTAGATAGTAACGGTGTTTAGAATTTCATTAGAATAACACCACAAGAGTAGTTGCACTCATTTACATATAGATTTAAACAAGAGAAATTATTTTAGGCATTTTTTTCTTTTTCTTAGGATGATTTTGGTCGTAGTCATCTTCATCACTCAAAGGGGGAGACAATGGCGAGACATTTTTTTGAAGTACCTCAGCATAACTAGAAGCAAAAATAAAAAAAAAGATCAAATTTTTACACAAATGAAATCAAAACGAGATTATAACATAGAAAATAATTAAATCAAAGAAAATTCAAATTTCTACACAGAACAAAAAAATCAAGTCCTAAGTTTTTACTAACAGTTAAATGATTTTTACTAAGAAAATACAAAATGTATCAAATAGCAAGCTGAGATCTTTACTAACAATTAACATTAACATTTTCCAATTCCTAACATTTTACAAAGCTGAGATTTTTACACCCCCGAAAAGAACAAAGCAGAGACACCCCCCAAAAAAACAAGCCGAGATTTTTACAAATTATAATAACAACAGAAAAAAACAAAAAAAAACATAACAAGTTTATAGTCACAATGCTAGACATGAGTTAGAAAAAAAAATAGAGCAATTTTAAACTAACCTTCTAACCTTGGACGGACAGGAGCTAGAAGAAGAAGACCACTATCTCTCTCTCTCTCTCATCGCGGTGCTGGAGGCTGGAGCAATTTAAAGTCTTTGGTATTAGATATTATTTTTGGAGAGAGTACAACATATAGGGCTGAATGACTACTTAAATTAAGGTGGTCATTTTACCTATTTAGCCTTAAGCTTTTAACTTATAACTATTTTAACATACAAATTTTACTTTAAAAAAAAACGTCCAAAAGACAAGGTGGGCAGCTGCCCACCATAACGCCTTCTTGCATCCGCCCCTGCGTAACGGCCAAGTTTTTCAAGTAAACATCATTGATAGTTTCTAGTGCCAAGTTTCATGTCATCAACATTTCATCAATTCTAATGACTCTATTGGTATGAATGCATTTATATATATAGGAGCTTGGAAAATTATTTGGCTGATCTTTTTATAAACGACGTTGTATTTTTACTAACGAGATTTTTCTTGTTTTATCGTTAGAAGTGTGGTTCGAACGAAAAATCAAACAAAAAGTTTTTTGAAATATCGTTGGTAATCTCGTTCGAACAGTGTCGTTTAAACGACCCTGAAAAGTCATTTGAATGATCGTGTCAGTTTTTGTGCAGTTTCGTCAGTTTTTCCCCACTATCCCACTACTTTTTCCCACTTATTTTTCCTTATTAATTTAGTGAGGGAACTACTTTTTATCATAACTTTGCATTCCCTCCAAGAGAAAAAAGAGAAATATTCTTAAGTGAAAATTTTCATTTCATGTGTGAAGTTTTTAAGAACAAATTTCTACCAAAAAACACATATGTTTACACCCAACATGTTTAAGTGTAAATCCAAGTATGTATGTATATATATATATATTCTTACTTGGAGAGTGTTTCTCACCGGGTTTTCATCTCTACACATCAAGAAGAGTTTGGATTTCTCTCTACCCCAAAAGGGAGTTTATTTGATGCAGCTTACTCATACGGTGAAAGGCACCATATGTGGTTTCACAGTAGTTGTGAACCATTGGTGGAATCCAAGATTTTGGTAGACTCCAAAGTTATAGACTAGGCGGAGTTTAAATCAAGAAGGAGCATAAAGGCTTGAAGGGAGTGAAGTCATTGTTGTAAGTTTGTTGTCTTCTTTTTGTAAAAATTACCATACCTAGTGGATTTGTAGGCAAGGTCGCCCGAGATTTTTTTCATTTGGATTTTTTTCGTACATCGTGGCGTAGTTTGTTTGTGATTTACTTTATCGTGGAAAAATATCACTTAGATACATGCTAGGTTAATCAAGATAAAATTGGCTTAAATCACAATTATAGTTTAATTTGGTGCTAATTTAATATTGGGTAAGTTTGGTATAATAAATTCAAGTCGGCATAAATTAATTTGGCTATATTCATGTTTGGTTTGTTTAGCCTAACTTAGAACTTGAATTAATTTTGTTTAAGTTGGAAATTCAAATATCCATGTTTTGTTTAGTTTAATTTTAATTGTGAAGAAATTAAAATTAAAATTTTATAATTGTTAAAATTTGAAAAGAAATTTTAATTTCACTTTTAGGTTAATTTATTTTTTCATGTGTTTGATTATGCTTTTAAAGTAGAGAAAATTAAAAAAAAAATTGAATTTTTTTATTTTGGAACATCATTGAACCATGTCCCATAATTTGAGTTCAAAATATGGGGGCATTCGCTCCAACAAAAGCATTGTGATGTATGTTGTATTTTGTAACATGGGAGTGGAGGAAGATACTTTTATGTCAAGAGGCGGGGATTTAGGGGTACGTGATATGGACTAAGAGCCTAACGGATCTCGATGAGCGACAATGTTAGGTAGTAGCATATTGGGGAGGTTCCTTGTTTGAATTTCACTTTGCGAGACATCCCACATAGAAACTTAGCACAACATTGTTAGTGGGGAGATGTTTGGTCATTAAGACATAGGTTAAGTACCTTGGTTATTATACATATATGTAGTTATAACCGAGAGTGGATAGTTATATAATGATTTAAGGCTAGTAGAGTCGGGTAACATTGGTGCAGTTACACACGGGTATAGGGTGTATGGGCACCCTGGGTAGTTGAATTCTTTTTAATATTATCCATGATTAGGAGAGGTAGAAATATATGTAGTGATCTTAAGAATATAAAATTAAGGTAGTGTAGAAAGATGGAAGTGGAAGTCTTATCCGAATTTTGAGGACAAAATTCCTTTGTAAGGGAAGTATGTAATACCCCTACGAATTAATTAAATTGGTGATTTTGGAGTTAAATTAAATTGGTAGTTTATAGTTTATTTAATTCAGAGATTTTTTTTAATAAGGGTATTTAGAATTTAAATTAATTCGGTCTATTTAAAATTCATGCTTATCGTATTTTGAGGGAAAAAAAAGATAATTGTATAAAGTGAATTGGATGATGATTTAGAGGTCACGGTATAGTTGGGGTCTCGGGAATTTTAGACGAAACGAATACCGTATGAGGGCACTTCGATCATTTGGTAACCTAGGGTTAAGAGACCTATGAATTTTAAAGGTCTTTATCAGCGTATAATTGGGAGAGGATAGGGTTAGAAAGATAGAAAATAAAAAGAGGCCATTAGAGAAGAAGGATAACCTATTTTTGAAGCTTAAGAGAGAGTTCTTGAAGGATTCAACCTTATTCTTGCACCACCATCATCATTGGTGAGTGGATTGAAGGTGAAGAAAAATAAATCCATTATTATCAAATGAAATCGAATCTGCTGGACCAAAGTCAAGTGTTTATCTTGCTTGTTTTAAAAGAGTTATAATACCCATGAAGAGTAAGGTCTTATATTTGATGATTTAAAATGAAATCTTGAAATTTTGATGATTTATACACATGCTTTGGTGTGTGATTTCATGTAGAATTATTCCTTCACATGAGTCGTACAAAATCAAATGTTATATGATGAAGAACATGATGGAATTCTGGGTATTTTGATGAGAATGCATGAAGAACATAAAATGTAGGGTTTTGATTAATTAATTAATTAATTATTTCTTGGATGAATTTCATATAGTTTTGATGTATTATATACGTTATAAATCGCCCATATATACTTAAATGATGTTTAGTAATGTTGGATGAGAGTTTTATAGAGTTTCTTGAAGTTGGGTTAAATTTTAATAGTGAAAAATGTAACTACGTAGAAGAAGAGGAGACCTACTACTTTTCGAATCGATTCGGCCTTTTGGGGCGAATCGATTCATCTGCTCAGAATTGCCCAATTTAGCCTGTTTGATGATGTTTCCTCTTAGGATGAATTACGGGGAATTTGGGGGTTAATATTATAATTGATTAAAGACTTACAAGAAGTCAGAAGGTATACGGTTTAGACTTGGTTATATTTTAATGTGGGTATGATTGTAACCTTAAACCGACGAGAGTAAATCGAGTGACTTACAAATCAGGAATTTGGAATTTGGGCATCAGAAATAGTGGACCATGATCTAAAGTGATAACCAAAAGGGTATCAGTATAATAAATACTGAATTATAAGGGGTATCGATGGGCACATTAGGTAGAGAATAATACTCGAGAATATATGATAGTGAGGTTATGTTGTGAATTAATGATATGACAAGTATTCTTATAATAGATAGTGCATAAGAATTATTATTATAGGTTGCACATGTACCTATACTGAATATACATATGGATTAGGTGGTGTGTATGCCTATTATATGCTTTTATATATGTGAACGTACATGCATTGCTTGCTATCCTGGAGGTCCCACACACTGGGCGATCCTATTTTGACGATTCCAGTGAGATTTGGATTTGTGCCCCAGAGCATTGTGCTGATAGTGGATAACTATGTGAGAGATATAGTAAAGTCGACAAGTCGTTTGGGCACGTTAGGTATGAGCACAACCCCAAAGACTTAAAGCTATGCTCGCCTCTAATATGTGTTGTTTTGATTTATGATTCCAGGAAGACATTCTTAATCAATAGTCCATGATTAGGTACGTGAGGTACTTGCACTTGATAGCAGAGTATGCAATTTTACATCACGGTGGCCAGTTCGATGGATGCTATAATATATATATATATATACACACACATATATATATTGTGCGTGATACATAAATATACTTGGGTGTTTTATCCTAGTTATGTGTGATTGTAGTGAGACTAGATAGTGTATGTCTAAACAATATTTAATCTACTTATATTTGATGGTAGGGAGACTAGACAGTGTATATCTAAACAAAACTAAATCTACTAATGTGTAAATAGTAGGAAAGATAAATAGCGTAAATCTAAAATTTAAATTGAAGTAGAGAAACTTAATGAAAAGGTTTGAACGATAACATATGTGAAATGTTAACTTGGATTTAATAATAACATTAGGAAGATGTTAATTATTATTAGATTGGTAAAATATTTTATGGGTGGTACGGGTGAGCTAAACTGGATAAGGGTTAGTTAGATGCTTAACACCTAGTTAGATCGTGTTTCTTGACGAGGTGGGCTTAGTAGAAGACATTAGGTGCGAACTATTGATGAGAGGTGATGAAATCAAGCGAGTGTACACAAGTTAACATGTGTATCTAATAACTATCTTTAAACCTGTGATAAATACTTGCAAAATATTTTCAAAAGGACTTGGGTTCTAACCCGTACATGTACAGAATTTTCAAAACCTTTTAGGTGTCCTGCCACAGGGACGTCCATCTTGATGATCTATTCCAGGGATGCATAGCTGCAACACTTGTGGATGCTTGCAGGGTTTGGATTTAGTCCATTCGGTTACTTCATTCCTAAAGTAGGATGGAGTTGAGTTATTTTATTTGGTCATGTCACCCCTTCATTTATTTATTTCATTCAGTTTTATCAGACTTTGTACTTGTGGATTCAGTTTGATTTCATTGGGTGCTTAGTAGGACTTTGTATTCTGGTTTATTATTCTGTTGGAGTTTTTATATTAGACTTGGAGATGGTGTTTAATTCAACATTTATTTATATTAAATCTTGCGATGTTTTAGCCTCTGTTACTCTATGTATGGTATAGTTTTATTCCTCAAGTTTTGATTATTTTATAAAAAGTGATGTTCTAGCCTCTGTTACTGTGTGTATGTTATTGTTTTATTTTTGCATGTTGTGAATGCTTAGTAAAAAGATGAAATTTAGCACCAGCATTTTGAGTACCAGGTGGTTAGTAAACTTTAAAATGTTTTCGACAGTGATGCTAAGAATGAACCAAATGATATTTCAATTTTAATTTGATAAAGTAATGATGACCCGGTATTTAATTGGGTGGGGTGTCATAGATGGTTTCAGGGAATCCGGTTCTAGTGTCCTTAGGATCTGTGCGGTTTTTCTCGTTTTAGCTAAGCATTCTTTGATATAGAGCCCTATTTTTGGATTATTATACTCCACATTGCGTATGCATATTTACGTTATTCTATCGGTTACTTTGTATTTGATGGTGAACTTATACATATTTCAAATCTCATTTCAGATGCCACCTAAGAGAGGATATTCGGCTATAATAGAAACAAGAAATGTGGTGAGGGAAGCTTAAGAGGAGCCAGAGGTACCGCAGCTACAACCACTGTAGGGAATGGTGATGACTGCACAAGTAGCCAAAATCGTGGCACGGGATGTTAATGTGGCAATGATCGCAATGGCATGACACTTTTCGTAGAATCAACCACAACCACTAGGGACACCTGACATGCAGCTAAACCAGGGTCGTTCGAGTGGCAGAGAGCAAGGGAAGCATTTCAGAAGGGTCACCCACCGAAATTTTAGGGTAATTCAGATGTAGTAGTGGACAGTCAGTAGAAGAAGGACATGCCGGGACATCTTCATATGATTAAGTGCAGTGATAATCAAAAATAATTTTTGGCAACATTCATGCTAGTTGGTGCAACTTTGCAATGGTGGAAATCTGTGACCACCGTAGAAGAGAGAGATGTGATGAGCATTGGGGAGTTCTGGGTGCCATTTGACCACAATTATTTTTCGTCTGCTATTCAGACACAGATTTGATGATCATTTCTCAATGTTTTTAAAGTAGATAGGATTGTGGAAAAATATGAGGAAGAGTTCACTCGGTTAGCAAATTTCGTGAAAGACGAGGTAAACATTGAAGGGAAGAGGATGAGTAAGTTCATAGATGGACTTGCCTGACAGATCTGACATCACTTGTTAGGTAATATGGCATTAGAGACATACACAGAGGTTGTTAATGCAACGCTACTTCATTTCCAGGATCAACTCTTGCACATGAAGTATAGTAATAGAGCGAGTGGGTACAGTCAAATGGGAAAGGTAGATGGGAACGGTGCTAGTAGAGCACAACATCATCATGAGAAGAATCTCCAGCAAGGGAACCAGGCCAAGAGATTTAGGTCTAGAGGTTATCGACCCTAGAATGTTGGGTTTAGGCAGGGTCAGTATGGCCCACAGCAGTAGCAGTATTTCCTTCTTTAGGGCTAGGATAGTGGTGGCGCAGGTCAGTAAGGACAGGATCAGTGGTAGGGAAGATTTTCTGGGAAATGTTTCATTTGTGGAGAGAGATATCCTTATGCGAGGCAGGGGAGCAACCACAGGATGAGGTTCTAGATGTACAACCATTGCAGCGGATCGTGGACCAGTTTGAACAGGAAGATTATGTTTAGGGTTTTTACGTCCAGGCGATGGAACTAGCACTTGGAGGTAAATTGCCTTTTTATCCTATGAGTATAGAGTATATTTTTATGACATAGGGGGGATCACAACGTAAGGTTTTTATCACTAGAATTCGAGAGTGAGTCGGATTTAGTGTGTGCGTTGGTTGTAATAGCCTTATTATGTACTTATAAATAATTACCGTAGTGTAGCGAGGCTCTTTAGCGTCGCCTACGAAAGAGAGGGTGTGTACACTAAGAGGATGGTTGCATTACGTGTTAATTTACTGCTTTTGAGAATTATGAGAATTGAGTAGACTAGTTTTCAAGTTTTGATTGGTTAGTAATAGTTTGAGCGATCCTAGACTGTTATAGTATGTTGCATGATCGACTTATAAGAATGTTTTTGTATGGTTGCATTTGATCATGGTGAGTAGGGACGTTTATTAATGTGATTTAGGGTAGATTGGCTTATTATCGAGCGGAAAGATATAATTCATGATTTATTCACGCTAAGAAACTAGTGATAGTAAGAGCGTCATGATGTGTGTTGTCTTTTGTAACATGGGACTGGACGAGTATACTTTTATGTCAAGAGACGGTAATTTAGGGTTACGTGTTATGGATTAAGTGCATAATTGTTCTCGACGACTAGAAATGTTAAGTAGTATTTTATTGGGGGGATTCCTTGCTTGGATTTCGCTTTGCGAGACATCCCACGCATGAAACTTAGCACAACATTGGAAGTGGGGAGATGTTTGTTCATTAGTACATGGGTTTAGTGCCTTGTTTATTATACATATATATACTTATGACTACGAGTTAATAGTTCTATTACAATTTAAGTCTAGTGTAACATTGGTGCAGTTATGCACGGGCATTGGGTGTATGGGTGTCCTGGTAGGTTGAATTCTTTTTAATATTATCTGCGATTAGGAGAAGTAGAAATATATCTAATGATATTAAGAGTATATAATTAAGGTAGTGTAGAATGCTTTAAGTGAGAGTCTTATCCGAATTTCATGGAAAAAATTCCTTTGTAAGTGGAGAAGTATGTAATACCCCGTATTTTCGAGGATATATGATTTAATAAAATTGGTGATTTAGGAGTTAAATTAAAATGGTAATTTGGAGTTTATTTAATTCGGGTATTTAGAATTTAAATTAATTCAGTCTATTTTAAAATCCTGCGTGCCGTATTTTGAGGAGGAAATAAGATAATTTTATAAAGTGAATTGGATGATGATTTAGAGGTCACGGTTGATTCCGAAAGGGCCGAAATAGTATACCCGAGAGTATAGTTTGGGTCCCGGGGAAATTTTAGACCAAACAGACACCGTATGAGGGCACTTCGATCATTTGGTAACCTAGGGTTAAGAGTCCTACGAATTTCCAAGGTCTTTATCAGCATATAATTGGGAGAGGCTAGGGTTAGAAATATTGAAAATAAAAATAGGCCATTAGAGAACAAGGGTGAGCTATTTTTTAATCTTAAGAGAGAGTTCTTGAAGGATTCAACCTTTTTCTTGCACCGCCGTCATCATTGGTGAGTGGATTGAAGGGGGAGACAAATAAATCCATTATTATCAAACGAAATCGGATCTGTTGGACCAAAGGCAAGTGTTTATCTTGCTTATTTTTAAAGAGTTATAATACCTATGAAGAGTAGGGTCTTATATTTGATGATTTAAAATGAAATCTTGAAATTTTGATGATTTATACACATGCTTTGGTGTGTGGTTTGCATGTAGAATTATTCCTTCATATGATTAGTACAAAATCAAATGTTATATGATGAAGAACATGATGGAATTCTGGTTATTTTGATGAGAATTCATGAAGAACATAAAATATAGGGTTTTGATTAATTAATTAATTAATGGGTTCTTGGATGAATTTCATATAGTTTTGATGTATTATGTACATTATATATCACCCATATATACTTAAATGATGATTAGTAATGTTGGATGAGAGTTTTATGGATTTTCTTGAAGTTGGGTTAAAGCTTTAATACTTAAAAGTGTAACTACATAGAAGAAGAAGAGACTTGCTACTTTTCGAATCGATTCGGCCTCCTGAACGAATCGATTTGGCTGCCCAAAATTGCCCTTTTTTCCCTTTTTGATGATGTTTCCTCTTGGCATGAATTATGGGAAACTTGGGGGTTGCTCTTATAATTAATTAAAGACATATAGGAAGTCAGTAGGTATACGGTTAGGACTTGGTTAGATCTTACTGTGGGTATAATTGGAACATTAGATCGATGAGAGTAAATCGAGTGAATTACAAATTGGGAATTGGGAATTGGGAATTTTAGCTTCGAAAAGAGTGGACCATGATCAAAGGTGATAACCTGTAGGGCATAAGTTTAATAACTACTTAATTAACTTAAGGGATAGCGATGGAAACTTTGGGTAGAGAATAATACCCGAGAATATACGTTAGTTAGTTAGTTAACATTGTGAATTAATGATGCAGTAAGTATTCGGGGAATATATAGTACGTACGAATTATTATTATAGGTTGCATGTGTGCCTATACTTAATATACATATGGATTAGGTGGTGTGTATGCCTAGTATGTGCTTTTATGTACATGAGCATAACTAAGTTGCTTTCTATCACGGAGGTCCCACACTGTGGGAGATCCCACCTTGACGATTTCATAGTGATGATAGTGGATAGTGGATAACTATGTGAGAGATATATTGAAACCGGCAAGTCATTTGATTACGTTAGTTATGTGCGTAGCCCTATAGACTTAGTGTTATGTTCGCCTACAATATGTGTTGTTTTTATTTATGATTAGAGGAAGACATTTCAAATCAATAGTCCATGATTAGGTACGTGAGGTACTTGGACTTGATATCAGAGTTCACAATTTTGCATCACGGTGGTCAGTTCGATGGCTCCTATATTTTATATTTATATAGTGTGTGCTATATATATATATATATATATATATATATATATATATATATATATATATATATATATATATGTATATCTTACTTATGTGTGATAGTAGTGAGACTAGATAGTGTATGTCTAAAAAAAATTTAATCTATTAATGTGGGATGGTAGGGAGACTAGATAGTGTATATCTAAAAAAGACTAAATTTACTAATGTGCAAATAGTAGGAAAGATAAATAATGTATATTTTAAATTAAAATTTAAGTAGAGAAACTTATTGAAAACGTTTGAACGATAACACATGTGAAATTTTAACTTGGATTTAATTGTAACATTAAGAGGATGTTAATTATTTATTAGATTGGTAAAGTAATGTATGGGCGGTATGGGTGAGCTAGAGTGGATAAGGATTAGTTAGATGCTTAAGACCTAGTTATATTGGGTAGCTTGACTAGGTGGGCTTAGTAGAATATGTTAGGTGCGCACTATAGATGAGAGGTTAGGAGCTCAAGCGAGTGTATGCAACCTAACATGTGCATCTAATAACTATTTTTAAACTTGTGATAAATACTTGCAAAATATTTTCAAATGGACTTAGGCTCTGACCCGTACTTGCAAAATATTTTCAAAACCTTTTAGGTGTCCAGACACAGGGATTCCCAACTTGCTGATCTGTTCCAGTGATGCGTAGTTGTAGCACTTTTGGATGCTTCGAAGATTTAGATTTAGTTGCTTTGGTTACGTCATTACTAGATGAGGATGCAGTTCAGTTATTTCATTTGGGCATATCGCCCCTTCAGTTATTTCTTTAATTCAATTTTATCAATCTTTGTACTTGTGGATTCGGTTTGATTTCATTAGATGTTTCGTTTGACTTTGAATTCGGGTTTATTATTATGTTGGAGTTTATATATTAGACTTGGAGTTGATGGTTTATTCCTCACTTATTCATATTATATCTTGTGATGATTTAGCCTCTGCTACTGTATGTATGGTATAGTTTTATTTTTGCTTGTTGTGATTGTTTATTAAAAAGATAAAATCTGGCTCCAGTTTTTTTAATAATATGTGGTTAGTAAATTTTTAAAATATTTTTGACAGTGATGCTAAGAATGAATCAAATGATATTCCTATTTTATTTTGATAAAGGACTGATCACCCGCTATTTAATTGGATGGGGTGTCATAGGGGAGAACTCGAAGGAGTACATCAAAATTTTTGTAGAACACTTGGGGGATATTGTAACAATAAGAGATTGCGATTGTGAGAGTTTTTGAAATCCCTTACAAATTGGTGAGGAAATTCAAGTCTAAGATAACTTTTTCAAATGCTGATAGGGAAGTAAGGTTCCCTCATAACAGGATTTTGTATATTATAAACATGTGTGAACGAGGTGAACTTTGTAAGGGCTTTAAGAGGTGTATCCATAAACATCACGCCTATCAGTTATTTCTACTCTTTCAATATTTCTGAGGCAAGGTTGATAACAATGCCTTTGGTAATATCTAAGTATGATAACCAATCTTTCAAATCAGTTTGTTATGTGAATGTGGGGATTGTGATGGAAATTATTGCGTCGCATATCAAGTTCTATATTATTGAGAGTGCTACATCATGGCATATTTTAATAGGAAAAGTGTGGATGCACAATCATGGCTTAGTCCCCTTAACGAAGCACCAATGTGCTAAGGTAAATGTAAATGGGACTGAGATAGTCATTAGAGAAACTAAGAAGCCATTTGCTCATGATGAGGCACACTTAGTAGATGTTGTGTTCTACATCAAGTTAATGGAGGATGCATGAATCCTAATGCGACTCATGGAGGGTGTTAGAGTCCTCTCAATCAGAGAGGGATTGGGGCCCATAAATAACCATAATGAGGAAGGAGTAGGTGGAAGTCGGAGAGGTGAGGAGGTTAAAAGTGCTAGTCCCAAGATAGAAGTTATCTCTAAGTAACTAAGAGATAGAATAAGGCCCATTAGTGAATGAGATCAAATGATAGAGTGTGCTGAGTAAGTTATCAGGGACCAGACTAGAAAACGCTGTGCATCGCCCAACCGTCAATGTAGGTTGGTGAAGTTAGAGGACAGGAGAGTGGTTGATCACATTTGAATATGTGAGCGCACAACCGATAAAGCTGATGAGGCGGTTGACCCAAAATATGAGTTTTTTAAGGACAGTGCTTTGTCATTGATAACTCAAACATTCATAAGTTTACGGAAGAGGTGGAAGATGAGCCAGAATATATAACTGATCGCCCAAAGACACAAGTGAAAGAGATAGAACATATTGACTTGGCTGAGGAGGGAGAAGACCCAAGGCCCATTTGCGTTTCAAAAGATCTAGATGCAGAGAAAAAGAGAGAATTGATTGAGCTTGTTAAGGAGTACAAAGATGCCTTCGTGTGGAAATATACTGAGATGGAAGGACCAGATCAAGAAGTAAGTTGCCACAAATTAAAGTTTATGCATTCAGCCATATCGATAAAGCAAGCAACAAGGAATTACAAGCTTGAGCTAGATCTGAAGATAAAAAATGAGGTGCAACGGCTGCTAATGGTGGGTTTCATCAATCCAATTCAACATCTCATCTAGTTGTCCAGCATTGTTCCAGTTAGGAAGAAAGATAAAAATTAAATCCGCATATGTGTAGATTTAAAGATCTTAATAGAGATTTCCCAAAAGTTGAGTTCCCTCTATCCTCAATTGATAATTTGATAGATGCAACAACTGGGAATGAGATGTACAACTTCATGTATTAGTATGTGGGCTACAATCAAATAAATATGGGCCCAACTAATGTAGAGAAGACAACGTTCAAAATTCTATTGGGAAACTTTATGTACAATGCTATACCTTTTGGGTTGAAAAATGCTGGGGCAACATACCAAAGGACAACGATGGTCATTTTCCATAATTTCTTTCATGATATCTTAGAGTTCTATGTGGATGATTTGGTCATCTAATCAAAGAAGGAGGAGTCCTATCTGGATATCATAGGAAGTTCTTCAATAGATTTAGAAAAAATACAAGCTTAGGATGAACCCATTAAAGTGCGCTTTTGGTGTGACAAGTGGGAAGTTTTTAGGTTTTGTTGCAGATCTCCAAGGAGTGCAGATGGACTAGAACAAGCAAAAGGCAATTTTGGAGATACATTGCCCAAAGATTATGAAATAGCTCAAGATTTTTCTCAAAAAATTCCCCTACCTTAATAGACTTGTACCAGAGTTGTTTGAGAGAACTCACCCCTTGATGGACCTATTATGCAAGAATACAAAGTGTCATAATGAGGTCAATCGTCGCCCTTTTATAATAGGAGATTGATGGGCCAAATAGACTTGTCTACTATTTGAGGAGGATCATCCATGGGCCAAAAGCGAGTTACACCAGCATTGAGAGGCATGATTCCTCGAGCAATCAAGAGCTAGGCATATGTAGACTTGTTGGTTATTCTTCCCGCAAGAATATTTGAGCCACCATGAGAAAGCATTCTAGGAGATGACTTGTAGGCTAACTTTCTAGATGCCAAGTTGGAGGAATGGATAATGGGGTTCGATAGTTCATCAGCGTAAAGGAAAGGGGAAGCATGAGTCATTATTTCAATAGGAAAGGAGGACATTTGCTTATTTTTCAAGTTAGACTTTTCTTTCTCCAATAATGAGGCAGAGCATGAAGCATTGGTGTTGGGACTGCGGGAGTCTCTTCAAAGGGGAATTCGCTCACTCTGCACTAAGGGTGATTCAAACTTGGTGGTTAAATAGGTTAATGGATAATATGCATTGGAGAAATTCACTGTGGCACCTTATAAAACAGTCATCCAAAGGTTGATAACTCAGTTCCATAAAGTCAAGGTGAAGAGAGACCCCATAATGATGAACAGGAACTCTAACGCTTATGCAACCATCATGCAAAAGATAGCTATGAATAGCGTTTCAATAACCGTGGTGGTACGATGGATAACTGCTCCCTCGACGGTACAATCGATATTATCGATGGGGGATGACTAAGATTGGAGGTGTGAGATCAAGAAGAAACTTAATTCATGGTAAGGAAAGATGATCCTAAGAAGTTAGCGTAGTATTCTACAAGTCAAGGGAGTTTATATTCCAAAAATATTAGGGTTGTTATCAAGATGTATTGCCATAGAGGAAGCAGAGTGAAAGTTAAAGAAGTCACATGATGAGCACTGTGAGAAAATTGAGATACTTCTATGTAAGAGGATCTAAATAGAAGGGTACTATTGGCCAACAATGAAGAAATAAGCAACGGCAGTACAAAGGGAGTGCACCAAAAGTTAACTTTTTTTCAGTAAATTGAGTGCAACTTTGTGGAAGCTCAGGTAGATTAGAAGCATCCTTACATTGACTTCATCAAATATGGTGTTGTCCCTTCAGAAAATATTAATTCTATGGGGATTAGAAGGAGGTCCCCATGGTTCTATGTTCAAAAGGAGAATCTCTATCACAGAGGATACTTCAACTGGCCATTGAGGTGAATCACAAGAGAAGAAGAAACAAAATTCTTCAAATAAACCCACGAACCAGCTCATTTTGGAGGAGCTAAGTTGTATGACTAACTCATTACTTTGGGCTATTAGTGGACAACCATGTAGAAAGATTATGTTGAGTTTTTTTGGAAGTGCAAGGTGTGTCATTTGCATGGAAATATGGTCCATGCCCTTTCGGTGGACCTTCACTCATTGGCTACTCCTTATCCATTCCATACTAGGGAGTTTGATTTGGCAGGGGTAATAGACCCTCCTTTGAAGGGCAAGATATAAATACTTGTAGCAATGGAGTGTTTCACCAAGTGGGAAGAGTCAATACCATTGAAGAGAGCAATAACGGCAGTGGAAAATTTAATAAAGAGTACACAATTTGCCCTTTTGGGACTCTTAAGGTTATCTTCTCTGATAATAGAACTTCATTTGTCAACGAAGAGGTGACTTTAACCATAGATAAATACTCTATTATTCATCATACCTCATAGGTAGCTTCCTAAAGGTAATGGTTAAGCAGAGGCAACCAACAAGACCTTAGTCAATATTTTATCCAAGATCATGGAATAATTTCCAAGAGAACGGGATGATAAATTTCCAGCAGTGTTATGGGAATATCAAATGACCAAGAGGAAACCAATAGGCTATACACCTTTCTTACTTATCTTTGGAGCTAAATCTATATTATCGGTGAAATTGAAAGTCCTCTCTACCAGATATGCCTTGTGAAGAAGCATGCTTCCCCAGAGCAGACACGTCAAAATTGGAGACATTGGATACACATAGAGACAATACAATGCATCACTTCCAAATGTACACGAAGAAACTCTTTAGATCTTATGATAACTTGGTGAGACCAGGGAAGCTTGTAGAAGGAGACTTGGTATTAAAGGTAGCTATGAATCACGCCAAAAGGCTCCCATTGCCTATGTTTTCTGCCAATTGGGAGGGACGATTCATAGTAAAGCGTGTATATGACTCAGGTTATTATTAATCTCAAGGATGGAAGAAGATAAATCTTTTAAAATCAATAGCAAATGGCTAAAGGTATATATTATTTAATGAATTGGTAGCTTGAATTGAGTCCTATCTTGATGTTACTCATTATTTAACTTTATTTTTCTTAGCTTTATTTCTTTTAGTTCTTATGTTATTATAAAAAGGGAAAAGTTAGATTAGGATGTTTTAAATTGTAAATTGAGGCACAATGATATGAAATATGGCACAATCACATTATAATGAAAATTTGAGATGTAAAACAAATGATGTATATATAGATGTTAGAATGACAACAATGTTGTTCCTTTAATATATTTTTTTTGAAAATTACTAGTGATTGGGAACTACTGCCCAGAAATACATGAAAAAATAGGAGAGCAAATACAAAAGGCCTTAGCCAAGGAGGAACCACAAGTCCGGAGAAAAGAAGAAGTCTCTGGGTAAAGCAGAGGAAGCTTGAAAATAAGAATTTTGAGCATATATAGATAAATGAATCCTTGTTTAGACTTGACTTCATTGAATTAGAAGTTCCATAAATTCACCCAAAGCCTTCACCAAAGCTTCCTCGGTAGGTTTGATCATTCGGTTCACCTCCTCAACTAAAGGATCAAGTTCCCTATATGCAGCCTCCTCTGCACGTTGGGCCTCCCCATATTTCTAGTAGATCTCCTTCTGGATCTACAAATAAGCATCCTTCAAGAGCTTTAAATGGTTAATCTTATAAACGAAATGAAACCCATCCGTGGCCAGTTCTTTCAGGTTGCCTAAGTATTGATTGATGATGGCCCTAGTGAGATTGACAGTTTGAGTGTTTATAATTTCTGTTATAATGGTTACTATACCTTGAAGTCTATAGCTCATTATGACACGATTGGACCTGAGGCACCCAGTATTAAAGGTTTTAAGGGGTTTAGAGACTAGCTTTTTTATCACTATTTGGTGGCAACCTTGAATAAAGGAAGATTTATGGAGAAGTTGAAGGCAATACCCATGAGGAGCCATACCAGGCAAAGGGGCCTCACAACCGAATTCTCTATCCGCTGGAGCAATTATCATGGAACCATGATTGGTATCACTGGAATTCTTAGTTGGGATAGTATCTTGGGGAAGTAGCTAGGCAACGAGCGAGGGAGCAAGTTGAGCTTGATCCTGAGTAGGAGTGATGCCCCTTGTAGCCTAGAAAGAATGAAACAATGAGATAGAAAAAAATCTTAGCAAGTGTTTTCATTGCGAAATCACCAAGCAGGTGTGAGATGAGAAAAACCTTAGTAAGTATTTTTCATAGCAAAGTCACCAAGCAGGTGTGACATTTTTGAGTTAACAATAAAACCATAGCAAGTGTTTTCATTGCTAAGCCACCAAACATGTGTGAGTTGTGTTCTTTTAATTTTTATAGTGCAAACATATTCTTTTACAATAAAGAAGAAATAACTAAAAGATGATAGAGCATACCTTAGGATTTTTAGAAAGGTCTATGGGAATGCTACCATCCCCACTCTTCCTAACAGCTTCAGAGGGGATTATCTCTAAGGGGATCCCTCTTGGTGAGTGGCCTTATGAGATTAAAAGGAAGGTCCACCATGAACAAGCACAAGCTCTAACCCAAGTGAAGAATCTCTAAAATCATCATGTGCTTCAATGGGGCTAGTTGCACGAGGATCGGAAGTCACTTCAGGATGGGGAATAGAGGGACTAGCAACCAATGGGACAAAAAAAAACCTCAATGTGAACTGATGAAGGGAAACCTTGACAGAGATACCCCAAATTAGAAAAAACGACTAGATGTTAACAATAAGGGGCAATAAATTGATGGAGAAAATAAAAATAATTGCATTAACATTTACCTCATCAATAGATGCTGAGAACCCAGTCCATAATAGGCCTCACCAGAGGGAGTGAAGGCAAAGACTCATTAAGAGCCCTAACTAGAGATGAAACAATCACTTGGAGAAGTAAAAAAACATAACACTTAGTGTTACCAAAATCATACTTGTAAAAATTTGAGGGGAGAAATAATTACCTCACGAGAACTTGAAGAAGTAAGCACAAGGGTCAGATGAAGCTCGGATAGAAGAAGATACCATGGAGGGTTCAAGGGAGTTTCTTATATCAATGAGGTGTCCCCATCGCTGTTTATAGACGAAGCAACAACACCTCCCCCCAATCCAAGCCTATGAGCAGCCTCTTCTTCACACCACGAGGGAGGGCGTTTGGAATACATAAGTTCAGTCATTGAGAAACGAGGAGTAGGAACTGTTTTGGTAGCATTTTACTCAATAATTGAACTCGTGGAGGAGAAAACCCACCCGATTGACGTTCCTAGAAAGAAAATACAAAAAAAATTGGCTAAGTGTTTATATAAGACTGTTCTAACTTAAAGAGTAAAGAGAGAGTTGCACTAATAGAAAAAAATTACCTCTACATAAGGAAAAAGAGTAGGCGTGAGAATTGAGGGATCTGCCTCAATGGTTATTTGTTCCTCTATGGGTCTGTCATCCAAACTAATGGGCTTAAAGGAGCTAGGTGGAGAAGGAGACGAACAGGGGGAAGAGGGAAGTATGGGAAGACGCACTCCGTAAGCACATTATTTAAAGTCTTATTGGCCAATAATTCATTTCTCTGAGAAGGGCCACTACCAGTAGAAAACTTTCTTGAACTCTTAACTTGCAAGATAACTCACTTGGGAGATGAAAGTGAGAAAACTATGGGAAAGGAAGATAATGGGGGTGTTGGAGGGGTAGATTGTTGAGCTTATTAGAATAATATAAAAACATGATTAGCCTTAAAGCGACACTTCTCAATAAAGTCCTCACGAATAGAAACAACTTGTTCAAGAGGAATACTAGAAGGAACAAGGGAAGCTGAGTTGGACTTGGACTTAGAATTTCGGCCACCCTTTCTTGCCTTAAATTTCTCAGGGACTGGTTAAGAGACTCCTTACTTATTACACCTTTGGTTAGGATGTTAGGTTTTTTGGGGCAAGAACTTTCTTCTTTTACTTTTAAGGAACATCTCTCATAGGGGAATCAGGCGGCAACTTGGTAGGGGGCTCTTTTGGTGTGGTGCTCAAAGGGAACTCAACCCCTAGGACATAACTATTTTTGAGGCCAAGATTAAATAGGGGAAATTTTTGGAGCTCTGGATAAGTGGGAGAACTTGGATGAATTCAACAATTTGTTTGAGCTGCATCGGCCAAAATTTCTTTAAAAAATTGGTGGAAACATCACATTTTCTCCTAAGGCTAGGAATAGTGAGATACTCATTGAGTTGGCCACATAATATCGAGACGGCTATCTATGTGTAATCTGAATAAGCTTGAATAAATGGTCCCTCCTTGTGAGAACTTTTAAGAAATGGTCCAAAGGCACCTTGATCAAACCCAAATTTACGAGAACACTTACCTGGGTTTTAAGGTTAAAAAGTGGCCCCCCATTCAATGAAAGAGGGAATAAGTCTAAGAGTCATAAAGAGCACAACTATAATTGAAGGGTCTTCTAAAACTCTTTCCTTTATTACAGCTTTAACACGGCGAGGTTTTTGGTGAAAGAAAGGCCAAGTGTGAGAGAACATTTCTTCACTATATAGTCTTGGATAAAGTAAGAGTACTAAACAATCATGGGAAAATGTCTTTTCAACTTTGCTTTTCGTTCCAACGAAGAAAACAATATGGATTCAAAGGGTTGATTGGTAGATGGACCTTACTAGGGGAAATATCAGGAAAATTTGTGTAAAGGAGAAGAGCATTTGCAAAGTTTGCTACGTTTTACCTGCCCACAAACCGCTCCATGTCTAAATGAGTCATATTCAATTAGGTGTAGAGGGAACCAAAAGTAGAGCATCTAGAGAAATATTAAACCCCCCTGTCAATCCTACAGAGATGTTAATAAGGTCCCTCCTTGGTTAATCATTAGGTTTCCTCGACAATAGAAAATGTGAGAGGAGGTAGATTATGTAAGGAAATAACTCTAAGGGGGAGCCCTTTCCTTTGCCATAAGTTACCTCAACGGAAGATCCTTCTTAGAAAGAAAGTGTGTGGAAGAATTAATTGATTATAAGGGTGAAGGTGGCTTTGTTCGAACTACCACCATAACTATGGTATATTTGGTCCAACTCCCAATGAGATTCAGTCTCCTCATTACCCAGAGCTTCATCAAAATAAGGTGAACTACCTATGGTCTCAAGCCTCATCAACTCAAAAATATCCTTTAAGGTGATAGTGAACTCACCTCAGACAGCGATAAATGTGTGGGAAAAGATATTCCATCTAGAAAACCACACCTGTAGAGAAGCATTGTGTTTAGAAAGGGTGTAGTCCCCAAACCAGAAGGCATGGTTAAGACCAATCTTAGAAAACACCTCAGCATGAATGGACTGGATGTAATTAGAACAGTACAAAAAAGAATTTAGGCAACCTCCTGACCCTTCGAATTCAATTTGAGAATGGGGGAAGTCTCCACATTCTAGAAAAAAATGTAGAGTCCCCTATGGGGCCAAGAAACCCCCTATCATTTACCTCATCCCCTATATTGGTGGGTTCATACTTGGCTATCAGTTGGATAGAAAAGGCTTTGCACTCAATGGCAAATAGATCCCCTTTGTTAAAGAAAGGTGAACGATGGTAGAAACAAAGTTGTTCTGGATGTGATACGAACACAAAGGCAGCATCTTGGCCAGAGGGGTGGCCGAAAACATCAATAGGTGTGATAATGGAAACTATAGAAGAGTTTAAAGAGGAGAAAAGAGGCTTGAGAGCTCAACAAAGGAAGGGAGAAGACTGATAGTGGTGGAAAATCGAGAAGGTGGGATTTTATGGGGGCTAGAGCTCAGAGGAAGATAGAAATGGCAGAATAAGACCACTTTCTATTTTGAAAACCTTAAGTTCTGATAGTAATGGAAGGAAGAAAATGATAAGTGAGAAGAAAAATGCTTAAGTATTAGAGGTAACAGTCGTTTGAAAAATTTAAAAGATTTCCCACGTATGGGAAGATGTAAATACATGATGACATTTTAGTTCTTGTGCTGTCACCAATCATTTCAAGTTGACACATAGTGCTTCGGGAACATTTTTAGCATTTGATAAGAGGTTGCTTTGTCATTAATGATGGAACATATAAAGGAGAGAGAAAGAGACTTCTATAGAAGAAAAATTTTGGTGCCTTTTCTACAGAAGGAACTGCTCTCTTAATTCAAAAGGTTTAAGTCAATGAAGTTCCCTCGCCATAAGATTTCTCTGTGTTCGATTGGTCTTAGACACACCAGAGAAGATTTTTAAGAAGGAAGGTTCATCAGATTGAGAAGCTTCGTGCAAATATTTCTTGGTTGTGCAATAAATATCTACATGAAGGGGCAAATGTAAAGGGGGCTTAAAATTAATCTCATGGGAAGAAGGAAGCGAGGAAGCTTGAAGAGGAGTCTATTCGAGAGAGCTAAGTTATTTCTTTTTTTATTGAACTTGATTAATTTGTAAATTTGTAATACGTTGTAATTTGTAAACTATAACGATTGTAATATGGGAGTGAGGCCAAATTGTATCTACGAGGGACCAAGTTTGGCAGGGCTTGGGAGAGCTTTCATGATCTATCGAATGACCTCACTAAGGGAACCACAGAGGGAAATGGTTTGGAAGATTGAGAATAAAGGAAAAGTTAAGACTTGACTTAACCATTTTAGATACACCAGGTAAAACACTGAGAGACCATAACTCGAGAGAGTTTACCCAGAGTAACCTTGAGTTCCGTCTCACATTGAGCCTTATGCCAAACAGTCCTTTACCAAATGTTACATCTTCTTTGAGTAATGTCACACGCCACCTACCTATTGTATAATCCAAACATGAGTAAACCTTGCTGCTTTTAGGGGCTATCAAGCAGTTTGCGGGGTGATTGTTGACGTAAAAACCGCCTGACACAATTGCTAGCCAAAATGAGTTTGTTGTTATTTAATACCTGGGACATAGACCATGCTGACACATCAGTGTATTTAGTATTTTTGACATAAAGTACGAGGGGAATGTCTTTCACGTGTATTGATACTGAGACATCTTGGGAATGGTTGATGGTTATTTAGAAAGCCCAACCACTTCAGAGAAAGGGGGTTTGTTTTATTAGATCATAGAGAGATAGATATTTTCTGGAGCAATAATTATTGCAAAACTAGAAAAAAAAACCATCCATCATTGGATAGTTATTACCAATATTTTATTGCCAAATACTAGACATCTATTGTTGTGATCCTTGTTTACGTGACCTTGGTGTTTTAGCTACCTACCATAGGTGTATCTAGGGTGCTTGATTTTCTCTCCCTCTGATTGAGTTACTTCAGAGGTTCATTTATTGATCATTTTGAGTTATACATGACTACTTTTATGATTTTAATCCAAAGTGGTTTCAATATATGTTGTGTGTTCAACTTGTCACTATTGATAACACCTTGTTTAATGATTTATCGCTATAACAATAGGGGTTACGCCTCTGGCTGTATTGTAACACTCCAGCCCCAAAAGGACTCCCCTCTTATAACCAATATTCTTTGGCAACCAATCTTACCTTATATATATCAATGGAACCATCACGCTTCATATTATTTTTGAAGATCCATTAACACCTAATACATTTATTATTGGGTGGGAGGTCCACCAATTCCAAAGTATGGTTCTTTATTATGCATTCATTGTCGCGGTTAACATCTTCCTTCCAAAAAGGTGTTTCGGGAGTAAACCTTTTTTTACAAGTTTGAGGCTCACTTTCTAATAGATAATTTAGAAAATCAATACCAAAGGATGTTGAAGTTCTATCCCTATTATTATGCGTAGGTTCAACCATTTCATCATTATCAACATTCTCGAAATTAGGATTATCACTACTAGATGCAATGTCATGTGATCGTGTATGAAGATGCACACTATCTTTATTATAAGGAAAAATATTTTTAAATATACAACATCCCGGGATCAAGTATAGTATTTTCACAAATGTTTTTGATTTTCTATTTATGCACTAAAAATCTATATGCGCTACTATTATTAGCATATCCAATGAAAACATAATCTACTGTTTATATCCTAATTTAGTTCTTTTAGGAGGATGTATAGCCACCTTAGCCAAACACTACCACACTTTTAAGTATTTATATGAAGGTATTTTACCTTTCCATAATTCATATGGGGTTCTATAAGTTTTCTTATGAGGAATTTTATTAAGAATGTGATTTGCGAAAAGTAAAGCTCCCCCCCACAAATTCTAGTGTAGCCATAACTGACAAGGATACTAGTGTGGTATATTCACATGTTCAAAACTATTAAGAGCTGAATGAGAATTTTTCCTCAAATTACTCCATATGAAGTGCCTGTATTAAGGTTTAGTTAGGTTAAATGGGTTACTCCCATATACAAAAATTAGACGAAAAGTCTCAATCCTTTGAAGGAGAGAGGATGTACACTATACATGGTTTCAAGTTTGGCTCCAAACACATGTACGCACTCACCACCTTCCTGTCCAACCTATGTTTGTGTCCAGGTCTAGGTCCGAGTCCAAGTATGTGGTGTAAAATAGGTTTTATAGGGTGGTTCGATCATATGATCAAATGTATAAATTGTAGAGTAGGTCACAACAAACTAAACTCAATTTGGTCCAAATTTTATCTTGATTAATTAGGTGAACCTAAATATGTAAGATATTGAATCAAAATTAAAAGAAACAAACCAGCACACCGAAGATGAGGAAAAATCCCTTTCGAAAAACCCTTTTTTTTTCAGCATTGTTATAACCTAAATATGTAAGATATTGAAGATAAATTAAAAAAAAAACAAGACACCGAAGATGAGGAAAAATTCCTTTCATGAAAACCTTTAGGTTTTTCAGCATTGTTATAACTAGGTGTTATATAATGACAAGTATTGCAGTTATTTCTTCTTTACTTTTTGATAATAAAAAGTGATGTGGATCCAATAATGCCCCACACAGTAAGCTCCACTTGCCCTGGTGTCCACCGATCAGCCTTAAGAACCTCATTTCCTCTCTTCAGTAGTGAAGAATCAACTCCAAAAGGATATGAACATGTGTTGTGTTCTTTGATGTTTGATAAAGTGATAAAAAAACATCCAAGGGTTTTGGATTTGTTTTATCACAAAAAGATGTCTAAAAGGCTTGATAGAATTTTCAAATTCAAGTATCTATATATAAGGAGAAAAATCTCCAAGAGATGAACTTTAAATAATCTCATCCCAAATAAGGGTAAAAAATAAATTGTTGCCAGCTCATTCGAACGAAGTACCCTATCTCGTTCGAATAACTTCATTGGATCTAATGAAAACCAAAAATAGAGCAAGCCAAAAGTTTCCAAAATGGATATCGTTAGATGTTCGTTTGAATCTATTCTAATGAGGTATGTGTACTCTTTTGAACGACATCCAATTTCGTTTGAACGACTTGGAGATTTTTTCAAAAACAAATTGGAAAAATATTTTATGTTTTCAAACACTTTTACATAACCCCTAAATAAATTGATTACTCTAAATCAACCTCATATACCTTCTCCATATGTTTGTAGTGACAATTTCAACTTTTCGATCTTCGATTGTCGCATTCGGTCACTATTTGTCTTCACTAAAAGCTCTTGAGAATGTACATGAACATTTAAAGGTGTATCGGAATATGTCAAATTCAAAAATATAATGAGCTATTATAAATCTTGCTCTTACCAATCTCCCTCTTTGCTTATTTCAGTACGAAAAACAGAACCGACAAAATAACCCCTAAGACAAGTTTAATTAATGTCCCTCTGAAACAATAAAAGGAAAAGACACTTGCGACTTTGTCTCTACTCCATGATATCATTAATGTGGAAAATGACCTACACACATGAAACAAAGGAGCTACCATGACTCAAGGAGTTTAAAAAAAAAGGAAACTTCCCCTCAATATGTTCTCCCCATTTTTGTTCGTAATATAAAAAAGGTTAGAAGATAACCTAAAAAATTAGCACCACAAGGAAAAAAATATGAAATATCATAAAAAAGTATAGACAACTAAGCACATATATGAGATGAAATTTCAAGAAACCAACAAACTATATTTAAAATTTTTGAGTATATAAATATACATATAAATACAAATATAAACAATCACATCGTGGAATAGCATGAAAATATCTGAATCATGAATGTAGAATGAATCTATGTGAACTTAATGAATAAGAAAGTCAACATAGGTATACATAACGATGGTGCACACAGTCAAAGAGTCTCTCCTAAAGAAAGAAATCAATTCAACATTTTGTGAAAAATATTGAACAAAGTGAAATTGACCCAACTCATATAAAATGTCACGAATTTCATTGCATCTCAAATCAGTAACGCTAAACTATTTAATGTTTTGAAAAACAATTATAACGCAAATCCATTGATCTTCATCTTATAACACCCTCAAAATGTCACATTTTAAGCATAAACTCTCAAATTGTTAGAAGGAATCATATTGAAAAACCTTACTAAGTTGTTTAACTCAAGTTAAAACAGTTAAGTAAGTTCCGAACAACTTTTTGAGGAAACTCTTTTATAAAACAGGATAGTAACACAAGATGTGTTTAAAAATTTTGAACAAGATATTTTAGTTTCTTGGATATAGGTTTTAAATTTAAACCTAAGTCTAGTTTGCAGCAGTAGTAGTGAAGAAGTAAAAACCACACACAAGAGACAATATTTTTACATGGTAAAACCCCAAATTAAGGGAAACATCCACAATGACCTCTATGCTAAAAAAAGAAAAAACCCACTAAAATAGAACAATATTATAAGATTACAAGCCTAAGCATGTATTCAAGATCATAAGACTAAGATAGAAATGTCCCTACACCAGTTCCCTTCTCAATGGTAATTCTAATCTGACCTCGTTGACCTACCGAGAAGCTTCTTTACCTTCCTCCTTGATATAATATGTATAGCCCCATCCCAGGACATAAATCCCTTCGGCCAAGGCCGACTATCGCCAATCAATCCAGTATAAGGAATTATGAATCGGCCATGGAATCAGCCTGATCTGACTCGTCCTTGATCGATAGTTCATTGTAAGTTTCCTCGATCTCGTCTCGAAAGTCTAGTCAGTGTTCCCCACATCATCACTCCCATGGTTTACTACCATCGTCCTCGACCGTCACCCAAATGACGGGGATAGAATAAGACAACTAAGGATGAGTAAGGGTCCCATAATGGGACTGGCTCATCATTCGGCCTCATCCCATCCTAGAATCCCCTTGGCCAACCAACAGTAGACCATCCGTTTGTGCAAGTGATGATTAGACCATGTACCCGTACTCATAGGGTCCTGTCCTCAATCGTACACCCTTCCTCACAGGGTCTCATCCTCGATCGTGTACTTATCCTCACATGTCCTCATACGACCTTGTCCTCGGCCGTGCACCCGTCCTCATAGACCTCATCCTTATCCTCATCTCAGAGTACAGTTAAGGATTATAGCATCAGAGGTCCTATGAATCAAGTACCCTCGACCTCGTCCACCACCTAGAGGATGAAGGCCGACTAAAGATAGATTAACATTAGCAAGGGTCACATCAGAGGACTGGCTCATCATCTCGGCTTCGGCCTGGGCCAGCACAGCTGATAGTGACATTTGGCAGAGTGCGTGAATTTAGGAACGTGTGGAATAGTGCATTTGAGATGCGGATCCCACGTGGATAAAACTGTTATGACCAAATATCCCTTACATTTGAGGGAATATTTCATCATCATCCTCTAAATGTGATAGTGATAGATGACTTCACCTGATTGGCTAGATCATTCAGCATATGTTTATTTCATGCTTGGGGCATACACTACACCCCAAGCACTATATATACTCATCATCTTCAACCTTGTGAAGGATCCTTAATTCACAACCCTAGCAGAACTCTATTAAAATACTTAGTAGAGAGAGAAAATCTTGAGTGTTGTATTTACAGGACATTAGTTCCCTTATTACATTGAAACCACCATTCACACTGCATAGTGGACATTGGCTCCAACCGAACCACTTATATTTTGGTGTTCTTCCTCCTATCCTCACCTCTATCTCTTATTTACATATCTTTTATATTCCATATCTGCATTGTTGTTCTGTGACTGCGCTTGAGTTGTTCATACTTTTACAAGTTCATTTGTAGTACCATATTTGGTATTATCAAATTGACGCCATATGTGGGTATGAAGATCGTCATATCTTCCCTTCTCTAGCTTTTACTCATCGGAGTCTCTGGTGGTGATCTAGTTCTCCCCTTTTGTGGAGCTGTTTTACCACTGAAAGAGATCTTATTGAGCCTCTAAGATTTTCTTCTTTAATTCACGGCTCATCCATTGTACTTGAGAGATGACATCGAAATTTCCACCAACAGTCGGTGGTACTATCTCTAGTCACGCTCCACCTCAATTAGAGATGGTGGTGGTGGCGTTAAAGTCATTTGTGTCTATTCAATAGGCGATGCAGGAGCAACTGGATACCTTTAGCTAAAATGTGTTGGTGAGGCCTGATGGAATAGTGTGAGAGATGATTACTCCGCCAGACATAGAGATCCAACACCCAGAAGCCAAGGGACCACCCCAAGAACTGCATAAGGATCTACCTCCTCATCAACGACAGAGGGATGTTTCTAACCCTATCCCTTTATGCCTGGGGAGGCAAGGTCACCCATGGCTAGAATACCGGTATAATAACTACAAGGCCGCTGATGCACTAACCGAATGCTGGGAGCTATATGAGATATCTGGTAACACTGTACGCCCCATTCAAGATAGTCAAGGTCACAACAAAAGGCCAGCCAAGATGCACAACTCAGTGGCTCAGCTTTTAATCGATTAAGTAAATGGTCATCTTTTGAAAGACTCAGCCTAGTGGATAACCTCAGAGATCGATTATTGAGGTTAAAGAGCATTGTCGACTCTAGGAGAAATGCGGAATATGATGGTTGCTGACCCCTATGTAGCCGAGACGAGGTGCAAAGGGAAGTGAATATTCGTCAAAGAATAGTGGTCAGAGAACTCGCACCATGCCCGATTGAGAGAGAAGGTGCTAGGGATAATGTACTCACAGTCGATGGTGATGTTTTTGGTGTAGCCGACAAACCTTAGAACAGATCAATCCAAAGGTTAGAGGATAAGATTGGGGATCTAATGAAGAGCCGAGACCCCTTGCAGAGGGGATACAATGAAAGGTCACCATTCATGGCCAGGATTGTGATTTACCTAACCCCGACTTAATTCAAGCCTACAGTTGTCAACCCTAAGTACGATGGCAGTACTAATCCGATCTACCATGTTGAGATGTACCAATAAGTAGTAGATATCTTCTGGGTGTCAGACGAGATGAGATGTATAGCCTTTTTTAGCACCCTCATTATCACTACACATATGTGATTTACCTCTCTCCCTAAGAACTTTATAGAAAACTTCAAACAGTTGGCAGAAAGATTCATACATAACTTTTGGTTTGGGTTGAAGCCCCAGAAGAAGAAGACACACCTACTGTATGTAAAGCAAGGGAAGAATGAGCCTCTCAAAGATTATATAACACGCTTTAACAAAGAGAAATTGGAGGTGAAAGACTATGAGTAAATAATTTCTATGAATTCTCCTATGGGGAGTTTACAAAAAGAAGAACTTCTTTGAAAGATGGCTGAGGATTCTCCAAAATTTATGGCAGACCTCCTGGTTACAGCCGAGAGACTCATGAATATGGAGGAGGCCATAGAGGCTATGGGAGAGGATGAAAAGGGGAGCAAGTGGCAACGAGTCCTATCAATATAAAGAAAAAGGTGATAAGAAGAGATCGGTAGATGACAAGTTTGCTGAATATACTTCATTGACGATCAGCCTGGATATGACACTGAATGAAATCAAAGATAATAGATCTCTGAGATAGATTGGTAAGCTCAAATACCTTCACCATATGAAGGACAAAAGCAAATGGTGCGACTTTCACCAAGATCATGGCCATACCAATGACAAATGATTTGCATTGAAAGATGAGATCGAAAAGATGCTCAAATAAGGGAAGCTTTAGAAGTACATTAATCGAAGTTGTTCTAAGAAGGATGGCCGAAAGAGGCAAGGAGGCCCAAGAGATGAGAGACCGAGATGACAAGCTGATAGAGAAGATGAGGAATCTAATGATGATGAAGATGACCTCGATCTCCCACAAAAGGATGTTGATCCAAAAGGTCGAATGAATGATCACCTTTGATGTATATGACCATCGACAGCTCATCTGCTGGGCACTTTATGTATGAAGTTTGTAGTAGTAGGTAGTCATCAGTTGTCTTTCAATTGTATGAATGAAACCTCTGTGAAGTGAGCTTTAATATCTCAACTATTTGCATTATAACAAAAAGTCAATGAAAAATGGTATGCGTTATTTCATATTATTTTCATACGAAGCTTTCAACTGCATGGTTTAAGTTGTCCAAGGCTAAAAAAACATCATTAATTTGGTGGGAAACTCTCTAGGTGAAAGGAAAGTGTATGACAAGATGACCCTCATCCACACACTCTCAAAACGATAAGAGGGAACATGATCAAACACCATAATTTGGTAAAATCATTTTATTATGGTTATACTCCTCTCGACTAAGGACGAGAAGAGACTAAAAAACATCAACAATATGGTGATAAATTCTCTCGATGAAAAGATAATGTATGAACGAGATGAATCTCATTCATAGACTTTAAAAACGATGAGAGGGGGCATGTACTAAACACAATAATTTGGTGAATTCAAATTTAAAAAATCATGTATTTGGTTATACTCGTATCATCCAAGGACGAGATGAGCTAAGACAAACATTATTAAATTAGTGATCTCATATCTGAGAAATCATTGACTTAGTTGAAGACAAACATCATTAACTTAGTGATCTCATATCTAAAAAACCATTGACTTGTTTAGATACAAACATCATTAACTTGGTGATCTCATATCTGAAAAACCATTGATTTGGTTAGAGACAAACATCATTAACTTGGTGATATTATATCTAGAAAAACATTGACTTGGTTAGAGACAAACATCATTGAGTTGGTGATCTCATATACCATTGACTTGGTTAGAGACAAAAATCATTAACTTGGTGATATTATAATTAAAATATCATTTTATTATGGTTATACTCCACTCGGATAAGGACGAGAAGAGATTAAAAAACATCACTAATATGCTGATAAACTCTCTCGGTGACAAGACAATGTATGGATGAGACGACTCTCATCCATAGACTTTCAAAATGACGAGAGGGGGCATGCACTAAACATCATTAACTTAGTGATCTCATACTTGAAAATCATTCATTTGGTTATTAATCCTTGGCCAACTTTAAAACCTCACACATGCAAGCCGAGACAAGAGACAGATTTGGCAAAAGTATCTCATTCATTCAGTAGAAAGATAATAAAAGTTTATTTATAAGAAGAGGGGTATTGGTTAGAGACAACCATCCTATAGAGTTATTTCATCATCTCAGATTAACAGCCCACCCAACACCACCATCCTCAACTAGAGACATCTCGTTAATCACTGACCTCAGATACTTGTCCCTTAGCCTTCCATTCACATTGAAGACTTAAGGGTTAGGGTGATTAATATACCCAAGTATACCCTCTTCCCATCCTAGGACCCACTTGGCCAAGGCTGACCTTGACAATTATTAGACAAGGAGAGATTATTACTCGGCCTGGGGGTTGGCGCAAGAGGCCTCAGCCTCGTCCATGATAGCATGTCCAATGGATTCAGGTCTCATCATATAGCACCAGCATAAATGAATTCATGTATCCTCGACCTCATCCATAATAGCATGTCTGATGGATTCAGGTCTCATCATATAGTGCTAGCATTAATGACTTTATATTTCCTTGGCCTCATCCATAAAAGCATGTTCGATGACCTCAGAATCAGAAATCATCCTACTAAAGGACTGACTCGTTATCCCGACCTTGTCCCAAATTATCTCCCTCGTCCAAGGACGGTCAATAACAGACCATCAATTTAGGACAAATATAACTTGATTGTAAACCTGTCTTGGAGGCCACATCCTTGGCCATGCACCCATCCTCATAGGACCTTTTCCTCATCTCAGAGAACAACAAAGGATCTCAGTGTTAGTGAACTCAAATAATAAATCCCCTCGGCCTCGACTATCATGATAGTTACCTCGACCATCAGGCAACGAACTTGATACCTCTACCTAGGGTTCGATATAGAAGACATCGGGCACAGCTTATATGTTGGCATATAATCCCCAAGTCTCATCATATAGTGATAGCATCGGTGACCTCATGTCTTATTATCCTCCTCCATGATAGTGAAGTCGAGGCTCCTACTCAAATATAACTCAGCCTCAATAGTAGTCCTATTAGAGGATTGACTCATCGTCTCAGTCACGGACTAAGCTTGAGATGACTCGGCCTCGACCCTTGGGAGCCTAGTCAACATACCCCATAATATTACTCTTATGATCTACCACCCTCATCTTGATCATCGCTCGGATGATTAGGACAGTAGGTGATAACTCTACAAGATAGGTACCATCCCATCAGAAGATCCAACTTGACAGCTCGACCTCAGACTGATCTAGATGGTTGACACTAGATAGCTAGTAGATCACGTGGATTAAGGCACAGATCTCAAAGCAATGCATAACGCTCAAAAGATCCCATTATTTGGGCATAGTTATCCATGTAGGCCTGCAATCGTCTACCTTGGATAACACACTAGTTCACATAATAGCTGCCAAGTGTTAATCCAAGTCATCAATCAGTATTTCTGACCATACCAATGAAAGTACATCACGTCAACTTCTTAAACCAAAAGATACTTTATCCCTCAGCCTTCCATTCATATTGAAGACTAAGGTCTAGTGGGTGATTAATATACTAAGTATAGCCTCGTCCTAAGACCTAACTCCCCTCGACCAAGGTCGACTATCGCCAATCCATCTAGTATAATGAGTTATAACTCAGCCATGGACTTGGCCCGAGCTGACTCATCCTCGGTCAATAGTTCATCGTAAGTTTCCTCGACCTCATCTCAAAAGGCTAGTCAGCATGCCCCACATCATCACTCCCATAGTTTACTACCATCATCCTCGACCGTCACCAAGATGACGAGGATAAAAGAAGACAACTTAGTATCAGTAAGGGTCCTATTATGGGATTGGATCATCATCTCGGCCTCGTCCCAGCCTGGAATCCCCTTGGCCAACCAATAGTAGACCATTCATTTTTGCAAGTGATGATTCGACCGTGCACCCATCCTCACAGGGTCTTATCCTCGACTATACACCCATCCTCATAGGGTCTTATTCTCGATTATATATTCGGCCTCACATATCCTCATAGGGCTTCGTACTCATCCTCACAGGGCCTCATCCTTGGTCATGAACCCATCCTCATAGGGCATCATCGTCGTCCTCATCTTAGAGTAAAGTTAAGGATTTCAGCATCCGAGGTCTTATGACTCAAGTACCCTCGACCTTTTCCACCAACTAGAGGATAAAAGATGACTGAACACAGCTCAGCATCAGCAAGGGTCACATCAGAGGACTGGCTCATTATCTCGGCCTGGTCCAACATAGAAAAGAGTGACATCTAGCAGAGCACGTGAATTTGGACACGTGTGGAACAGTGTGCGTGAGACGCGAATCCCACATGATCAAAGCCATTATGACCAAATCTCCCTCACACATAAGGGAATATTTCATTATCATCCTCTACATATGACAGTGACAGATGGTTTCACCTGATTGGCTAGATCATTCAGCATATGGTCATTGTATGCTTGGGGGTACACTACACCCCCAAGCACAATATATACTCATCATCCTTAATCTTGTAAATGATCCTTAAGTCATAACCCTAGTAGAACTATATCAAATACTCAGTAGAGAGAGAAAAGATTGAGTGGTGTATTTACAGACCATTAGTGCCCTTATTATAGTGAAAAACACCACTCACACTGCACAGTAGATGTAGGCTCCACCCGAACCACTTATATTTTGGTGTATTTCCTCTTATCCTCACCTCCATCTCTTATTTACATATCTGTTATATTCCATATCTCCATTATTGTGATGTGACTGAGCTTGAAATATTCATACTTTTACAAGTTCATTTGCTAGTACCATCTTTGGTATCATCACTCCTTATTCTTTGTTTGCAGTGGCTCAAACAATTCTAGATCTCTCAAATAAACCACAATAACTATGTGATCTTATGAGAGTCACGGTGATAGTGATGTAACTATAACTACATGCAAATATGCAGTTCACACCTCTCAAGATTTATACAAATAAATCCTAAAAATCACATAATTTCTAGATGTCATGCAAAGAGTTCAAATCTCTATGAAAATCAGACTTCAAAAACTATTTTCAGATCTAAAAACGAATCTTTCTGAAAAATAGATTTCATCACTTCAAAACTTATTCATATACGAAATACTTACACAAATTGTGAAACTTATACTTTTGAAACAAAGTTTTCCAGATCTGAAATATTAGACTACTAGAAGTCTCTTTTTCAAAGAATTTGAAACTAGAGAGTGGATCTAAATAAATATAAACATACAGAATAAGATCCAATAGATAATAGATATTAGAAATTTTAAAATATATTGTGTGATATATCTCTTCGAAAATATTGTAATTTCTAGAAAGAAAAACTAGATCCATTGTGAGACGTGGTTCCTAAAAGAGATAACGAGTAAAGGGGGGTCTTCAAACCCAACCAAATAACAAAATCACAAAAACCTAACTGATTCTAACTGTCAAAAGGTAGGTTTTTTGGAATAAATGAAACTTTAAGAACTTGTTTTATTTTTGGAAGAAAACCTAATATTTTTTGTATTACGAACATTGGTTTTCTATCTCTCTCTATCTCTTTCTCTCTCTATATTCTCACTTCTCTCTCTATCCTTTTTTTTTTATCAAGTTAGACGAATGAAAAAAGTCTTCAAATGGCTAACCTAAGGAGCCTATTTATACTGGTCATAAAAGGATCCAGATGTTCGAAGGAAATAAAGGGCTGAGATTCCTTTGACGGTTTAACTCTAAATCAAAGGGTTGAAATGGCACTACATAATTACTTTCTCTGATTGGCCCTAAATGATCTCACATGGGTCACTTCAAAACACATGCAGGTCGTATAAAAAATAAATCTAACGGCTACGGAAAGTGTTTGATATTGAGAGTGCAAAGAAACAAAAATGAAGCTAGTAATGAGGTAACACGTGGAGCAATTTAACCAGATGAAAAACGTGTGTTTTAGAACTTTTAATAATCTAAATTGTACCCCAAAATGTCTCTGCTAGTATTCTATTCTACCCTGGCACATTTTTAAGGAATAAAAATAATTCTAATTAAGCCCATAACATTATAAAACATAATTTTAAATGTTAAAAAATCTTTTAAAAATACTTTAAAAATGTTTTAAAAATTCCTCAAAATATGTAAACACATGCACAAACACATTAACACCTATATGCATGAATTGTGTTCGATAATGTATTCGAGAGATAAGATTACTTCCCTTTTTGGTAGATGCATTGTTCTTGGACTGGATGATATTTAATGATGAAGCTTGTGTATACCTTGGAGGGGAAGCTCATGCAATCTAATCCTGTTTTATCACCATATCCAAACTAGTTGGAACTCCTATATGGTGCACACTCAAGTGAGTGAACCATATAGGGTGTTCTCAATCGCCCCCTTTGGATATTGGAGATAAAATTCCCTTGAGTAACCTGTACTCGTGGGTTAAAATAAAAATCCTAAAATTCCTATACAAAAGAGATATGTACCCTTTCCCATCCTAGAACCAAAAATAAGAGAAAGAAAATACATAACTCAACTACCATACATACCATTACACTAAATCTGAGATATCTACACAAACTATTTTTGAAATTCCCCGAAATAAAACACTTAAGTTGGCACATTAGTTGAGTCAATAGAGATGAAAATATAGCAAGTTGCTTAAGCATTTCTCCCCCAGTTTTTCTCAAATGTACAAAGGTGAAAAAATTGATAAAGAATCATATTTTAAACGACTGTGCCCTATATCCTCGAAGACCAATTATCAGCATGAATGTAACCGGAGGATATACTAATAGGTGATAGACAATTATTCTAGAAAAACCATACCAATAGATTTTCTTAAGGATCCAAATATCAAGTTATTTAACGGTTTGTAAATAAGTCAGCTAATTGAAGTTTTATAGGTAAATAGTTTGTCTCCAATTCTTTATATTCAACTAATTCACGAATAAAATGGTGTCTTATCTTGATGTGTTTAGTATGCAAATGTTGAATAGGACTCTTATAGATATTTATCACAATACAGATGTTGCTTTCCTTCATTAATGCCATAGTCACTAAGCATTTCCTTAATCCACATTAATTGAGCACAATAGCTTCCTACGGCAATATATTCAAATTCTACCGTGCAAAGTGAAGTGCAATTTTTCTTTTTATTATTCCATCCTACTAAGTTATTGCCTATATAGTAACAAGCGCCTGAGGAGCTTTTGCTATCATCAGAACAGCCATCCCAATCTGTGTCGGTGTGTCCTATAATTGTTCTAGATGCATCGTTTGTGTACCATATCCCTAGGTTTATTATACCGTTAATATATTTGATAATTCGTTTGACACATAGCAAGTGAATTTCCTTAGGTTCACTTTGGTAACGGGCACAAACACACACAGCATACATGATATTAGGACGCGAGGCTATGAGGTATAACAGGCTACCTATCATACTTTTATAGAGGGTAAGATCTATAGGTTTCCCATGTTCACCTTTAGAAAGTTTTATTGAAGTACTCATGGGAGTCCTAGTAACCTTGGCATTCTCTAATCCAAACTTTTTCACTAAATCTATAGTATATTTTTATTGTGAAATGAATAACCTATCAAATTTTTGCTTGACTTGAAGTCCTAAGAAATACTGAAGCTTCCCCATAAGCAACATTTGGAACTTCCCGTACATAATTTTAGAAAATTCTTTAACCTAGGATGGGGAAGTCGAACCAAATATTATATCATCAACATAAACCTGATCTACTAAGACATATTTGTTAAAATATTTAACAAATAATGTCTGGTCATTTCCACCTCGTCGAAACCATTTATTAATTAAAAAGGTTGACAGGCATTCTTACCAGGCCCGAGGGGCTTTCTTTAAACTGTAAAGAGCCTTTTTAAATCTATAAACATTGTTTGGGTAATGAGGGTCAATAAATCCTTTTGACTATTCAACATAAGTCTCCTATATCAAGATATCATTTAAAAGTCTAATTTCACATCCATTTGATAAAGTATGAATTATAGGTGATAAGTTATGACCAAGACTAAGAGAACAGACTCAAAGAGAGTGACCGGGGAAAAGTTCTCCTCAAAATATGTTCCTTCAACTTGAGGGTAACCCTGGGCAACTAATATAGCTTTATTTCTAACTATCATCCCAGATTCATCTATTTTGTTTTTGAAAATCCATTAGGTGATAATAAACGTTTTATATTTTGGCCTAGGCACAAAATACCATATGTCATGACTTTTAAATTGGACGAGCTCTTCTTGCATAGCATCTATCCAAATTGAGTCATTAAGTATTTCATTTACATAGTTTGGTTATATTAAAGAAATAAAGAATGCTAAATGAGCAACATTACGTAATTGGGATATTGTACGAACTGACTCTTCGGGGTTACCAACAAAATTATCTATAGGATGATCTTTAGAAACCTAGTTAGGTACTTCAGGGGTCTTAGTTGGTAAATGATCAACTATCTCTAGAGAGTTATGAGTAAAATTATTTTCACACTCATCCACTATAGTTGGCCCTTATTCTGTACTCTCAATATTAGTGTCACTCACTATCACATTTATCGAGTCCATGATTACTTTGGTACACATATTATAAATGGGATAAGCCAGACTATTAGGGAGTAACCCAAAAATGTGGATTTGTCACCACGGGTTTCAAATTTATACAAGTGTTCTTTGTCTTTGCAAACGTAGCAAGTACTCCTAAAAGTCCGAAAATATTTTAAGTTGGGATTTTTGCCATACCAAAGTTCATAGGACATTTGTTTAGTATTTTTTCAAAGGTAAACTCTGTTAATAATATGACAGGCTGTTTGAACTGCATCAATCCACAAGTATTTTGTCAAGTTCTTAGTAAGTATCATTACCCTGTCCATTTCCTAGATTGTGCAATTTTTATGCTCGGCAACACCATTCTGCTGAGGTGTTTTAGGAGCACTGAAGTCGTGTTGGTAACCATTACCGTTATAATATTATGTTACGCCTAAGTTTTTAAATTCACCTCCTCTATCGCTTGATATTTGAATAACTTGGGTATATTTGACATTCTCGATTCTTAAAAGAATCTTTAGATATTCTTGGAATGTATCCAATTTTTGTTTTAAAAATGCTACCCAAGTGAATCTAGTAAAATCATCCACCATAACCAAAATATACCTGTTACCACAGAGGCTCATAGTTCGAGAAGGACCCATAAGATCCATTTAGATTATCTCTAGAGGTTTTGTTGTTAAAGTGTCTTTCACCTTCATATGAGCAGATTTAACTCTTTTTCCTTCCCGACACAACCCATAAATAATCTTTGAAATAGGTTTTATTTTTAGCAAACCTCTAACTATATCCTAGGATCTTAATTTTCTAAGATTGTCATCATTTATGTGACCCAACCGATTATTCCAGATTTCATTTTCATCAAGCCTAGCTAACCTACAAGTCTCATTACTCGGATTGAATGTGTAACAGTTATCTGGGGTCCTGTGACTAGTGATGATTCAATCACCATTCTCATTTAAGATTTTATAATTAGTTTTTTGAAAATGTGACTGTATGGTTTCAGTCATAAAATTGTGATATACTTAAGAAATTAAGTTTAAGACCTTTTATGAAGAGAACATCTTTGAGAATAGGCAGTCTTTTTCTTTAGGGTGTTTTCTTCATATGATCTGAGCTGATACTTTGTCCCCAAAAAAAATTTATCCTCCCGAGAAGTCAGTTCTATAAGATAATTAAGTATTGTCTCCGGTCATATGTTTGGAACATTTAGAGTCTAAATACCAACCAGAAGTAGTGTGTTCATCTTTTAAAGCACTTATAACAACGTTATACTTCAACTGGGGTATTATATCGTCCTTTCTAACCCATATAGCTCTAGTTTTAAAAGGTTTGTGAGATTTTAGTTTAGAAATAGATCTACAACTCTTTCTCTTAGATTTCTCCTTAGCGTGGGATCTTTTACTCCTATTCCTATAGTTAGAGTTTTTATTTGGATATTTTGGAAGTATATAATTATTTATCCTCTATCTAGAATAGTTAAAGTTTTTGTAAACTAGTGATTTATAGACAGGCTTATACAGTTGTTCTTGAAAACATTCATCGAGACAGTGTGCATAAACATCACAATATGAACAGTATTGGTGGCTAGACGGTTGTTTTTTTATTTTTAAAATCTTTGAAAAGAGTTTTATCCATTTTCTGGACGTTGACCTTAGGTCTAACTGCAACAGTTTTCCATTCAGGTTCAAATCTCCTAACAAGGGGGAAATATATTTAGCCATAGATTTACCTGCAGGCTTTGGATAGTTTTTCATCAACATGTCTGGCCCTTTTTTCTTATTTTCCAAATCAGTTTTAAGGCTTGAAAATCAGGACATGGATCAATAGGTCTTTTTTCCAAAGACACAAATTTTACATTTTACACACGTTTATTTTGTGCCTTTGTTTTTTTTTATCAAAATCTATATTTGTTTTGTCGTCAGAATTGGTTTTACTAGAGGCAATACTATCTTTAAAAAAAATAGAATTGTTTTCAAACTTAGAATTTTTTTTAAGATAGTTAAAATCTTTTCTTTAGACTCTTCCAATTCTATCAAAGTTGCCTTATATTTATTTTCCAATACCTCATTAGATTAAGAAAGTTTCTTAATTTTTTCAACAAAAACTTTAGTTTTAGTTTTATAGGCCAAATATTGATTAGTATAGTCCTCACATTCGTCTTTACCATTAATCTTAAAGCTTATATTTTCTCAGTTAACTCCTTGACAGTCCTTTCAAGTGTACTGCTCTTCCTAAGGGTCTTGGTGTAAAGTGCATGAATTTCAGATAGATCATCATTTTGGAGCTCATCTAGTGCAGTGTGTGAGTTGTCCCCAAGCATTTCATTAGTCATACTCACATACCCATTTAATTCGTCGTTAAGTCGATCACTTTGACTCAAATACAACGTCAAAGAATTATTACTAGAAACATCAACAACATTATTTTCTAAGCAAAGACCAGACAAACTAGTAGTTGGAACAACAATATCAGACATAATAGATCTAGGTATAACAGCATCAGAAACAACATTTTTCGTAGGCATATCATCAGTATAGACAATTTTAGCAAAAAGAAAAAAATACAAGGATCAAAAGAATTAGAAGACTCAGGCTCATCTTCTTCAAAGTCACTTGAGTCAACCCAAGTCTGACATATATTGGCCTTAGCACTGTTATTATTAAGTTTAGAAAATAATATTCGTATTCAAGCCTAAATTTTTTTAATAATTCTTCATGAAATTCATATCAAGGACATGTCTTTAAGAGAGTCATTTCAAGTAGTAGAAATTATTACAAAAATCGGCTCCTAATTTGAGAAACTTAAAAATTATTTGAAATATAAAATGTAAAGAAATTAAATCGAAGGACTTAATAGTTCTTTGAGAACAGAAGAAGAAAACAAAAATAGTGACAAGAAGGTAAAATTTTATGGTGGCAAAGGCCAATATAGTGAAGGAAAACAAATCAAAGCTGAAATGATATAAATCCCATAAAAGAAAAAATGAAGATTTAACCCATTGGACCAAAGGGAAAATATTTCAAGAAAATTAAGGGTGAATGTTGGTTTTATAAAAAATCAGTCCACTGTGCTCAAGACTATAATAAGATTAAAGATTAACCTTGGAAATCTAAGTATGATCAAGCCCATATTGCACAAATGGTTGCTGAAAAGATAAATTTTTCCATTCCTCATTATGAAAGTTTCCAACGCTACAACTGAAGTCTTGGTCTCTAAGTTTGATGTGACACCCCGCCCAATTAAATATCGAGTGATCAGTCCTTTATAAAATTTAAAATAGAATGTTCGGTTAGTTCATTTTTAGTATCACTGTCGAAAACGCAATAACTTATTTAATCACCTAATATAATTAAGATAAGTGTCAAAAAAAATTTCTTATTAATTAAAAACCATTTATTTACCAAACCAAGTTATTTAATGTAAAACATCCACGCACAATTAATTAATACAATTACTGAATTAGAATCGCATGCTGAAATAGATAAGACTAGATAAAACATCCAAGTTCAAAACTCTAAACCAAAACAATAGTAACCATCAATCCAAATGAACATGAACGAGAAATAGAGTAATATAATCTTTGAAACTGTCTAAAGAAGGGGCGACACATGCCCTAATGAAAATGTTATAATGAATAGGAATGAAATAATCGAAGCGTCTAAACAAAGTCATGCAGCTCCCACAACAGCTACAGCATGCCACACAATCCGAAACTCTAAGCCTGATGTCCCTGTGGTTGAGCACCTGATATAATACACATATATACAGCAAGAGAGAGAGAAGATGGAAGAAACGGGTCAGAGCCCGATGTGTAAAAATATTTGTTTAAGCAAGTATTTAAAATTTGCAGTAAAGCAAGTATCAAGTACATGTTAGTTCGAACTCTCTCTTGAGATTCTCACCCCTCTTCTATTGTGCATGCCTAACGTGTATCTAAATTTTGTCCTTAGCTATACCTCCCAATATAACTAGTCTGAATCCATCCTAATAGTATTTACCCTCACTATTAGTCAACCCGTATCTCCCATACAATACGTTACACAATTAGCCTATGAAGAAAATCTAATTAATACATTTTCCATTTTCATAATAATTCAAGTATACGATTAAAATTTTCTTAACAAGTTTTCATACCCACATTCATTATTATACACATTAGATTGATATACAACTCTCATACATATATACATATAGTCACATCTACCATATATATAAATATATATAACATGATACTGCACCCCCGGGCTATATCCCATGAGTGCACCTAATCAACATACTGTTCCCCCGGTTTATCACCCTTTAGTACACTTATTTAAATAATCTTGCACCCCCGGGTTATCACCCATTAGTACACTTACAATACATTTTTGTACCCCCGGGTTAACACCCATTAGTACACTTATAATAATATGATTCTCACCCCCCCGGGTTATCACCCATTGGTGCCTTTAATAGTAATAATACATAATAGGCATACACACGTCCTATTATAATAAATAGGTATTTTTTCTCACCTACATATATGCTTCTCTTACGCATTTTTATTTCAACATTCCGTAATAGTTATTATGATTATTATCCCTCTCGTAATCTCCACGGCATATCCTCTTCGTACCTAATTCATTAAGGTATTTAGCTTCTCATACTTCTTTCGAAATTCTGCCTTACTTAAGTTTATTATTAGAAAATATATTTCTCATTTCTGAACTAATAAACTTAAAACTCGGCCCTAAAAGAAATTATCAAAGCTTCACTCTGTCGCTCGAACGAGATGGCAAGTCGTTTAAACGACTGTCACATGTCGCTCGAGCGACTTCGTGCGAGATTGCAATCTCGATCGAACGACTTCGCGCGAGAATTCACTATTCGTCCCCTGCCCAGATTTTCCAACGTTTCTCACCATTTTTAACCTCAAATATTGTCATTCAACACTCCAAACTCCAAATAAACAGTTCTACATCGAACCCCATCAATAACATATGAATTCTAACATCCTAGACTCATCAATTAATTACGAATCATTCATAAAACGTGAAATCCCCAATTTAAATTTATCAAAACCCTAGTTTTTCCAATACATGTTCAAGCAGCCATAATTTTCAGATTTGTTCTACATATAAATTCCTTAAAACTTGATTTCCAATCTACATCCATTAAGGGTTTCAATCTAATAAATCACAGAATTTATTTACACATTCAATTTCCTCAATTTTGCCATTTTTATAACATATAACATAATCCTAACAATCCTACACTAACATGAATCAAATCAATACCGAAATACAACAAGTTATAAACACTTGCCTTGAGTGAGTAGTCTGATTTATGGATGTTGTTGGTATGGGTGGGTTTCCCTCGTCCCGATCTGCACGGTGGTGGTGGTGGTGGTGGTTGTGCAAGGTGATGTCGATTTAGCCCTCTTCTCTTGGCAAAAGCTTTCCCTCACACTTCCTATGGCCGTTCCTTATTTCTGTAGCTTTTTAACCCTAATACAATTATTTTTGGCTGATAAATTAACTCCTAATTTTCGTCCATTAATTAGGCCTAAAAATCCAATTTACCATAATGCCCTTTTTGGGTGCCGGTTATGCTTAAAATTGTCCCGGGACCCAAATTAAACACTCGAGTATACTATTTCGACTATCTCGACCCTTCCGGACTCAACGGTTACTCGAAATCATCATACGAGTTACTAAAAATAATTGATATATTTATTTCATCAATTTAGTCCCGACACGACTCACACGTGCGTCTGACTTAATTCATTTAACTGTCGTATTATTATCTCTTGACAATTTATCAAAGTGTATAGTTCCATATTACATATCGCATAGTAATATTAAACTAATAAGTATTAATCCTTAACACGCTAGTTAATATTTAATTTTATTAGATCCGGATTAATTAACAATTTAATTCTTCACATTTTAATTTAATTAATCCCGCTGCAATAAAAATCCCTTAATTATTTAAATGATAAAAAATGTGGGGTATTACATACTTCCTCCCTAATAAAGGAATTTTGTCTCGAAATTCGGAAAAATAAGGCATACCTGGTATGAATAAATCTGGATATTTCTCACCCATATCCGCCTCACGCTCCCAAGTAGACTCCTCCACATTGTGATGTTGCCACTGCACCCGAACAAGTGGAACTATCTTTGACCTTAGCCTCCTCTCACTATAATCTAGAATAGCTACTGGTCTCTCCTCATATGAACTATCTGGCTGTAGTTCAATCTCCTCAATTGCAATGTGAGTGTGTGCCAACTCATCTCGAAGGTATCGCCTCAGTGACAAAATGTGGAACACATCATGGATACGATGCAAGTGCTCCAATAATCCCAATCTGTATGCCACTGGTCCGACCCTCTCTATAGTAGGAAATGGTCCCACATATCTATGAGCTAACTTCCTTTTCTTTCCAAATCTCATTACCCCTTCATCGGAGATACTCTCAACAAAACCTAGTCCCCCACTGCGAACTCACGGAAGAACCTTTTTGCATCGGCGTAGATTTTTTATCTGTCCTGGGATACCCGTATGTGATTTCAAATCATCTCTATCCTTCTCAACGTCTCTTGAATTACTTCTTGCCCGAGTAGCTTGTTGTCTCCCACCTCTAGCCAACAAATTGGGGAATGACAAGGTCTGCCATACAATGCTTTGAACGGGGCCATGCCAATCGTAAACTAATAGGAGTTATTATATGCAAACTCTACAAGTGGAAGATACTGCTCCCAACCTCCCCTGAAATCAAGGATACACATGCGTAACATGTCCTCGAGCATCCAGTTAGTGCGTTCAGTCTGCCCATCGGTCTGCGGGTGATACGCTGTACTCAACTGTAACTCGGTACCCATAGCTTCCTGAAAGCTTTCCCAAAAATGAGATACAAATGTCTTATCTCTATCTGACACGATGTTAAGAGGTACACCATGAAGTCTCACTATCTCTGTAATAAATAGCTGAGCATACTGTCCCGCTATGTAGTCTGTCCTTACGGGTAAGAAGTGGCCTACCTTCGTCAACCGATCTACAATAACCCATATAGAATCATGCCCCCTTTGCAAAGTGGGCAACCCGATGATAAAATCCATAGAAATGCCTTCCCATTTCCAGGTAGGAATATCCAATGACTGAAGTAAACCTGGTGGTCTCTGATGGTACGCTTTCACTAGCTGACAAGTGGGACACTTGGATACGAACTCTGCAATATCCTTTTTCATCACGCTCCACCAATACTGTCGCCTCATATCCTGGTACATTTTTTCCCACTGGGATGCAACGTAAATCGGGACCCATACGACTCCGTCATTACTGCATATCGAAGGTCCTCCCGCTCTAGAACCACGAGCCTCCCATTGAAGCACAAATTACCCTCAGAACTTACTAAATAAAACTCGGCTCCCCCGGATAAAAGTTTCCTAATCCGATCTTGACAGAACGAATTCGTTGCCTATGCCTGTACTATTTGCATAATGATCTGAGGCGCACTGTCATTGCAGACATGAATGATCAGGCCACAGCATCCTGATGTCCCAATTCCTTCCATTTTGCTTTCCACACCTCGGCCTTCTCATCGATCGGCCTGCGACTCAATGCATCAGCAACCACATTAGCCTTTCTCGGGTGATAGTGTATTTTGAACTGATAATCTTTTACAAACTCAAGCCACCGGCGTTGATGCATATTCAACTCCTTCTGCGTGAACAAGTATTGTAGTGATTTGTGGTCCGTAAATAAGCAAAACTGTTCTCCCAATAAGTAATGCCTCCAAATTTGAAGCGCAAACACAACTGCTGCCAGCTCTAAGTCGTGGGTGGGGTAATTCTTTTCATGAGGCTTAAGCTTTCGGAAAGCAAAAGCTATGGCCTTCTCCTCCTGCTGGAGTACTCCCCCAAGCTCGTGTAATGATGCATCAGTATAAACCAGGTATTCCACTCACGCTCTGGGAAGTTCTAGAATGGCTGCTGAAGTTAACTTGTCCTTTAGCTCATCAAACGCCAACTGGCATGCATCGTCCCAAACAAACGGTACGCCCTTACGAGTCAAATTTTTCATAGGACCCGCAATCTTCGAGAATCCCCGAATAAACCGTCTGTAGTATCCGACTAATCCTAGAAAACTCCGCACCTCCGTCGGTGTCGTGGGTTGTCCCCACTCCCTCACCGCTAACACCTTACTAGGGTCTAGAGATACCCCTTTCTCTGATACAGTGTGTCCCAAAAACTGTACCTCCCGCTGCTAAAACTCACACTTCTCGTATTTGGCATACAACTCATGCTCTCGTAGGGTTTGTAGAACTATACGTAAATGCTCGACATGTTCTTCTTCAGCGCGGGAATAAATCCGGAAGTAATCTATGAAGACAATGACAAATTGATCTAGGAACTCTCTGAATACTCTGTTCATTAAGTCCATAAATACTGCTGGGGCATTGGTTAGCCCAAATGGCATAACCCTGAATTCGTACGATCCATACCTCGTCAAAAAAGTAGTCTTGGCTACGTCCTGCTCCCTGATGCATAGTTGATGGTACCCAGATCTGAAATCTATCTTCGAGAAGTGGGATGCTCCTCTCAGCTGATCAAACAAGTCATCGATCCGAGGCAACGGATACTTATTTCGTATCGTGACTTTGTTAAGCTCCCGATTATCAATACAAAGCCATAGGGACCCATCCCTTTTCTTTATAAACAGAACTGAAGCACCCCAAGGCGAGGTACTCCTACGGATGAAGTCTTGTCCCAACAACTATTCTATCTAATCCCGTAGCTCCCTCATCTCTGTCGGAGCCATACGGTAAGGTGCACGTGCTATCGGACGAGTGCCTGGTGCTAAGTCTATCACAAACTCGATCTCCCTACTCAGAGGCAACCCCGGTGTATCCTGAAATACATCAACAAACTCGTAAACGACCGGAATCGAATCAAGTGGAACCACGACTGCAGAGGTCTCATCCTCTATATAAAATAAGTGGGTGGACGACCCTCCCTCCGAGCGAGGCATCGCCACTAAGAACATCTCCTGGCTCGGAATGGTGAACACAATATTCCTACTGAAGTAATCAATCATGGACCTATACTCGACTAACCAATCCATACCAATAATCGCGTCATACTCGAACATATCTAATACTAGCATATCAGCCAGTAAGATTAAACTTCCAATCTCTATGCCTACTCCCCGGGAAATAAAGAAAATCAATGACCCATTACCAAGTAGTGAGTCTACACAAGTCACTGTACTCTCTGCCATGCTTAACAACCCAGTGGCCTTTGCAAAGTTAGTGGCTATAAAAGAGTGTGATGCCCCCGTGTCAAATAAGATACGACCCAAAGTGCCATGGATAGAAAACTTACCCTCGACTGCGGGTGGTGCCTGTGGAACTGCGTCCTGGTGGACGTTATAGACACGTTCATACTGCAACTGTCCCTGCTGCATCGGAACTGCGGGTAAAGCTGGAACTGGAGCCAGCGCTGGTAGGGCGGCGGGAAAAATGGGTCTCTGGGGCTACTGGTGAGCACCCTGCTGTCGAGGAACTCTGTCCCTATCCGGGCACTCCTATTTCTTATGGCCAGTCTTGCCACAAGTATAACATTTCCCAATAAAGTTTCATCCTCTCTACCTCTGGTAGCCTCGGCCCGGTTGGTCGTTACCACCTCTACCTTGGCCCTGTTGGCCCTGATGTCCTCCCGAATATTGACCCTGCTGCTGATTTTGTGGCTGGCCCTGGTGGCCCTGTCTCCAACCCCTATAACCATGCCTGAACCCTCCAGAACGGAACCTCTTAGCAAACTCCCGCTGCTGGGAACCCTGCCTCTGCTCAACTGGTACTCCACTAGCATTACATCCCCCTATCTTTCCCAACTGGTTGGTCTCTCCCCCTCACTTTCTTCCCTTAGCATGAAAGTGATTGTCCTGACAATGCAATAAGGCTGCATTCAGAACGTCGGTATATGAGTGTAGGGAAAGGTTACCCAATAAATGCTGTCGTATCTTCCAAGTCAAGCCATCCATGAACATCTGAATGCGCTTCTCCTCAGTAGACACCTCCTCCGGTACCATGTTTGTCAATTGTGTGAACTTTTCCTCATATTCTGCAATGGTCTTCCCTTCCTGGGTGAGGTCTAAAAGTTTTTGTCTCATCTCAGTCTTGACGGCGGAAGGAAAATACTTGCGGTCAAACCGCACCAAGAAATCACTAATAGTCATCAAATATCGCTCCTCGGTAGTAGTAGTGGACTCCCACCACTGTAAGGCTGCCCCTCTCAGCTTGAAGGTAGCCAAAATTTGCCTTTGAACGTCTGTGCACTCATACATGAGAAGATGTCGCTGTATGTCATTCTTCCACTAACTCGCGGTAACCACATCTAAACTGCCCAAGAACTCTAGGGGACAAACCCTTTGAAAGGACTCTCTAACTCTCTCCCATGCAGTGGGAAATGGATGCACTGGAACTGGTGCCACTGCCTGAACCTGGGATGGGTCCTGCTGCACCACCGCTAGGGCTGCATTTACCGCTTGTGCAACTATCGTGGCAACTTCTGTTGCGTTCATTATCCCCTGAGCCTGTATGGCCGGCTGTTCTGGCTGGGCCTATCGGTCTCTTGGTGCACATCGAGGAGGCATCTGAGATGAGAAAGAATATTATTAGTGCACAGTTATTCCAAAATTTCACATAGCTAAAGACGTAACCGCAAAATATAAGATCACAACAGTCCTAAAAATAGGGCTCTATATCAAAGGACGCAAAGCTAAAAACATAGTAAGCCATAAAGATCCTAATGGACACTAGAACCTGATGTTCTGATACCACATATGACACCCCGCCCAATTAAATATCGGGTGATCAGTCCTTTATAAAATTTAAAACAGAATGTTCGGTTAGTTCATTCTTAGCATCACTATCGAAAACACAATAACTTATTTAATCACCTAATATAATTAAACTAAGTGTCAAAACATTTTTCTTATTAATTAAAAACCATTTATTTACCAAACCAAGTTATTTAATGTAAAACATCCACGCACAATTAATTAATACAAATAATGAATCAGAATCGCATGCTGAAATAGATAAGACTGGATAAAACATCCCAGTTCAAAACTCTAAACCAAAAAATAGTAGCCATCAGTCCAAATGAAAATGAACGAGAAATAGAGTAATATAATCTCTGAAACTGTCTAAAGAAGGGGCGACACATGCCCTAATGAAAATGTCATAATGAATAGGAATGAAATAATCGATGCGTCTAAACAAAGTCATGCAGCTCCCACAACAGCTATAGCATGCCACGCAATCCGAAACTCAAAGCCTGATGTCCCTATGGCTGAGCACCTGATATAATACATATATACAGCAAGAGAGAGAGAAGATGCAAGAAACGGGTCAGAGCCCGATGTGTAAAAATATTTGTTTAAGCAAGTATTTAAAATTTGCAGTAAAGCAAGTATCAAGTACATGTTAGTTCGAACTCTCTCTTGAGATTCTCACCCCTCTTCTATTGTGCAAGCCTAATGCGTATCTAAATTTTCTCCTTAGCTATACCTCCCAATATAACTAGTCTGAATCCATCCTAATAGTATTTACCCTCACTATTAATCAACCCGTATCGCCCTCACAGTACGTTATCCGATTAGCCTATGACGAAAAGCTAATTAATACATTTTCCATTTTCATAATAATTCAAGTATACAAATAAAATTTTCTTAACAAGTTTTCATACCCACATTCATTATTATACACATTAGATTGATTCACAACTCTCATACATATATACATATAGTCACATCTGCCATATGTATATATATAACATAATACTGCACCCCCGGGCTATATCCCATTAGTGCACCTAATACCCCCGGGTTATCACCCTTTAGTACACTTATTTAAATAAATTTTGTACCCCCGGGTTATAACCCATTAGTACACTTACAATAAATTTTTGTACCCCCGAGTTATCACCCATTTGTACACTTATAATAATAAGATTCTCACACCCCCCGGGTTATCACCCATTGGTGCCTTTAATAGTAATAATACATAATAGTCATACACATGTCCTATTATAATAAATAGGTATTTTTCCTCACCTACATATATGCTTCTCTTACGCATTTTAATTTCAACATTCCGTAATAGTTATTAGGATTATTATCCCTCTCATAATCTCCACGGCATATCCTCTTCGTACCTAATTCATTAAGGTATTTATCTTCTCATACTTCTTTCGAAATTCTGCCTTACTTAAGTTTGATATTAGAAAATATATTTCTCATTTCTGAACTAATAAACTTAAAACTTGGCCCTAAAAGAAATTATCAAAACTTCACTCTGTCGCTCGAACGAGATGGCAAGTCGTTTGAACGACTGCCACATGTCGCTCGAACGACTTCGTGCGAGATTGCAATCTCGCTCGAACGACTTCGAGCAACTTCGCGCGAGAATTTGTTGTTCGTCCCCTGCCCAGATTTTCCAATGTTTTCCACCATTTTTAATCTCAAATCTTCTCATTCAACACTCCAAACTCCAAATAAACAGTTCCACATCGAACCCCATCAATAACATATGAATTCTAACATCCTAGAATCATTAATTCATTACGAATCATTCATAAAACGTGAAATTCCCAATTTAAATTTATCAAAACCCTAGTTCTTCCACTACATGTTCAAGAAGCCATAATTTCCAGATTTGTTCTCCTATAAATTCCTTAAAACGTGATTTCCAGTCTACATCGATTAAGGGTTTCAATCTAATAAATCACAGAATTTATTTACACATTCAAATTTCTCAATTTCACCATTTTTATAACCTATAACATAATCCTAACAATCCTACACTAACATGAATCAAATAAATACCTAAATACAGCAAGTTATAAGCACTTGCCTTGAGTGAGTAGTCTGATTTCTGGATGTTGTTGGTATGGGTGTGTTCCCCTCGTCCCGATCTACACGGTGGTGGTGGTGGTTGTGCAAGGTGATGCCGATTTAGCCCTCTTCTCTTGGCAAAAGCTTTCACTAACACTTCCTATGGCCGTTCCTTCTTTTTGTAGCTTTCTAACCCTAATACAATTATTTTTGGCGGATAAATTCACTCATAATTTCCGTCCAATAATTAGGCCTAAAAATCCAATTTACCATAATGCCCTTTTTGGGTGTCGGTTAGGCCTAAAATTTCCCCGGGACCCAAACTAAACACTCGAGTATATTTATTCCATCAATTTAGTCCCGACACGACTCACATGCGCATCTGACTTAATTCATTAAACTGTCATATTATTATCTCTTAACAATTTATCAAAATTTATAGTTCCATATTACATATCGCATAGTAATATTAAACTAATAAGTATTAACCCTTAGCACGCTAGTTAATATTTAATTTTATTAGATCCGGATTAATTAACAATTTAATTCTTCACATTTAAATTTAATTAATCCCGCTGCAATAAAAATTCCCTAATTATTTAAATCATCAAAAATTTGGGGTATTACATTTTATTTCAATTCAATAGAATTTTAAACCAATGAGGTTATTTTCTAAATGGAAAAGTAATGAAAACTATTTTTGTAAAGTGTTGATAGTTTGCTTTTTCAAATATAACTTTGAGTTAGGACTTAGATTGATGCATGATTTTCATTGTTGCAAAGATAATTTGAAACTCTACAACTCTCATGTTTATCACTCCCCAAATTATCATTTTTTGTGAGCCAAAAAATCCTAAACACTAACATGGAGTGTATGTTGTTCAAATTACAATGCTTTTTTATTCCTATAATTAAATTGTATCATATTGTGCAAGAGTGAGAACTCTCTTTTGAAATGCCTCTCCACACTCCATGACCCAAATAAAGGTAACATTCTAATAAGTTAATTTATTATAGGGTGTAACTGTGTTTATAAATCCTTTAGAAAATCATTTATAATATTTATATAAGCATAGAAACTTCTAACCTCGGTCACTATTAGAGGACTCTCCCAATTTACAGTAGTCGCGGCCTTTCCATAGTCCACGGCAATACCATCCTTGTTCATAATATGACCACAAAAACACACGTCCTCGAGTTAAAACTCGCACTTAATATTTTTTACCATACAATTATTTTATCCTCAATGTCTTAAACATACAATAGAGGTGTTACTCATATTCTTCTTTGGACTTAGAATATATACAAATACCTTTTATAAATGCAATCACAAATTTTTCTTGAAAACGCCTAAACATTTTACCCATCATGTCTATAAATGCATATAGGTCGTTTGTTAACCCAAAATCGCATAGTGAAAAACTCATAATGCCTATGCCTTGTCTTAAAAGTTGTCTTGTGTGTATCCCTATCATTAATTCTTATTTGGTAATACCGAATCCTCGTATCTATCTATCTTGAACAAATATTTGGAATTTTAAAGCTAATCAAATTGATGATCTATCCCCAAGAAGGGATATTTATTCTTTATTAATTTTATATAATTAGTGCACGGCCTCATTGACCCATTGTTATTCTTAACAAAGAACACAATCGAGGCACTCTAAGGGGATGCAATTGACCTGAAGAATTCGTGGCCTAAAAGATACTAAATTTTCTCTTTTAAGTTCTTTTAACTCACATCATTCTACAGGGTGACTTTAATATGATCATGAGCTCAAACAATAAGGATCCATTTTGTTGTACTAAAATTGTAAATTGGCTCATTAATATATTGGTTCATTTATAAATTGATCCATTAATTGTGTTTGGTTTCATTAATTGTCCCATTTTAGTTTCAGGTGTAAAATCTGAAATTGGATCTTTTACAAAAAATGTGAAATGCATCCATTTGAAATAGGAGTCACTTTATGTGATTGCTCCTCTCTTTCTTTTCCTCATTTTCCCCCTTCCCTCTCTCTTAATTTGTTTTTATTGTTTTTTTCTCATAGAACCTTAACATCAATTTTAGATTATCAAACATTGCATAAAATTGGATTTAAACTCATTTCAAATCCACTCATTTGCAATTCATTAATTCACAATGAACCAATTTACATAATCAAACAATACATGCAACCAAACTGGCCCTATATAAATTGTAAACTTTACATATTAAACTAGGGGCAATCCTGACAATACCTTTTGAAAAAATTTATATATTCCATGACCATAGGAACATCCTAAATACTAACTACAACCCTTTTTACGTCCCTATAAAATCTATATAGTTGAGGTACGTATTCCTAAGTGTCTTTTCTTTTAAAAATGAAGTCATAACATGACTCCTAGAAATTTTAATTCCCCCAAAACATACCTCGATCTCACTAGTCTTACAAAATGGACATTTTCCTTGCACGGTCAATATAGGCAGAGTGATTTGACAACCAATATATCCCTATAATCAATTAAAAGTTCTTATTCTGTAATGAGATCATATTTTCCTTTGAGAAACTACCGTCCTTTTTGTGCCTCGTCAAACATAATGGGTTATGACCTCAAGAGATAATCCTAGTGGGGCTCTACTACTAATGAAAGTTTTGAAATTCGAGGTCACATCCTCAACTTTTATGAAAATAAAGTAGAATTAATGATTGTGTGCCACTTTAATTAAATAAGTCATACGCATTTCTATCTTCAACTATAATTGTAAGTAGGGGTGGCCATAGGCCCGAGGCCCGCCAAGCCCGCCCAATAAAAAAATAGGGCTTGGGTAAGGTGAATAGGCTTGCAAAGCGGGTTTGGGCATGAATTCTTAAGCCCAATGAGGCCCGACCTGATCCGAGGCCTGAGAATTACATATATAATATATATATATATATATATATATATATATATATATATATGTGTGTGTGTGTGTGTGTGTGTGTGTGTGTGTGTGTGTGTGTGTGTGTGCGTGTGTGTGTGTGTATGTGTGTGTGTGTGTGTGTGTTTGTGTATATTAATTCATTATTAAAGTGTAAGACTACAAAGTTATAAATAAATATATAAAGTGGGTAACTTTTATAAATATAAAAACATATAATAAGTCTTTTTATGTACAGTGGGGAACTTTATATATAGACTCTGTAATATATAAAGTTTAAAAAATGTTTTTAATTAAAAAAATAGCACTTTGATTAAAAAAAATGATTTTTTATTTAAAAATAAAACAGTAATCGGGCTTGGCCAACGGGCCTAGGTAAAGAGCTTTCAAATCTGGGCCAGCTTGGGATTACATAATAAGACCCGATCCAGGCCCGAGCGGGCTTGGGATATCTCATAATTTTATAAGCCCGGCCCGATCCCGACCGGGCCTGCCCAGGTCCGACGAATGGCCACCCCTAATTGTAAGTATGATAATTTACTGGTTTGCTCCTCATCCTTGGCATTCATAACTGTTAATATATGGGTCGGGTTTTTATCCGGATCCGATATCCGGCCACGATAAATATGAATTATCCATTTTATATCGGATAATTCATTATTATATTAGATAATTAGAGTCCCACTTTAGTTAGTTTAGGACTCTTATGTTTTTCCAATATATATATATATATATATATATTAGGAGAGTAAAATATGGGTGTGCATCAATAGACGATCAATTTGGTATTGATATGATTTTCTCTCTCCTCCTTCACTTTCTCTCTCTTCAAAATTTCGTGGGTCTCTCTCTCTCCCTTGTTTCATCATCCAAGAACCTTGGATTTGTGATCGTGAAGATCAAAGGGAAAACTCTTGTAGCCAACCCATACATTCATGAGTCGCAAAGCGTACACGGAGGAAGAACAAGAGTGCTATCATATTTTTCGGTGTTTAACAAAGGTTTACATTTTGCAAATAAGGTAATCCTCAAACCTATATGTGCTACGTGTATATATAATGCCAAAATTTCTTTCATTGGTATCAGAGCCATCTTAGTTATTTGATCGCCTGAAAAATTATCGGATCTTAATTTTGTACAAAAACTCCATTAATACCCATTTAAATTCATTTTAAAAATAAGCAGGCATTAATCCAAAAAATTTCCATGAATATGTTTGTGCACATGTGAAGAGTAAGTACATTAAGTTTCGTCGCATTCCGTTAAGTAGTTTAAGAGAAAATTAAAAAATAATTATGTTCAAATTTTTTTCGAATTTTTTTTGTCCAACTTTGAGACCAAAAACAGTAGCATTAAGGACGATGAAAAATAATATTTTTGCATATTATTGTTCATTGTCGTAACGGCTTTAATTGCATTTTTGACACTTTAATAATGTCTAATAAATAGTGGAAAATCCCAGAAAATTATAGGAAATTTTTCTGACTTAGTGGATGAAAAATTAGACCCTTTTTGAGCATTTTTAATATCTTGAAAAACTTTATGCACCTTCAGTGGTTCATTTAATTCAGTATTTAATTGCATTAAATGTTTTTATTTATGACTATTGCCTCCAAAACTTGCGTAGTTCACACAATTATCATGTTTACCCTGCTTGCTCCCTAAGTTAGTGAGTGTGGCAATCATTGTCCATTTGAAGGCCTAGGTTATGTGTTTTGCATAATTAAATGGACAATTTTACAAAATTTATAGTTCAATGAACTTGTGTTTGCCTATTTTATTATTGTTTTAAAGTTGTTCCTATTTATATGTGCAGTCAGACATACTCCGTCCGGCTTTCAGTAGATATTATGTATAGGCTTCTTCTCTTATTTGATGTAATGGTGAGATTGAGAGGTTTTTAAAGCCAATTGTAAGGGGATGATTTTTGATTGCATAACAATACATAGGAATTACCTTAGCACAAGCTCTAAACTATTAATTTAGGACCTATGTGAGATCCTGCGGATTTTTTTTTGTTATTTGGCGCAAAATTGGTTATCATAACATTATATCTACTGTGATTTTAAATTATGATAAATGGAAGGAATTGATTAATAGATGTGTTCATTAATCAGGAAATTTGTTCAAAAATCAATGGGAAAATATATTCTAATTTTACAACATTAGGAGATGACTGGGAGCTTTGCAAACTTTCGATTTTAATGTGTAGAAAAAAAATATTTTTTAATTGGATTTTAAAACAAATTAAAAAGATGTGTTTTACAATATTAATGTTAATTTTTTGCGCAAATTTAAGGTAGTGAGGGAAATCAATAACGTTATCGCCGCTATGACTAAAGAGGATAAGCTAACTGGTAACAACTGCAACATATGGCACCGTAAGATCCAATATATACTCAATCAGCATGAGTTACGTGCTTGTCTCACCACTATTATGGTTGAGCCTGCTGAGGGTAGTACTTCTGCCAATCGGCGTGAGCATGAGTCTTACCAGGCTTGGGTAAATAAGGATAATGCTGCGTGCTTTACTATGCTAAGACATATGCACGACGAGCTCATCGGGCATTATGATCACTTCAAAATAGTCAAAGAAATGTGGGATCAACTTCGATTCGACTTCGGTGGGTCGTCCACTATGAGACTTAGGGGTCTTGTTCTGAAGTTCAAAACTTATCGTAAGGATAATAAGCATACGATGACTGGACATCTTCGAGTGATGTCCACTATGACATGTGAGCTTAAGGAAGTTAACCACATTCTCTCTGATGAGCAACAGGTTCAGGATTTTATCCGTTCCCTTCCTGATTCATGGGTGCACACAAAATAAATCATGGCTCACAATGACAATATTAATAATTTTTCTGACATATCTCGTCATATTGAGCTCGAGACGGAGCGCTAAGAGGCGAACCGTGTTTTTGTCCTTATCTCCCAGAGTGGCAAACGTCAGGAAAATAGGCCCAGGAAAAATGAAAATGGAAAGCAGAATAAGCAGGCCGGGCAAATGGCCCTAAAGGGAAAAATATATCAAAGCGCCGTGGAGGCAAGCGAGGTGGCAAGAAAGATGATTCCAAAGTAAAGTGATGCAACTGTGGGAATAAGGGACACTTTGCTCGTGATTTCACTGAGACAAAGAAGGTGTACTCTTTCCATTCCTCTTTATTTTCCACTCTCCATATTTGTGTATGTTCTCATGTATTAGTTTCTCATTTTACTCCTATATGGATTGTAGATATAGGAGCAACAAGACATGTGACGAGGGATAGAGGAGGATTTGTAGAGTATCGCCATATTCCAGCTGGTACTCAGAGAGTCTACATGGGAAATAGTGCTCGTGAAGATGCTGAAGGAGTCTATTCGTACGAACTCCATCTTCGTATTGGGACCAAGCTGCTTCTTCGTGATGTTCTCTATGTGCCTGGAATAAAGCATAATCTACTTTCAGTTTTATCTTTATCAGACTATGGTTTTTCTTTCAGTTTTAATAGTAGTGGTTTGAATATTATTTTGGATAATATTATTTATGGTCATGGATCTTTATGGAATAATTTGTTTAAATTAGATTTATTAAATTCTGTTTCTTCTCCTTCATTATCATATATTGCAAATGTTAATGTTGATTCAGTTACTTGGCATACTAGACTAGTGCATATAGGAAAGGATAGAATGGCCCGATTAGCTAGAGAAGGCCTTTTAGGCCCACTCGCTAAGGTCGAACTACCTATATGTGAGCCTTGTTTGGCAGGAAAAGCATGTAGAAAGCCTTTTGGTAAAACTTTAAGAGATGATAAACCTCTATAATTAGTACACTCAGGCATATGTGGACCTATGAGTGTAAAGGCACGTCATGGAACCTCTTATTTTCTCACATTTATAGATCATTATACGCTATTTGAACATGTTTATCTGATCGCTCACCGCTATGAAGCTTTGAATTGTTTCAAACCCTATGTAGAAAAGGTTGAGAATCAGCAATCGAAAAGGTTAAAAACTTTTCGTACAGATATAGGACGCGAATACTTATCAAATCAGTTCAAAGAAACGTGTGAAGAAAAAGGGATATGCAGACAATTAACTATTCCTCACACTCCGCAACAAAATGGTGTTGCAGGGAGAAGGAATATAACTCTTCTAGATATGACTAGATTTATGATAGCACAAGACAACCTCCCAATATCCTTCTGGGGGATGCCCTTTTGACTGTTACCTACATACTAAATAGAGTGCCTTCTCAGTCAGTTTCCTCCACCCCATATGAACTCTGGAAAGGAGAAAGACCTAATTTGGATCATTTGCGCCCTTGGGGTTTAGCAGGTTATGTTCATACAACTTCCCATAAGTTCAGGAAGTTAGGCCCTAGAGCTCAAAAGCATATCTTTATAAGATATTCTGAGAGCTCAAAAGGCTACGTTATGTACGGTGAACACCCTGATGGAGGAATGACTGAAATAGAGTCACGTGATGTCGAATTCTTAGAAAAGGATCCTAGCATTGGCAATGCAAAAGAGGATCTAGAACTCTATGAGTTAGAGAATGATGAAGATATTTTACCATCTTCAAGCGAGGCTGGGGGATTAGTTCATCCTCCTGTAATCGCTGAAGATAGTAGTGGTCTTCATCCTAGTGGGAGCATTCCAGAAAGTGTGAGTGCACCACCACTAGATACTCAAGATTCTCAAACTCGCCGTAGTAGGCGAGGAAATATTCCACGTCATCATTTTGAGATTGAGGGGAATACTTTCCTAAGCATTGCTTTAGACGAGGAAGAGCCAAATTCTTTTGTAGAAGTTATTTCCTCAAGTTCTAAGGATGAGTGGATGGTTACTATGCAGGAAAAATTGAGTTCCATGGCTAAGAACAAAGTCTGGGAGTTAGCTGACCTTCCACCCGGGCGCAAGACTGTTGGGAACAAGTGGGTTATAAAATTCAAGCGTATAGCGGATGGTTCAATTGATAAGTATATGACACGCCTTGTGGTAAAAGGCTATACCCAATAAGTGGGTGTAGACTATGAAGAGACATTTTCCCCAGTGGTGAGGTTTTCCTCTATCCGCCTTATCCTTGCTATTGTCGCACAAATGAATTTAGAACTATTTCAGATGGATATTAAGACTGCATTTCTCAACGGAGAACTTAACGAAGAGATTTATATGGATCAACCCATGGGTTTTATATCCAAAGGACAAGAGCGTAAAATTTACCGACTAAAACGTTCTATATATGGCCTCAAGCAGTTGTCAAGGCAATGGTATTTCCAATTTCATCATGCCATTACCTCTATTGGTTTTGAGATGATTGAAGAAGACCACTGTGTATATCTTAAACGATCCAAGAAAAGTGTTATTGTCCTTTTATTGTATGTTAACAACATCTTGTTAGCTGGGAATGACCTGGACTCCATAGTCGCCATTAAAGAGTGGTTGTCCTCAACTTTTGAGATGAAGGACATGTGTGAAGCAAATTATGTGATGGGGGTTCAGATCGTGAGAGATCTATTTAAGAAGATTCTCTATTTGTCTCAGGAGACTTACATAAAGAAGATTATAAAAAGGTTTTTCATGAATAACTCTAAACCCATTGACACTCCAATGGAGAAAGGGTGTACATTAAGCCAAGACGATTGTCCAAGAACTGATGAAGAAAAGAATCAAATGTCTAAAGTTCTATATGAATCAGCCATAGGGAGTATGATGTACGCTATGTTGTGTACACGTCCATACATCTGCTATGCAGTTGGTATAGTTAGCCGCTATTAGAGTAACCCAGGCCACACGCACTAGAGAGCATTGAAGAGGATTTTTTGGTACCTACGTGGGACTGCTGATCTGGTCCTATGTTACCATATAGGGGACTTGAGATTTAGAGGCTACAGCGATGCTGATAGGACTGGTGACAGAGATGGAAGGAAATCCACTTCAGGATATGCGTTTATTCTCGGGGGTAAAGATTTCACATGGTGAAATAAGAAGTAAACATGTATTGCTTTATCCACTATGGAATCGGAATACGTGGCATGTTCGAAAGTTGTTTAGGAAGCTGTTTGGCTAAGGAGATTCTTGCAGAGGCTAGGCATTTCAGATCATTCTGCAGAGGTTATTCTTGTCTATTATGACAGCACATCATCCCTAGCTTATGCGAATGATCCAAAGTATCATGGGAAGTTCGATGCAGAGAAAACAACGTTGAGAATCCCGTTGGGAAACTTCATGTACAAGGTGATGCCGTTTGGACTCAAGAACGTTGGGGCGACTTACCAAAGAACAATGATGGCCATTTTCCATGACTTCTTTCACAAATTTGTGGAATTTTATGTGGATATTTTGGTAATCAAGTCGAGGAAGGAGGAGTCCCATCTGAGTGATTTGAGGGAGGTGTTTTCCCGTTGTAGAAAGTTTAAATTGAAAATGAATCCACTGAAGTGTGTGTTTGAAGTGACATGTGAGAAATTTCTAGGCTTTGTGGTTGATCGACAAGGGGTGCATATGGATCGGGATAAATAACGAGCGATCTTTAAAATGCCATGACCAAGAATGGCGAAGGAGCTGAAGAGTTTCCTTGGTAAACTCTCCTACCTTAGGAGATTTGTGCCTGGTTTAGCTGAGGTAACACATTCGTTGATGAAGCTATTACGAAGAAACACTAAGTTCAAATGGGAGGCGATCCACCAGGAGTCTCTCGACGAGCGGAATAAATTGCTCATTTCACCACAGACAATGGTCCCCCCAAAGGTGGGAATACCGTTACAGCTGTATCTCACATCCACTTAGAGGTCCGTGGGAGCATTGCTAGCACAAGAGATTGACGGGAAAGAACGACCAGTTTACTACCTCAGCAGGATCATCCATGGACTAAAAGTCAGATATAGTATCTTAGAAAGGCATTATTTAGCCTTAGTATTTGTAGTGCAAAAATTTAGACATTATATGCTGTCTTTCACAATTCATATTGTAACTAGATGTGATCCCATTAAGTATTTGCTTGAAAAAACTATATTGATTGGCAGGGCAGCTAGATGGTTCCTTATCCTCTACAAATATGACTTAAAGTGCGTCGTCCCTCGCACAATCAAAAGCCAAGCGTACGACGATCTGTTGTCTATTTTTCCTTCAGGAATGTTTGAGCCACCCAAAGAAAGTACCCCAGGAGATTTCTTACAGGCCAATCACCTAGATGCAACGGATGAGGAATGGACAATACAGTTTGATGGATCCTCGACGGAGAAGAAAGGAGGAGCAGGGGTTATTCTTTCAAAAGGAATGGAGGAGATTTGCCTTTCCTACAAATTAGATTTCCCTTGTTCCAACAATGATGCAGAATATGAAGCATTGGTGTTGGGATTGTTAGAGGCTCTTCGAAGAAGGATTTGTTCACTTTGCATCAAATAGGATTCTAACTTAGTGGTTTAGCAAGTGGAGAGTACGCATTGAAACACATGAGCCTGGCACCATATGGAATCATTATCTAGAGATTTCTTTGCCAGTTCCATCGGACCAAAATTAAGAGGCAGCCGAGAACGATTGACCATCACCGAGACGCTTATGCCACCATTGCCCAAAAGATGATCATGAGGAGCGATATAACTATCGTCGCGATTCAATGTAGAACAGCTCCTTCTATGGTACAGTCAATTCTACCAATGAAAGAGAATGGATACTAGAGGGGAGAGATTAAGAGGAAACTGCAGACTGGTAAAGGAACGATGGGGCTCAAGAAATTGGCCCAGTACTTTACAAACCAGGGAAACCTTTACTTCATAAATGCAGGAGGATAGCTATCAAGATGCATCGGCCCAGAGGAAGCAGGGCAGAGGTTGAAGAAAACGTACGAAGAGCACTACGAAACGACTAAGATCCCTCTTTATAGAAGAATTCAAAAGGAGGGATATTTCTGGCCTGGGATGAAGCAAGATGCAATCGAGTTACAATGAAAGTGCGACAAATGCCAATTATTCTTTGAGGCAGCTGAATATCAGTTCATGGAGGCTCAACCTGACTGGAGACAGCCCTATATTGACTTCATTAAAGATGGAGTTGTCCTAACGGAGAAAATTCATGTGATGGGACTCAAGAGAAGGGCACCGAGATTGTACGTTCAAGAGGGACAACTTTATCGAAGGGGATACTTTAACAGGCCGTTGCGTTGTATCACAAAGGAAGAAGCAGCCGAGGTCCTCAAACAGGTGCACGATCCAGCTCACATAAGGGGGCAAGCTATATGACCAGTTGATGACTTTGGGATATTATTAGCCAATGATGGAGAAAGATTATGCTGAGTTCGTTTGAAGGTGCAAGGCTTGCCAACTTTATGGAAATATAATCCATGCCCTATCGGTAGACCTACACTCCCTGGAAATGCCTTATCCTTTTCACACTTGGGCGTTTGACCTGGTAAGGGCAATTCACCCCTCTTCGAGGGGGAAGATATGGATACTAGTAGCAACAGAGTGTTTCATAAAATGGGCTGAGGAGATACCACTGAGAAGGGAAACAGCGGGAGTAGTGAGCAATTTCATCAAAGAATACATCATTTATCGTTTCGGGATCTCAAAGGTTATCCTTTCAGATAACGGAACCCCTTTCGTCAATTCAGAAGTAACGATGCTCACAGATAAATACTCCATTGTCCATCACACTTCGACGGTGGCAAATCCAAAGGGAAACGGTTAAGCTGAAGAGACTAACAAAACTTTTGTTAATATCTTATCTAAAATGATGGAGGAATTCCTAGGATCGTGGGATGACAAGATTCCAGCCGTTTTATGGGCCTATCGGATGACTAAGAGGAAGCCCGTAGGTTATACACCGTTATCTCTTATTTATGGTGCCGAGGAGATTCTCCAAGTGGAGTTAGAAGTTCCCTCTGCTCGATATGCTCTGAGAAGTAGCATGCTCCCCCAGAGTAGACATGTGCATTTGTAAGCGTTGGATGAACACAGAGATAATGTGATGCAACACTTTCAAATGTATACGAAATAACTCTCCAGGGCATATGATAACTTAGTGAGACCAAGGAACTTTGTGGAGGGAGACCTTGTATTGAAGGCAGCACTGAAACATATTAGGGGGCTTCCTCTACCTAAGTTTGCAGCGAATTGGGAGGGACCTTTCATCGTAAAAGAGGCTTATGACTCAGGTTATTGCTTAATTTCAAAAATGGAAGAAGATAAACCATTTAAGATTAACAATAAATGGTTGAAAATTTATCATGTGTAGGCAGTTATGTTTGACCACTGATGTATTTGGTTATTTTTATGAATACACAAGTTCTTGTTATGATGAGTATGCAAGTTCTTTTTATTATAACTCAAGTAGGGATAATACCAGCTATGCAAACAGTTGTAACAGAAAGGAATGGCAGAAGAAAATAAATATCCTTTTCATTCATAAACTTTGGGGCATTACAAAATTGGGAGCTATCGCCCAAGAATTACATGAGAAGAAGAAAAAAAATACATATACAAAAACCTCATTGGCCTAGGAGGAACCACAGATCTGGGGAGGAGAAAAAATCTCCAGGAATATCCAAAGAAGCTTCTAAGTAAGACCGTTGGGCATTAATGGAAACCTCCAACCTCGTCTGTGCTTGCGTACATTCGATAAGGAGTTTCTCCCATTTTAGCTTTACCAAACGAAGATCTTCTTCGATGTCCTCTACCTCCTTGTCAATGGCCCCAATAATAGGTGCTAGCTCAGCCAACTTAGCTTCCTCGACCCGTTGATCTTCCTGATGTTTCCTCAAGAGTTCCCTCTGGCTGTCCAGTCGTTCGCTCTTCAAGGTCTTTAAATGTGTGATGAGTCAGCCAAAATGGAAGCCTCCACGACCCAACTCCCTGAGATAACCCAAATATTGGTTAAGGAGTGGTCAGGTAACCTTTAAGGTCAGAGTGTTGGTAATTTCAGCAACGACGGTGGCCATGCCTTGAAGCCTGTAACTCATAACGGAGATGTTCGAACGCAAGCAGTCCACCGTGAATGTCTCAGGATGATGATTTATAAGTTGTTCAATAACCAGACGATGGTTAGCAGGTATTTAAGGGGAGCTCCGAAGTACCATCAGGCAGAAGGCGCGAGGAGCTAGGTCGTGCAGAGGAAGCTCGCATCTAGATTCCCTCTCCGCAGCAGTACCTGTTGTGGAACCTTGATCATTTTGGCTAGTTTCTTCGAAAGCGACGGGTTCATAATGGGGTGAGGTAATAGGCGAAGGAACTGGTGGAGAATCCTCCCGAGCAACCTGAAAATAGTTAGAGGAAATAAGGAGTTTATAAAAAATCTTAATAAGTGTTTTCGTTGTTAAGTCACTGATATAGGTGGAGTTTATGAAAAATCTTAACAAGTGTTTTTGTTGTTAAGTCATCGATATAGTTGGAGTTTATTAAAAACCTTAACAAGTGTTTTCGTTATTAAATCGCCGATATAGCTGGAGTTTATGAAAAATCTTAACAAGTGTTTCCGTTGTTAAGTCACCGATATAGGTGGAGTTTATGAAAGATCTTAACAAGTGTTTTTGTTGTTAAGTCACCGATATAGGTGGAGTTTATGAAAAATATTAACAAGTTTTTTCATTGTTAAGTCACAAATATAGGTGAATTTTATGAAAAATCTTAACCAATGTTTTCGTTGTTAAGTCACGGATATAGTTGGAGTTTATGAAAAATCTTAACAAGTATTTTCGTTATTAAGTCACCGATATAGGTGGAGTTTATGAAAAATCTTAACAAGTGTTTTTGTTGTTAAGTCACCAATATAGGTGGAGTTTATGAAAAATCTTAACAAGTGCTTTCGTTGTTAAGTCATCGATATAAGTGGAGTTTATGAAAAATCTTAACAAGTGTTTTCGTTGTTAAGTCACCGATATAGGTGGAGTTTATGAAAAATCTTAACAAGTGTTTTTGTTGTTAAGTCACCCATATAGGTGGACTTTATGAAAAAACCTTAACAAGTGTTTTTGTTGTTAAGTCAGCGATCAACAATTGTTTTCGTTGTTAAGTCACCGATACAGGTGGAGTTTATGAAAAAAACCTAACAAATGTTTTAATTGTTAAGTCACAAACACAGGTGAAGTTCGAGAAATTAAGAAATATAGAGAAAACTAGTGAAGTACCTCATCAGCAATAGGAGCGGGAGGGGGAGTCACCACGGGAGCCATAACAGTAGAAATCGTTGGAGGTGGGATCATTGCCTTAGAAGCCCCAACGGGGTCCTTGGCTGAAGAAGCCTCAAGGGTGGTAGGCAAACTTCCCTTGCCGATATAAGGTACTAAAGCCAATACGGGCGCATCATCAGAAGAAGACGTTGGGCCTTCAAGCACCAACCTGGGCCTGGGAAATGAAAAGGCCACTCAGAGCAAAGGGTGGAGAGAGGCTTGGAGAAAGCTGCAAATGAAAAGCCAAGTTTTAGACACAAAGAGTAAACACAAAAGAATAAGAGGCAGGAATGCATCTAACTTACCTCTGTTATGGAACTAAAAAGAGAACTGCAATAAGGGGTCTTATCAATGCAGGCGAAAGGAGAATGTTAGCTATCAGTGATGCCACTTCCACCTAAAACGTCCCAATATATTATAAATAATAAACAAAACAATGGGACAAATAAAAGATGTAAGGCTTGAAAAGAAATTTACCTGCGGGGAACTCTCTTCGACCACAACAAGAGGCAAAGGGACCTCTTGCTCCGATGGTAACTCAAAAGAGGCTACGGTAGTTGCCTCTGCTTGGACAGGCATTTTAGCAGATCCAACGGCAGCAGCCCTCATAGTGGCTTCTTGGGCTCATTGGGAGGATAATCTCTGTGAGTAGGTAAGGCCTGTTGTGGGGGAACGAGGTGGAGTGGTATCAAGTTGAGAAACATCACAACGCCCCCCCCCCCACGAAGCGGCTTACAGGGGGACTGGGCGGACTGGGAGGATTGGTCCTTTCTTCTCCAACTCCCTGCACCAAAACATTTTCTTAGTAAGAAATGAGAAGATGCAACACACCTTGAGAGAAGGAGAATAACAAACAAAGAATGCACACATACCTCAGATCCAGAGGGAGAATGAGAGGGTATAACCACTAGTGAAGGTGGCGAGGAGGCAGCAGCCGAAGGAGATGGGGAGGGAGGTTTCTCATGTGCCTATTTCTTCTGGGATTTGGTACCCAGCGTTTTCTTCCTTGAGATCATCGCACCATAAATTTCAGGTACCCTCGACCTTCTTTTCCTTTTTTTCGGTGGCTCACTAGTATCAACCATAATCATGGGAAATGCACCCGGAGGAGGAACGACGATGGCGCGCCATTGAAGCTCAGCATGTATTCTGTCAACTTCATTTTGCACCTGCCTCCTCAACTCTTCAGCCACCTCTAGAGACATAGAAGGGGGAATGGAGGCAATAGGGAATGCCTCCAAAGGAGTTTGTGTTTTAACTTGGGCCTTAAACTTCTTGGACTTGTACTTCTTGGCTTTCTTAGCAGGTGGCTGAGAAGGCCCTTCTCTCATGGAACTTTGGTCGAGGGGGAAAATGGTTTTGGGGTTACATCGGCCTTGGGTTTGGGCATGGAAATAGGGATCGTAGGGAAGTACGGAGGAAGTTCACTAGGAGGCTCTTTGGGGGTCTGGCTTAGAGGGAACTTAACCACGAGCACGAAGTTCCCCTTAAGACCCAGTTCAGAAGAAGAGACGAAAAGGACTGGGGGATATTGAGGGGGGACTGAATGTACTCACGGATCATTTCCAACTGCTCCAAATGGAACTTAGTGGCAAAAGAAGTGGATATGTCTCCCTTCCTAGTAGCACTAGGAAGGGTGACATGACCATCGATGGTGGATGTCATTCCAAGCACCGCGGCTACAGTATAAAAGGTGCAGGCTTCAGCGAAGGTGGCCTTTGAGTGGTTATCCTGGAACACAGGTCGAGGGGCCCCCTGATCGAACCCTAACTGCCTGCTGCATCTATTAGGGTTATAAGGTTCTGAGGTGTATCCCAGTTCAGTGTAGGAGGGGAGAAACCCTGGGGTGAAAAGAAGCACTACAGCTTGTGAGGGATCATCTACACCCGAATTGAACTTGACCGTTGTGGCTGTAGAAGGAAAGAAGTCCCAACTATGGGCAAAGGTAGACTCACTATATGGCCTCATCACGAAGGAGTCTAGAAGATCAAAGTATTCCATTATCTCCTTTCTACTTTGCTTCTTATGGAAACACAGGAGGCATGGGGGCTTGATACCTTGGCTCACAGGCAGAGAAATTGACTTGGCGACAATAGCAGGAAAGCGAGTGTAAAGGAAGCTCGTCAGAATGATGGTGTTGGAAAAATTAGCCAAGTTATAACGACCTAGTGATTGTGCCATGTCGATGTGGGTTCGATCCAACCAGATGTAGAGGGACCCCAAGGCGATGGCATCTAGGGGAAGGTTAAACCCCCTGGCCAAATGAATGGAAATATTTATCAGGTCCCTCTTGGGCTGATCATTGGGTTTCCTGATCAAAAAGAAGCGTGAAAGCAATACAAGTATGTAGGCTGGTAGTTCTATAGATGTACCTCTACATCGGACCGTCGAATAACTGACATCCTTCGATATTGGAGCTTTAAAAAAATAGTTGATAAGGGGACCAAATGTAGCTTTGTTCAAAGAACCGGTGTAACTGCCGCAGATTCGATCCAGCTTATCTCGATCAGCAGCCTCTTTGGCATCCAGAGCCTCATTGTGGTAGGTGAACTCACCCACGAGATCAAATCTAAGAAGTTCATAGACGTCCTCCAGTGTAACGATGAACTCCCCCCACGCAGCAAAAAAAGTGTGTGTTGTGATGTTCCATCTAAAAACTAACATTTGTAGCGTGACGTTGTCCTTAGAAAGGGTGAATTCCCCAAACCAGTAGGCTCGATACAGCCCAACCTTTGTAAGAGCATCAACATGGGAACTTTGAATATGTGTATCCCAGGAACTGAAATGGGTTGGAGACCCCCAGGGCGCTTCGAAGTCAATTTGAGAATAGGGGAAGTCACCACGGTCGAGACGGAAACGCAGAGTCCCCTCGGGTGGAAGATAGCCCCACTTTGATGAATCCATCTCCTCATCACCTAATAGTAGGGGGGACCAAACTTGGATAAGAAATGGAAAGTCTTGCATGCATCAAAAACTTTATAATCTTCTTCAAAGATGGGCTCCCAACGATAGAAGCGTAGTTGCTCTTGACGAGAAGCATCCAGGGTAGCGCCACTAAGGACGGTGGCAGCACCAGCAGTGGTAGAAGGGGAACCTAGCTGAGTGGTGGTGGCAACCTTGGAAGTACTTGAAGAAACCATAATAGAGTGGCGATGAATATTACAGATGGGTAAGAAGGTCTAAGAATAAGGAGGGAGGAGAAAAACCGCAGGTAGTGGCGCAAAAGATAAGAGGAGGAGGAGACTGAGTAAAGAATGGGGAAACAATGGAGTTCGCACAGAGTTTCTCTCTCTAAGGAATGCGGGAGCTTGAAGAAGATGAAGAAAAAAAGAAGGGTTTTGAAATAAAAGAGACGCTTAAAGGTTTATAAACCTGACTTTTGAGTTTTCCACCATCACACGTGCAAAGGACGCCTATAATCATTTCAAATGAACACGTGGCACATCGGGAAGAATCTCGACCGTTGAAAAGACAACGCCACATCATTAATGAAGTGACGCTTGGGAAAAAGAAGGGGGTCGCCTTCTCCAATAAGTTTGAGTTTTGGCGCCAGAATTTTTGTCAGACATATCCAATGACTCCCAACGAAGGCAGTCCCCCGACGATTCAAAAAAGCTACGATGTCCCCTCCCCATAAATCCAAACATTGTTTAATTTGTGACTCAGTTACATCGGGGATAATTTCTGCTGTTTCGAACATAGCGAAGCATTACATGGGAGAATTTCACTTACCAAGAGTCCAAACAAGTATTTGAGAAGGTTAGTAGTCCTTTCGGGAGAATTTCAAATAATAAAGCTAGAACGATTGAGGCTCAGCATGAGGAAAAAGTGGCGATGTCCCTTATCCCAAGCCCCAATAAGTTATGATGCTTCGGCTCAGGTACATCAGGGGGAATTTTACTTTTTCCAGGAGATTATAACGCTGCAGCTCTAACGAAGAGAGGATGCCAAATTTTTTTTATGCAGAGAGGGTTCATAGGATTGAGAAGTTTCGTGCAGACATTTCCTCTTCGAACATGTCTCTCCACGTAGGGGCAAATGTATAGGGGGCTTGAAGGTAATCCTGAGATTATGGATGATTCCCCAATAAGCAACAGTGTTTGGGATTGAGGAGCCGAGACAGCTCAAGCGTGGCAACTCCAGCGAGGCAGCTCAGTGTGGAAACTCAAGTGAGGCAACTCAGCGTGGCAACTCAAGTGTAGGCGCTCAGGCGTAGCAACTTGTACTCTAGCTTAGTGTGTTAGTCATATTGTATTTTCGATTTATATTGACAATGAGATGTAACGGTTATAATGTTGTAACGAGAATAATAACGAGTTTTAGTGTGAGGTAAAATGGTACTCGCGAGAGACCAGGCTTGGAAGGGCCTGGGAGATCTTTCATGCTCTATCGAATGACTTCGCTGTGGGAAATTTAGAGAGACCTAGTTTGGAGGATTAAGATGTGAGGCACTGTTGGGGCTTGTCCTTACCATCTTAGATACACCTGGTAAAATACCGAAGGACCCTGGCCGTGGAACCCCGGGCGAAGCATCTTGGAGTTCCATCGTGCATTGAGTTGTGAACCAAATAGCCCTATACTTAATGTCACATCTACTATAGGTGATGTCACTATCCAGCTAAACAATGTCAGACCTACACTTGAGTAAACCACCGTGGTATTTGGGGCTGTCAGGCAGTTGGCGAGCCACCTCTGCGACAACAGCCCTCTGACACATAGTGGTTAGGCAAAAGGCATGTCTTGGAATTTAATGTTTATCACGTGGAGACAACTAGTGCATCAGGCATTTAATGTTATGACATAAAGTATGAGGGATGTCTTTCATAGTCTTTAATAACTGAGTTGCCTCGGGGGTAGTGTGAGGGGTTATTTAAGGACCCCAACCACCTTTGAGGAAGGGATGACATTTTTTTAGAGTTCAGAAGTTATTGCTGGAGAGAATATACATCAGAGAGAGTTATTACAAACCAGAGGGTTTACTCACTCACCATTGTCATTTATTACAAAGCTTTCAATACGTGACAGAGATTCTCGAGGGTATTTGGTGTGTTTTGCATGCCTACCAAGGTGTATCTAGGGTGCTTGCTTCTCTCTCCCTCTATCTAAGTTACTTCTAAAGTTCTTTGTTATCTTCTAAGTTATAGACGAGAGATTTGTGAGTTTAAACTAAGTTCATCTTCATTGGGTTTGTGTTTGTATGTCCTATCATTAATCCAAGGCTTTGGCTAATTAACTTATCATTACCGTACTCAAAAGGGGTTACGCCTCCATCTTATCTAAACTACCCTCTTACAATATGATATAGTGATATTTATGGCACCAAATTTGAGTTTTTTCTAGTTAAATATGACTGGTTTTTCGATGAAGATTCGTTCGGTTTCAACATCATAGATATTAAAATCCATATCGGTGGACACCGAGACATACGTGAACGCATGTGTTGTGGACAAGCATCGTGGAAGAAGGATATTCTACGTGGCCACTGTGAAAGGAGTGGTTGAAGAGCAAAGGAGCATCAAGTCCCATAGGGTATCGAGTCGTTGAGTAAGAATATCGTTTATACCTTTGTAATACCATATTCATAGTGATTGTCTGGCTTGGGCAGTCCGAGGTTTTTTTCCATTGTGGTTTTCTCGTACATCTAGCGTTATAAGTTTTCTTCTTTTTACTTTATTTTACTTGCTTTAATCACTAGATGGATGTTTAGGATTAATCAAGATAAAACTTGGTTAAGTTAGAATAGTTTCACAAATTTGGTGCACATAAAAATTAAAAAAGGTTTTTCATAAAAAGAGAAAGTGTTTCATCATCCTTAAATCAAAGTCTGATTCGAGCATTTAAAATTAAAGGGACCTACACACATATAAACTATGTCAGGTCTAGTCCAATTTGTATCATAATATAGGCTACCAATGATGCTCACATACTTAGTTTGGTTAACATTATTTAGAATAACTTTACACTAGAGTTTTAGGGGAGTTCATATCACTACACCAAAACTGGCGATTGGTCACGGCCAAAATCCCTGACCAAAGCTGTGGGTCGCGGACTTGGGCCGTGACCATTTCAGGCATGACCATTTTTGTCAATTTTCGCGGGTCGCGGCCCAAGTCCGTGACCAAAAAATGGTCACGGCCCAAAGGGGTCACGGCAGATGGTCACGGACTTGGGCCGGGACCCATACCGTGACGGGTCGCGGCCCTCATCCGTGACCCACAACCGTGACAAAACGGTCGCGGCCAAAGTCCGCGACCCACGTCCGTGACAAAAAGAAAAAAAAAATTGGTCGTGGCCCTTATCCGTGACCCACAACCATGACAAATTGGTCGCGGCCAAAGTCCGCGACCAACAGCCGTGACAAAAAAAATAAAAAAATAAATTGGTTGCAGCCCTTATCCGTGACCCAGAACCGTGACAAATTGGTCGCGGCCAAAGTCCGCGACCCAAAGCCGTGACAAAAAAAATAAAAATAAATTGGTCGCGGCCCTTATCCGTGACCCACAACCGTGACAAATTGGTCGCGGCCAAAGTCCGCAACCCACAACCGTGACAAAAAAAATAAAAATAAAATTGTCGCGGACTTTGGCCGCGACCATTTTTATGCGCGACGAAAAAAATTAAAATGGTCATGGACAAAGTCCATGACCATATTTAACTATAATTTAAAAAAAAAAAAATTGGTCCAATCCTAAAATTGGGGATCATGTGAGTGGACCGTCGGTTGCTACGTGTAACATTGGACGCGTACGAGGTGTTATAAATATTTATTATGGGCAAAACAATAAAAAAAATTACATTGCGAATCGAGAACGTTGTTAATAAACAAATAAATATACAAACTTTTAAATATTACACGTCTTCATAATCACAGACCAAAAAAAAATTGGGCAGAGTTTCCTTTATTTTCTTGACACTCCAAAACCTGTAAATGTAAAACATGCTTATTATAAAGTCCGCACGGCCATAAAATTCAACAATCAAATTATAAAAGCCCGCACGGCCATAAAACTAAACAATAAAAGTCCGCACGGCTATAACACAAAAAATAAAATCCTGAATGTCCACAACATATAAACAATCTTCATGCTGTAGACCATTGCCTCCTTCGTTTGTTCTGTGTGCAAAAATCCTACAAATGATAGAATACATAAAAAAAAACCAGTAACCAAGTAGGTTTTAAAAAAAATAAATCCTGTTGGAAAATTGCGTATAGGAGTTAAAATTATCAGTAACCAAGTAGAAATATGCAAATTATCGTCGTATTCTCAAATCGGGAGTCCCGCGGCTGCGGGGTCAGTTCCTACGAGTTACATTGGTCTCGTGGGAGGTGTTGGTGCCACCCACTGGGACGTTCGGGGGATATTTAGAGTTCTCACCCTCTAACGCCATGTTTTTAAGCCTAAGTCTAGAAATATGCAAATTGCCATCGTATTCTCAAACCAGGAGTCCCGCGGCAGCAGGATCAGTTCCTACGAGTTACATTGGTCCCGTGGGAGGTGTTGGTGCCACCCACGGGGTCGTTCGAGGACTGTTTCGAGTTTTCACCTTCTAACGCCAAGTTTTGCCTAAGTATAGAAATATGAAAATTACCTTCGTATTCTCAAACCGGGAGTCCCACGGCTGCGGGGTCAGTTCCTACGAGTTACATTCGTCCGGTGGGAGGTGTTGGTGCCACCCACGAGGACGTTGGGGGGTTGTTTCGAGTTTTCACCCTCTAACGTCAAGTTTTGCCTAAGTATAAAAAATGCAAATTACCTTCGTATTCTCAAACCGGGAGTCCCGCGGCTGCGGGGACAGTTCCTACGAGTTATATTGGTCCCGTGGGAGCTGTTGGTGCCACCCACGGGGCCGTTCGGGGGCTGTTTTGAGTTTTCACCCTCTAACGCCATGTTTTTAAGCCTAAGTCTAGAAATATGCAAATTATCATCGTATTCTCAAACCGAGAGTCCCGCGGATGCGGGATCAGTTCCTACGAGTTACATAGGTCCCGTGGGAGGTGTTGGTGCCACCCACGGGGCCGTTAAAGGGCTGTTTCGAGTTTTCACCCTCTAACGCCATTTTTTTAAGCCTAAGTCTAGAAATATGAAAATTACCGTCGTATTCTCAAACCGAAAGACCCGCGGCTGCGGGATTAGTTCCTACGAGTTACATTGGTCCCGTGGGAGGTGTTGGTGCCACCCACGAGGACGTTCGGGTGCTGTTTCTAGTTCTCACCCCCTAACGCCATGTTTTTAAGCCTAAGTATAGAAATATGCAAATTACCGTCGTACTCTCAAACGCCATTTTTTTAAAATAAAATCATGAATGTCCACAACATATAAACAATCTTCATGCTGTAGACCATTGCCTCCTTCGTTTGTTCAGTGTGCAAAAATCCTACAAATGATAGAATACATAAAAAAAATATCAGTAACCAAGTAGGTTTTAAAAAAAATAAATCAAGTTGAAAAATTGCGTTTAAGAGTTAAAATTATCAGTAACCAAGTAGACATATGCAAATTATCGTCGTATTCTCAAACCGGGAGTCCCGCGGCTGCGGGGTCAGTTCCTACGAGTTACATTGGTCCCGAGGGAGGTGTTGGTGCCACCCACTGGGACGTTCGGGGGCTGTTTCGAGTTCTCACCCTCTAACGCCATGTTTTAAATCCTAAGTCTAGAAATATCCAAATTGCCGTCGTATTCTCAAGCCAGGATTCCCGCGACTGCGGGGTCAGTTCCTACGAGTTACATTGGTCCCGTGGGAGGTGTTGGTGCCACCCACAGGGCCGTTCGAGGGCTGTTTCGAGTTTTCACCTTCTAACGCCAAGTTTTGCCTAAGTCTAGAAATATGAAAATTACCTTCCTATTATCAAACCGGGAGTCACGCGGCTACGGGGACAGTTCCTACGAGTTACATTGGTCCCGTGGGAGGTGTTGGTGCCACCCACAGGGACGTTCGGGGGCTGTTTCGAGTTTTCACCCTCTAAGACCAGGTTTTTCCTAAGTCTAGAAATATTCAAATTACCTTCGTATTCTCAAACCGGGAGTTCCGCGGCTGCAGGGACAGTTCCTACGAGTTACATTGGTCCCGTGGGAGGTGTTGGTGCCACCCACGGGGCCGTTCGGGTGCTGTTTCGAGTTTTCACTCTATAACGCCATGTTTTTAAGCCTAAGTCTTGAAATATGCAAATTATAGTCGTATTCTCGAACTAGGAGTCATGCGGCTGCGGGGTCAGTTCCTACGAGTTACATTGGTCCCGTGGGAGGTGTTGGTGCCACCCACGGGGCCGTTAGTGGGCTGTTTCGAGTTTTCACCCTCTAACGCCATGTTTTTATGCCTAAGTCTAGAAATATTCAAATTACCGTCGTATTCTCAAACCGGGAGACCCGCGACTGCGGAGTCAGTTCCTACGAGTTACATTGGTCCCGTGGGAGGTGTTGGTGCCCCCCACGGGGACGTTCGGAGGCTGTTTCTAGTTCTCACCCCCTAACGCCATGTTTTTAAGCCTAAATCTACAAATATGCAAATTACCGTCGTACTCTCAAACCGGGTGACCCGCGGCTGCGGGGCCAGTTCCTAGGAGTTACATTGGTCCCGTGGCAGTGTTGTGCCACCCACTTGGACGTTCGGGGGCTGTTTCGAGTTCTCACCCTCTAACGCCATGTTTTTAAGCCTAAGTCTAGAAATATGCAAATTATCGTCGTATTCTCAAACTGGAAGTCCCGCGGCTGCGGGGTCAGTTCCTACGAGTTACAATCGTCCCGTGGGAGGTGTTCGTGCCACCCACGGGGCCGTTCGGGGGCTGTTTCTAGTTTTCACCCTCTAACGCCATGTTTTTAAGCCTAAGTCTAGAAATATACAAATTATCGTCATATTCTCAAACCGGGAGTCCCGCGGCTGCGGGGTCAGTTCCTACGAGTTACATTGGTCCCGTGGGAGGTGTTGGTGCCAACCACGGGGACGTTCGGGGAATGTTTCGAGTTCTCACCCTTTAACGCCATGTTTTTAAGCCTAAGTCTACATATATGAAAATTACCGTCGTACTCTCAAACCGGGAGACTCGCGGCAGCGGAGTCAGTTCCTACGAGTTACATTGGTCCCGTGGGAGGTGTTTGTGCCACCCACGGGGCCGTTCGAGGGTTGTTTCGAGTTTTCACCCTCTAACGCCATGTTTTAAGCCTAAGTCTTGAAATATGCAAATTATCGTCGTATTCTCAAATTGGGAGTCCCGCGGCTGCGGGGTCAGTTCCTATGAGTTACATGGGTCCCGTGGGAGGTGTTGGTGCCACCCACGGGGCCGTTCCGGGGCTGTTTCGTGTTTTCACCCTCTAATGCCATGTTTTTAAGCCTAATTCTTGAAATATGCAAATTATTGACGTATTCTCAAATCGGGAGTCCCGTGACTGCGGGGTCAGTTCCTAAGAGTTACATTGGTCCCGTGGGAGGTGTTGGTGCCACCCACGGGACCGTTAGAGGGCTGTTTCAAGTTTTCACCCTCTAACGCCATGTTTTTAAGCCTAAGTGGAGAAATATGCAAATTACCGTCGTATTCTCAAATCGGGAGTCCCGCAGCTGCGGGGTCAGTTCCTCCGAGTTACATTGTTCCCGTGGGAGGTGTTGGTCCCACCCACGGGGCCATTCGAGGGCTGTTTCGAGTTTTCACCTTCTAACGCCAAGTTTTGCCTAAGTCTAGAAATATGAAAATTACCTTTGTATTCTCAAATCGGGAGTCCAGCGGCAGCGAGGACAGTTCCTACGAGTTACATTGGTCCCGTGGGAGGTTTTGGTGCCACCCACGGGGCCGTTCGGGGGCTGTTTCGAGTTTTCACCCTCTAACGCAATGTTTTTAAGCCTAAGTCTAGAACTATGCAAATTAGCGTCGTATTCTCAAACCTGGAGCCCCGCGGCTGCGGGGTCAGTTCCTACGAGTTAAATTGGTCCCATGGGAGGTGTTGGTGCCACCCACGGGGACGTTCGGTGGCTATTTCTAGTTCTCACCCCCTAACACCATGTTTTTAAGCCTAAGTCTAGAAATATGCAAATTATTGTCGTATTCTCAAACCGGGAGTCCCGCGGCTGTGGGATCAGTTCCTACGAGTTACATTGGTCCCATGAGAGGTGTTTGTGCCACCCACGGGGCCGTTAGAGGGATGTTTCGAGTTTTCATCCTCTAACGCCATGTTTTTAAGCCTAAGTCAAGAAATATGCAAATTACCGTCATATTCTAAAACCAGGAGTCCCGCAGCTGCGGGGTCAGTTCCTACGAGTTACATTGTTCCCGTGGGAGGTGTTGGTGACACCCACGGGGTCGTTCGAGGGCTGTTTCGAGTTTTCACCTTCTAACGCCAAGTTTTGCCTAAGTCTAGAAATATGCAAATTACCTTTGTATTCTAAAATCGGGAGTCCAGCGACAGCGGGGACAGTTCCTACGAGTTACATTGGTCCCGTGGCAGGTGTTGGTGCCACCCATGGGGCCGTTCGGGGGCAGTTTCGAGTTTTCACCCTCTAACGCAATGTTTTTAAGCCTAAGTCTAGAACTATGCAAATTATCGCCGTATTCTCAAACCGAGAGCCCCGCGGCGGCGGGGTCAGTTCCTACGAGTTAAATTGGTCCCGTGGGAGGTAGTGGTGCCACCCACAGGGCCGTTAGAGGGTTTTTTTGAGTTTTCACCCTCTAACGCCATGTTTTTAAGCCTAAGTCTAGAAATATGAAAATTACCGTCGTATTCTCAAACCGGGGGACCCGCGACTGCGGAGTCAATTCCTACGAGTTACATTGGTCCCGTGGGAGGTGTTGGTGCCACCCACGGGGATGTTCGGGGGCTGTTTCGAGTTTTCACCCTCAAACGCCATTTTTTTAAGCCTAAGTCTAGAAATATGAAAATTACCGTCGTAATCTCAAACCGGGAGACTCGCGGCTGTGGGATCAATTCGTACGAGTTACATTGCTTCCGTGGGAGGTGTTGGTGCCACCCACGGGGATGTTCGGGTGCTGTTTCTAGTTCTCACCCCGTAACATCATGTTTTTACGCCTAAGTATAGAAATATGCAAATAACGTTCGTACTATCAAATCGGGAGACCCGCGGCTGCGGGATCAGTTCCTACGAGTTACATTGGTCCCATGGGTGGTGTAGGTACCACCCACGGGTACGTTCGGGGCTGTTTCGAGTTCTCACCCTCTAACGCCATGATTTTATGCCTAAGTCTAGAAATATGCAAATTACCGTCGTACTCTCAAACCGGGTGACCCGCGGCTGCGGGGCCAGTTCCTACGAGTTACATTGGTCCCGTGGGAGTGTTAGTGCCACCCACATGGACGTTCGGGGGTTATTTCGAGTTCTCACCCTCTAACGCCATGTTTTTAAGCCTAAGTCTAGAAATATGCAAATTATCGTCGTATTCTCAAACTGGAAGTCCCGCGGCTGCGGGGTCAGTTCCTACGAGTTACATTGGTCCCGTGGGAGGTGTTGGTGCCACCCACAGGGACGTTCGGGGGCTGTTTCGAGTTTTCACCCTCAAACATCAGGTTTTTCCTAAGTCTAGAAATATTCAAATTACCTTCGTATTCTCAAACCAGGAGTTCCGCGGCTGTGGGTACAGATCCCATGAGTTACATTCTTCCCGTGGGAGGTGTTGGTGCCACGCACGGGGCCGTTCGGGAGCTGTTTTGAGTTTTCACTTTCTAACGCCATGTTTTTAAGCCTAAGTCATGAAATATGCAAATTATCGTCGTATTCTCAAACCAGGAGTCCCGCGGCTGCGGGGTCAGTTCCTACTAGTTACATTGGTCCCGTGGGAGGTGTTGGTGCCACCCACGGGGCCGTTAGTGGGCTATTTCGAGTTTTCACCCTCTAACGCCATGTTTTTATGCCAAAGTCTAGAAATATGCAAATTACCATCGTATTCTCAAGCCGGGAGACCCGTGACTGCGGGGACAGTTCCTACGAGTTACATTGGTCCCGTGGGAGGTGTTGGTGCCACCAACGGGGACATTTGGAGGCTGTTTCTAGTTCTCACCCCGTAACGCCATGTTTTTAAGCCTAAGTCTACAAATATGCAAATTACCGTCGCACTCTCAAACCGGGAGACCCGCGGCTACGGGGTCAGTTCCTATGAGTTACATTGGTCCCGTGGGAGGTGTTGGTGCCACCCACGGGGTTGTTCGTGGGCTGTTTCGAGTTTTCACCCTCTAACGCCATGTTTTAAGCCTAAGTCTTGAAGTATGCAAATTAACATCGTATTCTCAAACCGGGAGTCCCGCGGCTGTGGGGTCAGTTCCTACGAGTTACAATGGTCCCGTGGGAGGTATTGGTGTCACCCACGGGGCCGTTTGGGGGCTGTTTCGAGTTTTCACCCTCAAACGCCATATTTTTAATCCTAAGTCTTGAAATATACAAATTATCATCGTATTCTCAAACCGGGAGTCCTGCGGCTACGGGGTCAGTTTCTACGAGTTACAGTGGTCCCGTGGGAGGTGTTGGTGCCAAACACGGGGCCGTTAGAGTGCTGTTTCGAGTTCTCACCCTCTAACGCCATGTTTTTAAGCCTAAGTCTAGAAATATGAAAATTACCATCGTATTCTGAAAGCGGGAGACCCGCGACTGCGGGGTCAGTTCCTACAAGTTACATTGGTTCCGTGGGAGGTGTTGGTGCCACCTACGGGGACGTTCGGAGGCTGTTTCAAGTTCTCACCCCCTAACGCCATGTTTTTAAGCCTAAGTATAGAAATATGAAAATTACCGTCGTACAATCAAATCGGGAGACCCGTGGCTGCGGGGTCATTTGCTACGAGTTAAATTGGTCCCACGGGAGGCGTTGGTGCCACCCATGGGGCCGTTCGGGGGCTGTTTCGAGTTTTCACCCTCTAACGCCATGTTTTAAGCCTAAGTCTTGAAATATGCAAATTATCGTCGTATTCTAAAACCGGGAGTCGCGCGGCTGCGGGGTCAGTTCCTACGAGTTACATTGTTCCCGTGGGAGGTGTTGGTGCCACCCACGGGGCCGTTCAGAGGTTGTTTCGAGTTTTCACTCTCTAACGCCATGTCTGTAAGCCTAAGTCTTGAAATATGCAAATTATCATCGTATTCTCAAACTAGGAGTCCCGCGGCTGCTGGGTCAGTTCCTACGAGTTACATTGGTCCCGTGGGAGGTGTTGGTACCACCCACGGGGCCGTTGGAGGGATCTTTTAAGTTTTCACCCTCTAACGCCATGTTTTTAAGCCTAAATCGAGAAATATGCAAATTACCGTCGTATTCTCAAACCGGGAGTCCCGCAGCTGTGGGTTCAGTTCCTACGAGTTACATTGTTCCCGTGGGAGGTGTTGGTGCCACCCACGGGGCCGTTCGAGGGCTGTTTCGAGTTTTCACCTTCTAACGTTAAGTTTTGCCTAAGTCTAGAAATATGAAAATTACCTTTGTATTCTCAAATCGTGAGTCCTGCGACAGCGGGGACAGTTCCTATGAGTTACATTGGTCCCGTGGGAGGTGTTGGTGCCACCCACGGGGCCATCCGGGGGCTGTTTCGAGTTTTCACCCTCTAACGCAATGTTTTTAAGCCTAAGTCTAGAACTATGCAAATTATCATCGTATTCTCAAACCGGGAGCCCCGCTGCTGCGGGGGCAGTTCCTACGGGTTAAATTGGTCCCGTGGGAAGTGTTGGTGACACCCACGGGGCCGTTAGAGGGTTGTTTCGAGTTTTCATCCTCTAACGCCATGTTTTTATGCCTAAGTCTAGAAATATGCAAATTACCGTCGTATTCTCAAACCGGGAGTCCCGCGGCTGCGGGGTCAGATCCTACGAGTTACGTTGGTCCCGTGGGAGGTGTTGGGGCCACCCACGGGCATGTTCGGGGACTGTTTCTAGTTCTCACCCCCTAACACCATGTTTTTAAGCCTAAGTCTAGAAATATGCAAATTACCGTCGTACTCTCAAACAGGGAGACCTGCGGCTGCGGGGTCAGTTCCTACGAGTTACATTGGTCCCGTGGGAGGTGTTGGTTCCACCCATGGGGATGTTAGGGGGCTGTTTTGAGTTCTCACGCTCTAACGCCATGGCTTAAGCCTAAGTCTAGAAATATGCAAATGACTGTCGTACTCTCAAACCGCGAGACCCGTGGCTGCGGGGTCCGTTCCTACGAGTCACATTCGTCCCGTGGGAGGTGTTAGGGCAACCCACGGGGACGTTGGGGGGCTGTTTCGAGTTTTCAAACTCTAACGTCATGTTTTTAAGCCTAAGTCTAGAAATATGCAAATTACCTTCGTATTCTCAAATCGGGAGTCCCGCGGCTGCGGGGACAGTTCCTACGAGTTATATTAGTCCCGTGGGAGGTGTTGGTACCACCCACGGGGACGTTCGGGGGCTATTTCTAGTTCTCACCCCCTAACGCCATGTTTTTAATCCTAAGTCTAGAAATATGCAAATTACAATCGTATTCTCAAACCGGGAGACCCGCGGCTGCGGAGTCAGTTCCTACGAGTTACATTGGTCCCGTGGGAGGTGTTTGTGCCACCCAAGGGGATGTTCGGGGGCTGTTTCGAGTTCTCACCCTCTAACGCCATATTTTTAAGCCTAAGTCTTGAAATATGCTAATTATCGTCGTATTCTCAAACCGGGAGTCCCGCGGCTGCGGGGTCAGTTCCTACGAGTTACATTGGTGCCGTGGGAGGTGTTGGTTCCATCCACGGGGCCGTCAGAGGGATGTTTCGAGTTCTCACCCTCTAACCCCATGATTTTAAGCCTAAGTCTTGAAATATGCAAATTATCGTCGTATTCTCAAACCGGGAGTCCCGCGGCTGCGGGGTCAGATCCTACGAGTTACATTGGTCCCGTGGGAGGTGTTGGCTCAACCCACGGAGACGTTCGGAGACTATTTCTAGTTCTCACCCCATAACACCATGTTTTTAAACCTAAGTCTAGAAATATGCAAATTACCGTCGTATTCTCAAATCGAGAGACCTACGGCTACGGGGTCAGTTCCTACGAGTAACATTGGTCCCGTGGGAGGTGTTGGTGCCACCCACGGGGACGTTCGGGGTCTATTTCTAGTTCTCGCCCCCGAACGCCATGTTTTTAAGCCTAAGTCTAGAAATATGCAAATTATTGTCGTATTCTCAAACCGGGAGTGCCTCGGCGGTGGGATCAGTTCCTACGAGTTACATTGGTCCCGTGGGAGGTGTTGGTACCACCCACGGGGCTGTTAGAGGGATGTTTCGAGTTTTCACCCTCTAACACCATGTTTTTAAGCCTAAGTCTACAAATATGAAAATTACCGTCGTACTCTTAAATCGGGAGACCCGCGGCTGCAGGGTGAGTTCCTAGGAGTTACAATGGTCCTGTGGGAGGTGTTGGTGCCACCCACGGGGACGTTCGGAGGCTGTTTCGAGTTTTCACCCTCTAACGCCATGTTTTTCAGCCAAAGTCTTAAAATATGCAAATAATCGTCATATTCTCAAACCGGGAGACCCGCGGCTGCGGGGTCAGTTCCTACGAGTTACATTGGTCCCGTGGGAGGTGTTGGTGCCACCCACGGGGCCGTTAGAGGGCTGTTTCGAGTTCTCACCCTCTAATGCCATGTTTTTAAGCCTAAGTTTTGAAATATGCAAATTACCGTCGTATTCTCAAACCGGGAGACCCGCGACTGCGGGGTCAGTTCCTACGAGTTACATTGGTCCCGTGGGTGGTGTTGGTGCCACCCACAGAGACGTTCGGAGGCTATTTCGAATTCTCACCCCCTAATGCCATGTTTTTAAGCCTAAGTTTACAAATATGCAAATTATCGTTGTACTCTCAAACCGGGAGACCCGCGACTGCGGGGTCAGTTCCTACGAGTTACATTGGTCCCGTGGGAGGTGTTGGTGCCACCCACAGGGACGTTCGGGGGCTGTTTCGAGTTTTCACCCTCAAACATCAGGTTTTTCCTAAGTCTAGAAATATTCAAATTACCTTCGTATTCTCAAACCAGGAGTTCCGCGGCTGCGGGTACAGAACCTACGAGTTACATTCTTCCCGTGGGAGGTGTTGGTGCCACGCACGGGGCCGTTCGGGAGCTGTTTTGAGTTTTCACTCTCTAACGCCATGTTATTAAGCCAAACTCATGAAATATGCAAATTATCGTCGTATTCTCAAACCAGGAGTCCCGCGGCTGCGGGGTCAGTTCCTACTATTACATTGGTCCCGTGGGAGGTGTTGGTGCCACCCATGGGGCCGTTAGTGGCCTGTTTCGAGTTTTCACCCTCTAACGCGATGTTTTTATGCCAAAGTCTAGAAATATGCAAATTACCATCGTATTCTCAATCCGGGAGACTCGTGACTGCGGGGACAGTTCCTACGAGTTACATTGGTCCCGTGGGAGGTGTTGGTGCCACCAACGGGGACGTTTGGAGGATGTTTCTAGTTCTCACCCCGTAACGCCATGTTTGTAAGCCTAAGTCTACAAATATGCAAATTACCGTCGCACTCTCAAACCGGGAGACTCGCGGCTACGGGGTCAGTTCCTACGAGTTACATTGGTCCCGTGGGAGGTGTTGGTGCCACCCACGGGGTTGTTCGGGGGATGTTTCGAGTTTTCACCCTCTAACGCCATGTTTTAAGCTTAAGTCTTGAAGTATGCAAATTATCATTGTATTCTCAAACCGGGAGTCCCGCGGCTGCGGGGTCAGTTCCTACGAGTTACAATGGTCCCGTGGGAGGTATTAGTGTCACCCACGGGGCCGTTTGGGGGCTGTTTCGAATTTTCACCCTCAAACGCCATATTTTTAATCCTAAGTCTTGAAATATACAAATTATCATCGTATTCTCAAACCGGGAGTCCTGCGGCTACGGGGTCAGTTCCTACGAGTTACAGTGGTCCCGTGGGAGGTGTTGGTGCCAACCACGGGGCCGTTAGAGTGCTGTTTCGAGTTCTCACCCTCTAACGCCATGTTTTTAAGCCTAAGTCTAGAAATATGAAAATTACCATCGTATTCTCAAAGCGGGAGACCCGCGACTGCGGGGTCAGTTCCTACAAGTTACATTGGTTCCGTGGGAGGTGTTGGTGCCACCTACGGGGACGTTCGGAGGATGTTTCAAGTTCTCACCCCCTAACACCATGTTTTTAAGCCTATGTATAGAAATATGAAAATTACCGTCGTACTATCAAATCGGGAGACCCGTGGCTGCGGGGTCATTTGCTACGAGTTAAATTGGTCCCGTGGGAGGCGTTGGTGCCACCCATGGGGCCGTTCGGGGGCTGTTTCGAGTTTTCACCCTCTAACGCCATGTTTTAAGCCTCAGTCTTGAAATACGCAAATTATCATCGTATTCTAAAACCGGGAGTCCCACGGCTGCGGGGTCAGTTCCTACGAGTTACATTGTTCCCGTGGGAGGTGTTGGTGCCACCCACGGGGCCGTTCAGGGGTTGTTTCGAGTTTTCACCCTCTAACGCCATGTCTTTAAGCCTAAGTTTTGAAATATGCAAATTATCATCGTATTCTCAAACTGGGAGTCCCGCGGCTGCAGGGTCAGTTCCTACGAGTTACATTGGTCCCGTAGGAGGTGTTGGTGCCACCCATGGGGCCGTTGGAGGGATGTTTTAAGTTTTCACCCTCTAACGCCATGTTTTTAAGCCTAAGTCGAGAAATATGCAAATTACCGTCGTATTCTCAAACCGGGAGTCCCGCAGCTGCGGGTTCAGTTCCTACGAGTTACATTGTTCCCGTGGGAGGTGTTGGTGCCACCCATGGGACCGTTCGAGGGCTGTTTCGAGTTTTAACCTTCTAACGCCAAGTTTTGCCTAAGTCTAGAAATATGAAAATTACCTTTGTATTTTCAAATCGGGAGTCCAGCGACAACGGGGACAGTTCCTATGAGTTACATTGGTCCCGTGGGAGGTGTTGGTGCCACCCACGGGGCCGTCCGGGGCTGTTTCGAGTTTTCACCCTCTAACGCAATGTTTTTAAGCCTAAGTCTAGAACTATGCAAATTATCGTCGTATTCTCAAACCGGGAGCCCCGCTGCTGCGGGGGCAGTTCCTACGGGTTAAATTGGTCCCGTGGGAAGTGTTGGTGACACCCACGGGGCCGTTAGAGGGCTGTTTCGAGTTTTCATCCTCTAACGCCATGTTTTTATGCCTAAGTCTAGAAATATGCAAATTACCGTCGTATTCTCAAACCGGGAGTCCCGCAGCTGCGGGGTCAGATCCTACGAGTTACGTTGGTCCCGTGGGAGGTGTTGGGGCCACCCACGGGCATGTTCGGGGACTATTTCTTGTTCTCACCCCCTAACACCATGTTTTTAAGCCTAAGTCTAGAAATATGCAAATTACCGTCGTACTCTCAAACCGGGAGACCTGCGGCTGCGGGGTCAGTTCCTACAAGTTACATTGGTCCCGTGGGAGGTGTTGGTTTCACCCATGGGGACGTTAGGGGGCTGTTTTGAGTTCTCACGCTCTAACGCCATGGCCTAAGCGTAAGTCTAGAAATATGCAAATGACTGTCGTACTCTCAAACCGCGAGACCCGTGGCTGCGGGGTTCGTTCCTACGAGTCACATTCGTCCCGTGGGAGGTGTTGGGGCAACCCACGGGGACGTTGGGGGGCTGTTTCGAGTTTTCAACCTCTAACGCCATGTTTTTAAGCCTAAGTCTAGAAATATGCAAATTACCTTCGTATTCTCAAATCGGGAGTCCCGCGGCTGCGGGGACAGTTCCTACGAGTTATATTAGTCCCGTGGGAGGTGTTGGTGCCACCCACGGGGACGTTCGGGGGCTATTTCTAGTTCTCACCCCCTAACGCCATGTTTTTAATCCTAAGTCTAGAAATATGCAAATTACAATCGTATTCTCAAACCAGGAGACCCGCGGCTGCGGAGTCAGTTCCTACGAGTTACATTGGTCCCGTGGGAGGTGTTGGTGCCACCCAAGGGGATGTTCGGGGGCTGTTTCGAGTTCTCACCCTCTAACGCCATATTTTTAAGCCTAAGTCTTGAAATATGCTAATTATCGTCGTATTCTCAAACCGGGAGTCCCGCGGGTGCGGGGTCAGTTCCTACGAGTTACATTGGTGCCGTGGGAGGTGTTGGTTCCACCCCCGGGGCCGTTAGACGGATGTTTCGAGTTCTCACCCTCTAACCCCATGATTTTAAGCCTAAGTCTTGAAATATGCAAATTATCGTCGTATTCTCAAACCGGGAGTCCCGCGGCTGCGGTGTCAGATCCTACGAGTTACATTGGTACCGTGGGAGGTGTTGGTTCAACCCACGGAGACGTTCGGAGGCTGTTTCTAGCTCTCACCCCATAACACCATGTTTTTAATCCAAAGTCTAGAAATATGCAAATTACCATCGTATTCTCAAACCGAGAGACCTACGGCTGCTGGGTCAGTTCCTATGAGTTACATTGGTCCCGTGGGAGGTGTTGGTGCCACCCACGGGGACGTTCGGGGTCTATTTCTAGTTCTCGCCCCCGAATGCCATGTTTTTAAGGCTAAGCCTAGAAATATGCAAATTATTGTCGTATTCTCAAACCGGGAGTGCCTCGGCGGTGGGATCAGTTCCTACGAGTTACATTGGTCCCGTGGGAGGTGTTGGTGCCACCCACGGGGCCGTTAGAGGGATGTTTCGAGTTTTCACCCTCTAACGCCATGTTTTTAAGCCTAAGTCTACAAATATGAAAATTACCGTCGTACTCTTAAACCGGGAGACCCGCGGCTGCAGGGTGAGTTCCTAGGAGTTACAATGGTCCTGTGGGAGGTGTAGGTGCCACCCACGGGGACGTTCGGAGGCTGTTTCGAGTTTTCACCCTCTAACGCCATGTTTTTAAGCCAAAGTCTTGAAATATGCAAATAATCGTCATATTCTCAAACCGGGAGACCCGCGGCTGCAAGGTCAGTTCCTACGAGTTACATTGGTCCCGTGGGAGGTGTTGGTGCCACCCACGGGGCCGTTAGAGGGCTGTTTCGAGTTCTCACCCTCTAATGCCATGTTTTTAAGCCTAAGTTTTGAAATATGCAAATTACCGTCGTATTCTCAAACCGGGAGACCCGCGACTGCGGGGTCAGTTCCTACGTGTTACATTGGTCCCGTGGGTGGTGTTGGTGCCACCCATAGAGACGTTCAGAGGCTGTTTCGAGTTCTCACCCCCTAATGCCATGTTTTTAAGCCTAAGTTTACAAATATGCAAATTATCGTTGTACTCTCAAACCGGGAGACCCGCGACTCCGGGGTCAGTTCCTACGAGTTACATTGGTCCCGTGGGAGGTGTTGGTGCCATCCACGGAGACGTTCGGAGGCTGTTTCGAGTTCTCAACACCTAACGCCATGTTTTTAAGCGTAAGTATACAAATATGCAAATTACCATCGTACTCTCAAACCGAGAGTTCCACGGCTGCGGGGTCAGTTCCTACCAGTTGCATTGTTCCTGTGGGAGGTGTTGGGGCCACCCACGTGGCCGTTCGGGGGCTGTTTCGAGTTTTCACCCTCTAACGCCATGTTTTTAAGCCTAAGTCGAGAAATATGCAAATTACCGTCGTATTCTCAAACCGGGAGTCCTGCAGCTGCGGGGTCAGTTCCTACGAGTTACATTATTCCCGTGGGAGGTGTTGGTGCCACCCACGGGGTCGTTCGAGGGTTGTTTTGAGTTTTCACCTTCTAACGCCAAGTTTTGCCTAAGTCTAGAAATATGAAAATTACCTTTGTATTCTCAAATCGGGAGTCCAGCGGCAGCGAGGACAGTTCCTACGAGTTACATTGGTCCCGTGGGAGGTGTTGGTGCCACCCACGGGGCCGTTCGGGGGCTGTTTCGAGTTCTCACCCTCTAACGCCATGTTTTTAAGCCTAAGTCTAGAAATATGAAAATTACCATCGTATTCTCAAACCGGGAGACCCGCGGCTGCTGAGTCAGTTCCTAGGAGTTACATTGGTCCCATGGGAGGTGTTGGTGCCACCCACAGGGATGTTCGGGGGCTGTTTCGAGTTCTCACCCTCTAACGCCATGTTTTTTAGCCTAAGTCTAGAAATATGATAATTATTGTCGTATTCTCAAACCGGGAGTACCACGGCGGTGGGATTAGTTCCTACGAGTTACATTGGTCCCGTGGGAGGTGTTGGTGCCACCCACAGGGCCGTTAGAGGGATGTTTCGAGTTTTCACCCTATAACTCCATGTTGTTAAGCCTAAATCTAGAAAAATGAAAATTACCATCGTATTCTCAAACCGGGAGACCCGCGGCTGCGGAGTCAGTTCCTACGAGTTACATTGGTCCCGTGGGAGGTGTTGGTGCCACCCACGGGGATGTTCGGGGGCTGTTTCGAGTTCTCACCCTCTAACGCCATGTTTTTAATCCTAAGTCTTAAAATATGCAAATTATCATCGTATTATCAAACCGGGAGTCCCGCGGTTGCGGGGTCAGTTCCTACGAGTTACATTGGTACCGTGGGAGGTGTTGGTGCCACCCACGGGGTCGTTAGAGGGTTGTTTCGAGATCTCACCCTCTAACCCCATGTTTTTAAGCCTAAGTCTTGAAATATGTAAATTATCTTCGTATTCTCAAATCGGGAGTCCCGTTACTGTGGGGTCAGTTCCTACGAGTTACATTGGTCCCGTGGGAGGTGTTGGTGCCACCCACGGGGACATTCGGAGGCTGTTTCTAGTTCTCACCCCCTAACGCCATGTTCTTAAGCCTAAGTCTACAAATATGCAAATTACCATCGTACTCCCAAATCGGGAGACCCGCGGCTACGGGGTCAGTTCCTACGAGTTACATTGGTCCCGTAGGAGGTGTTGGTGCCACTCACGGGGCCGTTCGGGGGCTGTTTCGAAATTTCCCCCTCTAACGCCATGTTTTAAGCCTAAGTCTTGAAATATGCAAATTATCGTCGTATTCTCAAACCGGGAGTCCCACGGCTGCAGGGTCAGTTCCTACGAGTTACATTGTTCCCGTGGGAGGTGTTGGTGCCACCCACGGGACCGTTCGGGGGCTGTTTCGAGTTTTCACCCTCTAACGCCATGTTTTTAAGCCAAAGTCTTAAAATATGCAAATAATCGTCATATTCTCAAACCGTGAGACCCGTGCCTGCGGGATCAGTTCCTACGAGTTACATTGGTCCCGTGGGAGGTGTTGGTGCCACCCACGGGGCCGTTAAAGGGATGTTTCGAGTTTTCACCCTCTAACGCCATGTTTTTAAGCCTGAGTCTAGAAATATGCAAATTATCGTCGTATTCTCAAACTGGGAGTCCCGCGGCTATGGGGTACGTTCCTACGAGTTACATTGGTCCCTTGGGAGGTGTTGGTGCCACCCACGGGGCCGTTAAAGGGATGTTTCGAGTTTTCACCCTCTAACACCATGTTTTTAAGCCTAAGTCTAAAAATATGCAAATTACCTTCCTATTCTTAAACCGGGTGTCTCGCGGCTGCGGGGACAGTTGCTACGAGTTACATTGGTACCGTGACAGGTGTTGGTGCCACCCACGGGGCCGTTCTGGGGTTGTTTCGAGTTTTCACCCTCTAACGCCATGTTTTTAAGCCTAAGTCTAGAAATATGCAAATTATCATCGTATTCTCAAACCGGGAGTCCCGCAGCTGCGGGGTCAGTTCCTACGAGTTACATTGTTCCCGTGGGAGGTGTTGGTGCCACCCACGGGGCCGTTAGAGGGCTGTTTCGAGTTTTTACCCTCTAACGCCATGTTTTTAAGCCTAAGTCTAGAAATATGCAAATTATCATCGTATTCTCAAACCAGGAGTCCCGCGGCTACGGGGTCAGTTCCTACGAGTTACATTGCTCCCGTGGGAGGTGTTGGTGCCACCCACGGGGCCGTTCGAGGGTTGTTTCGAGTTTTCGCCTTCTAACGCCAAGTTTTGCCTAAGTCTAGAAATATGAAAATTACATTTGTATTCTCAAATCGAGAGTCCAACGGCAGCGGGGACAGTTCCTATGAGTTACATTGGGCCCGTGGGAGGTGTTGGTGCCACCCACGGGGCCGTTCGGGGGCTGTTTCGAGTTTTCACCCTCTAACGCAATGTTTTTAAGGCTAAGTCTAGAACTAGGCAAATTGTCATCGTATATTGTCAAACGGGGAGCCCCGCGGCTGAGGGGTCCGTTCCTACGAGTTAAATTGGACCCATGGGAAGTGTTGGTGCCACCCACGGGGTCGTTAGAGGGCTGTTTCGAGTTTTCATCCTCTAACGCCATGTTTTTAAGCCTAAGTCTAAAAATATGCAAATTACCGTCGTATTCTCGAACCGGGAGTCCCGCGGCTGCGCGGTCAGATCCTACGAGTTTCATTGGTCCCGTGGGAGGTGTTGGTTCCACCCACGGGGATGTTCGTGGACTGTTTCTAGTTCTCACCCCCTAACACCATGTTTTTAAGCCTAAGTCTATAAATATGCAAATTACCATCGTACTCTCAAACCTGGAGACCTGCGGCTGCGGGGTCAGTTCCTACGAGTTACATTGGTCCCGTGGGAGGTGTTGGGGCCACCCACGGGGACGTTCGGGGGCTATTTCGAGTTCTCACGCTCTAACGCCATGTCTTAAGCCTAAGTCTAGAAATATGCAAATGACCGTCGTACTCTCAAACCGCGAGTCCCGTGGATGCGGGGTCCGTTCCTATGTGTTAAAATGGTCCCGTGGGAGGTTTTGAGGCCACCCACGGGGACGTTAGGGGGCTGTTTCGAGTTTTTACCCTCTAACGTCAAATTTGCCTAAGTCTAGAAATAAGAAAATTATCTTCGTATTCTCAAACCGGGAGTCCCTCGGCTACGGGGACAGTTCCTACGAGTAATATTAGTCCCGTGGAAGGTGTTGGTGCCACCTACGGGGACGTTCGGGGGCTATTTCTAGTTCTCACCCCCTAACGCCATGTTTTTAAGCCTAAGTCTAGAAATATGCAAATTATTGTCGTATTCTCTAACCGGGAGTCCCCCGGCGGTGGGATCAGTTCCTACAAGTTACATTGGTCCCCTGGGAGGTGTTGGTGCCACCCACGAGGCCGTTAAAGGGTGTTTTGATTTTTCACCCTCTAACGCCATGTTTTTAAGCCTAAGTCTAGAAATATGCAAATTATCGTCGTATTCTGAAACCGGGAGTCCCGCGGCTGCGGGGTCAGTTCCTACGAGTTACATTGGTCCCGTGGGAGGTGCTGGTGCCACCCACGGGGACTTTCGAGGGCTGTTTCGAGTTTTCACCCTCTAACGCCAAGTTTTTCCAAATCTAGAAATATGCAAATTACCTTTGTATTCTCAAACCGGGTGTCCTGCGGCTGCGGGGTCAGTTCCTATCAGTTACATTGGTTCAGTGGGAGTGTTGGTGCCACCCACGGGGACGTTAGAGGGTTGTTTCGAGTTCTCACCCTCTAACGCCATGTCTGTAAGCCTAAGTCTAGAAATATACAAATTACCTTCGTATTCTCAAATCGGCAGACCCGCGGCTGCGAGGCCAGTTCCTACGAGTAACATTGGTCCCGTGGGAGGTGTTGGTACCACCCACAGGGACGTTTGGGGGCTGTTTCTAGTTCTCACCCCCTAACGCCGTGTTTTTAAGCCTCAGTCTAGAAATATGCAAATTACCATCGTATTCTCAAAGCGGGAGGCCCGCGACTGCGGGGTCAGTTCCTACGAGTTACATTGGTCCCGTGGGAGGTGTTAGTGCCACCCACGGGGACGTTCGGGGTTGTTTCTAGTTCTCACCCCCTAACGCCATGTTTTTAAGCCTAAGTCTAGAAATATGCAAATTACTGTCATATTCTCAAACCGGGAGTCCCGCGACTGCGGGGTCAGTTCCAACGAGTTACATTGGTCCCGTGGGAGTTGTTGGTGCCACCCACGTGGACATTCGGGGGCTGTTTTGAGTTCTCACCTTCTAACGCCATGTTTTTAAGCTTTAGTATAGAAATATGTAAATTACCATCGTACTCTCAAACCGGGAGTCCCGCGACAGCGGGGTCAGTTCCTATGAGTTACATTGGTCCCGTGCTAGGTGTTGGTGCCACCCACGGGGTCATTGGGGGGCAGTTTCAAGTTTTCACCCTTTAACGTCACGTTTTGCCTAAGTCTAGAAATATGCAAATTATCGTCGTATACTCAAACCGGGAGTTCCGCGGCTGCGGGGTCAGTTCCTACGAGTTACATTGGTCTCGTGGGAGGTGTTGGCGCCACCCACGGGGCCGTTAGAGGGTTGTTTCGAGTTTTCACCCTCTAACGCCATGTTTATGATCCTAAGTCTTGAAATATGAAAATTATCGTCGTATTCTCAAACCGGGAGTCCCGCGGCTGCGGGGTCAGTTCCTACGAGTTACATTGGTCCCGTGAGAGGTGTTGGTGCCACCCACAGGGACGTTCGGGGGCTGTTTGGAGTTCTCCCCCTCTAACGTCATGTTTTTAAGCCTAAATCTAGAAATATGCCAATTACCGTCGTACTCCCAAACCGGGAGTCCAGTGGCTGCGGGTCCCGTGGGAGGTGTTGGTTCCACCCACTGGAACGTTCGTAGGCTGTTTGTAGTTCTCACCCCCTAACGCCATGTTTTTAAGCCTAAGCTGTTTGTAGTTCTCACCCCCAAACGCCATGTTTTTAAGCCTAAGTCTACAAATATGTAAATTACCGTCGTACTCTCAAATCGGGAGACCCGCGACTGCGGGGTCAATTCCTACGAGTTACATTGGTCCCATGGGAGGTGTTGGTGCCATCCACGGAGACGTTCGGGGGCTGTTTCGAGTTCTCAGCCTCTAACACCATGTTTTTAAGCCTAAGTCTACAAAGATGCAAATTACCGTCGTACTTTCAAACCGGGAGACCCGCGGCTGCGGGGTCAGTTCCTACGAGTTACATTGGTCCCGTGGGAGGTGTTGGTGCCACCCATGGGGACATTCGGGGGCTGTTTCGAGTTCTCACCCTCTAACTCCATGTTTTTAAGCCTAAGTTTAAAATATGCAAATTACCGTCGTATTCTTAAATCGGGAGTCCCGCGGCTGCGGGGTTAGTTCCTACGAGTTACATTGGTCCCGTGGGAGGTGCTGGTGCCACCCACGGGGACGTTCGGGGGCTATTTCGAGCTTTCACCTTCTAATGCCAAGTTTTCCCTAAGTCTAGAAATATGAAAATTACCTTCGTATTCTCAAACCGAGAGTCCCGCGGCTGTGGGGACAATTCCTATGAGTTACATTGGCCCCGTGGGAGGTGTTGGTGCCACCCACAGGGCCGTTCGGGGCTGTTTCGAGTTTTCACCCTCTAACGCCATGTTTTTAAGCATAAGTCTAGAAATATGCAAATTATCATCGTATTCTCAAACTAGGAGTCCCGCGGCTATGGGGTACGTTCCTACGAGTTACATTGGTCCCTTGGGAGGTGTTGGTGCCACACACGGGGCCGTTAAAGGGATGTTTCGAGTTTTCACCCTCTAACGCCATGTTTTTAAGCCTAAGTCTAGAAATATGCAAATTACCTTCGTATTCTTAAACCGAGAGTCCCGTGGCTGCGGGGACAGTTCCTATGAGTTACATTGGTATCGTGAGAGGTGTTGGTGCCACCCACGGGGCCCTTCGGGGGCTGTTTCGAGTTTTCACCCTCTAACGCCATGTTTTTAAGCCTAAGTCTAGAAATATGCAAATTATCATCGTATTCTCAAACCGGGAGTCCCGCGGCTGCGGGGACAGTTCCTACGAGTTACATTGGTACCGTGGGAGGTGTTGGTGCCACCCACGGGAACGTTTGGGGGCTATTTCTCGTTCTCACCCCCTAACGCCATGTTTTTAAGCCTAAGTCTAGAAATATGCAAATTACAGTCGTATTCTCAAACCGGGAGTCCCACGACAGCGGGGACAGTTCCTCCGAGTTACATTGGTCCCGTGGGAGGTGTTAGTGCCACCCACGGGGACGTTCGGTGGCTATTTCTAGTTCTCACCCCTAACACTATGTTTTTAAGCCTAAGTCTACAAATTTAAAAATTACCATCGTACACTCAAACCGGGAGACCCGCAGCTGCGGGGTCAGTTCCTACGAGTTACATTGGTCCCATTGGAGTTGTTGGTGCCACCCACGGGGAGGTTCGGGGGTTGTTTCGAGTTCTCACCCTCTAGCGCAACGTTTTTAAGCCTAAGTTTAGAAATATGCAAATTATCGTCGTACTCTCAAACCGGGAGTCCCGCGGCTGCGTGGTCCGTTCTTACGAGTTACGTTGGTCCCGTGGGAGGTGTTGGTGCCACCCACGGGGCCGTTAGAGGGTTGTTTCGAGTTTTCACCCTTTAACGCCATGTTTTTAAGCCTAAGTCTAGAAATATGCAAATTATCATCTTATTCTCAAACCGGGAGTCCCGCGGTTGCGAGGTTAGTTCCTACGAGTTACAATGGCCCGTGGGAGGGGTTGGTGCCACCCACAGAGACGTTCGGGGGCTGTTTCAAGTTCTCACCCTCTAACGCCATGAATTTAAGCCTAATTCTAAAATATGCAAATTACCGTCGTATTCTCAAACCGGGAGTCCTGCGGCTGCGGGGTCAGTTCCTACGAGTTACATTGGTCTCGTGGGAGGTGCTGGTGCCACCCACGGGGACGTTCGGGGGATGTTTCGAGTTTTCACCTTCTAACGCCAAGTTTTGCCTTAGTCTAGAAATATGAAAATTACCTTCATATTCTCAAACTGGGAGTCCTGCGGCTACGGGGACAGTTCCTACGAGTTACGTTGGTCCTGTGGAAGGTGTTGGTGCCACCGACGGGGCCGTTCGGGGGCTATTTCGAGTTTTCACCCTCTAACGCCATGTTTTTAAGCCTAAGTCTAGAAATATACAAAATAATCATCGTATTCTCAAATCGGGAGTCCCGCGGCGGCGGGGTCAGTTCCTACGAGTTACATTGGTCCCATGGGTGGTGTTGGTACCACCCACGGGGTTGTTAAAGGGCTGTTTTGACTTTTCACCCTCTAACGCCATGTTTTTAAGCCTAAGTCTAGAAATATGCAAATTATCGTCGTATTCTCAAACCGGGAGTCCCGCGGCTGCGGGGACAGTTCCTACGAGTTACATTGGTCCCGTGGGTGGTGTTGGTGCCACCCACGGGGACGTTCGGGGGCTGTTTCGAGTTTTCACCTTCTAACGCCAAGTTTTGCCTAAGTCTAGAAATATGAAAATTACCTTTGTATTCTCAAATCGGGAGTCCAGCGGCAGCGAGGACAGTTCCTACGAGTTACATTGGTCCCGTGGGAGGTTTTGGTGCCACCCACGGGGCCGTTCGGGGGCTGTTTCGAGTTTTCACCCTCTAACACCATGTTTTTAAGCCTAAGTCTACAAATATGAAAATTACCGTCGTACTCTTAAATCGGGAGACCCGCGGCTGCAGGGTGAGTTCCTAAGAGTTACAATGGTCCTGTGGGAGGTGTTGGTGCCACCCACGGGGCCGTTCGGGGGCTGTTTCGAGTTTTCACCCTCTAACGCCATGTTTTTAAGCCTAAGTCTAGAAATATGCAAATTATCATCGTATTCTCAAACCGGGAGTCCCGCGGCTGCGGGGATAGTTCCTACGAGTTACATTGGTACCGTGGGAGGTGTTGGTGCCACCCACGGGAACGTTTGGGGGCTGTTTCTCGTTCTCACCCCCTAACGCCATGTTTTTAAGCCTAAGTCTAGAAATATGCAAATTACCGTCGTATTCTCAAACCGGGAGTCCCGCGACAGCGGGGACAGTTCCTCAGAGTTACATTGGTCCCGTGGGAGGTTTTAGTGCCACCCACGGGGACGTTTGGTGGCTATTTCTAGTTCTCACCCCCTAACACTATGTTTTTAAGCCTAAGTCTACAAATATACAAATTACCATCGTACACTCTAACCGGGAGACCCGCAGCTGCGGGGTCAGTTCCTACGAGTTACATTGGTCCCATTGGAGTTGTTGGTGCCACCCTCGGGGACGTCCGGTGGCTGTTTCGAGTTCTCACCCTCTAACGCAATGTTTTTAAGCCTAAGTTTAAAAATATGTAAATTACCGTCGTACTCTCAAATCGGCAGTCCCGCGGCTCCGTGGTCCGTTCTTAAGAGTTACGTTGGTCCCGTGGGAGGTGTTGGTGCCACCCACGGGGCCATTAGAGGGTTGTTTCGACTTTTCACCCTTTTACGCCATGTTTTTAAGCCTAAGTCTAGAAATATGCAAATTATCTTCGTATTCTCAAACCGGGAGTCCCGAGGGCTGCGAGGTTAGTTCCTACGAGTTACAATGGCCCCTGGGAGGGGTTGGTGCCACCCACGGGGACGTTCGGGGGCTGTTTTAAGTTCTCACCCTCTAACGCCATGTTTTTAAGCCTAAGTCTAAAATATGCAAATTACCGTCGTATTCTCAAACCGGGAGTCCTGCGGTAGCGGAGTCAGTTCCTACGAGTTACATTGGTCTCGTGGGAGGTGCTGGTGCCACCCACGGGGACGTTCGGGGGGATGTTTCGAGTTTTCACCTTCTAACGCCAAGTTTACCCATAGTCTAGAAATATAAAAATTACCTCCGTATTCTCAAACTGGGAGTCCCGTGGCTACGGGGACAGTTCCTACGAGTTACATTGGTCCTGTGGGAGGTGTTGGTGCCACCGACGGGGCTGTTCGGGGGCTATTTCGAGTTTTCACCCTCTAACGCCATGTTTTTAAGCCTAAGTCTAGAAATATACAAATTATCGTCGTATTCTCAAACCGGGAGTCCCGCGGCTGCGGGGTCAGTTCCTACGAGTTACATTGGTCCCGTGGGTGGTGTTGGTGCCACCCACGGGGACGTTCGGGGGCTGTTTCGAGTTTTCACCCTCAAACGCCATGTTTTTAAGCCTAAGTCTAGAAATATGAAAATTATCATCGTATTCTCAAACCGGGAGTCCCGCGGCTCCTGGGTCAGTTCCTACAAGTTACATTGGTCCTGTGGGAGGTGTTGGTGCCACCCACGGGGCCGTTAGAGGGCTGTTTCGAGTTCTCACCCTCTAACGCTATGGTTTTAAGCCTAAGTCTAGAAATATTAAAATTACCATCGTATTCTCAAATCGAGAGACCCGCGACTGCGGGGTCAGTTCCTACGAGTTACATTGGTCCGGTGGGAGGTGTTGGTGCCACCCACGGGGACGTTCGAGCTGTTTCTAGTTCTCACCCCCTAACGCCATGTTTTTAAGCCTAAGTCTAAAAATATGCAAATTACCCTCATACTCTCAAACCGGGAGACCCGCAGCTGCGGGGTCAGTTCCTACGAGTTACATTGGTCTCGTGGGTGGTGTTGGTGCCAACCACGGGGCAGTTAAAGGGCTGTTTCGAGTTTTCACCCTCTAACGCCATGTTTTTAAGCCTAAGTCTAAAAATATGCAAATTACCATCGTACTCTCAAATCGGGAATCCCGTGGCTGCGGGGTCAGTTCCTAAGAGTTACGTTGGTCACGTGGGAGGTCTTGGTGCCACCCACGGGGACATAGGGGGGTTGTTTCGAGTTTTCACCATCTAACGTCACATTTTTGCGTAAGTCTAGAAATATGGAAATTATCATCGTATTCTCAGGTCGGGAGTCCCGCGGCTGCGGGGTCAGTTCCTACGAGTTACATTGGTCCCGTGGGAGGTGTTGGTACCACCCTCGGTGACGTTCCGGGATTGTTTTGAGTTCTCACCCTCTAACGCCATGTTTTTAATCTCAAGTCTAGAAATATGCAAATTACCGTCGTACTCTCAAAACGGGAGTCCCGAGGCTGCGGGGACAGTTCCTACGAGTTACATTGATCCCGTGGGAGGTGTTGGAGCTACCCACAGGGACGTTCGGGGGCTGTTTCGAGTTTAAACCCTCTAACGCCATGTTTTTAAGCCTAAGTCTAGAAATATGCAAATTATCGTCGTATTCTCAAACCGGGAGTCCCGCGGCTGCGAGGTTAGTTCCTACGAGTTACAATGGCCCGTGGGAGGGGTTGGTGCCACCCACGGGGACGTTCGGGGGCTGTTTCAAGTTCTCACCCTCTAACGCCATGTTTTTAAGCCTAAGTCTAAAATATGCAAATTACCGTCGTATTCTCAAACCGGGAGTCCTGCGGCTGCGGGGTCAGTTCCTACGAGTTACATTGGTCTCGTGGGAGGTGCTGGTGCCACCCACGGGGACGTTCGGGGGATGTTTCGAGTTTTCACCTTCTAACGCCAAGTTTTGCCTTAGTCTAGAAATATGAAAATTACCTTCGTATTCTCAAACTGGGAGTCCCGCGGCTACGGGGACAGTTCCTACGAGTTACATTGGTCCTGTGGGAGGTGTTGGTCCCACCGACGGGGCCGTTCGGGGGCTATTTTGAGTTTTCACACTCTAACGCCATGTTTTTAAGCCTAAGTCTGGAAATATACAAATTATCGTCGTATTCTCAAATCGGGAGTCCCGCGGCTGCGGGGTCAGTTCCAACGAGTTACATTGGTCCCGTGGGTGGTGTTGGTGCCACCCACGGGGTCGTTTAAGGGTTGTTTCGACTTTTCACCCTCTAACGCCATGTTTTTAAGGCTAAGTCTAGAAATATGCAAATTATCATCGTATTCTCAAATCGGGAGTCCCGCGGCTACGGGGTCAGTTCCTACGAGTTACATTGGTCCCGTGGGAGGTGTTGGTGCCACCCACGGGGCCGTTAGAGGGCTGTTTCGAGTTTTCACCCTCTAACGCCATGTCTTTCAGCCTAAGTCTAGAAATATGCAAATTATCATCGTATTCTCAAGTCGGGAGTCCAGCGGCTGTGGGGTCAGTTCCTACGAGTTACATTGGACCCGTGGGAGGTGTTGGTGCCACCCACGGGGACGTTCGGGGGCTGTTTCGAGTTCTCACCCTCTAACGCCATGTTTTTAAGCTCAAGTCTAGAAATATGCAAATTACCATCGTACTCTCAAACTGGGAGTCCAGCGGCTGTGGGGTCTGTTCCCACGAGTTGCATTGGTCCCGTGGGAGGTGTTCGTGCCACCCACGGGGACGTTCGGGGGCTGTTTCGAGTTCTCACCCTCTAACGCCATGTTTTTAAGCCTAAGTCTAAAAATATGCAAATTACCATCGTACTCTCAAATCGGGAATCCCGCGGCTGCGGGGTCAGTTCCTAAGAGTTACGTTGGTCACGTGGGAGGTGTTGGTGCCACCCACGGGGACATAGGGGGGCTGTTTCGAGTTTTCACCCTTTAACGTCAAGTTTTGCCTAAGTCTAGAAATATGCAAATTACCTTCGTATTCTCAAACCGGGAGTCCCGCGGTTGCGGGTACAGTTCCTACGAGTTAGATTGGTCCCGTGGGAGGTGTTGGTGCCACCCACGGGGACATTCGGGGGTTGTTTCTAGTTATCACCCCCTAACGCCATGTTTTTAAGCCTAAGTCTAAAAATATGAAAATTACCATCGTACTCTCAAATCGGGAGTCCCGCGGCTGCGGGGTCAGTTCCTATGAGTTACATTGGTCACGTGGGAGGTGTTGGTGCCACCCACGGGGACGTTGGGGGGCTGTTTCGAGTTTTCAGCCTTTAACGTCAAGTTTTGCCTAAGTCTAGAAATATGCAAATTACCTTCGTATTCTCAAACCTGGAGTCCCGCGGTTGCGGGGACAGTTCCTACGAGTTAGATTGGTCCCGTGGGAGGTGTTGGTGCCACCCACGGGGACATTCGGGGGTTGTTTCTAGTTATCACCCCCTAACGCCATGTTTTCAAGCCTAAGTCTAGAAATATGCAAATTACCATCGTACACTCAAACCGGGAGACCCGCGGCGGCGGGGTCAGTTCCTACGAGTTACATTGGTCCCGTGGGAGGTGTTGGTGCCACCCACGGGGACGTTCGGGGGCTATTTTTAGTTCTCACCCCCTAACACCATGTTTTTAAGCCTAAGTCTAGAAATATGCAAATTACCATCGTACTCTCAAACCGGGAGTCCCGCGGCTGCGTGGTCCGTTCTTACGAGTTACATTGGTCCCGTAGGAGGTGTTGGTGCCACCCACGGGGCCGTTAGAGGGTTGTTTTGAGTTTTCACCCTCTAACGCCATGTTTTTGAGCCTAAGTCTAGAAATATACAAATTATCGTCGTATTCTCAAACCGGGAGTCCCGCGGCTGCGAGGTCAGTTCCTACGAGTTACATTGGGCCCGTGGGAGGGGTTGGTGCCACCCACGGGGACGTTCGGGAGCTATTTCAAGTTCTCACCCTCGAACGCCATGTTTTTAAGCCTCAGTCTATAAATATGCAAATTATCGTCGTATTCTGGAACCGGGGGACCCGCGACTGCGGGGTGAGTTCCTACGAGTTACATTTGTCCCGTGGGAGGTATTGGTGCCACCCACGGGGACGTTTGGGGGCTGTTTCTATTTCTCACCCCCTAACGCCATGTTTTTAATCCTAAGTTTAAAAATATGCAAATTATCGTCGTACTCTCAAATCGGAAGTCCCGCGGCTGCGTGGTCCATTCTTACGAGTTACAATGGTTTCGTGGGAGGTGTTGGTGCCACCCACGGGGCCGTTAGAGGGTTGTTTCTAGTTTTCACCCTCTAACGCCATGTTTTTACGCCTAAGTCTAGAAATATGCAAATTATCATCGTATTCTCAAACCGGGAGTCCCGCGGCTGCGAGGTCGGTTCCTACGAGTTACATTGGGCCCGTGGGAGGGGTTGGTGCCACCCACGGGGACGTTCGGGGGCTGTTTCAAGTTCTCACCCTCTAACGCCATGTTTTTAAGCCTAAGTCTAAAATATGCAAATTACCGTCGTATTCTGAAACCGAGAGTCCTGCGGCTGCGGGGTGAGTTCCTACGAGTTACATTGGTCTCGTGGGAGGTGTTGGTGCCACCCACGGGGACGTTCGGGGGCTGTTTCGAATTTTCACCTTCTAACGACAAGTTTTGCCTAAGTCTAGAAATATGAAAATTACCTTCGTATTCTCAAACTGGGAGTCCCGCGGCTACGGGGACAGTTCCTACGAGTTACATTGGTCCCGTGGGAGGTGTTAGTGCCACCCACGGGGACGTTCTGGCAGTTTCTAGTTCTCACCCCCTAACGCCATCTTTTTAAGCCTAGGTCTAGAAATAAGCAAATTACCATTGTATTCTCAAACCGGGAGTCCCGCGACTGCGGGGTCAGTTTGTACGAGTTACATTGGTCCCGTGGGAGGTGTTAGTGCCACCCACGGGGACGTTCGGGGGCTGTTTCTAGTTCTCACCCCCTAACACCATGTTTTTAAGCCTAAGTCTACAAATATGCAAATTACCGTCGTACACTCAAACAGAAAGACCCGCGGCTGCGGGGTCAGAGCCTATGAGTTACATTGGTCCCGTGGGAGTTGTTGGTGCCACCCACGGGGACGTTCGGGGGCTGTTTCGAGTTCTCACCTTCTAATGCCATGTTTTTAAGCCTAATTCTAGAAATATGCAAATTACCGTCGTACTCTCAAACCAGGAGTCCAGAGGCTGTGGGGTCAGTTCCTACGAGTTACATTGGTCCCGTGGGAGGTGTTAGTGCCACCTACGGGGTCATTGGGGGGCTGTTTCGAGTTTTCACGCTCTAACGTAACGTTTTTCCCTAAGTCTAGAAATAAGGAAATTACCTTCGTATTCTCAAACCGGGAGTCCCGCGGCTGCGAGGACAGTTCCTAGGAGTTACATTGATCCCGTGGGAGGTGTTGGTGCCACCCACGGGGACGTTCGGGGGCTGTTTCGAGTTTTCACCCTCTAACGCCATGTTTTTAAGCCTAAGTCTAGAAATACGCAAATTATCGTCGTATTCTCAAACCGGGAGTCCCGCGGTTGCGGGGTCTGTTCCTACGAGTTACATTGGTCCCGTGGGAGGTGTTGGTGCCACCCACGGGGCCATTAGAGGGCTGTTTCGAGTTTTCACCCTCTAATGCCATGTTTTCAAGCCTAAGTCTAGAAATATGGAAATTATCATCGTATTTTCAAGTCGGGAGTCCCACGACTGCGGGGTCAGTTTCTACGAGTTACATTGGTCCCGTGGGAGGTGTTGGTGCCACACACGGGGACGTTCGGGGGCTGTTTCGAGTTCTCACCCTCTAACTCCATGTTTTTAAGCTTAAGTCTATAAATATGCAAATTACCGTCGTACTCTCAAAACGGGAGTCCAGCGGCTGCGAGGTCAGTATCCACGAGTTACATTGGTCTCGTGGGAGGTGTTGGTGCCACCCACGGGGACGTTCGGGGGCTGTTTCGAGTTCTCACCCTCTAACGCCATGTTTTTAAGCCTAAGTCTAAAAATATGCAAATTACCATCGTACTCTCAACTCGGGAGTCCCGCGGCTGCGGGGTCAGTTCCTATGAGTTACATTGGTCTCGTGGGAGGTATTGGTGCCACCCACGGGGCCGTTTGGGGCCTGTTTCGAGTTTTCACCCTCTAACGCCATGTTTTTAAGCGTAAATTTAGAAATATATAAATTATCATCGTATTCTCAAACCGGGAGTCCCGTGGCTGCGGGATCAGTTCCTCTGAGTTACATTGGTCCCGTGAGAGGTGTTGGTTCCACCCACGGGGCCGTTAGAGGGTTGTTTCGAGTTTTCACCCTCTAACGCCATGTTTTTAAGCCTAAGTTTAAAAATATACAAATTACCGTCGTATTCTCAAACCGGGAGACCCACGACTGCGGGGTCAGTTCCTACGAGTTACAGTGGTCCCGTAGGAGGTGTTGGAGCCACCCACGGTGACGTTCGGTGGCTGTTTCTAGTTCTCACCCTCTAACGCAATGCTTTTAAGCCTAAGTCTAGAAATATGAAAATTACAATCGTATTTTGAAATCGGGAGTCCCGCGACTGCGGGGTCAGTTCCTACGAGTTAGATTGGTCCTGTGGGAGGTGTTGGTGCCACCCACGGGGACATTCGGGGGTTGTTTCTACTTATCAACCCCTAACTCCATGTTTTTAATCCTAAGTCTAGAAATATGCAATTTACCATCGTATAGTCAAACCGGGAGACCCGCGGCGGCGGGGTCAGTTCCTGCGAGTTACATTGGTCCCGTGGGAGGTGTTGGTGCCACCCACGGGGACATTCGGGGCCTATTTTTAGTTCTCACCCCCTAACACCATGTTTTTAAGCCTAAGTCTAGAAATATGCAAATTACCATCGTACTCAAAAACAGGGAGACCCGCGGCTGCGGGGTCAGTTCCTACGAGTTACATTGGTCCCGTGGGAGGTGTTGGTGCCACCCACGGGGCCGTTAAAGGGCTGTTTCGAGTTTTCACCCTCTAACGCCATGTTTTTAAGCCTAAGTTTAGAAATATGCAAATTATCGTCGTATTCTCAAACCTGGAGTCCCGCGGCTACGGGGTCAGTTCCTACGAGTTACATTGGTCCCGTGGGAGGTGTTGGTGCCACCCACGGGGCCGTTAGAGGGCTGTTTCGAGTTTTCACCCTCTAACGCCATGTCTTTCAGCCTAAGTCTAGAAATATGCAAATTATCATCGTATTCTCAAGTCGGGAGTCCAGCGGCTGCGGGGTCAGTTCCTACGAGTTACATTGGACCCGTGGGAGGTGTTGGTGCCACCCACGGGGACGTTCGGGGGCTGTTTCGAGTTCTCACCCTCTAACGCCATGTTTTTAAGCTCAAGTCTAGAAATATGCAAATTACCATCGTACTCTCAAACTGGGAGTCCAGCGGCTGTGGGGTCTGTTCCCACGAGTTGCATTGGTCCCGTGGGAGGTGTTCGTGCCACCCACGGGGACGTTCGGGGGCTGTTTCGAGTTCTCACCCTCTAACGCCATGTTTTTAAGCCTAAGTCTAAAAATATGCAAATTACCATCGTACTCTCAAATCGGGAATCCCGCGGCTGCGGAGTCAGTTCCTAAGAGTTACGTTGGTCACGTGGGAGGTGTTGGTGCCACCCACGGGGACATAGGGGGGCTGTTTCGAGTTTTCACCCTTTAACGTCAAGTTTTGCCTAAGTCTAGAAATATGCAAATTACCTTCGTATTCTCAAACCGGGAGTCCCGCGGTTGCGGGGACAGTTCCTACGAGTTAGATTGGTCCCGTGCGAGGTGTTGGTGCCACCCACGGGGACATTCGGGGGTTGTTTCTAGTTATCACCCCCTAACGCCATGTTTTTAAGCCTAAGTCTAAAAATATGAAAATTACCATCGTACTCTCAAATCGGGAGTCCCGCGGCTGCGGGGTCAGTTCCTATGAGTTACATTGGTCACGTGGGAGGTGTTGGTGCCACCCACGGGGACGTTGGGGGGCTGTTTCGAGTTTTCACCCTTTAACGTCAAGTTTTTCCTAAGTCTAGAAATATGCAAATTACCTTCGTATTCTCAAACCGGGGGTCCCGCGGTTGCGGGGACAGTTCCTACGAGTTAGATTGGTCCCGTGGGAGGTGTTGGTGCCACCCACGGGGACATTCGGGGGTTGTTTCTAGTTATCACCCCCTAACGCCATGTTTTTTAGCCTAAGTCTAGAAATATGCAAATTACCATCGTACACTCAAACCGGGAGACCCGCGGCGGCGGGGTCAGTTCCTACGAGTTAGATTGGTCCCGTGGGAGGTGTTGGTGCCACCCACGGGGACGTTCGGGGGCTATTTTTAGTTCTCACCCCCTAACACCATGTTTTTAAGCCTAAGTCTAGAAATATGCAAATTACCATCGTACTCTCAAACCGGGAGTCCCGCGGCTGTGTGGTCCGTTCTTACGAGTTACATTGGTCCCGTGGGAGATGTTGGTGCCACCCACGGGGCCGTTAGAGGGTTGTTTTGAGTTTTCACCCTCTAACGCCATGTTTTTGAGCCTAAGTCTAGAAATATACAAATTATCGTCGTATTCTCAAACCGGGAGTCCCGCGGCTGCGAGGTCAGTTCCTACGAGTTACATTGGGCCCGTGGGAGGGGTTGGTGCCACCCACGGGGACGTTCGGGAGCTGTTTCAAGTTCTCACCCTCGAACGCCATGTTTTTAAGCCTTAGTCTATAAATATGCAAATTATCGTCGTATTCTGGAACCGGGGGACCCGCGACTGCGGGGTGAGTTCCTACGAGTTACATTTGTCCCGTGGGAGGTATTGGTGCCACCCACGGGGACGTTTGGGGGCTGTTTCTATTTCTCACCCCCTAACGCCATGTTTTTAATCCTAAGTTTAAAAATATGCAAATTATCGTCGTACTCTCAAATCGGAAGTCCCGCGGCTGCGTGGTCCATTCTTACGAGTTACAATGGTTTCGTGGGAGGTGTTGGTGCCACCCACGGGGCCGTTAGAGGGTTGTTTCTAGTTTTCACCCTCTAACGCCATGTTTTTACGCCTAAGTCTAGAAATATGCAAATTATCATCGTATTCTCAAACCGGGAGTCCCGCGGCTGCGAGGTCGGTTCCTACGAGTTACATTGGGCCCGTGGGAGGGGTTGGTGCCACCCACGGGGACGTTCGGGGGCTGTTTCAAGTTCTCACCCTCTAACGCCATGTTTTTAAGCCTAAGTCTAAAATATGCAAATTACCGTCGTATTCTGAAACCGGGAGTCCTGCGGCTGCGGGGTGAGTTCCTACGAGTTACATTGGTCTCGTGGGAGGTGTTGGTGCCACCCACGGGGACGTTCGGGGGCTGTTTCGAATTTTCACCTTCTAACGACAAGTTTTGCCTAAGTCTAGAAATATGAAAATTACCTTCGTATTCTCAAACTGGGAGTCCCGCGGCTACGGGGACAGTTCCTACGAGTTACATTGGTCCCGTGGGAGGTGTTAGTGCCACCCACGGGGACGTTCTGGCAGTTTCTAGTTCTCACCCCCTAACGCCATCTTTTTAAGCCTAGGTCTAGAAATAAGCAAATTACCATTGTATTCTCAAACCGGGAGTCCCGCGACTGCGGGGTCAGTTTGTACGAGTTACATTGGTCCCGTGGGAGGTGTTAGTGCCACCCACGGGGACGTTCGGGGGCTGTTTCTAGTTCTCACCCCCTAACACCATGTTTTTAAGCCTAAGTCTACAAATATGCAAATTACCGTCGTACACTCAAACAGAAAGACCCGCGGCTGCGGGGTCAGAGCCTATGAGTTACATTGGTCCCGTGGGAGTTGTTGGTGCCACCCACGGGGACGTTCGGGGGCTGTTTCGAGTTCTCACCTTCTAATGCCATGTTTTTAAGCCTAATTCTAGAAATATGCAAATTACCGTCGTACTCTCAAACCAGGAGTCCAGAGGCTGTGGGGTCAGTTCCTACGAGTTACATTGGTCCCGTGGGAGGTGTTAGTGCCACCTACGGGGTCATTGGGGGGCTGTTTCGAGTTTTCACGCTCTAACGTAACGTTTTTCCCTAAGTCTAGAAATAAAGAAATTACCTTCGTATTCTCAAACCGGGAGTCCCGCGGCTGCGAGGACAGTTCCTAGGAGTTACATTGATCCCGTGGGAGGTGTTGGTGCCACCCACGGGGACGTTCGGGGGCTGTTTCGAGTTTTCACCCTCTAACGCCATGTTTTTAAGCCTAAGTCTAGAAATACGCAAATTATCGTCGTATTCTCAAACCGGGAGTCCCGCGACTGCGGGGTCTGTTCCTACGAGTTACATTGGTCCCGTGGGAGGTGTTGGTGCCACCCACGGGGCCATTAGAGGGCTGTTTCGAGTTTTCACCCTCTAATGCCATGTTTTCAAGCCTAAGTCTAGAAATATGGAAATTATCATCGTATTTTCAAGTCGGGAGTCCCACGACTGCGGGGTCAGTTTCTACGAGTTACATTGGTCCCGTGGGAGGTGTTGGTGCCACACACGGGGACGTTCGGGGGCTGTTTCGAGTTCTCACCCTCTAACTCCATGTTTTTAAGCTTAAGTCTAGAAATATGCAAATTACCGTCGTACTCTCAAACCGGGAGTCCAGCGGCTGCGAGGTCAGTATCCACGAGTTACATTGGTCTCGTGGGAGGTGTTGGTGCCACCCACGGGGACGTTCGGGGGCTGTTTCGAGTTCTCACCCTCTAACGCCATGTTTTTAAGCCTAAGTCTAAAAATATGCAAATTACCATCGTACTCTCAACTCGGGAGTCCCGCGGCTGCGGGGTCAGTTCCTATGAGTTACATTGGTCTCGTGGGAGGTATTGGTGCCACCCACGGGGCCGTTTGGGGCCTGTTTCGAGTTTTCACCCTCTAACGCCATGTTTTTAAGCGTAAATTTAGAAATATATAAATTATCATCGTATTCTCAAACCGGGAGTCCCGTGGCTGCGGGATCAGTTCCTCTGAGTTACATTGGTCCCGTGGGAGGTGTTGGTTCCACCCACGGGGCCGTTAGAGGGTTTTTCGAGTTTTCACCCTCTAACGCCATGTTTTTAAGCCTAAGTTTAGAAATATACAAATTACCGTCGTATTCTCAAACCGGGAGACCCACGACTGCGGGGTCAGTTCCTACGAGTTACAGTGGTCCCGTAGGAGGTGTTGGAGCCACCCACGGTGACATTCGGTGGCTGTTTCTAGTTCTCACCCTCTAACGCAATGCTTTTAAGCCTAAGTCTAGAAATATGAAAATTACAATCGTATTTTGAAATCGGGAGTCCCGCGACTGCGGGGTTAGTTCCTACGAGTTAGATTGGTCCTGTGGGAGGTGTTGGTGCCACCCACGGGGACATTCGGGGGTTGTTTCTACTTATCAACCCCTAACTCCATGTTTTTAATCCTAAGTCTAGAAATATGCAATTTACCATCGTATAGTCAAACCGGGAGACCCGCGGCGGCGGGGTCAGTTCCTGCGAGTTACATTGGTCCCGTGGGAGGTGTTGGTGCCACCCACGGGGACATTCGGGGCCTATTTTTAGTTCTCACCCCCTAACACCATGTTTTTAAGCCTAAGTCTAGAAATATGCAAATTACCATCGTACTCAAAAACAGGGAGACCCGCGGCTGCGGGGTCAGTTCCTACGAGTTACATTGGTCCCGTGGGAGGTGTTGGTGCCACCCACGGGGCCGTTAGAGGGCTGTTTCGAGTTTTCACCCTCTAACGCCATGTTTTTAAGCCTAAATTTAGAAATATGCAAATTATCGTCGTATTCTCAAACCTGGAGTCCCGCGGCTGCGGGGTAAGTTCCTACGAGTTACATTGGTCCCGTGGGAGGTGTTGGTGCCACCTACGGGGCCGTTAGAGGGCGGTTTCGAGTTTTCACCCTCTAACGCCCTGTTTTTAAGCCTCAGTCTAGAAATATGCAAATTTTTGTCGTATTCTCAAACCGGGAGTCCCGCGGCTGTGGAGTCAGTTCCTACGAGTTACATTGGTCCCGTGGGAGGTGTTGGTGCCACCCACGGGGACATTCGGGGGTTGTTTCTAGTTATCACCCCCTAACGCTATGTTTTTAAGCCTAAGTCTTGAAATATGCAAATTATCGTCGTACACTCAAACCGGGAGACCCATGGCGGCGGGGTCAGTTCCTATGAGTTACATTGGTCCCGTGGGAGGTGTTGGTGCCACCCACGGGGACGTTCGGGGGCTATTTTTGTTCTCACCCCCTAACACCATGTTTTTAAGCCTAAGTCTAGAAATATGCAAATTACCATCGTACTCTCAAACCGAGAGACCCGAGGCTGCGGGGTCAGTTCCTACGAGTTACATTGATCCCGTGGGAGGTGTTGGTGCCACCCACGGGGCCGTTAAAGGGTTGTTTCGAGTTTTCACCCTCTAACGCCATGTTTTTAAGCCTAAGTCTAGAAATATGTAAATTATCGTCGTATTCTCAAATCGGGAGTCCCGCGGCTGTGGGTTTCAGCTCCTACGAGTTACATTGGTCACGTGGGAGGTGTTGGTGCCACCGACGGGGCCGTTAGAGGGCTGTTTCGAGTTTTCACCCTCTAACGCCATGTTTTTAAGCCTAAGTCTAGAAATATGCAAATTACCGTCGTATTCTCAAACCGGGAGTCCCGCGGCTATGGAGTCAGTTCCTACGACTTACATTGGTCCTGTGGGAGGTGTTGGCGCCACCCACGGGGACATTCGGGGGTTGTTTCTAGTTATCACCCCCTAACGCCATGTTTTTAAGCCTAAGTCTAGAAATATGCAAATTACCGTCGTACACTCAAACCGGGAGACCCGCAGCGGCGCGGTCAGTTCCTACGAGTTACATTGGTCCCGTGGGAGGTGTTGGTGCCACCCACGGGGACGTTCGGGGGATATTTTTTGTTCTCACCCCCTAACACCATGTTTTTAAGCCTAAGTCTAGAAATATGCAAATTACCATCGTACTCTCAAACCGGGAGACCCGCGGCTGCGGGGTCAGTTCCTACGAGTTACATTGGTCCCGTGGGAGGTGTTGGTGCCACCCTCGGGGACGTTCGGGGGTTGTTTTGAGTTCTCACTCTCTAACGCCATGTTTTTAATCTCAAGTCTAGAAATATGCAAATTACCGTCGTACTCTCAAACCGGGAGTCCAGCGGCTGCGGGGTCAGTTCCCACGAGTTACATTGGCCCCGTGGGAGGTGTTGGTGCCACCCACGGGTACGTTCGGGGGTTGTTTCTAGTTCTCACCCTCTAACGCCATGTTTTTAAGCCTAAGTCTTAAAATATGTAAATTACCATCGTACTCTCAAATCGGGAGTCTCGCGGCTGCGGGGTCAGTTCCTACGAGTTACATTGGTCACGTGGGAGGTGTTAGTGCCACCCACGGGGACGTTGGGGGGCTGTTTCAAGTTTTCACCCTCTCACGTCAAGTTTTTAAGCCTAAATCTAGAAATATTCAAATTATCATCGTATTCTCAAACCGGGAGTCCCGTGGCTGCGGGATCAGTTCCTATGAGTTACATTGGTCCCGTGGGAGGTGTTGGTTCCACCCACAGGGCCGTTAGAGGGTTGTTTCGAGTTTTCACCCTCTAACGCCATGTTTTTAAGCCTAAGTTTAGAAATATGCAAATTACCATCGTACTCTTAAACCCGAAGTCCCGCGGCTGCGGGGTCAGTTCCTACGAGTTACATTGGTCCCGTAGGAGGTGTTGGTGCCACCCACGGGGAAGTTAGGTGACTGTTTCTAGTTCTCACCCTCTAACGCCATGTTTTTAAGCCTAAGTCTAGAAATATGCAAATTACGATCTTATTCTGAAACCGGGAGTCCCGCGACTACGGGGTCAGTTCCTTCGTGTTAGATTGGTCCCGTGGGAGGTGTTGGTGCCACCCACGGGGACATTCGGGGGTTGTTTCTAGTTATCACCCCCTAACGCCATGTTTTTAAGCCTAAGTCTAGAAATATGAAAATTACCATCATACACTCAAACCGGGAGACCAGCGGCTGCGGGGTCAAATCCCACGAGTTACATTGGTCCCGCAGGAGGTGTTAGTGCCACCCACGGGGACGTTTGGGGGTTGTTTGGAGTTTTCACCCTCTAACGCCATGTTTTTAAGCCTAAGTATAGAAATTCGCAAATTATCGTCGTACACTCAAACCGGGAGACCCGCGGTTGCGGGGTCAGATCCTACGAGTTACATTGGTCCCGTGGGAGGTGTTGGTGCCACCCACGGGGCCGTTAGAGGGCTGTTTCGAGTTTTCACCCTCTAACGCCATGTTTTTAAGCCTAAGTCTTGAAATATGGAAATTATCATCGTATTCTCAAGTCGGGAGTCCCGCGGCTGCGGGGTCAGTTCCTACGAGTTACATTGGTCCCGTGGGAGGTGTTGGTGCCACCCACGGGGACGTTCGGGGGCTATTTCGAGTTCTCACCCTCTAACGCCATGTTTTTAAGCTTAAGTCTAGAAATATGCAAATTACCGTCATACTCTCAAACCGAGAGTCCATCGGCTGCGGGGTCAGTATCCACGAGTTACATTGGTCCCGTGGGAGGTGTTGGTGCCACCCAAGGGGACGTTCGGGGGCTGTTTCGAGTTCTCACCCTCTAACGCCTTATTTTTAAGCCTTAGTCTAAAAATATGCAAATTACCATCGTACTCTCAAACCGGGAGTTCGGCGGCTGCGGGGAGAGTTCCTACGAGTTACATTGGTCCCGTGGGAGGTGTTGGTGCCACCCACGGGGCCGTTCGGGGCCTATTTCGAGTTTTCACCCTCTAACGCCATGTTTTTAATCCTAAATCTAGAAATATGCAAATAATCGTCGTATTCTCAAACCGGGAGTCCCGTGGTTGCGGGATCAGTTCCTATGAGTTACATTGGTCCCGTGGGAGGTGTTGGTGCCACCCACGGGGGCGTTAGAGGGTTGTTTCGAGTTTTCACCCTCTAACGCCATGTTTTTATGCCTAAGTTTAGAAATAGCCAAATTACCGTCGTACTCTCAAACCGAAAGTCCCGCGGCTGCGGGGTCAGTTCCTACGACTTACATTGGTCTCGTGGGAGGTGTTGGTGCCACCCACTGGGACGTTCGGGGGATATTTAGAGTTCTCACCCTCTAACGCCATGTTTTTAAGCCTAAGTCTAGAAATATGCGAATTACCTTCGTATTCTCAAATCGGGAGTCTCGCGGCTGCGGGGTCAGTTCCCACGAGTTACATTGGTCCCGTGGGTGGTGTTGGTGCCACCCACGGGGCCGTTAAAGGGCTGTTTCGAGTTTTCACCCTCTAACGCCATGTTTTTAAGCCTAAGTCTAGAAATATGCAAATTATCGTCGTATTCTCAAACCAAGAGTCCCGCATCTGCGGGGTCAGTTCCTACGAAGTACATTGTTCCCGTGGGAGGTGTTGGTGCCACCGACAGGGCCGTTAGAGGGCTGTTTCGAGTTTTCACCCTTTAACGCCATGTTTTTAAGCCTAAGTCTTGAAATATGCAAATTATCATCGTATTCTCAAGTCGGGAGTCCCGCGGCTGCGGGGTCAGTTCCTACGAGTTACATTTGTCCCGTGGGAGGTGTTGGTGCCACCCACGGGGATCTTCGGGGGTTGTTTGGAGTTCTCACCCTCTAACGCCACGATTTTAAGCTCAAGTCTAGAAATATGCAAATTACCATCGTATTCTCAAACCGGGAGTCCAACGGCTGCGGGGTCAGTTCCCACGAGTTACATTGGTCCCGTGGGAGGTGTTGGTGCCACTCACGGGGACGTTCGGGGGCTGTTTCGAGTTCTCACCCTTTAACGCCATGTTTTTAAGCCTAAGTCTAAAAATATACAAATTACCATCGTACTCTCAAATCGGGAGTCCCGCGGCTGCGGGGTCAGTTCCTACATGTTACATTGGTCACGTGGGAGGTGTTGGTGCCACCCACGGGGACGTTGGGGGGCTGTTTCGAGTTTTCACCCTCGAACGTCAGGTTTTGCCTAAGTCTAGAAATATGCAAATTACCTTCGTATTCTCAAACCGAGAGTCCCGCGGCTGTGGGGACAGTTCCTACGAGTTACATTGGTCCCGTGGGAGGTGTTGGTGCCACCCACAGGGACGTTCGGGGGCTGTTTCGAGTTTTCACCCTCTAAGACCAGGTTTTTCCTAAGTCTAGAAATATTCAAATTACCTTCGTATTCTCAAACCGGGAGTTCCGCGGCTGCGGGGACAGTTCCTACGAGTTACATTGGTCCCGTGGGAGGTGTTGGTTCCACCCACGGGGCCGTTAGATGGTTGTTTCGAGTTTTCACCCTCTAACGCCATGTTTCTAAGCCTAAGTTTAGAAATATGCAAATTATCGTCGTACTCTCAAACCGGGAGTCCCGCGGCTGCGGGGTAAGTTCATACGAGTTACATTGGTCCCGTAGGAGGTGTTGCTGCTAGCCACGGGGAAGCTCGGTGACTGTTTCTTCTCACCCTCTAACGCCATATTTTTAAGTCTAAGTCTAGAAATATGCAAATTACCATCGTATTCTGAAACTGGGAGTCCCGCGACTAGGGGGCCTGTTCCTACGAGTTAGATTGGTCCCATGGGAGGTGTTGGTGCCACCCACGGGGACATTCGGGGGTTGTTTCTAGTTATCACCCCCTAACGCCATGTTTTTAAATCTAAGTCTAGAAATATGCAAATTACCATCGTACACTCAAACCGGGAGACCCGCGGCGGCGGGGTCAGTTCCTACGAGTTTCCTTGGTTCCGTGGGAGGTGTTGATGCCACCAACGGGAACGTTCAGGAGCTGTTTTTAGTTCTCACCCCCTAACACCATTTTTTAAGCCTGAGTCTAGAAATATGTAAATTACTATTGTACTCTCAAACCGGGAGATCCGCGGCTGCGGGGTCAATTCCTACGAGTTACATTGGTCCCATGGGAGGTGTTGGTGCCACCCACGGGGTCGTTAAAGGGCTGTTTCGAGTTTTCACCCTCTAACGCCATGTTTTTAAGCCTAAGTCTAGAAATATGAAAATTACCGTCGTACTCTCAAACCGGGAGTCCCGTGGCTGCGGGGTCAGTTCCTACGAGTTACATTGGTCACGTGGGAGGTGTTGGTGCCACCCATGGGAACGTTGGGGGGATGTTTTGAGTTTTCACCCTCTAACGTCAAGTTTTGCCTAAGTATAGAAATATGCAAATAACCTTCGTATTCTCAAACCGAAAGTCCCGCGGCTGCGGGGTCAGTTCCTACGACTTACATTGGTCTCGTGGGAGGTGTTGGTGCCACCCACTGGGACGTTCGGGGGATATTTAGAGTTCTCACCCTCTAACGCCATGTTTTTAAGCCTAAGTCTAGAAATATGCGAATTACCTTCGTATTCTCAAATCGGGAGTCTCGCGGCTGCGGGGTCAGTTCCCACGAGTTACATTGGTCCCGTGGGTGGTGTTGGTGCCACCCACGGGGCCGTTAGAGGGCTGTTTCGAGTTTTCACCCTCTAACGCCATGTTTTTAAGCCTAAGTCTAGAAATATGCAAATTACTGTCGTATTCTTAAACCGGGAATCCCGCGGCTGTGGAGTCAGTTCCTACGAGTTACATTGGTCCCATGGGAGGTGTTGGTGCCACCCATGGGGATGTTCGGCGGCTGTTTTTAGTTCTCACCCCCTAACACCATGCTTTTAAGCCTAAGTCTAGAAATATACAAATTACCATCGTACACTCAAACCGGGAGATCCGCGGCTGCGGGGTTAGTTCCTACGAGTTACATTAGTCCCATGGGAGGTGTTGGTGCCACCCACAGGGTCGTTAAAGGGTTGTTTCGAGTTTTCACCCTCTAACGCCATGTTTTTAAGCCTAAGTCTAGAAATATGAAAATTACCGTCGTACTCTCAAACCGGGAGTCACGTGGCTGCGGGGTCAGTTCCTACGAGTTACATTGGTCACGTGGGAGGTGTTGGTGCCACCCATGGGAACGTTGGGGGGATGTTTTGAGTTTTCACCCTCTAACGTCAAGTTTTGCCTAAGTATAGAAATATGCAAATAACCTTCGTATTCTCAAACCGGAAGTCCCGCGGTTGCGGGGTCAGTTCCTACGACTTACATTGGTCCCGTGGGAGGTGTTGGTGCCACCCCGGGGCCGTTAGAGGGTTGTTTCGAGTTTTCACCCTATAACGCCATGTTTTTAAGCCTAAGTCTATAAATATGCAAATTACCGCCGTATTCTCCAACCGGGAGCCCCGTGGCTGTGGAGTCAGTTCCTACGAGTTACATTGGTCCCGTGGGAGGTGTTGGTGCCACCCACGGGGACGTTCGGGAGTTGTTTTTAGTTCTCACCCCCTAACACCATATTTTTAAGCCTAAGTCTGGAAATATGAAAATTACCATCGTACTCTCAAACCGGGAGACCCGCGACTGCGGGGTCAGTTCCTACGAGTTACATTGGTCCCGTGGGAGGTGTTGGTGCCACCCACGGGGCCGTTATATGGATGTTTCGAGTTTTCACCCTCTAACGCCATGTTTTTAAACCTAAGTCTATAAATATGCAAATTATCATCGTACTCTCAAACCGGGAGTCCTGTGGCTGCTAGGTCAGTTCCAACGACTTACATTGGTCCCGTGGGAGGTGTTGGTTCTACCCACGGGGCCTTTCGGGGGCTGTTTTTAGTTCTCACCCCCTAACGCCATGTTTTTAAGCCTAAGTCTAGAAATATGCAAATTACCGTCGTACTCACAAATCGGGAGACCCGCGCTTGCAGGGTCAGTTCCTATGCGTTACATTGGTCCCGTGGGACGTGTTGGTGCCACCCACGGGGCCGTTCGGGGGCTGTTTCAAGTTTTCACCCTCTAACACCATGTTTTTAAGCCTAATTCTGGAAATATGCAAATTATCATCGTATTCTCAAATCGGGAGTCCCGCGGCTGCGGGATCAGTTCGTACGAGTTAAATTGTTCCCGTGGGAGGTGTTGGTGCCACCAAAAGGGCCGTTATAGGGTTGTTTCGAGTTTTCACCCTCTAATGCCATGTTTTTAAGCCTAAGTCTAAAAATATGTAAATTACCGTTGTATTCTCAAATCGGGAGTCCCGTGGCTGCGGGGTCAGTTCCTACGAGTTACATTGGTCACGTGGGAGGTGTTGGGGCCACCCACGGGGACATTGGGGGGATGTTTCGAGTTTTAACCCTCTAACATCAAGTTTTGCCTAAGTTTAAAAATATGTAAATTACCGTCGTATTCTCAAACCGGGAGTCCCGCGGCTTCGGGGTTAGTTCCTATGAGTTACATTCGTCCCGTGGGAGGTGTTGGTGCCACCCACGGGGCCGTTAGAGGGCTGTTTCGAGTTCTCACCCTCTAACGCCATGTTTTTAAGCCTAAGTCATTAAATATGCACATTACCGTCGTATTCTCAAACCGAGAGACCCGCGACTGCGGGGTCAGTTCGTACGAGTTACATTGGTCCCGTGGGAGGTGTTGGTGCCACCCACGGGGACGTTCGGGGGCTGTTTCTAGTTCTCACCCCCTAACGCCATGTTTTTAAGCCTAAGTCTGGAAATATGCAAATTACCGTTGTATTCTCAAACCGGGAGTCCCGCGACTGCAGGGACAGTTCCTACGAGTTGTATTGGTCCCGTGGGCGGTGATAGTGCCACCCATTAGGACGTTCGGGGCCTGTTTCTAGTTCTCACCCCTAACACCATGTTTTTAAGCATAAGTCTACAAATATCCAAATTATCGTCGTACTCTCAAACTGGGAGACCCGTGGCAGCGGGGTCAGTTCCTACGAGTTACATTGGTCCAAGGGGAGGTGTTGGTGCCACCCACGGGGCCGTTAGAGGGCTGTTTCGAGTTTTCACCCTCTAACGCCATGTTTTTAAACCTAAGTCTATAAATATACAAATTACTCTCGTATTCTTAAACCGGGAGTCCCGCGGCTGTGGAGTCAGTTCCTATGAGTTACATTGGTCCCATGGGAGGTGTTGGTGCCACCCATGGGGATGTTCGGGTGCTGTTTTTAGTTCTCACCCCCTAACACCAAGCTTTTAAGCCTAAGTCTAGAAATATACAAATTACCATCGTACACTCAAACCGGGAGACCCGCGGCTGCGGGGTCAGTTCCTACGAGTTACATTGGTCCCGTAGGTGGTGTTGGTGCCACCCACGGGGCCGTTAAAGGGTTGTTTCGAGTTTTCACCCTCTAACGCCATGTTTTTAAGCCCAAGTCTAGAAATATACAAATTACCGTTGTACTCTCAAACCGGAAGTCCCGCGGCTGCGGGGTCAGTTCCTACGAGTTACATTGGTCACGTGGGAGGTGTTGGTGCCATCCACGGGGACGTTGGGGGGATATTTCGAGTTTTCACCCTCTAACGTCAAGTTTTGTCTAAGTCTAGAAATAAGCTAATTATCGTCGTATTCTCAAATCGGCAGTCCCGCGGCTACAGGGTCAGTTCTCACGAGTTACATTGGTCCCGTGGGAGGTGTTGGTGCCACCCACAGGGCCGTTAGAGGGCTATTTCGAGTTTTCACCCACTAACGCCATGTTTTTAAGCCAAAGTCTATAAATATGAAAATTACCGTCGTATTCTCAAACCGGGAGTCCCGCGGCTATGGAGTCAGTTCCTACGAGTTACATTGTTCCCGTGGGAGGTGTTGGTGCCACCCACAGGGACGTTCGGGGGCTGTTTTTAGTTCTCACCCCCTAACACCATGTTTTTAAGCCTAAGTCTAGAAATATTCAAATTACCATCGTACTCTCAAACCGGGAGACCCGTGGTTGCGGGGTCAGTTCCTACGAGTTAATTGGTCCCGTGGGAGGTGTTAGTGCCACCCACGGGGCCGGTAAAGGGTTGTTTCGAGTTTTCACCCCCTAACGCCATGTTTTTAAGCCTAAGTCAAAAAATATGCAAATTATCTTCGTATTCTCAAACCAGGAGTCCCGCGGGTCCGAGGTCAGTTCCTACGAGTTACATTGGTCCCGTGGGAGGTGTTGGTGCCACCCACGGGGCCGTTAGAGGGTTGTTTCGAGCTTTCACCCTCTAACGCCATGTTTTTAATCCTAAGTCTAGAAATATGCAAATTATCGTCAAATTCTCAAACCGGGAGTCCCGCGGCTGCGGGGTCAGTTCCTACGATTTACATTGGTCCCATGGGAGGTGTTGGTGCCATCCACGGGGTCCTTCGGGGGGTGTTTCTAGTTCTCACCCCCTAACGCCATATTTTTAAGCATAAGTCTACAAATATGAAAATTACCGTCGTACTCTCAAACCGGAAGACCCGCGGCTGCGGGGTCAGTTCCAACGAGTTACATTGGTCCCGTGGGAGTTGTTGGTGCCACCCATCGGGACGTTCGGGGGCTGTTTCGAGTTCTCACGCTCTAACGCCATGTATTTAAGCCTAAGTCTAGAAATATGAAAATTACCGTCGTACTCTCAAACTGGGAATCCTGCGGCTGCGGGGTCAGTTTCTATGAGTTACATTGGACCCGTGGGAGATGTTGGCGCCACCCCGGGGACATTGGGGGGATGTTTCGAGTTTTCCTCCTCTAACGTCACGTTTTGCCTAAGTCTTGAAATATGAAAATTACCTTTGTATTCACAAACCGGGAGTCCCGCGGCTACGGGGACATTTCCTACGAGTTACATTGATCCCGTTGGAGGTGTTGGTACCACCCACCGGGCCGTTCGGGGGCTGTTTCGAGTTTTCACCCTCTAACGCCATGTTTTTAAGTTTAAGTCTAGATATATGCAAATTATCATTGTATTCTCAAACCGTGAGTCCCGCGGCTGCGGAGTAAGTTCGTACGACTTACATTGGTCCCGTGGGAGGTGTTGGTGCCACCCACGGGGCCGTTAAACGGCTGTTTCGAGTTCTCACCCACTAACGCCATGTTTTTAAGCCTAAGTCTAGAAATATACAAATTACCATCGTACTCTCAAATTGGGAGACCCGCGGCTGCGGGATCAGTTCCTACGAGTTATATTGGTCCCGTCGGAGGTGTTGGTGCCACCCACGTGGCCGTTAAAGGGTTGTTTTGAGTTTTCATCCTCTAACGCCATGTTTTTAAGCCTAAGTCTAAAAATATGGAAATTACCGTCGTACTCTCAAACCGGGAGTCCCACGGCTGCGGGGTCAGTTCCTACGAGTTACATTGGTCACGTGGGAGGTGTTGGGGCCACCCACGGGGACATTGGGGGGGATGTTTCAAGTTTTAACCCTCTAACATCAAGTTTTGCCTAAGTCTAGAAATATGCAAATTACCGTCGTATTCTCAAACTGGGAGTCCCGCGACTGCGGTGTCAATTCCCACGAGTTACATTGGTCCCGTGGGAGGTGTTGGAGCCACCCACGGGGCCGTTAGAGGGATATTTCGAGTTTTCACCCTCTAATGCCATGTTTTTAAGCCTAAGTCTATAAATATGTAAATTACCATCGTATTCTCAAACCGGGAGTCCCGCGGCTGTGGAGTCAGTTCCTACGAGTTACATTGGACCCGTGGGAGGTGTTGGTGCCACCCACGGGGACGTTTGGGGGTTGTTTTTAATTCTCACCCCCTAACGCCATGTTTTTAAGCCTAAGTCTAGAAATATGGAAATTACCATCGTACTCTCAAACCGGGAGTCCCACGGCTGCGGGGTTAGTTCCTACGAGTTACATTGGTCACGTGGGAGGTTTTGGGGCCACCCACGGGGACATTGGGGGGATGTTTCGGGTTTTAACCCTCTACCATCAAGTTTTGCCTAAGTCTAGAAATATGCAAATTACCGTCGTATTCTCAAACCGGGAGTCCCGCGGCTGCGGGGTCAATTCCCACGAGTTACATTTGTCCCGTGGGAGGTGTTGGAGCCACCCACGGGGCCGTTAGAGGGATATTTCGAGTTTTCACCCTCTAACGCCATGTTTTTAAGCCTAAGTCTATAAATATGCAAATTACCGTCGTATTCTCAAATCGGGAGTCCCGCGGCTGTGGAGTCAGTTCCTACGACTTACATTGTTCCCGTGGGAGGTGTTGGTGCCACCCACAGGGACGTTCGGGGGCTGTTTTTAGTTCTCACCCCCTAACACCATGTTTTTAAGCCTAAGTCTAGAAATATTCAAATTACCATCGTACTTTCAAACCGGGAGACCCGCGGTTGCGGGGTCAGTTCCTACGAGTTAATTGGTCCAGTGGGAAGTGTTAGTGCCACCCACGGGGCCGGTAAAGGGTTGTTTCGAGTTTCACCCCCTAACGCCATGTTTTTAAGCCTGTGTCTAGAAATATGTAAATTACGTCGTACTCTCAAACCGGGAGTCCCGCGGCTGCGGGGTCAGTTCCTACGAGTTACATTGGTCACGTGGGAGGTGTTGGTGCCACCCACGGGGACATTGGGGGGATGTTTCGAGTTTTCACCCTCTAACGTCAAGTTTTGCCGAAGTCTAGAAATATGCAAATTACCTTCGTATTCTCAAACCGAGAATCCCGCGGCTGTGGGGTCAGTTCCTACGAGTTACATTGGCCCCATGGGAGGTGTTGGTGACACCCACGGGGACGTTCGGGGGGTGTTTCTAGTTCTCACCCCTAACACCATGTTTTTAAGCCTAAGTCTAGAAATATTCAAATTACCATCGTACTCTCAAACCGGGAGACCCGCGGTTGCGGGGTCAGTTCCTACGAGTTAATTGGTCCCGTGGGAGGTGTTAGTGCCACCCATGGGGCCGGTAAAGGGTTGTTTCGAGTTTTCTCCCCCTAACGCCATGTTTTTAAGCCTGAGTCTAGAAATATGCAAATTACGTCGTACTCTCAAACCGGGAGTCCCGCGGCTGCGGGGTTAGTTCCTACGAGTTACATTGGTCCCGTGGAAGGTGTTGGTGCCACCCACGGGGCCGTTTCGGGGGCTGTTTCGAGTTTTCACCCTCTAACGCCATGTTTTTAAGTCTAAGTCAAAAAATATGCAAATTATCGTCGTATTCTCAAACCAGGAGTCCCGCGGGTCCGAGGTCAGTTCCTACGAGTTACATTGGTCCCGTGGGAGGTGTTGGTGCCACCCACGGGGCCGTTAGAGGGTTGTTTCGAGCTTTCACCCTCTAACGCCATGTTTTTAATCCTAAGTCTAGAAATATGCAAATTATCGTCGAATTCTCAAACCGGGAGTCCCGCGGCTGCGGGGTCAGTTCCTACGATTTACATTGGTCCCGTGGGAGGTGTTGGTGCCATCCACGGGGTCCTTCGGGGGGTGTTTCTAGTTCTCACCCCCTAACGCCATAGTTTTAAGCATAAGTCTACAAATATGAAAATTACCGTCGTACTCTCAAACCGGAAGACCCGCGGCTGCGGGGTCAGTTCCAACGAGTTACATTGGTCCCGTGGGAGTTGTTGGTGCCACCCATTGGGACGTTCGGGGGCTGTTTCGAGTTCTCACGCTCTAACGCCATGTATTTAAGCCTAAGTCTAGAAATATGAAAATTACCGTCGTACTCTCAAACTGGGAATCCTACGGCAGCGGGGTCAGTTTCTATGAGTTACATTGGACCCGTGGGAGATGTTGGTGCCACCCCGGGGACATTGGGGGGATGTTTCGAGTTTTCCTCCTCTAACGTCACGTTTTGCCTAAGTCTTGAAATATTCAAATTACCTTTGTATTCTCAAACTGGGAGTCCCGCGGCTACGGGGACATTTCCTACGAGTTACATTGATCCCGTTGGAGGTGTTGGTGCCTCCCACGAGGCCGTTAGAGGGCTGTTTCGAGTTCTCACCCTCTAACGCCATGTTTTTAAGTTTAAGTCTAGATATATGCAAATTACCGTTGTATTTTCAAACTGGGAGACCCGCGACTGCGGGGTCAGTTCCTACGACTTACATTGGTCCCGTGGGAGGTGTTGGTGCCACCCACGGGGCCGTTAAACGGCTGTTTCGAGTTCTCACCCACTAACGCCATGTTTTTAAGCCTAAGTCTAGAAATATACAAATTACCATCGTACTCTCAAATTGGGAGACCCGCGGATGCGGGGTCAGTTCCTCCGAGTTATATTGGTCCCGTCGGAGCTGTTGGTGCCACCCACGTGGCCGTTAAAGGGTTGTTTTGAGTTTTCATCCTCTAACGCCATGTTTTTAAGCCTAAGTCTAAAAATATGGAAATTACCGTCGTACTCTCAAACCGGGAGTCCCGCGGCTGCGGGGTCAGTTCCTACGAGTTACATTGGTCACGTGGGAGGTGTTGGGGCCACCCACGGGGACATTGGGGGGGATGTTTCAAGTTTTAACCCTCTAACATCAAGTTTTGCCTAAGTCTAGAAATATGCAAATTACCGTCGTATTCTCAAACTGGGAGTCCCGCGACTGCGGTGTCAATTCCCACGAGTTACATTGGTCCCGTGGGAGGTGTTGGATCCACCCACGGGGCCGTTAGAGGGATATTTCGAGTTTTCATCCTCTAACGCCATGTTTTTAAGCCTAAGTCTATAAATATGTAAATTACCATCGTATTCTCAAACCGGGAGTCCCGCGGCTGTGGAGTCAGTTCCTACGAGTTACATTGGACCCGTGGGAGGTGTTGGTGCCACCCACGGGGACGTTTGGGGGCTGTTTTTAATTCTCACCCCCTAACGCCATGTTTTTAAGCCTAAGTCTAGAAATATGGAAATTACCATCGTACTCTCAAACCGGGAGTCCCACGGCTGCGGGGTCAGTTCCTACGAGTTACATTGGTCACGTGGGAGGTTTTGGGGCCACCCACGGGGACATTGGGGGGATGTTTCGAGTTTTAACCATCTACCATCAAGTTTTGCCTAAGTCTAGAAATATGCAAATTACCGTCGTATTCTCAAACCGGGAGTCCCGCGGCTGCGGGGTCAATTCCCATGAGTTACATTGGTCCCGTGGGAGGTGTTGGAGCCACCCACGGGGCCGTTAGAGGGATATTTTGAGTTTTCACCCTCTAACGCCATGTTTTTAAGCCTAAGTCTATAAATATGCAAATTACCATCGTATTCTCAAACCGGGAGTCCCGCGGCTGTGGAGTCAGTTCCTACGAGTTACATTGGACCCGTGGGAGGTGTTGGTGCCACCCACGGGGACGTTTGGGGGAAGTTTTTAATTCTCTCCTCCTAACACCATGTTTTTAAGCCTAAGTCTAGAAATATGAAAATTACCATCGTACTCTCAAACCGGGAGACCCGCGGGTGCGGGGTCAGTTCCTACGAGTTAATTGGTCCCGTGGGAGGTGTTAGTGCCACCCACGGGGCCGGTAAAGGGTTGTTTCGTGTTTTCACCCTCTAACGCCATGTTTTTAAGCCTAAGTCTAGAAATATGCAAATTACCGTCGTACTCTCAAACCGGGAGTCCCGCGACTGCGGGGTCAGTTCCTACGAGTTATATTGGTCACGTGGGAGGTGTTGGTGCCACCCACGGCGACGTTGGCGGGATGTTTCGGGTTTTTACCCTCTAACGTCAAGTTTTGACTAAGTCTAGAAATATGCAAATTACCTTCGTATTCTCAAACCGAGAGTCCCTCGGATGCGGGGTCAGTTCCTACGAGTTACATTGGTCCCGTGGGAGGTGTTGGTGCCACCCACGGGGACGTTCGGGGGCTGTATCTAGTTCTCACCCCCTAACGCCATGTTTTTAAGCCTAAGTCTATAAATATGAAAATTACCGTCGTACTCTCAAACCGGGAGACCCGCGGCTGCGGAGTCAGTTCCTATGAGTTACATTGGTCCCGTGGGAGGTGTAGGTGCCACCCACGGGGCCGTTCGGGGGCTGTTTCGAGTTTTCTCCCTCTAACGTCATGTTTTAAAGCATAAGTCTACAAATATGCAAATTATCGTCGTATTCTCATACCAGGAGTCCCGCGGCTGCGGAGTCAGTTTCTACGAGTTACATTGGTCCTGTGGGAGATGTTGGTACCACCCACGGGGCCGTTAGAGGGCTGTTTCGAGCTTTCACCCTCTAAGGTCATGTTTTTAAGCCTAAGTCAAGAAATATAAAAATTACTGTCGTATTCTCAAACCGGGAGTCCCGTGGCTGCGGGGTTAGTTCCGACGAGTTACATTGGTCCCATGGGTGGTGATGGTGCCTCCCACGAGGCCGTTAGAGGGCTGTTTCGAGTTCTCACCCTCTAACGCCATGTTTTTACGCCTAAGTCTAGATATATGCAAATTACCGTTGTATTTTCAAACTGGGAGACCCGCGACTGCGGGGTCAGTTCCTACGACTTACATTGGTCCCGTGGGAGGTGTTGGTGCCACCCACGGGGCCGTTAAACGGCTGTTTCGAGTTCTCACCCACTAACGCCATGTTTTTAAGCCTAAGTCTAGAAATATACAAATTACCATCGTACTCTCAAATTGGGAGACCCGCGGCTGCGGGGTCAGTTCCTACGAGTTATATTGGTCCCGTCGGAGCTGTTGGTGCCACCCACGTGGCCGTTAAAGGGTTGTTTTGAGTTTTCATCCTCTAACGCCATGTTTTTAAGCCTAAGTCAAAAAATATGGAAATTACCGTCGTACTCTCAAACCGGGAGTCCCACGGCTGCGGGGTCAGTTCCTACGAGTTACATTGGTCACGTGGGAGGTGTTGGGGCCACCCACGGGGACATTGGGGGGGATGTTTCAAGTTTTAACCCTCTAACATCAAGTTTTGCCTAAGTCTAGAAATATGCAAATTACCGTCGTATTCTCAAACTGGGAGTCCCGCGACTGCGGTGTCAATTCCCACGAGTTACATTGGTCCCGTGGGAGGTGTTGGAGCCACCCACGGGGCCGTTAGAGGGATATTTTGAGTTTTCACCCTCTAACGCCATGTTTTTAAGCCTAAGTCTATAAATATGTAAATTACCATCGTATTCTCAAACCGGGAGTCCCGCGGCTGTGGAGTCAGTTCCTACGAGTTACATTGGACCCGTGGGAGGTGTTGGTGCCACCCACGGGGACGTTTGGGGGCTGTTTTTAATTCTCACCCCCTAACGCCATGTTTTTAAGCCTAAGTCTAGAAATATGTAAATTACCATCGTACTCTCAAACCGGGAGTCCCACGGCTGCGGGGTCAGTTCCTACGAGTTACATTGGTCACGTGGGAGGTTTTGGGGCCACCCACGGGGACATTGGGGGGATGTTTCGAGTTTTAACCATCTACCATCAAGTTTTGCCTAAGTCTAGAAATATGCAAATTACCGTCGTATTCTCAAACCGGGAGTCCCGCGGCTGCGGGGTCAATTCCCACGAGTTACATTGGTCCCGTGGGAGGTGTTGGAGCCACCCACGGGGCCGTTAGAGGGATATTTTGAGTTTTCACCCTCTAACGCCATGTTTTTAAGCCTAAGTCTATAAATATGCAAATTACCATCGTATTCTCAAACCGGGAGTCCCGCGGCTGTGGAGTCAGTTCCTACGAGTTACATTGGACCCGTGGGAGGTGTTGGTGCCACCTACGGGGACGTTTGGGGGAAGTTTTTAATTCTCTCCTCCTAACACCATGTTTTTAAGCCTAAGTCTAGAAATATGAAAATTACCATCGTACTCTCAAACCGGGAGACCCGCGGGTGCGGGGTCAGTTCCTACGAGTTAATTGGTCCCGTGGGAGGTGTTAGTGCCACCCACGGGGCCGGTAAAGGGTTGTTTCGTGTTTTCACCCTCTAACGCCATGTTTTTAAGCCTAAGTCTAGAAATATGCAAATTACCGTCGTACTCTCAAACCGGGAGTCCCGCGACTGCGGGGTCAGTTCCTACGAGTTATATTGGTCACGTGGGAGGTGTTGGTGCCACCCACGGCGACGTTGGCGGGATGTTTCGGGTTTTTACCCTCTAACGTCAAGTTTTGACTAAGTCTAGAAATATGCAAATTACCTTCGTATTCTCAAACCGAGAGTCCCTCGGATGCGGGGTCAGTTCCTACGAGTTACATTGGTCCCGTGGGAGGTGTTGGTGCCACCCACGGGGACGTTCGGGGGCTGTATCTAGTTCTCACCCCCTAACGCCATGTTTTTAAGCCTAAGTCTATAAATATGAAAATTACCGTCGTACTCTCAAACCGGGAGACCCGCGGCTGCGGAGTCAGTTCCTATGAGTTACATTGGTCCCGTGGGAGGTGTAGGTGCCACCCACGGGGCCGTTCGGGGGCTGTTTCGAGTTTTCTCCCTCTAACGTCATGTTTTAAAGCATAAGTCTACAAATATGCAAATTATCGCCGTATTCTCATACCAGGAGTCCCGCGGCTGCGGAGTCAGTTCCTACGAGTTACATTGGTCCTGTGGGAGATGTTGGTACCACCCACGGGGCCGTTAGAGGGCTGTTTCGAGCTTTCACCCTCTAACGTCATGTTTTTAAGCCTAAGTCAAGAAATATAAAAATTACTGTCGTATTCTCAAACCAGGAGTCCCGTGGCTGCGGGGTTAGTTCCGACGAGTTACATTGGTCCCATGGGTGGTGATGGTGCCTCCCACGAGGCCGTTAGAGGGCTGTTTCGAGTTCTCACCCTCTAACGCCATGTTTTTACGCCTAAGTCTAGATATATGCAAATTACCGTTGTATTTTCAAACTGGGAGACCCGCGACTGCGGGGTCAGTTCCTACGACTTACATTGGTCCCGTGGGAGGTGTTGGTGCCACCCACGGGGCCGTTAAACGGCTGTTTCGAGTTCTCACCCACTAACGCCATGTTTTTAAGCCTAAGTCTAGAAATATACAAATTACCATCGTACTCTCAAATTGGGAGACCCGCGGCTGCGGGGTCAGTTCCTACGAGTTATATTGGTCCCGTCGGAGGTGTTGGTGCCACCCACGTGGCCGTTAAAGGGTTGTTTTGAGTTTTCATCCTCTAACGCCATGTTTTTAAGCCTAAGTCAAAAAATATGGAAATTACCGTCGTACTCTCAAACCGGGAGTCCCACGGCTGCGGGGTCAGTTCCTACGAGTTACATTGGTCACGTGGGAGGTGTTGGGGCCACCCACGGGGACATTGGGGGGGATGTTTCAAGTTTTAACCCTCTAACATCAAGTTTTGCCTAAGTCTAGAAATATGCAAATTACCGTCGTATTCTCAAACTGGGAGTCCCGCGACTGCGGTGTCAATTCCCACGAGTTACATTGGTCCCGTGGGAGGTGTTGGAGCCACCCACGGGGCCGTTAGAGGGATATTTTGAGTTTTCACCCTCTAACGCCATGTTTTTAAGCCTAAGTCTATAAATATGTAAATTACCATCGTATTCTCAAACCGGGAGTCCCGCGGCTGTGGAGTCAGTTCCTACGAGTTACATTGGACCCGTGGGAGTTGTTGGTGCCACCCACGGGGACGTTTGGGGGCTGTTTTTAATTCTCACCCCCTAACGCCATGTTTTTAAGCCTAAGACTAGAAATATGGAAATTACCATCGTACTCTCAAACCGGGAGTCCCACGGCTGCGGGGTCAGTTCCTACGAGTTACATTGGTCACGTGGGAGGTTTTGGGGCCACCCACGGGGACATTGGGGGGATGTTTTGAGTTTTAACCATCTACCATCAAGTTTTGCCTAAGTCTAGAAATATGCAAATTACCGTCGTATTCTCAAACCGGGAGTCCCGCGGCTGCGGGGTCAATTCCCACGAGTTACATTGGTCCCGTGGGAGGTGTTGGAGCCACCCACGGGGCCGTTAGAGGGATATTTTGAGTTTTCACCCTCTAACACCATGTTTTTAAGCCTAAGTCTATAAATATGCAAATTACCATCGTATTCTCAAACCGGGAGTCCCGCGGCTGTGGAGTCAGTTCCTACGAGTTACATTGGACCCGTGGGAGGTGTTGGTGCCACCCACGGGGACGTTTGGGGGAAGTTTTTAATTCTCTCCTCCTAACACCATGTTTTTAAGCCTAAGTCTAGAAATATGAAAATTACCATCGTACTCTCAAACCGGGAGACCCGCGGGTGCGGGGTCAGTTCCTACGAGTTAATTGGTCCCGTGGGAGGTGTTAGTGCCACCCACGGGGCCGGTAAAGGGTTGTTTCGTGTTTTCACCCTCTAACGCCATGTTTTTAAGCCTAAGTCTAGAAATATGCAAATTACCGTCGTACTCTCAAACCGGGAGTCCCGCGACTGCGGGGTCAGTTCCTACGAGTTATATTGGTCACGTGGGAGGTGTTGGTGCCACCCACGGCGACGTTGGCGGGATGTTTCGGGTTTTTACCCTCTAACGTCAAGTTTTGACTAAGTCTAGAAATATGCAAATTACCTTCGTATTCTCAAACCGAGAGTCCCTCGGATGCGGGGTCAGTTCCTACGAGTTACATTGGTCCCGTGGGAGGTGTTGGTGCCACCCACGGGGACGTTCGGGGGCTGTATCTAGTTCTCACCCCCTAACGCCATGTTTTTAAGCCTAAGTCTATAAATATGAAAATTACCGTCGTACTCTCAAACCGGGAGACCCGCGGCTGCGGACTCAGTTCCTATGAGTTACATTGGTCCCGTGGGAGGTGTAGGTGCCACCCACGGGGCCGTTCGGGGGCTGTTTCGAGTTTTCTCCCTCTAACGTCATGTTTTAAAGCATAAGTCTACAAATATGCAAATTATCGCCGTATTCTCATACCAGGAGTCCCGCGGCTGCGGATTCAGTTCCTACGAGTTACATTGGTCCTGTGGGAGATGTTGGTACCACCCACGGGGCCGTTAGAGGGCTCTTTCGAGCTTTCACCCTCTAACGTCATGTTTTTAAGCCTAAGTCAAGAAATATAAAAATTACCGTCGTATTCTCAAACTGGGAGTCCCGTGGCTGCGGGGTTAGTACCGACGAGTTACATTGGTCCCATGGGTGGTGATGGTGCCTCCCACGAGGCCGTTAGAGGGTTGTTTCGAGTTCTCACCCTCTAACGCCATGTTTTTACGCCTAAGTCTAGATATATGCAAATTACCGTTGTATTTTCAAACTGGGAGACCCGGGACTGCGGGGTCAGTTCCTACGACTTACATTGGTCCCGTGGGAGGTGTTGGTGCCACCCACGGGACCGTTAAACGGCTGTTTCGAGTTCTCACCCACTAACGTCATGTTTTTAAGCCTAAGTCTAGAAATATACAAATTACCATCGTACTCTCAAATTGGGAGACCCACGGCTGCGGGGTCAGTTCCTACGAGTTATATTGGTCCCGTCGGAGGTGTTGGTGCCACCCACGTGGCCGTTAAAGGGTTGTTTTGAGTTTTCATCCTCTAACGCCATGTTTTTAAGCCTAAGTCTAAAAATATGGAAATTACCGTCGTACTCTCAAACCGGGAGTCCCGCGGCTGCGGGGTCAGTTCCTACGAGTTACATTGGTCACGTGGGAGGTGTTGGGGCCACCCACGGGGACATTGGGGGGGATGTTTCAAGTTTTAACCCTCTAACATCAAGTTTTGCCTAAGTCTAGAAATATGCAAATTACCGTCGTATTCTCAAACTGGGAGTCCCGCGACTGCGGTGTCAATTCCCACGAGTTACATTGGTCCCGTGGGAGGTGTTGGATCCACCCACGGGGCCGTTAGAGGGATATTTCGAGTTTTCATCCTCTAACGCCATGTTTTTAAGCCTAAGTCTATAAATATGTAAATTACCATCGTATTCTCAAACCGGGAGTCCCGCGGCTGTGGAGTCAGTTCCTACGAGTTACATTGGACCCGTGGGAGGTGTTGGTGCCACCCACGGGGACGTTTGGGGGCTGTTTTTAATTCTCACCCCCTAACGCCATGTTTTTAAGCCTAAGTCTAGAAATATGGAAATTACCATCGTACTCTCAAACCGGGAGTCCCACGGCTGCGGGGTCAGTTCCTACGAGTTACATTGGTCACGTGGGAGGTTTTGGGGCCACCCACGGGGACATTGGGGGGATGTTTCGAGTTTTAACCATCTACCATCAAGTTTTGCCTAAGTCTAGAAATATGCAAATTACCGTCGTATTCTCAAACCGGGAGTCCCGCGGCTGCGGGGTCAATTCCCACGAGTTACATTGGTCCCATGGGAGGTGTTGGAGCCACCCACGGGGCCGTTAGAGGGATATTTCGAGTTTTCACCCTCTAACGCCATGTTTTTAAGCCTAAGTCTATAAATATGCAAATTACCATCGTATTCTCAAACCGGGAGTCCCGCGGCTGTGGAGTCAGTTCCTACGAGTTACATTGGACCCGTGGGAGGTGTTGGTGCCACCCACGGGGACGTTTGGGGGAAGTTTTTAATTCTCTCCTCCTAACACCATGTTTTTAAGCCTAAGTCTAGAAATATGAAAATTACCATCGTACTCTCAAATCGGGAGACCCGCGGGTGCGGGTCAGTTCCTACGAGTTAATTGGTCCCGTGGGAGGTGTTAGTGCCACCCACGGGGCCGGTAAAGGGTTGTTTCGTGTTTTCACCCTCTAACGCCATGTTTTTAAGCCTAAGTCTAGAAATATGCAAATTACCGTCGTACTCTCAAACCGGGAGTCCCGCGACTGCGGGGTCAGTTCCTACGAGTTATATTGGTCACGTGGGAGGTGTTGGTGCCACCCACGGCGACGTTGGCGGGATGTTTCGGGTTTTTACCCTCTAACGTCAAGTTTTGACTAAGTCTAGAAATATGCAAATTACCTTCGTATTCTCAAACCGAGAGTCCCTCGGATGCGGGGTCAGTTCCTACGAGTTACATTGGTCCCGTGGGAGGTGTTGGTGCCACCCACGGGGACGTTCGGGGGCTGTATCTAGTTCTCACCCCCTAACGCCATGTTTTTAAGCCTAAGTCTATAAATATGGAAATGACCGTCGTACTCTCAAACCGGGAGACCCGCGGCTGCGGAGTCAGTTCCTATGAGTTACATTGGTCCCGTGGGAGGTGTAGGTGCCACCCACGGGGCCGTTCGGGGGCTGTTTCGAGTTTTCACCCTCTAACGTCATGTTTTAAAGCATAAGTCTACAAATATGCAAATTATCGCCGTATTCTCATACCAGGAGTCCCGCGGCTGCGGAGTCAGTTCCTACGAGTTACATTGGTCCTGTGGGAGATGTTGGTACCACCCACGGGGCCGTTAGAGGGCTGTTTCGAGCTTTCACCCTCTAACGTCATGTTTTTAAGCCTAAGTCAAGAAATATAAAAATTACCGTCGTATTCTCAAACCGGGAGTCCCGTGGCTGCGGGGTTAGTTCCGACGAGTTACATTGGTCCCATGGGTGGTGATGGTGCCTCCCACGAGGCCGTTAGAGGGCTGTTTCGAGTTCTCACCCTCTAACGCCATGTTTTTACGCCTAAGTCTAGATATATGCAAATTACCGTTGTATTTTCAAACTGGGAGACCCGCGACTGCGGGGTCAGTTCCTACGACTTACATTGGTCCCGTGGGAGGTGTTGGTGCCACCCACGGGGACCTTCGGGGGTGTTTCTAGTTCTCACCTCCTAACGCCATGTTTTTAAGCCTAAGTCTAGAAATATGCAAATTACCGTCGTATTCTCAAACCGGGAGTCCCGCGACTATGGGGTCAGTTCCTACGAGTTACATTGGTCTCGTGGGAGGTGTTAAAGCCACCCACTGGGACGTTCGGGGGCTGTTTCTAGTTCTCACCCCCTAACACCATGATTTTAAGCATAAGTCTACAAATATGCAAATTACGGTCGTACTCTCAAACCGAAAGACCCGTGGCTGCAGGGTCAGTTCCTACGAGTTACATTGGTCCCGTGGGAGTTGTTGGTGCCACCCGTCGGGACGTTTGGGCGCTGTTTCGAGTTCTCACGCTATAACGCCATGTATTTAAGCCTAAGTCTAGAAATACGTAATTTACCGTCGTACTCTCAAACTGGGAGTCCTGCGGCTGCGGGGTCAGTTCCTACGAGTTACATTGGTCCCGTGGAAGATGTTGGTGCCACCCACGGGGACATTGGGGGATGTTTCAATTTTTCCCCCTCTAACGTCACGTTTTTACTCAGTCTAAAAATTGGCAAATTACCTTCGTATTCTCAAATCGGGAGTCCCGCGGCTGCGGGGACAGTTCCTACGAGTTACATTGATCCCGTTGGAGGTGTTGGTACCACCCACGGGGCCGTTCGGGGGCTGTTTCGAGTTTTCACCCTCTAACGCCATGTTTTTAAGCCTAAGTCTAGAAATATGCAAATTATCATAGTATTCTCAAACCGGGAGTCTCGCGACTGCGGAGTCAGTTCGTACGACTTATATTGGTCCCGTGGGAGGTGTTGGTGCCACCCACGGGGCCGATAGAGGGCTGTTACGAGTTCTCACCCTCTAACGCCATGTTCTTAACCCTAAGTCTAGAAATACGTAAATTACCATCGTATTCTCAAATCGGGAGTCTCGCGGCTGCGGTGTCAGTTCCTACGAGTTACATTGGTCCCGTGGGAGGTGTTGGTGCCACCCACGGGGCCGTTAGAGGGCTGTTTCGAGTTCTCACCCTCTAACGCCATGTTTTTAAGCCTAAGTCTAGAAATGTGCAAATTACCGTCGTATTCTCAAACCGGGAGACCCGCGACTGCGGGGTCAGTTCCTACGAGTTACATTGGTCCCGTGGGAGGTGTTGGTGCCACCCACGGGGATGATCGGGGGCTGTTTGGAGTTCTAACCCCCTAACGCCATGTTTTTAAGCCTAAGTCTAGAAATATGCAAATTACCGTCATATTCTCAAACCGGGAGTCCCGCGACTGCGGGTCAGTTCCTAAGAGTTACAATGGTCCCGTGGGAGGTGTTAGTGCCACCCACTGGAACGTTCGGGGCATGTTTCGAGTTTTCACCCTCTAGCATCAAGTTTTTAAGCAAAAGTCTAGAAATATCCAAATTACCGTCGTACTCTCAAACCAGAAGACCCACTGCTGCGGGGTCAGTTCCTGCGAGTTACATTGGTCCCGTGGGAGGTTTTGGTGCCACCCACGGGGACGTTCGGGGGGCTGTTCTTAGTTCTCACCCCCTAACACCATGTTATTAAGCCTAAGTCTACAAATATGCAAATTACCATCGTACTCTCAAACCGGGAGACCCGCGGCTACGGGGTCAGTTCCTACGAGTTACATTGGTCCCTTGGGAGGTGTTGGTGCCACCCACGGGGCCATTAAAGGGCTGTTTTGAGTTTTCACCCTCTAACGCCATTTTTTTAAGCCTAAGTATAGAAATATGCAAATTACCATCGTACTCTCAAACCGGGAGTCCCGCGGCTACGGGGTCAGTTCCTACGAGTTACATTGGTCACGTGGGAGGTGTTGGTGCCACCCACGAGGATGTTTTGGGGCCGTTTCGAGTTTTTACTCTCTAACGGCAAGTTTTGCCTAAGTCTAGAAATATGCAAATTACCTTCGTATTCTCAAACCGGGAGTCCCGCGGCTGCGTGGGCAGTTCCTACGAGTTACATTGGTCCCGTGCGAGGTGTTGGTGCCACCCACGGTGCCGTTCGGGGGCTGTTTCGAGTTTTCACCCTCTAACGCCATGTTTTAAGCCTAAGTCTTGCAATATGCAAATTATCATCGTACTCTCAAACCGGGAGTCCCGTGGCTGCGGGATCAGTTCCTATGAGTTACATTGGTCCCGTGGGAGGTGTTGGTTCCACCCACGGGGCCGTTAGAGGGTTGTTTTGAGTTTTCACCCTCTAACGCCATGTTTTTAAGCCTAAGTCTATTAATATGCAAATTACTGTCGTATTCTCAAACCGAGAGACCCACGGCTGCGGGGACAGTTCCTACGAGTTACACTGGTCCCATGGGAGGTGTTGGTGCCACCCACGGGGACGTTCGGGGGTTGTTTCTAGTTCTCACCCTCTAATTCCATGTTTTTAAGCCTAAGTCTAGAAATATGCAAATTACCATCGTACACTTAAACCGGGACACCCGCGGCGGCGGGGTCCGTTCGTATGAGTTACATTGGTGCCGTGGGAGGTGTCGGTGCCACCCATAGGGACGTTCGGGGGCTGTTTCGAGTTCTCACTCTCTAACGCCATGTTTTTAAGCCTAAGTCTAGAAATATGTAAATTACCATCGTACTCTCAAACCGGGACACCTGCGACTGCGGGTTCAGCTCCTACGAGTTATATTTGTCCCGTGGGAGGTGTTGGTGCCATCCACGGGGCCGTACGGGGGCTGTTTCTAGTTCTAACCCCCTAACGCTATGTTTTTAAGTCTAAGTCTAGAAATATGCAAATTACCGTCGTACTCTCAATCCGGAAGACCCACGTCCGCGGGGTCAGTTCCTATGAGTTACATTGGTCCCGTGGGAGGTGTTAGTGACACCCACGGGGACGTTCGGGGGTTGTTTCGAGTTTTCACCCTCTAACGCCATGTTTTTAAGCGTAAGTCTAAAAATATGCAAAATATCATCGTATTCTGTAACCGGGAGTCCCGTGGCTGCGGGGTCTGTTCCTACGACTTACATTGGTCCCGTGGGAGGTGTTGGTGCCACCCACGCGGCCGTTAGAGGGTTGTTTCGAGTTTTCACCCTCTAACGCCATGTTTTTAAGCCTAAGTCTAGAAATATGCAAATTACCATCGTATTCTCAAACCGGGAGTCCCGCGGCTGCGGAGTTAGTTCCTATGGCTTACATTGGTCCCGTGGGAGGTGTTAGTGCCACCCACGGGGACATTCGGGGGCTATTTTTAGTTCTCACCCCCTAACACCGTGTTTTTAACGCTAAGTCTAGAAATATGTAAATTACCGTCGTACTCTCAAACCAGGAGACCCGCGGCTGTGGGGTCAGTTCCTACGAGTTACATTGGTCCCGTGGGAGGTGTTGGTGCCACCCACGGGCACGTTCGGGGGTTGTTTCGAGTTATCACTCTCTAATGCCATGTTTTTAAGCATAAGTCTAGAAATATGCAAATTACCCTCGTACTCTCAAACGGGGAGTCGCGCAGCTGCGGGGTCAGTTCCAATGAGTTACATTGGTCCCGTGGGCGGTGTTGGTGCAACCCACGGGGCCGTTCGGGGGTTGTTTCTAGTTCTCACCCTCTAACGTCAAGTTTTTAAGCATAAGTCTACAAATATGCAAATTACCGTCGTACTCTCAAACCGTAACACCCGCGGCTGCGGGGTCAGTTCCTACGAGTTACATTGGTTCCGTGGGAGGTGTTGGTGCCACACACGGGGACGTTCGGGGGTTGTTTCTAGTTCTCACCCCCTAACGCCATGTTTTTAAGCCTAAGTCTAGAAATATGCAAATTACCATCGTATTCTCAAACCGGGAGGCCGCGACTGCGGGGTCAGTTCCTACGAGTTACAGTGGTCCCGTGGGAGGTGTTAGTGCCACCCACTGGGACGTTCGTGGGTTGTTTCTAGTTCTCACCCCCTAATACCATTTTTTTAAGCCTAAGTCTAAAAATATGCAAATTACCATCGTACTCTAAAATCGGGAGACCCGCGGCTGCGGGGTCAGTTCCTACGAGTTACATTGGTCCCGTGGGAGGTGTTGGTGCCACCCAAGGTTCCGTTAACGGGTTGTTTCGAGTTTTCACCCTCTAACACCATATTTTTAAGCCTAAGTCTAGATATATACAAATTATCGTCGTATTCTCAAACCGGGAGTCCCGCAGCTGCGGCGTCTGTTCCTACGAGTTACATTGGTCCCGTGGGTGATTTTGGTGCCACCCACGGGGACGTTCGGAGGCAGTTTTGATTTTTCACCCTCCAACGCCATGTTTTGCCTAAGTCTAGAAATATGCAAATTACCTTGGTATTCTCAAACTGGGAGTCCCGAGGCTTCGGGGACAGTTCCTACGAGTTACATTGGTTCCGTGGGAGGTGTTAGTGCCACCCACTGGGACGTTCGGGGGCTGTTTCTAGTTCTCACCCCCTAACACCATGTTTTTAAGCCTAATCTAAAAATATGCAAATTACCGTCGTACTCTAAAACCTGGAGTCCCGCGGCTGTGGGGTCAGTTCCTACGAGTTACATTGGTCCCGAGGGAGGTGTTGGTGCCACCCACTGGGACGTTCGGGGGCTGTTTCGAGTTCTCACCCTCTAACGCCATGTTTTTAAGCCTAAGTCTAGAAATATGCGAACTACCGTCGTACTCTCAAACTGGGAGACCCGCGGATGCGGGGTCAGTTCCAACGAGTTACATTGGTCCCGTGGGAGGTGTTGGTGCCATCCACGGGGACTTTCGGGGGCTGTTTCGAGATCTGACCCCCTAACGCCATGTTTTTAAGCCTAAGTTTAGAAATATGTAAATTATCGTTGTACTCTCAAACCGGGAGTCCCGCGGCTGCGGGGTCAATTCCTACGAGTTACATTGGTCCCGTGGGAGGTGTTGGTGCCACCCACGAGGACGTTCGGGGGCTGTTTCTAGTTCTCACCCCCTAACCCCATATTTTTAAGCCTAAGTCTAGAAATATGAAAATTAGCGTCGTACTCTCAAAACGGAAGACCCGCGGCTGCGGGGTCAGTTCCTACGAGTTACATTAGTCCTGTGGGAGGTTTTACTGCCACCCACAGGGCCGTTAGAGGGATGTTTCGAGTTCTCACCCTCTAATGCCATGTTTTTAAGCCAAATATAGAAATATGCAAAATTACCGTCGTATTCTCAAATCGGGAGTCCCGCGGCTGCGGGGTCAGTTCCTATGAGTAACATTGGTCCCGTGGGAGGTGTTGGTGCCACCCACAGGGCCGTTCGGGGGCTGTTTCCGGTTCTCACCCTCTAATGCCATATTTTTAAGCCTATGTCTAGAAATAAGCAAATTACCGTCGTGTTCTCAAATCGGTAGACCCGCGACAGCGGGGTCAGTTCCTACGAGTTACATTGGTCCCGTGGGAGGTGTTGGTTCCACCCACGGGGTCATTAGAGGGTTGTTTCGAGTTTTCACCCTCTAACGCCATGTTTTTAAGCCTAAGTCTAAAAATATGCAAATTATCGTCGTATTCTCAAATCGGGAGACCCGCGGCTGCGGGGTCAGTTCCTACGAGTTACATTGGTCCCGTGGGACGTGTTGGCACCACCCACGGGGACATTCGGGTGCTGTTTCTAGTTCTCTCCCTCTAACGCTATGTTTTTAAGCCAAAGTCTAGAAATATGCAACTTACTGTCGTATTCTCAAACCGAGAGTCCCGCGACTGCGGGGTCAGTTCTTACGAGTTAGATTGGTCCCGTGGGAGGTGTTGGTGCAACCCACGAGTACATTCGGCTGCTGTTTCTATATATCACCCCCTAACGCCATGTTTTTATGCCTAAGTTTAGAAATACGCAAATTACCGTCGTACTCTCAAACTGGGAGACCCGCGGCTGCGGGTTCAGTTCCTACGAGTTACACTGGTCCCGTGGGAGGTGTTGGTGCCACCCACGGGGACGTTTGGAGGGTGTTTCGAGTTCTCACCCTCTAACGTCATGTTTTTAAGCCTAAGTCAAGAAATATGCAAATTACCGTCGTACTCTCAAACCGGGAGTCCCGCGGCTGCGGGGTCAGTTCCTACGAGTTACATTGGTCCCGTGGGAGGTGTTGGTGCCACTCACGAGGATGTTCGGGGACTGTTTCGATTTATCACCCTCTAACGCCATGTTTTTGAGCCTAAGTCTAGAAATATGCAAATTATCAACGTATTTTCAAACCGAGAGACCCGCGGCGGCGGGGTCAGTTCCTACGAGTTATATTTATCCCGTGGGAGGTGTTGGTTCCACCCACGGGGACGTTCGGGGGCTTTTTCGTGTTTTCACCCTCTAACGCCATGTTTTTAAGTCGAAGTCTTTAAATATGCAAATTATCGTCGTATTCTCAAACCGGGAGTCCCGCGGCTGCGGGGTTAGTTCCTACGAGTTACATTGGTCCCGTGGGAGGTGTTGGTGCCACCCACGGGGACGTTCGGGGGTTGTTTCGAGTTCTCACCCTCTAACGCCTTATTTTTAAGCTCAAGTCTAGAAATATGCAAATTACCATCGTACTCTCAAACCGGGAGTCCAGCGGCTGCAGGGTAGTTCCCACGAGTTACATTGGTCCCTGGGGAGGTATTGGTGCCACCCACGGGGACGTTCGGGGGCTATTCGAGTTCTCACCCTCTAACGCCATGTTTTTAAGCCTAAATCTAGAATTATGCAAATTACCATCGTACTCTCTAACCGGGAGTCCCGCGGCTGGGGGGTCAGTTTCTACGAGTTACATTGGTCACGTGGGATGTGTTGGTGCCACCCACGGGGACGTTGGGAGGCTATTTCGAGTTTTCACCCTCTAACGTCAAGTTTTGCCTAAGTCTAGAAATATGAAAATTACCTTCGTATTCTCAAACCGGGAGTCCGGCGGTTGCGGGGACAGTTTCTACGAGTTATATTGGTCCCGTGGGAGGTGTTGGTGCCACCCACGGGCCGTTCGGGGGCTGTTTGGAGTTTTCACCCTCTAACGCCATGTTGTTAAGCCTAAGTCTAGAAATATGTAAATTATCGTCGAACTCTCAAACCGGGAGTCCCGTGGCTGCGGGATCAGTTCCTACGAGTTACATTGGTCCCGTGGGAGGTGTTGGTTCCACCCACGGGGCCATTGGATGGTTGTTTCGAGTTTTCACCCTCTAACGCCATGTTTTCAAGCCTAAGTCTAGAAATATGCAAACTACCGTCGTATTCTCAAATCGGGAGTCCAGCGGCTGCGGGGTCAGTTCCCACGAGTTACATTGGTCCCGTGGGAGGTATCGGTGCCACCCATGGGGACGTTCGGGGGCTGTTTCGAGTTCCCACCCTCTAACGCCATGTTTTTAAGCCTAAATCTAGAAATACGCAAATTACCGTCGTACTCTCTAACCGGGAGTCCTGCGGCTGTGGGGTCAGTTCCTACGAGTTACATTGGTCACGTGGAGGTGTTGGTGCCACCCACGGGGACGTTGGGGGACTATTTCGAGTTTTCACCCTCAAACGTCAAGTTTTGCCTAAGTCTAGAAATATGAAAATTACCTTCGTATTCTCAAACCGGGAGTCCGGCGGTTGCGGGGACAGTTTCTACGAGTTATATTGGTCCCGTGGGAGGTGTTGGTGCCACCCACGGGCCGTTCGGGGGCTGTTTGGAGTTTTCACCCTCTAACGCCATGTTGTTAAGCCTAAGTCTAGAAATATGTAAATTATCGTCGAACTCTCAAACCGGGAGTCCCGTGGCTGCGGGATCAGTTCCTACGAGTTACATTGGTCCCGTGGGAGGTGTTGGTTCCACCCACGGGGCCATTGGATGGTTGTTTCGAGTTTTCACCCTCTAACGCCATGTTTTCAAGCCTAAGTCTAGAAATATGCAAACTACCGTCGTATTCTCAAATCGGGAGTCCAGCGGCTGCGGGGTCAGTTCCCACGAGTTACATTGGTCCCGTGGGAGGTATCGGTGCCACCCATGGGGACGTTCGGGGGCTGTTTCGAGTTCCCACCCTCTAACGCCATGTTTTTAAGCCTAAATCTAGAAATACGCAAATTACCGTCGTACTCTCTAACCGGGAGTCCTGCGGCTGTGGGGTCAGTTCCTACGAGTTACATTGGTCACGTGGAGGTGTTGGTGCCACCCACGGGGACGTTGGGGGACTATTTCGAGTTTTCACCCTCAAACGTCAAGTTTTGCCTAAGTCTAGAAATATGCAAATTACCTTCGTATTCTCAAACCGGGAGTCCCGCGGCTGCGAGGACAGTTTCTACGAGTTATATTGGTCCCGTGGGAGGTGTTGGTGCAACCCACGGGGACATTCGGGGGATGTTTCTAGTTATCACCCCCTAACGCCATGTTTTTAAGCCTAAGTTTAGAAATATGTAAATTACCGTCGTACTCTCAAACTGGGAGACCCGCGGCTCCGGGTTTAGTTCCTACGAGTTATATTGGTACCATGGGAGGTGTTGGTGCCACCCACGACGACGTTCGGAGGCTGTTTTGAGTTCTCACCCTCTAACGCCATGTTTTTAAGCCTAAGTATAGAAATATACAAATTACTGTCTCATTCTCAAACTGGGAGTCGCGCGATAGCGGGGTCAGTTCCAACGAGTTAGATTGGTCCCGTGGGAGGTGTTGGTGCCATCCACGAGGACGTTCGGGGAATGTTTCGAGTTATCACCCTCTAACGCCATATTTTTAAGCCTAAGTCTAGAAATATGCAAATTATCATCGTATTTTCAAACCGAGAGACCCGCGGCTCCGGGGTCAGTTCCTACGAGTTACATTTATCTCGTGGGAGGTGTTGATGCCACCCACGGTGACGTTCGGGGGCTTTTTCGAGTTTTCACCCTCTAACAGCATGTTTTTAAGCCTAAGTCTTGATATATGCAAATTATATTTGTATTCTCAAACCGGGAGTCCCGTGGCTGCGGGAACAGTTCCTACGAGTTACATTGGTCCCATGGGAGGTGTTGGTTCCACCCACGGGGCCATTAGAGGGTTGTTTCGAGTTTTCACCCTCTAACGCCATGTTTTTAAGCCTAAGTCTAGAAATATACAAATTACCATCGTATTCTCAAACCGGGAGACCCGTGGCGGTGGGGTCAGTTTGTATGAGTTACGTTGGTCCCGTGGGAGGTGTTGGTGCCACCCACGGGGACGTTCGGGGGATGTTTTTAATTCTCACCCCCTAACGCCATGTTTTTAAGCCTAAGTCTAGAAATATGGAAATTACCATCGTACTCTCAAACCGGGAGTCCCACGGCTGCGGGGTCAGTTCCTACGAGTTACATTAGTCCCGTGGGAGGTGTTAGTGCCACCCACGGGGCCGGTAAAGGGTTGTTTCGTGTTTTCACCCTCTAACGCCATGTTTTTAAGCCTAAGTATAGAAATATGCAAATTACCGTCGTACTCTCAAACTGGGAGACCCGCGGCTGCGGGGTCAGTTCCTACGAGTTACATTAGTCCCGTGGGAGGTGTTGGTGCCACCCACGGGGACGTTCGGAGGCTGTTTCGAGTTCTCACCCTCTAACGCCATGTTTTTAAGCCTAAGCCTAGAAATATACAAATTACCGTCGTACTCTCAAACCGGGAGACCCGCGGCTGTGGGGTCAGTTCCTACGAGTTACATTAGTCCCGTGGGAGGTTTTGGTGCCACCCACGGGGCCGTTAGAGGGATGTTTCGAGTTCTCACCCTCTAATCCCATGTCTTTAAGACAAGTCTATAAATATGCAAATTACCATCGTATTCTCGAACCGGGAGTCCCACGGCTGCGGGGTCAGTTCCGACGAGTTACATTGGTCCCGTGGGAGGTGTTGGTTCCACCCACGGGGCCGTTCGGGGGCTGTTTCCAGTTCTCAGCCTCTAACGCCATGTTTTTAAGCCTAAGTCTAGAAATATGCAAATTACCGTCGTATTCTCAAATCGAGAGACCCGCGACTGCGACGTCAGTTCCTACGAGTTACATTAGTCCCTTGGGAGGTGTTAGTGCCACCCACTGGGGCTTTCGGGAGTTGTTTCTTGTTTTCACCCTCTAACGCCATGTTTTTAAGCCTAAGTCCAGCAATACGCAAATTATAGTGGTATTCTCAAATCGGGAGTCCCGCGACTGCGGGGTCAGTTCCTATGAGTTACATTGGTCCCGTGGGAGGTGTTGGTGCCACCCACGGGGCCGTTAGAGGGATGTTTCGAGTTCTCACCCTCTAACGTCAAGTTTTTAAGCATAAGTCTACAAATATGCAAATTACCGTCGTACTCTCAAACCGTAACACCCGCGGCTGCGGGGTCAGTTCCTACGAGTTACATTGGTTCCGTGGGAGGTGTTGGTGCCACACACGGGGACGTTCGGGGGTTGTTTCTAGTTCTCACCCCCTAACGCCATGTTTTTAAGCCTAAGTCTAGAAATATGCAAATTACCATCGTATTCTCAAACCGGGAGGCCGCGACTGCGGGGTCAGTTCCTACGAGTTACAGTGGTCCCGTGGGAGGTGTTAGTGCCACCCACTGGGACGTTCGTGGGTTGTTTCTAGTTCTCACCCCCTAATACCATGTTTTTAAGCCTAAGTCTAAAAATATGCAAATTACCATCGTACTCTAAAACCGGGAGACCCGCGGCTGCGGGGTCAGTTCCTACGAGTTACATTGGACCCATGGGAGTTGTTGGTGCCACCCACGGGGCCGTTAAAGGGCTGTTTCGAGTTTTCACCCTCTAACGCCATGTTTTTAAGCCTAAGTCTAGAAATATGCAAATTATCGTCGTATTCTAAAATCGGGAGTCCCGCGGCTGCGGGGACAGTTCCTACGAGTTACATTGGTCCCGTGGGTGGTGTTGGTGCCACCCACAGGGACGTTCGGGGCCTGTTTTGAGTTTTCACCCTCTAACGCCAAGTTTTGCCTAATCTAGAAATATGCAAATTACCGTCGAATTCTGAAACCGGGTGACCCGCGACTGCAGGGTCAGTTCTTACGATTTACATTGGTCCCGTGGGAGTTGTTGGTGCCACCCACGAGAACGTTCGGGGGTTGTTTCGAGTTCTCACCCTCTAATGCCATGTTTTTAAGCCTAAGTCTAGAAATATGTAAATTACCGTTGTACTCTCAAACCGAGAGTCCTGCGGCTGCGGGGTCAGTTCCTACGAGTTACATTGGTCACGTGGGAGATGTTGGTGCCACCCACGGGGACATTGGGGGGCTGTTTCGAGTTTTCACCCTCTAACGTCACATTTTGCCTAAGTCTAAAAATATGAAAATTACCTTCGTATTCTCAAACTGGGAGTCCTGCGGCTGCGAGGACAGTTCTTACGAGTTACATTGATCCCGTGGGAGGTGTTGGTACCACCCACGGGGCTGTTTCGAGTTTTCACCCTCTAACGCCATGTTTTTAAGCCTAAGTCTAGAAATATGCAAATTATCATCGTATAATCAAACCGGGATTCCTGCGGCTGCGGGGTCAGTTCTTACGACTTACATTGGTCCCGTGGGAGGTGTTGGTGCAACCCACGGGGCCGTTAGAGGGATGTTTCGAGTTTTCACCCTCTAACGCCATGTTTTTTTAGCCTAAGTCTAGAAATATGCAAATCATCATCGTATTCTCAAACCGGGAGTCCCGCTGCTGTTGGTCAATTCCTACGAGTTACATTTGTCCCGTGGGAGGTGTTGGTGCCACCCACGGGGACATTCGGGGGCTGTTTCGAGTTCTCACCCTCTAACGCCATGTTTTTAAGCCTAAGTCTAAAAATATGCAAATTACCGTCGTACTCTCAAATCGGGAGTCCAACGGCTGCGGGGTCAGTTCCCACGAGTTACAATGGTACCGTGGGAGGTGTTGGTGCCACCCACGGGGATGTTCGGGGGTTGTTTCGAGTTCTCACCCTCTAACGCCATGTTTTTAAGCCTAAATCTAGAAATATGCAAATTACCGTTGTACTCTCAAACCGGGAGTCCCGCGGCTGCGGGGACAGTTCCTACGAGTTACATTGGTCACGTGGGAGGTGTTGGTGCCACACACGGGGACATTGGGGGGCTGTTTCGAGTTTTCACCGTCTAACGTCAAGTTTTGCCTAAGTCTAGAAATATGCAAATTACATTCGTATTCTCAAATCGGGAGTCCCCCGGCTGCGGGGACAGTTTCTACGAGTTATATTGGTCCCGTGGGAGGTGTTGGTGCCACCCACGGGCCGTTCGGGGGCTGTTTCGAGTTTTCACCCTCTAACGCCATGTTTTTAAGTCTAAGTCTAGAAATATGCAAATTATCCTTGAATTCTCAAACCGGGAGTCCCGTGGCTGCGGGATCAGTTCCTATGAGTTACATTGGTCCCGTGGGAGGTGTTGGTTCCACCCACGGGGCCATTAGAGGGTTGTTTCGAGTTTTCACCCTCTAAGGCCATGTTTTTAAGCCTAAGTCTAGAAATATGCAAATTACCGTCGTATTCTCAAATCGGGAGACCCGCGGCTGCGGGGTTAGTTCTTACGAGTTACATTGGTCCCGTGGGACGTGTTGGTACCACCCACGGGGACGTTCGGGTGCAGTTTCTAGTTCTCACCTCTAACGCCATGTTTTAAGCCTAAGTCTAGAAATATGCAAATTACTGTCGTATTCTCAAACTGGGAGTCCCGGGACTACGGGGTCAGTTCCTACGAGTTAGATTGGTCCCGTGGGAGGTGTTGGTGCGAACCACAGGGACATTCGGGGGTTGTTTCTTGTTATCACCCCCTAACGCCATGTTTTTAAGCCTAAGTTTAGAAATATGCAAATTACCATCGTACTCTTAAACTGGGAGACCCGCAGCTGCGGGTTCGGTTCCTACGAGTTACATTGGTCCCGTGGGAGGTGCTGGTGCCACCCACGGGGACGTTCGGAGGCTGTTTCGAGTTCTCACCCTCTAACGCCATGTTTTTAAACCTAAGTCTAGAAATATTCAAATTACCGTCGTACTCTCAAACCGGGAGTCCCGCGGCTGCAGGGTCAGTTCCTACGAGTTACATTGGTCCCGTGGGAGGTGTTGGTGCCACTCACGAGGACGATCGGGGGCTGTTTCGAGTTCTCACCCTCTAACGCCATGTTTTTAAGCCTAAGTCTAGAAATATGCAAATTATCATAGTATTTTCAAACCGAGAGACCCGCGGCTGCGGGGTCAGTTCCTACGAGTTACATTTATCTCGTGGGAGGTGTTGGTGCCACCCACGGGGACGTTCAGGGGCTTTGTCGAGTTTTCACCCTCTAACGCCATTTTTTTACCTAAGTCTAGAAATATGAAAATTATCGTCGTATTCTCAAACCGGGAGTCCTGCGGCTGCGGGGTCAGTTCCTACGAGTTACATTAGTCCCGTGGGAGGTGTTGGTGCCACCGACGGGGACGTTCGGGGGCTGTTTCGAGTTTTCACCCTCTAACGTCACATTTTGCCTAAGTCTAGAAATATGAAAATTACATTCGTCTTCTCAAACCAGGAGTCCCGCTGCTACGAGGACAGTTCCTACTAATTACATTGATCCCGTGGGAGGTGTTGGTACCACCCATGGGGCCGTTCGGGGGCTATTTCGATTTTTCACCCTCTAACGTCATGTTTTTAAGCCTAAATCTAGAAATATGCAAATTATCATCGTATTCTCAAACCGGGAGTCCCGCGGCTGCAGGGTCAGTTCCTACGACTTACATTGGTCCCGTGGGAGGTGTTGGTGCCACCCACGGGGCCGTTAGAGGGCTGTTTCAAGTTTTCACCCTCTAACGCCATGTTTTTAAGCCTAATTCTTGAAATATGCAAATTATCGTCGTATTCTCAAATTGGGAGACCCGCGGCTGTGGGGTCACTTCCTACGAGTTACTTTGTTCCCGTGGGAGGTGTTGGTACCACACACGGGGACGTTCGGGTGTTGTTTCGAGTTCTCACCCTCTAACGCCATGTTTTTAAGCCTAAGTCTAGAAATATACAAATTACTGTCGCATTCTCAAATCGGGAGTCCCGCGATAGCGGGGTCAGTTCCTACGAGTTAGATTGGTCCCGTGGGAGGTGTTGGTGCCACCCACGGGGACATTCGGGGGCTATTTCTACTTATCACCCCCTAACGCCATGTTTTTAAGCCTAAGTTTAGAAATATGCAAATTATCGTCGTACTCTCAAACTGGGAGACCAGCGGCTGCGGGGTCAGTTCCTACGAGTTTCATTGGTCCCGTGGGAGGTGTTGGTTCCACCCACGGGGACGTTCGGAGGCTGTTTCGAGTTCTCACCCTCTAACGCCATGTTTTTAAGCCTAAGTCTAGAAATATGCAAATTACCTTCGTACTCTCAAACCGGGAGTCCCGCGGCTGCGGGGTCAGTTCCTACGAGTTATATTGGTCCCGTGGGAGGTGTTGGTTCCACCCACGGGGCCCTTCGGGGGCTGTTTCTAGTTCTCATGCCCTAATGCTATGTTTTCAAGCCTAAACCTAGAAATATGCAAATTACCATCGTACTCTCAAATCGGGAGACTCGCGGCTGCGGGGTCAGTTCCTATGAGTTACATTGGTCCCGTGGGAGGTGTTGGTTCCACCCACGGGGCCGTTAGAGGGGTGTTTCGAGCTTTCACCCTCTAACGCCATGTTTTTAAGCCTAAGTCTAGAAATATGCAAATTACCATCGTATTCTCAATCCGGGAGTCCCGCGGATGCGGGGTCAATTCCTACGAGTTACATTGGTCCCGTGGGAGGTGTTGGTGCCACCCACGGGGACGTTCGGGAGCTGTTTCAAGTTCTCACCCCCTAGCGCCATGTTTTTAACCCTAAGTCTAGAAATATGCAAATTTCCGTCGTACTCTCAAACCGGGAGACCCGCAGATGCGGGGTCAGTTTCTACGAGTTACATTGGTCCCGTGGGAGGTGTTGGTGCCACTCACGGGGACGTTCGGGGGCTGTTTCGAGTTCTCACCCTCTAACGCCATGTTTTCAAGCCTAAGTCTAGAAATATGCAAATTATCATCGTATTTTCAAACCGAGAGACCCGCGGCTGCGGGGTCAGTTACTACGGGTTACATTTATCCCGTGGGAGGTGCTGGTGCCACCCACGGGGACGTTCGGGGGCTTTTCGAGTTTTCACCCTCTAACGCCATGTTTTTTACCTAAGTCTAGAAATATGTAAATTACCGTCATATTCTCAAACAGGGAGTCCCGCGGCTGCGGGGTCAGTTCCTACGAGTTAAATTGGTTCCGGGAGAGGAGTTGGTGCCACCCACGGGGACATTCGGGACTGTTTCGAGTTTTCACCTTCTAACGCCATGTTTTTAAGCCTAAGTCTAGAAATATGCAAATTATCATCGTATTATCAAACCGGGAGTCCCGCGGTTGCTGGGTCAGTTCCTACGAGTTACATTTGTCCCGTGGGAGGTCTTGGTGCCACCCACGGGTACGTTCGGGGGCTGTTTTGAGTTTTCACCCTCTATCGCCAAGTTTTGCCTAAGTGTAAAAATATGCAAATTACTTCGTATTCTCAAACTGGGAGTTTCGCGGCTGCGGGGTCAGTTCCTACGTGTTACATTGGTCACATGGGAGGTGTTGGTGCCACCCACGGGGCCGTTCGGGGGTTGTTTCGAGTTTTCACCCTCTAACGCCTTATTTTTAAGCCTAAGTCTAGAAATATGAAAATTAGCATCATATTCTCAAACCGGGAGTCCCGCGGCTGCAGGGTTAGTTCCTACGAGTTACATTGGTCCCGGGGGAGGTGTTGGTGCCACCCACGGGGCCGTTAGAGGGCTATTTCGAGTTCTGACCCTCTAACCTCATGTTTTTAAGTCAAAGTCTAGAAATATGAAAATTATCGTCGTATTCTCAAATTGATAAACCCGCGACTGCGGGTCAGTTCCTCCGAGTTACATTGGTCCCGTGGGAGGTGTTGGTGCCACCCACGGGGCCGTTCGGGGGCTGTTTCGAGTTTTCAGCCTCTAACGCCATGTTTTTAAGCCTAAGTCTTGAAAAATGCAAATAACCATCGTAATCTCAAACCGGGAGACCTGCGGCTGCGGGGTCAGATCCTACGAGTTACATTGGTCCCGTGGGAGGTGTTGGTGCCACCCACGGGGACGTTCGGGGGCTGTTTCGAGTTCTCACCCTCTAACGCCATGTTTTTAAGCCTAAGTATAGAAATATGCAAATTACCATCGTACTCTCAAATCCGGAGTCCCGCGGCTGTGGGGTCAGTTCCTACGAGTTACATTGGTCCCGTGGGAGGTGTTGGTGCCACCCACGGGGCCGTTCGGGGGCTGTTTCGAGTTTTCACCCTCTAACGCCATGTTTTTAAGGCTAAGTCTAGAAATATGAAAATTAGCATCGCACTCTCAAACCGGGAGACCCGCGACTGCGGGGTCAGTTCCTACGAGTTACATTGGTCCCGTGGGAGTTGTTGGTGCCACCCACGGGGCCGCTCGGGGGCTGTTTCTAGTTCTCACCCCCTAACGCCATGTTTTTAAGCCTAAGTCTATAAATATGCAAATTAGCGTCGTACTCTCAAATCGGGAGACCCGCGACTCCGAGGTCAGTTCCTATGAGTTACATTGGTCCCGTGGGAGGTGTTGGTGCCACCCACGGGGTCGTTCGGGGGCTGTTTCGAGTTTTCACCCTCTAACGCAATGTTTTTAAGCCTAAGTCTAGAAATATGCAAATTATCATCGTATTCTCAAACCGGTAGTCCCGCGGCTGCGGGATCAGTTTCTACGAGTTACATTGGTCCCGTGGGAGGTGTTGGTGCCACCCATAGGGCCGTTAGAGGGCTGTTTCGAGTTTTCACCCTCTAGCACCATGTTTTTAAGCCTAAGTCTAGAAATATGCAAATTACCGTCGTATTCTCAAATCGGGAGTCCCGCAGCTGCGAAGTCAGTTCCTACGAGTTACATTGGTCCTGTGGGAGGTGTTGGTGCCACCCACGGGGACGTTCGGGGGCTGTTTCTAGTTCTCATCCCCTAACACCATGTTTTTAAGCCTAAGTCTAGAAATATGCAAATTACCGTCATACTCTCAAATCGGGAGGTCAGTTCCTATGAGTTACATTTGTCCCGTGGGAGGTGTTGGTGCCACCCACGGGTCTGTACGAGAGTTGTTTCGTCTTATTCTGAAACCGGGAGTCTAAAATATTTTCAACATATTATCCAGCTATGAAACCAATAAGTATCCCGTACTCCTAATTATCTCATACTGCTTCTAACATACTATCCAACAACAAGCCAACAACCAATAATTTTCCAACATCCAAACCAAACAAAACCAAATAATTATCCCATACTCCTTCTATTATCTAAAAGATTTAATAGATAATGCATATCAATTATATAACTACTTTTGTTAATGTATAGAGTACCTGGTGTGTAATGAATAACTGGTATGTAATGAATAACTGGTATCCAATTGGTTAGATCTGCAATACATAAACAATGTGTTATGAAGGACGGGTATGTAAAATTAAATAAATTACCTCACAAAATCACTGAATTATTTTTGAAAATTAATGAAAGTACAGGACCGTACGGGGGCTGCTACAAAAAAATATAGGGGATGCTACAAAACTTCCTTCAAACAAAATAGGGGTTGGGGTTGGCTTTTGCGTAGGTAAAGGAATGTTTGAGTTGGATTCTTTGGTTTTCTTAGGTTGGAGTTTGAAGATGCAATAATCATAAATATGACCTTTGTCCATATACTAAGAGAAGAGGGATGGAATATTTTTACCTGAACTCTGCAATTCATCCTCAACACTTGTCCACTAATGCCATTGATCCTCACGGCCACGGCTTTGTTGTGCTAACCTCCATGGTACCTGCAACTGTCATTGTCTCTCATAATTTTTGAGGTGCCATTGTCTCTCATAATTTTTAATTCAAGGATCAAAACACAGAATTAAAAGTAATCATAAAAATAAATACGTACATATGAAACTTTGTGTCAATAAACGCATCTGGAGCTTCCATCGGGTCTGCTTTGTTCGTTTTTGCTCTCGCTCTCTGTCCCAAACTCTGTTCCGCCAAAGCTGACCATTTGAATCCGAACGCAGCTCCACATTTGAGAGAAGATCGAACACAAACATGCCCTCACCTCGACTCGGCTAATGGAACTCACCCAACCAACTATTTGAGAGATTCCATTATAAGTGATGTGATTAGAGAAGCCTAATTTGGGTTTGGTATGGGGGAGGTCGTCGTCGCCGGAGAAGAAATCGTAGTCGAAGGTACCGATGCGGGTGAGATGAATATTCAAAATCTATGTATGATATGTTTCAACACCACAACTTTAGCCCACGAAGAAAATTTCAAATTCAGAAAAATCAAAGTCAACAACACTTCAGTTTTGTATAAATCACATATAATTAAAAATTGGCATTACTTTAACCTAAGTGAATTATTGTCATACCAGCTAATTCATAAGCATCTAACCGTAGCTACATTATAACAAAATAATAATAAAAAGTTTGTTTAACTTCAATACATTACAAATTTTGATTTTAGACTTTAATCCAGATTAATACGTTTATTAGATTTTAGTCATACTAAATTGATTGATTTGGAATAATGTATAGAATAAAAAAATTAGTAATATATTTAAGTAAAAAAATGAATAATAATAATAATAATAAGAAGAAGAAGAAGAAGAAGAATAATAATAATAATAATAATAATAATAATAATAATAATAATAATAATAATAATAATAATAATAATAATAATAATAATAATAATAATAATAATAATAATAATAATAATAATAATAATAACGCAAAGCATGAAAATTGTAGCTCTATAAACTTCTTAACAAACTAGAGACTACTACGAAGCTCAAACTCACCAATCCTAACAGTTTAGCATTCAACAGCCCAGTGTTGAAATTAAATAATCGACACGCACAGTGTTGGAAGCCAAAGAATTTGAAAGTAACATAAAATAGAATTTGATAACAACACGAACACGCACATGTACATAAACATACCTGGATATTTGATTTGGAAAGTCAGCGATTTCGAATGGTAAGATCGGGAGCGAAGAATCCATGGGGAAACAAGAAGGCGCATACACGATCCATAGGGAGCGAAGAATCCATTTATATTTGAAAATGGGTATATCCACAAAATCAAAAAGATAATGTATAAACCATTAAAACCTATGCAATTTAAACAAAACTAATGCGATTCATAATTTAAACAAAACTAATGAGTTTTCACAGTTCTATGGACCTGTTTGGTTCGAGCCGAAATATTTTCAACCTTGGCCCTGTTGCAAATGGATCGAGTAAAATATTTTCATCCGATTAAAAGGTAATCTAATTCCATGGCCCTTTTTGGTTCGAACCAAAATACTTTCATGGCCCTGTTTGTTGAAGTTCAGAGAGAGTGAGAAAATAGTCATTCAAAATCATTAATCTAAAAATCAATACACACCCAAATATTCATAGATCTGAAAATTTGATTATTGAAACTCAAACAAAGAAGGAAACGATCTTTCATGTTTGCTGGAGTCGAATGAAAATGAGAGACGAACAGGGAATCAGAGAGATATGTAATCATCTCCGGCGAGTAACCTTGGATCAGAACTTTTTTTTAAGCAATGCGTCGTCTAGGGATTTGAGAGTGAGTGCCATTTTCACGATCGATGAAGGAAGTGAGGAAGTGAGTGCCATTTTTGACGTTGGGTGTGTCTTTTCCACAGTTTGGGGAAAAACAAGATGTGCGGGGAAATTGAGAATTTGAGACGCGCTGTTTTGTTTTAGGTTTAACACTGGTCACAGCCTAGAGCCGTGACCCACCCACCGCGACCCATTAATGAAGTTAAGTGGGATGTATACCGCCTATTGGTCACGGCCTATAGACGTGACTCATACCAAGAAATGGTCACGGCCCATAGTCGTGACCCTCAATCTGTGATGTGCGACCTTTTTTTATCAACCCTAATGCTTGGATGAGGGATGGTCACGGCCCATAGCCGTGACCCACACCCAGAAATAGTCACGGCCCTAAGTCTTGACCCTCAATGTGTGTACTCTCTTCTTCATCATGCCATGGGTCACATACTTGGACCGTGACCCATCCGCGACCAAGCTTGGAGGGAATTTTGGCGCGAGTTTGGCACCAAGATGGTCACGGCCCAAGTTCGTGACCACTGTGGTCACGGACTTGGGCCGTGACCACTTCGAGAGCATCGATAATTTAGTGTGATAATAAATATGGTCACGCTAAATATTGAGTGGGTCACAACCCAAGTCCGCGACCAGTTGGTCGCGGACTTAGGCCGTGACCCACTAGGCGTGACCATTCGCAGGATTTGGTGTAGTGTATGTAATTATGGCATGCTAGTGGAAGAAGATATACATCGCCACCTGTGCATGGTCAACTGTAGTGACGTGCAAAAGCATATGTTGGCCACATTAAAATTGTTTTGTTCAACCTTACAGTGGTAGGAGTCAGTTACCATTGTGGAAGGGAAGGACACGATGTTTATTATAGAGTTCTTGGTGTGGTTTGATCGCTAATATTTTTTGCAAGAAGTAAAGATAGAGATGTATAGAAGATTCAGTAAGGTGTCTTAGGGTGATCGCTCAGTATCCAAGTAGAATGAGTGTAACCACCCAAGACTTTCGGAACAGTAATTATTTTATTTTGGGAGAAATAAATAATATTTTATTGGAGAATAATTAAAATTGGCAATTGAGGTCAAAATTTAGAGTCGTTAGAAAGTGTCTCAAATGGAGATTCTGAGGATACCATTGTTTCCTAAAGGGTCGAGAAAGTCGAAATGACTGTACTTGGGGTCTATTTGGGTTCCGAAATAAATTAGGACCGTTTGACTCGAATTAAAGTTACCGAGTCATTTAAAGTGTGTATTATCATTTAAAGATGTGTACATTGGTAGATAAGGCTTACAAAGCCTACGGGAGATATTCTCCAAAGAGAGAAAGAGAAAAAGATAAAGAAAGAAAGAAGAAGAGAAAGAAGAAGAAAAGGAAGGAGAAAAGAGGGAGAGAGAGGATTTTCCGGTGGATTCAGACCCTACGAACCCGAGGCAAGTGATTAAACTTGCTAAATAATTGTTGTGTACCATTTATTGCATGATTTGTGGATTGATTTTTGGGTTTTAGGTTTAAAATGTTAAAAACCTAATTTTGGGGAAAAACCTTAGATTTGTAGTGTATAAATGGATTTAAGGTAAGAAACTAGTTTATATGTATTCTAGGACGATTATTGATGTTATATTTGTGTTTGGGTTGAAGAGAAATAGAGAGAAAACGATTAAAATGGATTTTAGGTATTTTGGCTTACTTAAAAAGTAGCCATTTTCGAGGTTCAGCAGGGCCGAATCGATTCGGCCCCCTTACCGAATCGATTCAGAAATATGCAGGTGCCGAGGTCTGAGTGACCGAATCGATTCGGACTCCAGCCGAATCGATTTGGCCTGAGACAGAGTCCCAGGTCTGATGACCCGAATCGATTTGCCTTCCTGGCCGAATCGATTCGCTGGGCCGAATCGATTTGGAATAGGCCCGAATCGATTCGAAAACAGGGCTTTTGGAGGGATTGTTTTCTAAAGAGAAATTCATCCCGTTTTGCTTGAGGTTATCAATTGGGGATCTCTATAAGAGATATTTGGAGCATGTTTTGGAGACTTTTAGCGAGTTTCCCTAAAAGAAATTTTGGAGTCATATTGACTAAATTTGAGGACTACCGATTAGAGACTTTGGTATTTTTCTAAGTGGGGAAGCCCACTTTTATTTGAGGTTTGTTTGGTAATGATAACAACTTCACGACTTGTAGATGAGGTTGACTTAGAAGTTCCGGATCTTAGGATCCAAATCCCATTTGGGATAACTTTGATGGTTCATAAAATAAATTGAACCATATAATGGATGGAGAATTATGAATGCGATTTGATGTGCATATGGATATAGAAATATCCTTATTAATGATTGATTTGGGAGATATCTCATATAATGAGAAATGATAATTGAGGTGCATTAGGATATAGAATATCCTTAACTTAAATTGAATTGAAAGACAATTCATATTCGAAGCGACATGAGAGCTTCAAGCGAGAATTAGTATAGCACATACTAAGCAGGATTAATGTGTGAGGAGGAGAGTTAGTATATCTTGAGAGAAATATACTAAACAAATGATGTTAATCAATTGCGCCTAAGAGCATATAATGAAAATGTATATGATGTTGCAGGTATACCTTATATATAATGGTATATCTTTATTATGTGGGATGTATGTATACCTTATATAATGGTGTATATACATGTTAAGCATACCCCCTCCTTGCTATCATTGGGAAGTTTCGTGCGTAGAGGGTGAGCATTCTGACTAGAAAAGCAGGATGTGGATATTCCCCAGGTCATGGTCGTCCTTTGTGGTCAACAAATGACATTTATATATATTTATTTATTTTGGGGGTGAGAGGGCGGGGGTATGTGTCACTCTCACTTGCCGGTTAGGAACCATGACCGCTTCCCGGGACGACGTGTGTGTGAGTAGATCACGAGGTGGGTGTCGTTGAACCCCACCAGGTGGCCCCAATTTGCTACGTATATGGGCTGCTGGAAGATGATAGCATGTGAGCCTGCGTCCTTCGAGTTATAGCTCGGTTGGATGGTTATTATTACTTGTGCTTGTACTTTGGGTGTCAAGGGCATAATGGACCTCAATGACCTACATTGTCAGGATTAGTGTATCGGGGGGGTTCCTTGTTTGGATTTCGCTTCGGCGAGACGTCCCACGCACGAACCGCAGTGTAATGTTGGAACTTGGGGATAAGTTTAGTCCTTAATGCTCATAATTAATTATATATATATATATATATATCACCTATCCCGACAATCGGCAGTGCCAGGAGTAGTGTAACGGGGGGTTCCTTGTTTGGATTTCGCTTCGGCGAGACGTCCCACGCATGAAACACCGTGTACTGTTGAGAATTGGGAATATTAATTAATTAAAATTGGACAATAATCAATTGGGTTACATGCATCTTGCATCGAGGGCATAATGAGCCCCGAGGATCGATACGGTCAGGAGTAGTGTAACGGGGGGGTTCCTTGTTTGGATTTCGCTTCGGCGAGACGTCCCACGCATGAAACGCAGTACCGTGTTGAAAATCGGGAGGAGTTTAGTCCTTAACTCTTGATGCTAATAACCCATCTATAATAAATTATTTATATGGTTTCATGCCTTATATGGGCATCACTAGAATATAAATTCTAGTAATTGAGATTGATGGTATATGTTAATGATGTGGACATGATTGGATCATGTAACTTTATATGTTCAACAAATGAACATTATAAAGATAACTATAACAATTGCATTAAAGATAATGTATATAACTTAAAGAAAATAGTGATAATGTAGAATTGGGAGATAGGTTAGATGGTTTCACTTAATCACTTTATTTGGGTTTAAGTTAGAATCCTCTTACCTAATTAGAATCAGACATCCTTTTGGAGACACGTGCATACGCTTAGTGTGCGCTTTAGATGAGAGGGGAGTTGAATTTTGATGGAGTGTTCGATTCCAACTAAATCATGTAATAATGCATTTATAATTATTATGCATTTTAATACACTTGCTATAAACTGTTTTTTTCACACTCGGGTTCTGACCCGTTTATATTTTCCTCCTCCATGTATATATATATTGTATTACTTCAGGTGTTCCTCCGCAAGGACGCCTTTGATATTCCTCCATTCAGGATTTGTGGAGCTGTGGCTGTAGCGGACTGTTGCGGCACTTCGCTTTAGTCGATTCCTATCTATTGTACATCTAGATTAGGATTCAGTTGTATTGAGTTAGTATTCAAGTGTTGTAGATTAACACTTTCATATTTTATTCATCTGATTATTGTACTGTCTGTTGCCCGACAGCATATTCGGGTATTTCATTATTGAGGTTTTTGTTGTACAATGAATTGTACTCTTATTTTATTGGAGCATGCACATTTCTCATCATAGTTAGATGTATATTGTTGGTTGAGTGCATTTTTGGTTTTGTTGTTGTTGTTAAAAATAAAAGTTTTAAATTTTTGGCAATTCGCACTAAATGATTGTGGGTAGTTAGCCTTATATTATAGTGTTTAGTTGTTGATGTTGAGACTGTACCATCTGAGATACCTGATTTATGTACTATAGGGCTGGCCACCCGTTATTATTTGGAGCGGGTTATCACAGGTGGTATCAGAGCATCAGGTTCTAGTGTCTTTAGGATCTGTGTGCGTTACTACGACCTTCAGTAAGAGTTCTTGATATAGAGCCTTATTGCTAGGACGATTACATTCATACGTCCATATCTTTCTGTGATTCAAAAATATTTGAAAGGCGTTCTGATACAATTGTTCTTGTTTCAGATGCCACCAAAGGGAGGTCGTTCAGTCAGGGCAAACAAAGGGCAACCCCAAATGCCTCAAAGGAACATGACTACGGATGATGTTGCCAATATAGTGGCACAAGCGGTTACTGCTGCCGTTTCTACGATGGCTCAGCAATCTGCCGCTCGAGCATCCCCACCCCATTTAGGATTGTCCTTATGGGAAAGAGTGAAGGAAGATTTTAGTAAGGGGCATCCTCCCGAGTTTGCAGGGGGAGTTGATGCGATAGCTGCAAGTCAATCGAAAAATAGCATGCAGAGGCATCTTCGTATGGTTGAGTGTAGTGAGGTGCAGAAACAATTTTTAGTCACCTTTAGATTATCGGGTACAGCTCTTCAATGGTGGGAGCCTGTCACCACATCTGAACAGAGAGATACTCTACCTATAAAAGAATTTTGGGAACTTTTTGATCAAAGGTATTTGTTTTCCCTACTTTGGATATGGGGATTTTTCAAGGAAATAGGACGGTGGCAGAATATGAAGAAGATTTTTCTCTATGGGCGAGATTAGTACCTAATGAGGTAAATACGGAAGAGAAACGTATATCGAAGTTTGTTCGAGGTTTAGATTGGAAAATCCAACTACATTTGTTAGAAAGTCCTAAGTTAATGACTTTCGTCGAGGTTGTGAATACGGCACTATTAAAGTGTCATGAATATCGCTTTCGTTCGCAAGAGGGTAAGAACTTTGGTGATTCGAGTTCATCGAGAAATTTTGGCAAGGAGAGTGCCAGTAATGAGAATGCGCAGAAAGGATTTGCGGGTAAGTGTTTCTTTTGTAAAGAAATAGGTCATAAAAAGAGAGATTGTCCTAAAAGAGGTAAAGGACCGCAATTTGATGAAATTTTGGAAATACAACCCCTACAGCAGATTCGAGGTCTCTTCAGACCGGGGGACTATGTTTGGGAGCCCATTGATGAGGATGGGCAATCGGACTAGAGATGGATGATGTAAGTTAATTTTCCTTCATAAATATGATTATTAAGATGTAAAGTTTTGGAAATATCGCATGAGAGATATGTATATATTGGGTAGTGCTTTAGCCCTTTTGTTTATATATGGTATGTAATGACCCTAAAGGGGAATTTTGAGCAAGATAAGCTCTTATTCTATTATTTTGTAAAAGGATTGGTGATTTTGTAAGGTGCTCATAAAGAGCTTTAAACCTTATGGTAAATGTAAGAAAGGTAAGGGTGATAAGTAGTAATGTTAAAATCTACTTCTTTTATATAGTCATGATAGACTATTATGATTGTTGAATTCCAAATATGGATTTGCCTTATAAAAAGGCTATATATTGAAATGATGAATGATGTGTTTGTTGATAAGAGTTTATATGTTGTGGATTGATGGGGCGCAGGTAAAATTTTAGCTCATGAATATGATAATATTTCTGAGCTACATGTTATATAGATGATGATCTATAAAGCCCTTGTGTTGGACATAAGGCATTTTATATTGTATTATAATATATATGAATCGTTTTCAAAATAAACTATTTTCAAAATAAAACTTTTTATCGGCCTTCGAGCCCTTTCAAATGATTTTCATAAAATAATTTTTTTTCTTTTCAAACTCTAGTCCGGATTTAACAAACTCTCAATCCCCGACGTCGCCGCACAGTAGTGTATTGGGAGGGTTCCTTGTTTGGATTTTGCTTTTGCGAGACGTCCCCCGCACGAAAGTGGCGATTGTCAGGAATTGAGAGGAGTTATTTCTTTGGACCATTCAAAATTTTGTTCTATTAAAATTTTAGTATTATTTATATTGTTAGAATTGTGGAACTTTCGAGGCAAATAAAGCCTCATTATGATTGTTGTGATCATAAAGCTCAAATATAAAGGGTGTATGGGCGCCCTTGTTGTGGAGATTGGTTTTATTTAATGCATAATTGACTTAATAAATAAAATAAATTAAATTAATTCGTCGTGGGAGGTTAGATGTTTGGAGATAGGATTAGTGTTGATGGGTAGATTAGAAATAGTTGGGCTTTGGGAGAATTAGGCTTAGCTAAATTTCGAGGACGAAATTCTTGTAAGTGGGGAAGTTTGTAACAACCCAAGACTTTCGGAACAGTAATTATTTTATTTTGGGAGAAATAAATAATATTTTATTGGAGAATAATTAAAATTGTCAATTGAGGTCAAAATTTAGAGTCGTTAGAAAGTGTCTTAAATGGAGATTCTGAGGATACCATTGTTTCCGGAAGGGTCGAGAAAGTCGAAATGACTGTACTTGGGGTCTATTTGGGTTCCGAAATAAATTAGGACCGTTTGACTCGAATTAAAGTTACCGAGTCAGTTAAAGTGTGTATTATCATTTAAAGATGTGTACATTGGGAGACAAGGCTTAAAAAGCCTACGGGAGATATTCTCCAAAGAGAGAAAGATAAAAAGAGAAAGAAAGAAAGAAGAAGAGAAAGAAGAAGAAAAGGAAGGAGAAAAGAGGGAGAGAGAGGATTTTCCGGTGGATTCAGACCCTACGAACCCGAGGCAAGTGATTAAACTTGCTAAATAATTGTTGTGTACCATTTATTGCATGATTTCTGGATTGATTTTTGGGTTTTAGGTTTAAAATGTTAAAAACCTAATTTTTGGGAAAAACCTTAGATTTGTAGTTTATAAATGGATTTAAGGTAAGAAACTAGTTTATATGTATTCTAGGACGATTATTGATGTTATATTTGTGTTTGGGTTGAAGAGAAATAGAGAGAAAACGATTAATTTGAGGTTTCTCGAAGATTACAAGTTCGCTGATGAATCTGACTCGTAAAGGGGTGCCGTTTGTTTGGGGACACCATTATCAGTTAGTTTTTGATAAACTAAAGAACAATTGACCTCAGTGCCTGTACTTGCACTGCCTAGGGGTCAAATGGAGTTCTGTGTCTATACTGATGCATTCTTACAGGTACTTGGGGGTATATTACAGTAGGAGGAGAAGTCTATATCTTATGCATCTCTTAAGCTTAAGACCCACGAGATTAATTACCCCACACATGACTTGAGTTATCCTCAGTTGTATTTGCCTTGAGAATTTAGAGGCACTATCTGTTGGGGGAGCAATTTACCCTATTCGCTGGCCAGAAATCTCTTCAATGTCTTTTCAACTATATAAAGATCTAAACATGAAGCAGAGGAGGTGGTTGGATTTTATGAAGGATTACCAATTTGATATTCGATATCATCCTGGGAAGGCTAACATGGTGGCAGACGCATTGAGCCGATGGCCCACAGGGGAGATAGCAAAGGTTTAGAAGTAGAAGTGGAGAGAGATTCGACACGATAATGATGTGGACAGTGCTTGCACAGCCGTATTAGTTGTCATGCCCAATATTTTTATGAGAGTAATGAGAGCACAGGTAGGAGATCAATATTACCAGGACAGAATTCGCCAGTTGTTACTTGATCTGTTCAGAGGGTCGTTTGCATTTTAATGGGAGACTCATGCTTTTAGAAGATGAGGATTTGAGACATACATTGATGTCAGAGGCTCACGGATCCATATATATGATGTATCCCTGTAGGGATAAGATATATCTGGATATGCACGGGTAGAAGTGGTGGTCAGGGATGAAGCAAAACATAGTGAAGTTTGTTTTGAAGTGTGTTACTTGCCAGTTAGTGAAGATATACCACTAGAGATCGACAGTGATGTTACTTCCATTCGAGATTCTCGTGTGGAAGTGGGAGAGTATTTCCATGGATTTCGTTATCGAGTTGTCATTGTCGCAGTGAAGTTATGACTCTATATGGTTGGTAGTGGATCAGTTGATGAAAGTAAACATTTTCTTTAGGTTTGCACGGACTTTGAGATAAGTCAATATGCATAGTTGTTCATTGCTGAGATAGTACGGTTTCACGAGATTTCAATTAGCATTGTGTCCAATCGGGACAAGATCTTTATAACCTATTTCTGGCAGAGCTTTAAGGAGGTAATGGGAACGGATTTACGATTAAGTGCATCTTATCACCTAATGACAAATGAATAGACAAAGAGATTTAATCAGATGCTTGATGATATGTTATGAAGGTACATACTTGACTTCAGGGGATGACAGGAGAAGTATATTCCTTTGGTGGAGTTTGCATATAATAACTCTTACCAGTTAACCATCGATATGGAACCATTTGAGGCATTTTACGGTTGGCCTAGTCGTTCATCCACTTGCTGGTTAGAAGTGGGGGACAAGAAGTTATTGGGGCTACAGATAATTCAGGACATCACTGCCAAGATTGAGCTGATTCGAGGGTGCATCTGTATAGATTAAGACATGCTGACGAGTTACGCTGATGCAGACAGGAGGCACATAGAGCTTGAGGTTGATGACTAGGTGTTGGTGCGGGTGTCTCCTATGAAATGGATGATGAGTTTCGGTAAGAAAGGGAAGCTAGCACTGAGGTATGTGGACCATTCCCAATTATCAAGAGGGTGGGATGAGTGGCGTATAGGCTGGAATTACCGAAGGATTTATAGCAAACTCAAGATTTGTTCCACATGCCATCGTTGAAGATGTACTAGAAGAGTGAGTGGGCCTTATGGAATATTTCATTAGAGGAGATCGACTTGTAGCCAGATATCTCGTACGAGGAGAGACCGATGATGATACTTTATCGTAGTGATCGTAAGCTGCGATCTAAGTTGGTACCCTTGGTTAGAGTTCAGTGGGGGCACCACAATGTTGACGAGTCAATTTGAGAGCAGGAAGATGGCATGCATGAGCAGTATTTAGAGTTATTCACTACAGGTACGCCCAAATTTCAAAGGCAAAATTCCTTTGTAGGGGGAGTATGTAACACCCCGTATTTTTTAGTATTTAAAATTGAATTAATTCGGTTAATCTTAAATTACATGTGCAACATAATTTAATGGAATGAAATATTATGTGGTGATTGAATTATTACTCGGGGAGAGAATGATTAATATTATTTAATATAATGACTTAGTGAATATTAATTAATTATTTTATCGTCTTAGTGAATGATAGTGACGTGATAGTGGTATCTCTCAACTCGGGATCAGTGTAGAATATATGAGGTCAAGATAGAAAATTATTTTAGAGTAACTCGGAGAGAAATTTTAAGGTCACGGTTGATTCCGAAAGGGTAGAAATAGTTGGATTAGTGTACCCGAGGGTAGTATTTGGATCCCGGGGCAATTTTAGATCAAACCCGAACTACGAGAGGGTGTTTCAGTCATTCGGGAGTTTATGGTAAAGAGAACTCTAAAAATTAAAGGTGTATTTTATCCTATAGGAGTGTAGGTATAGGTTTATATCAATCCCGAGATAAAGGAGGCCACAAGGGAGGAAGCGAAGAGAGTTCTTGGAGGTGCAACACATTTTCTCTCCACTAAAGTTGTCAAAATTATTATCAAAAGGAAAGGAGGAACACTTTCATCACACTCAACACGAAATCAGACATGTTATTGATAAGGCAAGTGTTTATCTTTCTTGTTTTAATGAGTTGTAATGCCCATGTAGTGTAGGGATCTATTTGATGATAATTAATGAAAATCTTGTGATTTAATGAATAAAACTTATAATTAGGGCTAGGATTACATGTAGAACGAATCCACATATGCAAAGGATATTAAATTAGAAGATATATGATAATTATTGTGGAAGAAATATGGGTAAATGATTCACTATGAATAAAGAACACCATAACTAGAGTTTGTGTATAAAACCTTGATGAAATCTTGAGATTTGTGGAATTAATGATGTTTTAACATAAGATACATATTCTTATATGATGTTGGGATAAATTATATTGGATATAGGGTGTGTTGCATGAGTATTTGTGGGTTAAAATGGTTAAAAATGACACAGCATAACGAAGAAGACGACCTGTAGCATTTCGAATCCATTTGGTTCAGATAGCGAATTGATTCGCTCATCGAATTGATTCGGTCTCTTCACCGAAACAATTTGGTTGCCCAGATTTGCCTAGTTATCCTTTATTTAACCCCCAAAATGTGACTAATCAATCGGGGAACTTTTGGGTTATTCTTAAACTATAGTTATGGACATAATTAATTTCAGTAGGCCTACGAGATAGTTTAGGCTTAGCCAAAATAAGAGTCCTAAAGGCTAGAACCTGTCGGGATAAATGTGAAGATTTATAAGTTCGTAAGAATAGGACGGATCACGTAGAGATAAATGAACCTATGATTTAGACTAGTAGTGTATGAGTACATTAGATACTGATATTATTAAGGGGTAACTAGGACGCTTAGGGTAGTGAGTTACACTCAGAAATATATTATAAGAGATTATAATAGAAATTTTTTGTACAATAAGTATCATAATAACCCTTATTTTCTCACGTAAAGGCTGGCCAAGCACGATACGCCAAAGATAGGGCTTGCTTGACAATTAATACCATTCTTAGCACAAAATAAATATAAATAAGTTAATTCCCAAAACGTCTGCATTCTTAAAAGCATGAACACATGCACAAGAATCTAATAATCCAAGCCACCATAATAGTAATACAAAAATCCAACTAGAGTAATAAAATCCCAACGACATAAAAAGAAAGTGTATCGGGCTTATGCCCTTACAATTGTTCCAAAGAATAAATAACAGAAGCTGAAAAGCACGTATGCTAGAAGTAACTGAATCTGAATCTAGAGAGTAAGAGAGATCACGGGACTACTACAGCACAATCCAACTATCCCTATCTAGGAGCACCTGGGGGAGAAAAAATTTATATTTGGGTCAGAGCCCGAGGTGTTCAAGAATAATTTGAATAATTTATGAAACAATAATACAGTCGATGCACAATAATTATTCCTCCTTTTCGTCACTCACATGCGCAGCATCCTAACAATTCCCAAATAATGAATGGTGATAATGCTTTAATTTATAAACGGGGATAATAATAATAAATCATTTAAATGTAATTTCTACATTAAATTTCCAACAATCAATTATTCTAGTCTCATAATTCTTTCAAAAGATCATAAACATCTATTATGCATTATAGAATTTTATATATAAATATTTCCTATTTTCTTAGAAAATTAAACTGATTCAAGTCAAGTTCGGTCAATTAATAATATATGTCATTTCATATATTTGACACGCATGGGCATCTACCATTGGTGTCTATTGGTGCTCTATCGGCAAGTCCGGAGGAATTCTCTTATTCCTAAGCGAATAACACACATATACTTCGGGGGCGGTCCTACGCAGGACACCTGTATACGACCCATACCTAGCGGTGATATAGGAACGGTGAGCGTCAACCCTACCTTTAGTGGGTGGGCCCTCTACGTAGTACCTATATGGCCTACACATCGTCAAGCCCACCTGTACCGATGTGTGGTACGCAGCCCGAACGCATGAACCCCCGAGCGGATAGGACAGTCCACGAATATTGGTATGTCCACATAAATACATAGACTATATATTATTATTCCCTTAATATGCATAGGCAATTTCTCTATAATTACCCTAAAAGTCCATCCTATAATTTTAACATTTTCATTTATTAATAATTTGTAGTGTAATAAATTATAAATTTTCATTCCATAAAATAATTACTTAACCTCCAATTATTGGTAATTATTTGTAATTACACGTGGACACACCATTTATTTAACCTTTAATTAATTTCCTTCCTTTGTAATTTAACTACTACTCTCGCAGTATGCCGAAGTCAATATAATGTTTTTTTAATCAAAGGAGCCAAGCTCCTGTAGGGATAAACTTAAACTAATTCAAAATTCGCAGGAGAATGCGAAAAGGGGAATCCCACCGGCATCGTTCAAACGACTATAGAGGTCGTTCGCACAACGTTTAATGTCGCTTCAACAACTTCCCTGGTTGTTTGAACGACCTCCCGTTTCTTCCCCACTCCGTTATCCCTTCACAGTTCGTCCCATAACCAATACAGTTTAACCCAAAACAACATACAAAATTTCCAATCCTCAACCCATAATTTCGTACATTTAAACCCCAAATCAAAATCTATACATGAGGTATTAAATCTGAAAGATTTCAGTGTCTACCAAAGATTCTTAATAGTTAACTGTCTTCAAATTTCTATTCCATACAATTAAATTCATGGCATTTAGTATTGGTTTCAAACTATCCTTATAGTCCAGAATTTATAACGGGGTTTTCTACATCAAATCATCAAATTACCATAAATATTTTGGGTTTTAAATCTAAATTTTCTGGAATACATTCCACCCATGAATTTATCCTCTACATGTGATTTTCATCATTAAATCGATTGTACTAAGTCCAAATTTCCAGAAATTCTAAAGGGAATATACGTAATGCATCAAGAAATACATTGTAGGACATAAGTTAAGCAAGAAATTCTTGCCTTTAATTTTGTAGAGGAGAAATCCTTGAAAGCATTTAGACTCCTCTTTGTTCTTTCTCTCTCCCACGGCTGCTATTTTATGTTTTGATTTGTGATAATAGGGGAGTGGTTTACCCCCACTAAACCACTCATTAAGTGTTAATCCCGAGTTGGGTTAAAAGCTCAACTTTTGGACCCCCAAACGGACCCGAATTCATAACCCAATAAGCCCAAAATTTACCCAACCTATATAATATTGACCCGGGACCATTTTTAAAGGCTTAAACCACTTAAACCAGTTCATATGAGTCCCAAAACGTGCTCTGAATTATTTATGCCCAAATAATTACTTTTAATTTGTGTCGCACATAAATTATATAATTTTCTTTTATTATATGCAAATGACATATCCATGCACAAAATGAATCATACACACAAGCGTACTAAATAACAAGTTTCCACTTAACATTTTCGAATAAAATATTTATTTAGATTAAATTTTCAAAATTAATTATATATTCCAAAATAAGTTTTCACTAATTATTTAAGAAAAATGCGGGGTATTACAAGTATGCGAGAGATATATACTATGCATGGGCTTATATGATGGGTTGTGTGTATACCTACTGAATAATATGCATATATAGGTTATGTGAATACCTGTGGTTATGATTGTTTATGTGTGTGAACATACATATGCTTCCTGTTATCAGGAGGTTTCCGCGCGGAGAGCGATCCCACCTTGACGATTCCAATGAGGTCTTGATGTGAGCCCTAGAACATGAAACTTAGGGAGGCTCACTATGTGCGTATATTAGTGGGACCGACTTGTTGCTTGGGTACGTTAGGTATATGTGTATCCCAAAGGCTTAGAACCATGTTCGCCTCTAGTGTGTGTTGATTTATTTTGGGTTCGATGAGACATGCCAAACCATTAGTCATTGATTTTGTACAAGAGGTACACGGACTAGATATCAAAGTATGCCAGCATCACAAGGGGTCATTCCGGGGATACTATAGTTGTATATATTATATGTGTATTAAATATATACAAATGCGATATATATACTTAAGTGTGATACTAAAACTGATAGACTGTGTATATTTAAAAGTATTTAAGTAGAGAAACTTAATGAATTAACTCAATAATTATACGTGAATATAAATTGATTATTATGATTGTGGTAGTGTCGTATGAGTAATACGAGTGAGCTAGACTTAAATAGGCTTTTAGATACATTATCTAATTGGAATGGGTAGCATAACTACATAGGGTAAGTTAGCGTGCACATTAGTTGAGATGTGAGGATCTCAAGAGTGTGTACATGGAACAAACATGTATATCTAATAACTGATTTAACTGTGATTTAAACTCTTGCAAAATATTCTCAAACTTTTTCTTGGGCTCTGACCCGTGTCAAAATATTTTCAAAATCACACTTTTGTCCGGCCATAGGGACACCAAGCTTGATGACTATATCTAGGAATGCGTAGCTGCAGCACTTCTGGAGGCTTGGAGGAGTTGTTTTAGACGCTTCAACTCATTCATTCTATATAGGATTTATCTCAGTATTTAATTTGGGCATGTTGCCCCTCAAACTATTTAGTTTTTATGTTTATTTATCATATTGTATTCAGATTCAGTTATTTATTTCAGATTGTAGTTGGATTATTAGTTTTGGGAACCGATAGTTTATTCAGACTTATTTAATTATATATATGTCATGTGATTGTTCATAATATCATTGTGTGTATTGTTTGGTTAAATTAATTTATTTTCGCATGTTGTTATAATAATGAAAGATAAAATTTGGCACCGTCTTATTTTAACATAGGTGGTTAGTAATTAAAAAGTTTTTCAACAACGATGCTAAGAATGGACCATATGATATTCTTGATTATTTTGATAAAGGACTAATCAACCGTGATTAAAATAGGAAGGGGGTCACAGATGGTATCAGAGTTAGGTTCTAGTATCCATAGGATCTGTACGTCTTACTATGATTTCAGCATAGTGTTATTTGACATAGAGCCCTATTATTAGGATAGTTTCATTAATGATTACGGATTTGAGATTACGTTCTTCTCCTGTTATATTTGTATTGACTGTGAACTCATATAGTTCGATCCATTTTCATATTTCATCCAAGAGAGGACGACCAGTGAGATTAGTGACTTGAGCCGATGTGAGAGAGGCTCAACAGGTTCCACAAGCACCGCAGCCACCACGGGGGGATAGTGTTAGCGACAGAGGTGGCAACGATAGTGGCACGGGTAGTTAATGAAGCGATGACTACCATAGCTCTCCATTTTCCTCAGGTCCAGTAGCCACCGTAGCTAGTGGAACCAGTGGTCCAGGCCCACTCGGGACCATCAGAGTGGCTGAGGGTTAGGGAGACTTTCCAGAAGGGCCGCCCATCAGTGTTTCAGGGGAGTTCAGATGTGATTGCAGTATGCCAGTAGAAGAAAGATATATAATGCCATCTGCGCATGATCAACTGCAGCGATGTGTAGAAGCAGATGTTGGCCACGTTAAGATTGGTCAGGACAGTCTTACAGTGGTGGGAGTCAGTTACCACCGTGGAGGAAAGGGACAAGATGTCTATTATAGAGTTCTAGGTGCGATTTGACTGTAAATATTTTCTACCAGCCATTGATACAAAGATGCGGAGTAGATTTAGTGAGGTGACTCAGGTTCACCTCTCAGTAGTCGAGTACTAGAAAGAGTTCACTCGTTTGGCTAATTTTATACCAGACAAGTTGAACAATGAGGAAAGGAAAAAGGTAAAGTTCATGGATGGGCTAACCTAGAGGATGAGGCAGGACTTGATTGGCAATCCTGCATTGGTGACTTCTACTTATGTCGTAAATTCCGCACTCTTACACTTACAGAACCATCGCTTCCATGTGAAGGGAAGCAAAAGGGGAGGTGAGTCTAGCCAGTCGGACAAGAAAGTAGGGATCAATGCTAATAGAGCACCACAGCTGCAACAACAGCAGTACGGAAGATATCAGAGGCGGGATTCCTAGCAGGGGGATCAGGCCAAGAGGTTTAGATCTGATGGATATCGACCCGAAGGAGGTAACAATCAGGGCCAACAAAGTCCTCAGCTAGAGAAAGTTCCTCAAATTATCACTGTGTGATTGGTTTGGTTAAATTAATTTATTTTTGCATGTTGTTATAATAATAAAAGATAAAATTTGGCACTGACTTATTTTAACATAAGTGGCTAGAAATTAAAATATTTTTCGACAGTGATGCTAAGAATGGACCATATGAGATTCCTGATTATTTTGATAAAGGACTGATCAACCGTGACTAAAATAGGCAAGGAGTCACATTACTGATTGTACAAGTTTTAGTATCTGGCTCCCCGATATAGTATTTTTTTATAAAGCCTCCCAAATGTCTTTGGCAGTTTTTCAATTGGCATAATAATCATAAAGATCGTCACTTAGTTCAGTTAAAATATAATTTTAATAGAGAAAATAATTTTTTTCCCAAGTTATTATGGCCTTGTTTTCATCAGCAATAAGGGTTAAACACAGTAGTTTGTCTAATTAAGCACTCGATGTTATTTTCTTAGTAGTAACTTAAAATAATATTTTATGTATCGAATATTTAAACTACAGACCCTCAAATTTAAACGGTTTACTAAGAGTCACAGAGGTATTTTCATTTTTCATGAAAGATTTGATCACCTTAAAATTGTTATTATTGAAATTAAAAGAGGACAGAAATTACCAAATGCAAAATCCAATGGCATAAAATAATTACGGTTAAGTCGCGGACTAAGTCACTCCATTTAAAGTGTTTCGCGGCTCTGTCCAAAATTATGATATAATTCTTGTAATGCCCCATCACTCCCAGGGTAAAATAACCTACATAATAATTCATGTTCTTGAATTATCATAGCACAGTGATGTTTGAAGGTTACGTCCATGAACCGGCATACCCTCGACAATATTTGGGTCCCTCAACCCCTTCGTTATCTGCTGGCCATCACATATGTCACGTAAAAACACGCTCATCCAACCGATTGTTGACATAGGTAGCTGGACGGGAGACAAGTAGGGGACTTGATCATCAAGCGGTGAGTTCGCGTGTATTAGCGATGAAGAAGCGATGTCCACGTCCTCGTCCTCCTCTACCTCCACCACTTTCTCCTTCCCTTTGCCCTTGCCCTTGCTCTTTCCGCCCAACTGATGCTTCATGAATGCGTACATATGGAAAACTTGTAATACTAATCGTCTTTTCGTAATTAATCACTCAATATCATAGTGTTGTAGTTTGGGGGAATAAAAAAATTCATGAGAAAAAGTTTTGCAGAGAGAAATATTTTTCTCGGAGAGAAATAGTTTTTCTATGTGCCAAAAACAAACGCTAAAATCTAATTTATTAAAGATATTCTGAACGTTCTTGATTGTCAATGGGAAGAAGAATCATAGAGACGTTGGAGAGGTAGGTTGAAAAAGTGATTTCTTAATGAAAAATCAAATAATTCTTTGCCTAAAAAATTAACTACAAACACAGCCTAAGCCTAGGACATGGATTGAGTCGATCGGGAAGCGATGCACATGTGAACTTTGACTCAATAAATTCTTTCACCCAATACATATAAAAATCTAATTCTCAAAGAACTTGGCCATTAATTTTAAAATAAATATAGATATACTTACACTAATTTATTCTTCCCAACCGATGTGGGACTAATGTGTACTGATTTCATGAGAAAAAAATATAAAAACTAAGGAGACACATGGCAACCACAATGATAAGGTATCTCTGTTTTAAATTTATGTATAATTGTTTTATCCTTTAAACTGTCTCCGATGTCTAATTCCATTATTTGGTCCAAGGCCCCACAAATTGGCTATGTAACTCATGTTTCACCCCCTTTAAAAAAAAATCCTAATACATCTTCATACATAGCAAAGGATATATTCCCATGGATTAAATCTAATAACTCCACTTTCTACTTTTCAGTGATTGAGAAAGATAAATACTTATCGTATACCAACTCTTTCAATCTTATCCAATTTGTTGTCATATCCTCATAACCAAAATGAGCTATTAACACCATCTACCATCAATGGTTGAAATGTTAAAAACTAGAATTTTATACATATATAGTGGAATGTTAAATGTTACATTATATATTAAACGTTATTGTAAAAATATTAATATTTAGAAACACTATATATATATATATACTAGCGGATGCCCGTGCCGAGGGCACGGGGATAAATTTTCCCCCGTAATAAAACCCAATCCATAATTACCGCCTTTTTAAAACAAAACGATTTTTTTTTTTTAAATACATTTTTTTTTAATTTTTTAAAAATATTTAATTAAAAAAATAATTTAATAGCATGTATTTAAAACATAATAGTATAATAGTATATTAGTAGTACAATAGTATAATAGTAGTATAGTATATATAATAATATAAATTTAATATGTATGCTATTTTACCTTTTAGCATGATATTTTATGCACCCATGGAAGATATGAAACATCATGCATAAAAAGGTGAAAATATCATACATATATTTTGGCATCAACATCACCTGTCTTATATATATCTATATATTATATGAGAGGGGGGTGTTTTACTGTTCCAAAAAATTAACGATTGAGATCGAATTTTTTGGATCGATCTAAGGGTTACAGATTGTGCCATGTCAGATTGTATCATTGTGACATGGCAAATTGGAAAAAAACACGCGTGAGAACAAAGACAAACCCTAACCCCCCCCCCCCCCCCGTTCTATTCTATCTCACTCATCTCTTCTCTACACAAACAACGAAATCCCCCAACCCTATCCTCTGCCGCCGCCCTATCCTCCAACCCTATCCTCTCTCTCCCTCTCCGGTTCCTGCCGTCGCCGTATCCTCTCTCTCCCTCTTCGGTTGCTGCCGCCTCCCTATCCACATCTTCTCCGGTTGCTGCCTCCTACCCACGCTACCTCCTACTCCGCCCTATCCTCTCTCTCCCTCTCCGGTTGTTGCTGCCGCCGCCCTATCCGCCACATTCTCCGGTTGTTGCCTCCTACTCCGAAAATGTCAGACTCTCTCCGGTCTCCTAGGTACAAGATAGGGGCCTCCTTTTGGTTTATTTGCTTTTTTTCTAGGGTTTCTATTCCTATTGTTTGATGTCAAGAGATTGATTAATTATACCTTCTCACCAATAGGAATCGCTGCATCATTTTTTTTGTTAGATCTTCTTCAAGTGACCATTTTTCTCCAAATCAGGTTTGAGGAGATTTGGTTTGTGGTATACTCTGTATTTTCTGTTTGGATATATGGAATTCCCTATTTGGATCTTCTTCAAGTGACCATACAAAGGTTATTTTTTTTCAACTCCGAAAAATATGAATTGATAATTAAATTTTTATATACAAAATTTTGTAGCTTCTGTATATTTGAATTCTTAATTTAATATGTGAATTATTAATTTGTCTTCATGTTTGAAATAATTAGGTTGTTTGGTACTAGTTTTTTTCCCCATTTGAACCTTTGTAATATGAATAAAAAGGCTAGCTTCAGGTATTCTCTCAACTTCTCACTCACGTATACACACACACGCCTCTATCTCGGCCTTCCCACCGCCTCTGCCTCACACGCATACGCACACACACTCGCACGTACACACACTCACGCACACACACCTCTATTTATAACTCTTTTTTTTGCAACAGGTATATTAGGTGGGTTCTCTAATGAGGTTTGAATTTTTTAACCGGGAAACCTTAAAGACTTTGCTATTTTGTTCGTTTATATTGTTCAATTTTTTCACTTTTACAACATCTACTTAGTTTGTTATCAAGACATAAGCCTTCCCGTCGGTGCTGTCGACCTCCACCCTCTCTTTTCTCGATTCCGCCGGTGCTGCCAACCTCTCCATCTCTCTCCCACAACAGCTGCAAACGAACGAGGTGTGTATTTAAAACCTCATGTGTTCCATGTTTGTTTATTTGTAATTTATTTTAGTTTCTTTATTAGTTCTTTGTTGTTAGTTAGTTTTATATTGTTAAAGTTTTAATATTTTAGATGTTATTGTTGTTTTGAGTTGAGCAATCATGAACATTATTTTAACTGTTAATTTATTTTTTAATTTGTTAGTTTATTTATTAACTTTTCATTTATTCTTTTTTCGCAGTGTTTATGTAGTTTTATTATACAACCTCGGTATAAATATCTCTCCAAAATTTGTTATTTGTGTTAGGGAGGACTCTAAAGGGCGAGATGCCGAAGAAGAACAACGAAGCCATAACATCTGAAAAGAATGTCGATAAGAAGGAATGGCAAATTAGTATGAGGTATAAATAGCAGCAACTCTAATATTGATAGAGCCGATATTAATAGCATCAGCAGCTAAATTGATGCACACACACGCATATACACATGCACATACACACACACACACACACACACACACACACACACATACACAGATCTGTCACGCACACACACGTGCACATAGACACACACGCACAAGTCTATTTTTGTCACACACGAACATATCTGTCTCTCACACACACGCATAAATCTGATGATGCGGATTAAAGCTTCAATTGGAGATTTTGAATGCAGACTGAATCTTACAAAGTGCTTAATTTTTCATTTAATTTTTTTCTCATTACGTGTTCTGCAAATATAATGTGTGCAAGTGATTTTTTCTCATTTGTTGTTTTTACAACCTGTGATTATATAATTGAGAAACTTGACAGTTCACTTGGATATGGCAGGTAGCCCAGAGGTTGCGACATATTTTTGTTAGAGCATAATCAGTATATTCAGGTAAGTTGAGTCATTTGGTAATTTTTTGAAAAACAATTGTAGAAACTTTGGATTACAATAGTTTTACACATTTTAGTAAGTTGGTTTCACTTATGATTTGAATTAGGAATTTATGGTCTTTTGCTTTTATGTCATTACATGAAATTTTCAAGATTCCCAAATTAATGTGATGACTCTATCGTAGAGATTTAAATCCTCAAAACTTATAGAATTACTAGCATTCATTTTAACCAACACCATTACACTGATCCAAATGAACGTATAAATATGTTATAATAACAGTAAAATATAAAAACTATTATATATATTATAATGATGTGATTACAGAGGGCACCATTGGTTGAGGCGAACCTCCCAGCATAGTAGACCTTATGTCATGAATGTCACCCATTTTCCAAGTAAGCCACCAATGTCATTTGTGTTTGCTTGAAAATTTGAAAGGAGATATTAGTTTTTTGCAGTTTTGAAATCGATTGAAATTTGTAAGACTTGGTATTTATTATATTGTTTTACTTTTTTACTTATTTGGCATCCACGAGCGACTTGAAGGTATGAAGCATGTATTTTACTTTAAGGTATCCACTAAATTGTTTTTTTTTTATAATGTTGGATAGTCCCTTGAGAAGGATGGATAGTCCAATAAACAAAGGAGACTTTGCCCAATTTTTTTAAAACTTTGACACTTTATTTTTTTTAAACAAAGAAATGTTCTCGCTAAATAGTATTTGCTTTTTTTTTCTTTTCATTTTGTCATATTTTTTATGATAGAGATCAAGTCTTATTTCCCTAAGATTGTCAACTCAGTATAAAAAATAATTGTAATACCCCGTATTTTTGGCTATATTTATTTTTTGGGATTAATTAATTAAATGAGAATTAATTGGAAATTAATCCGGATAAAATACTAGCGAGATGTGAGTTGGTATTTGACTATATTGAGTATATATGATTATAATTGAATATTGAATTATGATATTTGTCATGAGATTGATATACGGCAATTTGGTCATTTTATTAGGACGCGGGTGATAGTTGCGTTAGGATATAATTAAATTATTTATAAAAGTGAATTTAAATTCTATTAACCTTATGGTCGTTTTGAGTGAGCCAACGCGTCCGGAAGGGTCGAGATAGTCAGAAAACACTAGCCGGGGGTTTAGTTTGGGTTCCGGGGTATTTTTAGGCCATACCGGCATCTTATAAGGGTAATTTGGTAATATTGTATTTTTGGGATTTAATAATGACGAAAATTAAGAGTTTTTATCTTATTGGTAATTGACCCACTAAACCCACTAACCAACCCTTAATGACCCAATAAGCTACGGGGGTTATTAGATTAGGTTTCCAAAACTTTCCCAAAGAAAACCCTAGCCACCATAGCCACCTTTGGAGAAGAAAGCTTGTAGAGAGGGAATTCTGCAGAGAGAGAGAGATAACTTCAGCAAATCAACATCAAAATCAGAGATAAACTCAAGGCAAGTGATTTAATTTCGTTTAATTTCAGAGAATGCTTTTCCATGCGTAGGAATTTAATAAAGATTGAATTGTTCTTGGAGTGTTATGAAAACCCATGTATTTTGGAACTTAAAACTTGAAATCTTGAAGAGAAATTGCATGTAGAATGGTAGGTAGATGATTATTCTGATGATGTTAGATATTGGATGAAATTAAAACGGATTTAATTGGGTAAATTCATGATTATAAATTCTAGGGTTTATATTCTTGAAAAATTGGGGAAAAAGTGTAGAGACTTGAGGATTTAATGATGTTTAGGAGGAATTGATTTCTTAAAATATGTTAGTATGTGACCTAGGTACATTTAGGGATGATTAGAGACCTTAAACAATCGTTGGTTTGATGTTTAGATGAGTTTTGAAGAGATACAAATGGTGAAAAATGAAACTAGGGAAATCTGGGCTCGAAATTGGTCGTTCGTTAGAAGACCTCCCCAGGTCGTTCGAACGAGCTCGTTCGAACGAGCTTCTAACGAGTTGACCAGTCGCTTCTAACGAGAGGAAATTTCATTCGATACCTTCGTTCAAACGAGATCTCGTTAGAAGGCACTTCGTTCGAACGAACTGAATCTCGTTCGAACCGCCTCGTTCGAACGAGACTTCGAACGAGTTGACAGTTTAGGCCTTTTTGGCCTGTTTTGATTTTGGGAGTCCCGTAAACTTGTTCGAGTTTAGAGATAACATTCCTTTGATGATGTATTGGTATACTTGGGACATTTTGGATATAATGAGGAGTAAACTATATAATTGTGGAACGAATCAAATGAACATTATGGATTGAGACGTGAGTGCCTACTACGACGTGAGAATAAATTATGGCGCATATAGATATGGACCGGGATTATATAAGTTGTATATATATTATATGTTGGTACTAGAATGAGAAATGTACTACTATTAAACTACGGTAATTACTAAGATGCGTGTTTACTTAGTATTGGTATATGATTTGTGTGTATGACATACCTACCATACTTGCTATCACGGGAGGTTTGTGTTCGCTTAGGGCCCTCTAATACTTGTGTTGCCCGGATTTAGACTGGTTACCTTGATGAACATAGGTCAGAGAAAGACTTATTGGGATGTTAATAAGTCCGCTGATCGTGGGAGCGTAGGTATGTGCGTGACCCATGTGATGTGACTGTGTTCGCCTCCACTGTTTGTGATTTGTGTTATCTGAATGATTCCTGAGAGATTCGGAATGCGTGATCCTTATGTACGTGATGTACCAGGATGGATAGAAGAGTGCACCACAGCTTAGTCTCGGGGTGCTTGTATTGTATATTTATGGGGTGAATAATATACACTTAGTAAAATGAGAACTTTCATATGGTATTTTGTGTATAATATGGAAATGTTGCGAGTTTATATAAAGGGATAACCTAAAACGAATTGTGTTGCTTAATTGAGAATCGGAATTTACGTTAAGCCCCTATTTAATTGAGATCGTTATAATGTTAATGGGAACCGAGTAATAAGGGTAGAACCTATGACAGTCTAGCTAGATATGATGTCACTTAGCTAGTGGTTTGTGTCATTTTAGATGGGTACTTACGTTAGGAGTGCACAGTTAGACGAGAGGTGAGAATTTCATGTGAGTGCACGTCCTAACATGTACTTTGCATTTAATGTTTTAAATGTTTTTAAAGCACTTGCAGGTTTTTAAACTATCTCCACATTCGGGCTCTGACCCGTTTGCTTTCAAATCTATTTTCTTGTAAAACCATTTTAGGTGCCCAGCCACAAGGACACCATGCATAGGATACTCATTCAGGTGACGAGCTGTAGCTGTTTGTGGAAGCTACAGGGATTTGCTTTTAGGCGCTTCTATCATTTGGATTCCATATTCAGTATTCTTCAGTTGTAGGGCATGTTGCCCAAATTTTATTGGAGACATTTTCATTTCAGTTTTTAGACTTTGGCATGTATTGATTTAGTATTTAGTTTAGTTATTTCAGTTTGTGGTATTGTAGTGAGGAGTTTTCCTCCAGACTTTATTTACATTATGTGATGGTTATTCTATTTACTTCGTTATGGTGAATGGTGTTATTATTCTTCATTACACTTGTTGCACGTTAATCAGACTTAATTTAAAATTTGACAACTTACTTTTTAAATACTAGGTGGTTAGTAATAATAAAATGTTTTCGACAGTGATGCTATTAACTGAGCCAACTAGGCATTTTGATTTAATTTAATAAAGGAGTAGCTACCCGGTATTTAATTAGTTGGGGTGTCACAATAATAAGCATAATTAAGGTCACTCCCATCTCTTCATATATTTTGCAATCTATTTCATAGATTTTTTTTTATTTCATTCATCTACATATTTTTGTTCGTTCATATGTCAATTAAAACCTTTTTTGTTATTCCATTAATGATTAGTTTTATTTCTATAATGTTTTAATGCTATATGTGAATTAATGAATAGTTTTAATGCTATATGTGAATTAAAACCTTCATATGTGAATTCATTCCTCCTTATGTGGTTAAATGTCATCCCTAACATGATAAAAGTATCAGCAAGACTCTAACATCAATACCAATCTGCCTATATTGCAAATTGTACCTTCTTCCATTTTACATCGGGTAGTAATTTAGATCAATTAGTCTGCTAATATTCATTGTGACGTTTCATATTGCAACTGGCAGTGATGTTTCAAATATTTGGCAGTGGTATTTTAAATATGTAGGTTTCTCTGTTTTCATATGTGTAGGTTCAACCAATTAATAGCGATACCCGTGTCAATCAACATGCGAAGGGATAAGAAAACGTGCCACTGACTGAGGTATTGTTTCATTGCATCCCATTGTATTGTGCAATTATATCTTCACAGGTTGTGGGGAAACCGAACATTTAATAGACATGACCTGCAAAATTTAATTGATTCTGGAATGTCATTCACTTAAAATCTATGAGTTGGGTTTCAAAAATATTGTGCTTTTGGGGTGTGTTGAGTTAACTAAATTGTCAATAGGCCTCCTCCACTACCACATGTCAAGTTAGTTTACATCTTTGTTACTTCTCTCCTCCTTTATGGGCTAATTTATTGGATTTCTGATGGTCAATTTATATATGGTTGCAACGATGCTAAACTCCGATTATTTTAGTATATTTGATTGGTTGAATGCTAAACTTTGTTTTGCAGATAGGAGAAGAAAGGATAGGCTCATAATAGCAAGTACAGTTTTTTATTTTTTCCCTTTCTCACTCTACTCTATAGTATACAATACACATGTAATCTATATTTTAGGGTTTGTTTATGAGGTTTTTTTCTGTCTTTTGTATAAGATAGTTTGATCAACAAGTGTTTTTCACTACTATCGTAGTTTTACATTTTTTTGCGTATGTTATTGACAAAGATTTATTTAAGGTGCTTGCTTGCCCATATTGGTCTCTCATATGTTGCAACATTTTTTTATAGAATCTGTCATCTATATTGATTTACTCAACTTTGTTTGTTTCTAACCAAGGTGAATAAATCCCACATATAGGAAGATGGGATGAGCACGAGAGTGCGCGAATAAATCCCACATGTAGGCTCTATAGCAGCAGTTAACTCTATAGCAGGCCCTGTAGCATACCAAGAAGCAGCCATTGATTTATTTGATTCGAGTTCAACTTCAATCGTGGTCATTGTCGGTTCTTGGCTACTCCATATGCTATTGTTGCAAGTCTGACATCGCTTCTTGAAGCCACTGCTACCCTCATCCCGCTGCCGCAAAAAAGGTAATCTCTCCCACACATGTTCTCACTTACAATTTTTTTGGAAAAATTATTTTTTTCTTAGTTTTGCCGTTGCAGTTTCAGTTTTGTTGTTTCGATTCTTCATCTTTGGTAGAATATCTCAATATTGCATTTCATGTTTCTCGAGCTCAAGAGGTGGGCTGATTTAAATTTTGTTGGCTATGAATTGCATCAGGTATGCAGTAGTAGTAGGTGGACATTTGGGGGGGGGGGGGGGGAAGCAACAGGTAGGGGTGATTTGGGGGGGGGGGGGGGTGACTGCTGATGGGCACCAATAGGTAAGGGGTGATGGCAGGGGTTGAGTGGTGGCGGCTTGGGGTGACAGGTGGGTCGGAGAGGGGGGCAAAAGCAGGTAGGGGATGATGGGAAGCAAAAGGTGGGTGTGTGGGAGGGGGGGGAGGCAGCAACAGGTGGGGGTGGGGTGGGGGAGGCCGCATCAGGTGAAAGCATTGAAGGATAAAATTATTTGCTCAGGTTTGCTCACATCAGATTTCAGTTTATATATTTATTTTTTTTAGATGTTTTTTCCATTGAAGCTTTTGTTAGGCGATTTTTTTTTATATTTTTAGATTTGTCATTATCCCTTGAGAATGGTGGATAGTCCAATAAACAATGGAGACTCTGTCCAATTTTTTTAAAACTTTGACACTTTGTTTTTTTTTAGACAATGAGAATTCATTTGATGAATATTAACTATTTGAATATTGTTGGACAATTTGCTGTTTCTTAAGCATGGTGAATAGTTTATCAACAAAGGAGATTGTGACCAATTGTTATAAATTACTCTTTTTTTGTTAGGAACGATATTTTTACCGTTTTGCAATTACGTACTTCGAAAATTTTCGTCGTTTTGTAATTACGTGCTTTCGAAATTTTCGCCGTGCCTTCAAGCACGGGCATTCCGCTAGTATATATATATTAGTAACTATTATAAGAACTAGCTTGTAACCCGTGTGATGCGCGGGCGATAAAAATAAGCATATCATATACTTATTGTCATATACTCGAACGTTGATATAGTTTTATAGTTGTTACCGAATATAAAATTTAATTATGGTGATGGATTGGGACATTTTGTGTTAGATCAATTATTGAAAAGAGATCAACATTCCACACTTTTTACTTAGTTTGGTCTATGAAAAATAGAAAGGGACTAAACTTTTAGTATATGGATTTAGTGCTAATGTCAACTCTTCATTGCCTTATCGCTTGGATGAATACCAAGCGAACTTTGGAATGTGACAATGTATAATAGATCAAGAAGCATGAAAATGACTTTAGTAAATATAATTTTTGTTGTAATAACTTTAATTACAATTTTTTATATTTATAAACAAATAATGAAATTGAAATATATTACACCTTTTCTAGTTTATAAATGTTTCCTGTAGCATAAGATATTAATTAAAAATCACAGTTGGATATAATATCTTACAAATATCAAGGTTTTTTCACACATCATAGAATAAAAAAGGCATTATTTGATATTGTTGAGAGGAACTAATTGTAAAGAGATGGTAGATATGTATTAGAAACTAAATACAATCGAAAAATATGTAGTTTTATTTTGTTTTCATTTTTTTGTTTTTCATGTTCATTTTCAGTAGGATTCGCTAATTGTGTATTTGGATCATATTTTGCCCTGACACGACATGACACGTTAATGTTTTGTACAACACGAACATGACACGAAGTCGTATTTTTTTAGTAACCACGAACACGACCCACCTAAAAAACGGCATACATGTTAACACGATTCATTTTTTCCCACCCAATTGAACACGCCAAACATGAAAAACACGACTAATTAACCTATTTTTTGCCCAATTTCGCTCTCATTTTTCATCCTAAATTAATTTTCATCGCTTTAATGTAAATCGAAATCTATCATTTTTGCATTTTGAAGACATATTTCTAAATATTAACCGAAATATAAATGCTTACATATCTCATTATCAAGAGTCTTGAAAGTCTTATTAAAGTAACAAAAAAGCATCATCCATCGCAAAAAGTTGTTTCCCAAACTCTACCAGTTGTCATTCATCTCAAAACAACACATCTTCTTGCTATAACCGTCAGAAATAATCATCCATGCATTAATTTAAAAAAGAATAATACTATACTCCCCGATTTTTGTTCCCGAAACCAAACCAACTGCTGAGTTGGCTTGGGCCCCACATGTAACTTTCTACACTTTTTTTTTTGTGAAAATAGGAAAGAAAAACTTTCTACACTTTCTACACTTTTAAGCAGCCCTCAAAGAAAAAGTAAGAAATGACAAAAGAAGTCCAATTCAGATAAAAAAAAAATGGCGGCAATCCCTTTCTACTGTTAAAGCAACAAAGCTCAAGTTTGTCTCCATTATTAAACAACCAAAGCTCAAACACTTGGATCATTATTTAGGTATGTAATCAATACTTTGTTTTTCCAATATTATTAGTCTTTACTTTTTTTTGAACGGAAAAAAGAAAAAATTACAAATATTGTGCTATTTTATGTCATGTATAAATTTAGGTAAGTTATTAAAACTTTTTTTTCCAATATTACTAGTCTTCACTTTTTTTGTTTTTTTTTTAAAGGAGAAAAAAAAAAAGAAAAAGAAAAAATTACAGGTATTGTGTCATGAATAAATTTAGGTAAGTTATTAATACTATTTTTTTTCAATATTACTTGTCTTCACTTTTTTTTTGAAAGGGGAAAAAGAAAAAAAAAATTACAAGTATTGTGTCATGAATAAATTTAGGTAAGTTATTAATACTCTTTTTTTTCCCAATATTACTAGTCTTCACTTTTTTTTTGGAAAGGAAAAAAAGAAAAAATTACAATTTTTGTGTCATGTATAACTGCATTTAAAAACAATTATAACCTCTTAAACTTTTTGTATTCTGTTAACTTTTTTTATCCAGAATTGATTTTTTTTCTATATATATATATATATATAGGTGTCTTTTGGCAATGGAAGAAGATGTTACAGGTTACTTTGTAAATGGGAATGAAGTGGATGAAACAACCGCGGAAGAAAAAATTGAGGAGCCAAAAATTGGTATGATATTTAACTCCATTGATGAGATTTATAATTTTTATAGAATATATGGCAAGAACATGGGTTTTGGCATTTCTAGAAGAACATCGCGTAAAGATAAAAATGGGGAGTTGAGATATGTGACTTTTACTTGTGCACGTGAAGGAAAGTCAAAGTGCAATAGTAGTAATCCTATTAACCCGCACTCGATTTCAAAAATGGATTGCAAAGCTAGGGTTTGTGTTACTCTTTGTGTTGATGAAAAGTGGGCAATTACGTCTACGGTTCTTGAGCACAATCATATATTGAGTCCATCAAAATCAAGATATTATAGAGGTCAAAGGGTTATTTTACCTCATGTAAAGAGGAAACTTGAAATGAATGATAGGGCCGGGATTCGGATGAATAAAAGTTTTAATTCGTTTGTAATTGAGTCTGGGGGACATGAGAATCTTTCATTTCAGGAGAAAGATTATAGAAACTACATTGATAAAGTTCGGCGTTTAAGACTTGGGGAAGGAGATGCTACCGCAATTCTTAATTATTTTTCAAAAATGCAAAGTTACAATTCTGATTTCTTTTATGCAATTGATGTGGACAATGAGAGTCGATTGAGGAATGTATTTTGGGCGGATGCAAGAAGTAGGGCTGCAGTCAAAGAATTTGGGGATGTCATTACATTTGACACTACTTATTTGACAAATAAATATGATATGCCATTCGCTCCTTTTGTTGGGGTAAACCATCATGGGCAATCGGTGTTGTTGGGTTGTGGATTGATATCAAATGAAGATGTTAACACATTTAAGTGGCTATTCGAGTCTTGGCTTACTTGTATGTCTAGATCTCATCCTAATGCAATTATTACGGATCAAGACAAAACCATGAAAAGTGCTATAGAGATTGTGTTTCCTAATACACGACATCGGTGGTGTTTGTGGCACATTATGAAAAAGTTGCCTGAAAAATTGAGAGGGCACAAAGAATATGAATCCATAAAATTCCATTTGCAAACTATTGTTTATGATTCCTTAACGGTTGCAGAATTTGAAGAAAGTTGGTACCAATTCATTATGAAATATAACCTTGAAGACAATGATTGGTTGCATGGATTATATGAGGAGAGACATCGTTGGGTACCTACTTTTGTGAGAGACATATTTTGGGCTGGAATGTCAATCACACAACGTAGTGAGAGCATGAATGACTTTTTTGATGGCTATGTCAATGCTAAAACCTCCTTAAAACAATTTGTGGAACAATATGATAATGCTTTGAGACATAAAGTTGAAAAAGAAAATCAATAAGACTTTAACTCATTCAACTCATCTATCCCTTCCATAACTCGCTATGATATGGAGAAACAATTTCAAAGTGCCTATACGACTACAAAGTTTAAAGAGGTCCAACAAGAGTTAGTAGGAAAAATGTATTGTGAGCTAGGAGTATCGTCGTGTAAAGGGGTGGGCGTTCTAGAATTTGAAGTAATGGAGGATGTGCCTTTTGGTAGAAGTCTTCGTCGCGCTACTTTTAAAGTTTCCTTGAATGAAGATGCTGAAAATGTTAATTGTAATTGTCGGTTGTTTCAGTTTAGAGGAATATTGTGTAGGCATGCCATTACGGTGTTAATTCATAGAAATATGTATAAAGTACCAGAGAAGTACATCTTTAAAAGATGGGATAAAACAATCAAACGATGTCACACCAAAGTTAAAGTTAGTTATAGCGATTGGTCCGCAAATCCCGAATCACGACGCTTTGATGAGATGTGTAATGCTTTCTACGAGGTGGCGGATTTAGCAACCAATTGTAAAGACAAGTGTGAAAAGGTTATGGCATGGATACATCATTTGAAAGATGATTTGATAGCTAATTTTTGCGAAAACAATGAGTCGGATTCAAAAAAGGGCAACAATGTAACTTTATGTGGAGTAGATATGTGTGCGACCAATGAAAGCAAAATGGTACATTCACCGATGGTAGTGCGAAGTAAAGGACGACCACCATGTAAGAGGAAGCAACCTATAGTTGAAAAGATTGTAAAGGGAAAAATCAATAGTAGGAAAAGAAAGGAAAATCCACCTACTAAGGTATTTATTTTCTTTGATTTGTGTTAATACTTAATATTCTTTATTCTTTAATATTGTTGTTCTCGTTGAAACACCAATTCATTTTATAGGTTTGTCACATTGAAGAACCTGAGAAAGTTTCACATACCTTTAATTTTATGGGAACACAAGAGAGTTCAAACTTGAAGGTAAAGTTTGCTACACGTGTTATATTTATTTAATTCATAAGTAATGCTTACAATTAATATGAACTAATATTTTTGTGTATGCTTTAGGATTCGGAATTGCCTGAGTCATATGATGGTGTTAGAGAATGTCAAGAAATGCTTGCACAATCACATTTATTGGGGCAACCGAGTATGCTACAAAACAATGAGCAACCGAGGATGCTTGACATCCTACAAGGATTTGATGTGCTACAAGGGATTGACATGCAATCTTCCATTTATGGCACGACACCGATGTTTCCTACTAGTTACACTCGACTATTTAGAGCGCACGACAAAGATTGTTGAGCTTATCAAACTTTGTTTATTAAAAAAAAAATTGTTGCGGCATGTAATATCTCAAGACCTTTATTTTCTTGGGTTATGTTATTTTTTGGGTGGTGCGATTTCAGTTTCTTGGGTAATGTTATTTTTTGGGGGTGCAATTTGAATTTGCATGGAATGAAGTGGAATTATGAAATATTAGTACAATTCAGTTGTTTGTATGATTATGTTATTTTTTGGGGATACAATTTCAATTTGTATGAATTAAAGTGGTATTAAAAAAATAGTATTACATGTCTTATTTTGCTGTTTGATTTTTTGCTGTTTGGTTTTTCAAGAGTTTGTTGTTTGATTTTTTTGCTGCTGTAGTAAATAAAGGGAATGCTCTTTATACAGGGGATAACAAAAAAGGATGCTCTGTTTTTTACTGTTTGTCCAACTATAAAGGGGATAACATAAAATAATATTACATCATTTGTCCAGCTAAGCTTTCGGTATGAGATGGGGAAATGAGTTTCGGGAAGTGTAGCACCACTCTTTAAAAAAACTCAAATCAAACCATTCGGTACAAACCCTCAAATCAAATGTATTATAAATTGGGTACAAACCGTATTATAAAGATTTGCAAAAAAAAAAAAAAAAAAAACTTTGAATCAAATCGCAATATATAAATTTGTAGAAAAAACCTTTAAATCATTCAAAGATTTCAAAAAAAAAATGGACATGTTTATATAAAAGTATTTTTTTTAACGCACATTATTTTTATAATTTTTTTATATTTAAAATATGTACGTTGTTAAAAATTATTTTTAAAACAATTTTTTTAAAATTGTGTTTATAAAAAAATATCTATTTTTATATGAATAAATATGTACACGTTATTCTAACTATTTAATATATATAAAAATTTACGATATCTATAAAAAAAAACTTCTTAAGTGGTTTTCTGTAAATAAAAACGAAAAAAAAACTATTTTAAAAGTATAAAAAATAGTTAAAATTGCGTACAGTTATTTCATTTTAAAAACACGTAAATAAATTGTTTTTATACGATTTTTTTTAAAAAGGAGTTAAAAATATGTAGAGTTAATGTAAAAACAATTTTCATTAAAACAAAAAAAAAAGTTAAAAGTATGTACAGTTTTGAGGTGACGTTTCTTAAAACGTTTATGGAAAAAACTAAATACGTACATTTTTTCATAAAAATTAGCAAAAATACATATCATTATAACACTATTTGTTTTAAAACTGAAGCGTTAAAAATTATTTTTATATGTTGTAAATAGTTTTTTAAATAACTTTTTTACAATTATTAATGTATGTTAATGAAAAATATATATTATAAAATATGAATGGGTACGGCTAAACCCACTCCTCACATTCTTAAGACTAGGCCTGTAAATTGAGCGCCCGAGGCTCAAAGCTCGCCTGTTCGGCCCGCTATTTTCGGGTCGAGCTTTATTTGAGTTTGAGCCGAGCCGAGCCTGAGCCAAAATTTCAAGCCCAAATGAATTTCGGGCCGAGCTTGAGCCGAATCTTGCCAAGCCCGAATTGGGCCCGAAGCCCGAACTTTATATTTATAAATAAATAATTTATATAATATAACATATTTATGTTGACATTGTTTAATTAGGTTTCGTTCTTTTATTTCATTTACTACTTTTTAGAAAAAAAATCATTTGTCATAATACATTAGATTACATGTAGTTTTCAATTTTGTGATTTTATTGTTAATCTCATTATGGGTATTTGATTTAATAATTGCTCAAGTCACGATAGGCCTTTGTTAGTGATCAAATTTTGCTAAATGTATGAAATTTAATAAGCATTTGTAGGTTTTCACTATTATTTCCCTTGTTTTAATTTAATACATTTCGTAATTATATATTTTATTTCATGAAATATCAATTAGATTTTAATGTGTAATTTTGCCCATGATGGAAATACAAGAAAAAAAATTAATTCAAACTTTTTTAACAAAAAAAGTTGAAATCGGACCTGCCCGAAATCGGGCCCGAAGCCCGTAATATATATGAGTCGAGTTCGGGCCTAGGTGGAAAAAAATAATTCGGACCGAACTCGGGCTTGAGCATGGGTAAGTGAGTTCGGGCGAGCCTGAGCAGCCCCAAATCCAGCTTACCCAGCCCAATTTACAGCGCTACTTAAGACACTCCAAAAAAAAAAAAATTAAGACAAAAGTACCCTTTATTCTAATGTCATCAAACAAACACCATTTCATCCTAAAACCATATCTCCAAACAAAGACCATACTTATACCCAAAAACAATGCCCATCATATAGGACAAAATAAAATGGTCCCACTTATATCTTTTAAAAGGGTAAACTAAAAAAATAGAAAAATAATCCAAACAACCCGTGAAAATATTATTTTTGTCAAATAACATTAAATATTTTTATTTATGAAAAATAAGCACTCAAAATGTTATTAATTGAAAAAAAACAATTAATTTTTTTTCTTGGTACACAAACACTGAAAAATATTATTTTTAGCAAAAAAATACTTTTTTTTTTATTTTTGGAAAACAAACAAGGAAAATATTATTTTTAGCAAAAAAAACACTTAATATTTTTCTTTTTGACAAACAAACACTAAAGATATTGTTTTTGATAAAAAATACTGAATTTCTTTTGGGGCACACGAACACTGGAAATATTATTTTTAGAAAAAAACAACTTCTTAACTGTTTAAAAAAAAATAAGGAATATAAAATGTAAATTGTTTATAACTGTTTCAATAAAAATTTAAAATCTATATTTTTAATAAAAATATGTTTTTTTAAAAACAAAACTATTCTAATAAGAAATTATTTTCCACGAAACTTCAAAAATGTTGTTCCCAAAAATCTATCAAATATTTTCCACGAAATTTCAAAAATGCAGTCCCCAAAGCATAGTGTCCAAAATATGCACACGCACAAAAAAAATTTGTCACAAATTGCAATCATATGAATAAAATTCAATAATTCTAAAATAGTTACTATTTTTAATAAAGAGTTTTAATTTTGAAAGCCAAAACCTCTCAAATGTACCCAGAATAATTTTTAATAAAGAATTTTTAAAAAAAAATATGTTTAAAAATAAGGCGTGCCACGGGCGCGAACCTTTAAAAACTAAAGAATATTGGGTAAATAGGTGTTTGGGGGACAAATATTAAGTTGTTTTTTTTGCGGAACAAATGTTTGTTTGTCAAAACGAAAATATTAAGTTATTTTTTGCTAAAAAAAATATTTTCACTGTTTATTTGCCAAAAACAAAATGATTTAATAATTTTTTTGCTAAAAATAATATTTTCTAGTGTTTGTGTGCCAAAAAAAAATCCCGTGTTTTTTTTCAATTAATAACATCCTGGGTGCTTATTTGTCAAAAATTAAAATATTTAATTTTTTTTTACAAAAATAATATTTTCACACTTTTTATGGCTTGAATAAAAATATTTAAAAAAAATTGAGTTTAAAAATAAGACGTGCCACTAACGCGGACCTTTAAAAATAAGATTCTCAAAATATTTGTCAAATATTTTCACGCTTTTTATTTGTGTTTAAAAATAAGGTCCCCACAATTTTTGGGCCAATATGATGACCTTGTGTTTTGATGAAAAAAAGAGTCATTGTAAATTATAAAGGTAACAGAGTAATTGTATAAATTTTTGAAGTGTCTAAAGAATTGCATGAACCGCTAATAACTATACCCAATATGAATGTAATAAGTATACATATTAATATATTTATAATACTCGATGTATATATCAAACATATAAACATATGTTTATGCTACAAGAAATGAAGATTATTAACTTTGTCTTTTGTGTAAAAGTTAATGGAACGTTCTTCACTTTCATCTTCTTTATCCTAATTTTTCCACCCTACAATCATTAACTTTGAATTAATGGCAGCACCAATCTCATTTGTATATGTGGTGGCCAAGGTTATGTTAATGTCTCTTTAACAATAAAGGCTATATAAAATATTTCTCCATACTTTCAAACCTTTCATGATAATTAAAATTTGTTAATCAAGGATGTTTACAAATAATCCTTTCAAATTTGTAAATCAAGGATCTTAGGAAGACTAATTCTAGCTAAAGAAAAACATTAGAGAGGTTTATGGGTCCATGTGAAAATTAATAATTAATATTGGAAATTAAAATTTTAATTTCAATTGTACTAAAATCCAAAATTATAAATTCTCCATTTAAATGGTTTTAATAGATATCAGATTATTAATTAGGCATGTGATAAATGAAATATTAAAAGATTGGGTTAGTTCCTATTTTTAGGTCACTTGATGGTTAGTTAAAGCTTTAAAATGAGTCCTACCTTGAATAGAAATTTCTACACTCTTTCCCTTATATATAGATTGATCTTGCACCATCTAGAGTCATTTCATAACACACTATTATCTAAGATGAAAGAGAAAATTCGAAATTTATTTTTTCATATTTTCTCAAATTTTGGACACACACAAGTCACATATCTAGGTTGTTTTTTCAAGAGGTTCAAAACATCAATACATAGGAGCATTCAAGTCACCATCCTCACACTAGCAATGAATAAAAGTTAGTATTCGAATCATAGTTATATAGCATAATTAAATATGTGATTGCATGAAGATAAAACATCCTGAAATTCATATCAAAACTGTTTAAACTCAGTATAACAAATTGGTTTATGTCTTAATTATAATTACAAAACAATCCTCAAGAATTCATGAAAAGCTCGAAAAACATGGAGGATTACACGAAAAGGCAGAGGCTTTTACAATTTTACTTCGAATTAATTAAGGATATGAATAAATCTTGAATGCAAGGGACATTGAATATTGAGGTGGGTTATTTCAAACTTATGCAATGGTGTGAAAATTTCTCTCCTACTCAATATGTTTTTTCTACATCTCATGTATGGGTGAGATTTTTAGATCTACATGATGAATTTTTCATCCTAGGTTATTGTTAGAAATATCTAGTGGTGTTGGTTCGTCTATTAGAATTAAGGGTGGTGATATTCGCACCCCAAAAAGTTCTCCAAAACACCACAAAAAACTCACTTTTATCTCCTTAAAACCACAAAAAGTAGCCGTGAAAATGTGTACTACGGCCAAGGTTAGCCGTGAAAATGAGCATCACGGTCTAACAGCCAAGGTTAGCCGTAAAATGAATACCACGGCAGAGTTAACCGTGAAAATTGATAACACGACCAAAGTTAACAGTGAAAATGAGTATCATAGCCAAAACTAACCGTGAGATTTTGTTAGGTAGAATAATAATAAAAAAAAAAATTACGATATTTTAAAGAAATTTTTGGGGTACGAATATCACCACCCAAATTAACCCATCAACTCTTGATAAGAAAAAAAATGGTCTTTTTGATAGAGTATTGATCGAAGTTGATTATTCCTATACCATGCCAAAAATAGTAGTCATTGAGGGAGAGAATTCTTTTATTCCCATCAAAATAAAGTTAGAAAATTTTCCATCCTTATATGATTGTTGTGGTTTTATGGGACACTTTATTCCAATAGAGAATTAAGGTAAAGGTCATGTTCCTTCTTATATTTAGATTTTTAGGACAATAATTTTTAAGTTTATAAATCTAGTCCCTGTGGTACAATAGCATTTATAAATCTAGTCCCTGTGCTACAATTGCCTTTACTTTTTTGGTCCACGCCAGTGGCACCATTTTTCATCATTTTTTTAGTACAAGGATTAAATTTATAAAATTATACGTAGTGTCTTATTTTTACAAACTTTAAGCATTATAAGGACCTTTTCCCAAAACCCCCATATTTCAAACTCTCAAATAATATTAGCCTCGGCATAAGGTTCATGTGGGTAGGAAAGTTATTGATTTGTAAAAATAAATGGAAAGAGGTTCAACATCATGAGGACTCTCAAAATATTTTGTTGAATTCAAATATACAACCTGATGTTGTTCCCCCATATAGCCTGACTCGCAAAAAATTCCGATAAACAAAATTCAAAAAAATTATATCACTCTACATGTTAGTTATTCTTTTGGATTATTGAGTTTTATTAGGTCTCTGCTTCAGCTGAATCAGATTGGAAAATACCCCTTCAGTAAAAAAAAATTGATTTTTTCGAAAATAAAATAATTATTCTGATTTTCGATCTGATTTTTCAAAAATTAAAAAAAAATCCGCATTCGGAGATATCGAAAAATCTGCAAAAATAAAAAAAAAAATCAAAAATTCACAAAATATTTTAAAAATTCAGAAATTTCAAAAATTCTAAAATTTCAAAAAAATAAATATTTGGATTTTGGATTACTTGAAATTCTCATTTCAAGGAAACAAAGAAAAGGGTTTAACCCAATATGTAAATACACGAGTACTTGGCCCATTTTTTCATTTGTATAGAAGTTAGGAGGATAATCTCATTTATAAAGCACACTTTGGAGATCTCATCCTCTCCCAACCGATGTGGGATATGAAAAAATTTTAAAAAATCGAAAAATAATTCGAAAAAATCGGATCGGCATATATTTTCGAAAAAATTGAAAAATCAAAAATTCAGAATTATTTTCGATCCATTTTTTTAGGAAAAATCGAAAAAATTGGAAAATCAAAAACCGACAAACTAAAGTTTCATTCCAAATTCGAAAAAATCAGATCGAAAATCGAAAAAATCGAAAGTTCGAATATAGCGCTAAGTTTTATTGTAAGGACATTTTTGTCCATTATCAATGTATTATGTCGCACGCCGTTACACCGTTGAAGAAATTCAAGAAATTTAAGATTCAACGGATCCGAATATCAAAAGAAGAAGAGGAATCATAGTCTGACAGCCGGACCGATCCGCTGAAATAAAAGAACCGATCCGACTAACCGGACCGGTCCGCCTAAAGACCCGGACCGATCCGCTTGTTTGTCAGAAGGCCAGTATACCCCGGACCGCAAGCGAACCGATGAAGCCTGGAAGCGAACCGATCCGATCATCAACGGACCGATCCGCCTCAGAATAAAATAACTGATCCGGTATATCGGACCGATCCGCCTCAGACCCGAATCGCTCCGCCTGGGATAAACTTCAACAGATCCTGTTCAGATTTTTAAGGCCCGAGACTTCTTATTAAACCCACTACGGGAAGTGGTTTTCTAAGACTTAAATACACGATTTTCAGAGTACAGAAAGCCCTAAGTCTTCACCTATTGAGCATCTAGACTCTAGGTATTTGATTCACACAAATTGCCAATCCTTTGTGAATCACTTTGCAACCCAGGAACGCATTCTTGCTGTTCACACCCTTGTGGAGAAGCCGTTCTCTTCTCCATTGCAGCCCTACTGGAAAGGGATAGTTCCAGCCGCCAGCGCTACTGGAAAGGGATAGTTCCAGCCGCGACTACAGAATCCGATACCTGAGGGTAATTCTTAGTCACCTGTATTTTCATTGTAATCCGAAATTGTATAGCCTACAATATTATAATGAAAATAAATGGTTTTGCCCCTTTAGGGGACTTTTCCTCAATTGCATGTGTTTGAATGTTCTTGCTTAGATTATCATCTTATTCAATCACATATTGTTGCATGTTTAGGGTTTGTTTGGGTTAAAAGGGTTTAATATATAATTTGCTCATTTGAACGCAAGCACATACGTTCTCAAATTGGTATCAGAGCAGGTTACGCTAATCTATCGCGTATTCCTATTTTTCGCAAAATTTTTCTAAAATATCAATTTTCTAAAAAAATTGATTTTAGAAAAAAGTGCGTGTTCAAATGGAGAAGTTATATAATAAAATGCTTGTTTTTGACGGGACAAATTATGCTTATTGGGAATCCCGAATGAAGTCGGCTTTAAAAGCCATTGATGAACGTGTCTGGATTTTAGTAGAAAGAGGGTGGACTCCTCCCTCCGTGACTGTTGATAATGTGATCAATTAGAAACCTGACACTTCTTGGACTGATGAAGAATTTAAATGGGCATCTTTTAATTCTAAGGGTCTAAGTGCTATTTCTGGGTCTGTCACACCTGATGAGTTCAAACGTATAATGACGTGCACCACGTCAAAAGAGGCATGGGATGTTTTATAACTCACCCATGAAGGAACTAATGCTGTAAAAGAATCTAAGTTGAAAAATTTGACAACTCAATTAGAAACCATCACCATGCATGAATCTGAATGCTTTGATGAATTTTATGCTAGACTTTCTGACATTGTTAATACTAGCTTTAATCTTGGTGAACATATTCCTAATGCTAGAGTTGTTAAAAAGATTATTCGTTCTTTGCCTAAGCGTTTTATCCCTAAAGTCACTGTGCTAAATTCTATGGGTAATTTAAATACGCTAAAATTGGAAGAACTTGTAGGAGATTTGCAAACTTATGAAATTGATATGTTCCCTAAAACTGCTAAATCTAAAGATAAGGGAATTGCTCTTAAAGCCCAAGAGACAAGGAGTGAGGGGTCGGCTAGAAAAAGGGTAGAGTCGTCTAGAAAGAAAGAGTCTGACACGTCAGATTCTGAGTGTGATTTTAACCTAGATGATTTGGCTCTTTTTGCTAGAAATTTCAAGAGGATTCTCAAATTTAAGAAAAATGGAAATTTTAAAGATAAAAAGAAATTTGAGAAAAATAAGTTTGAAAAGAAAAATGAAAAAGACTCCAAAAATCCTCCAAAGAAAGAAAGTGAGAGATGTTTTGAGTGCGATGGTAGGGGTCATAGAGCCTTTGAGTGTGCCAATCGTCTGAATAGAGAGAAAGGAAAAGTTGTCCTTAATGCTACCCTTAGTGACGACAGTGAGGTCGAGACGGTGGATTCAGGAGATGAGTCACCGCATGAGTGTAACTTCACCGCATTCATGGCCAGTCAAGTGAGCACTCCTAGTTCTCTTCACGACAATGAAGATGATGCTTCACAGGGACACCTCGATAGTGAGATTGATGTGAGTAAGGGGGAGGATGACTCAAGTGAGAGTGAGAGTGATATTCAACGCGCCTACGCTGAGTTATATTCTAAGTCATTTAAAACTAAAAAACGTAACAAAGCGCTAGTTCTTAAGATCACCGCCTTAGAGGAAGATTTAAGAAAGGCGAGAGAAAGAGAGTCCTCCACCTTCACCGCCCTGAGAGAGAGAGAATCTGCCTGTGACAAGAAAGAGAGTGTGTTTAGAGAAAGAGAGAGTGTTTCTGAGAAAGAGAGAGGGGAGTTGACTAAACAAGTGGCTAGTCTTACGAGTGAGCTCCATTCCTCCGTGGAGACTCGAAAGAAACTTGAAGCCCTTGTTGCCCAGCTGACTCATGATCTTGAGAAAGCATGGGAAGTCAAGGTTCAAATCGAGGACAGATCTGGAAAGATGGGAAAGATGCTCCTCGGCCCCGCGTTAGGTTTTGGTGATCGGCAAGGAATTGGTTATGATGGTGCCTCCACATACCAAATTGCACCTGGACCAGTTCCTGAGTTTACTACGAATCCCTATGGCCATCGTCAAAAACCTCGAAGGAGAGTTCGACCAAGAAAGGCAAACTAAGGTTCGCCTTTAACTGTACTCTTTTATACTTATTGCAAAAGAAAAGACCACCTTAGGAAGTCTTGCTATAGCATGGGTCAAACACGACATACTATTGCTCCACCACGTTATACTGATGAGTTTTCTAGTCTGAGAGAGCGAGTTGAGTTATTTGCTGCCACGTCCCAGAGTTTAATGAAAGAATTCCGACGGATGACTTTGCCGTTAGTGAATGCTTCTCACATTCCAGCTAAAACCAACAACAACAAAGGCAAACAAAAGGTCATCTCTGCATGGGTGCCTAAGAAAGATAAAAAGGCCTTTGTTGTTCATGTTGCTCTCAAAGCACATAATACCTCACAGTGGTATTTTGATAGTGGGTGCTCCAGACACATGACAGGTGATGCCTCATTTTTTACGACTCTTGAGGACTATCAGGATGGCAGAGTCACCTTTGGAGATGGGAGCAAGTCTAGTATTGTAGGACGAGGTACTGTCGAGTTACCTGGATTTCCTAAGCTAGAAGAGGTTTTGTACGTCAAAGGTTTGAAAGCAAACCTCCTCAGCATTAGCCAGCTGTGCGACGCTGACTTTGCAGTAAAGTTTGACCGGGATACTTGTAAAGTCTATAATCAGGCCAATAAACTATTAGTGCAAGGGGTGAGTACCGAGGATAATTGCTATGGGACTCAGCCCACATCCTCACTTGTCTGCAACAGCGCCACGATCACTCCTATGGATCTGTGGCACCAACGTCTAGGTCACGTGAACGTTAGAGATCTTAATCGTTTATCTAAAAAGGACCTAGTATGTGGCTTACCATCTCTTGGAAAGTCAACTTCGACCGTTTGTGGACCCTGTCAGTTGGGAAAACAAATTCGTAGTCCTCATAGGAAGTTACATTCCATTACCACCTCTCGTGTTCTTGAGTTGATTCACATGGATCTTATGGGTACCACTCGTACTGAGAGTCTAGGTGGTAAGAGGTATATCCTCGTGATGGTAGATGATTTCTCCAAGTACTCCATTGTAGGTTTTCTGAGAGAGAAATCCGATACTGTAGAATTTTTAACTACCAAGTGCCGTGTCCTACAAAATCAACACGGTGTCACTATTAACAGGATGCGTAGTGACAATGGCACTGAATTCACAGAAGCAAAGGTAGACCTTTACTGTGATAGCCTCGGGATCAAACATGAGTTTTCTGCTGTGAGAACTCCTCAGCAAAATGGGATTGTTGAGAGGAAGAATAGAATGATCCAAGAGATGGCTAGATCTATGCTTCTAGGTCGTAAAATTTCTAGGAGATTTTGGGCAGAGGCAGTGTCTACTGCATACCACACGGTGAATAGGGTGTATTTGCGTCCACACACTCTTCAGACTCCTTATGAGTTGTGGACTGGCAAGAAGCCCAACCTGGCATATTTCCGTATTTTTGGGAGTAAATGCTACATCCTACGGGATAGAGAGCAATTAGGAAAGTTCGACTCCCGGAGCGACGAGGGAATATTTCTAGGATATTCATCGACTAGCAGAGCGTATCGGGTTTTTAACCTGAAGAGCTCTAAGGTTATGGAATCAATAAACGTCACCGTGCAAGATGACGAACCTTCGACGGTTATTGATCCTAACCTTCAATGTTTGGATGAGGATTGTTCTGACAGTGATTTACCTTTTCCTCTCTCACACTCTGTGGACCCTACTCCTGTGTTAGGGGACACACCTGCTTGGTTTCGCAAGAGTCATTACCCGTCTGCCATTGTTGGCGATCCCACTCTAGGGGTCAAGACTCGTGCTCAGCTAGAGAATGTTGTTAGCCATCTTTACTACACGTCCAAAGTCGAGCCCAAGAACCATAAAGAAGCACTCAAGGATGAACATTGGATATCTGCTATGCAGGAGAAGTTGCTTCAGTTTAAAAAGAATAATGTCTGGGAACTTGTCCCCCGACCTAGTGAGACTAATTTGATAGGTACCCGGTGGATCTTCAAGAACAAAATGGATGAAAATGGTACCATAATTAAAAATAAGGCTAGGTTGGTCGCTCAAGGCTACACACAGATAGAGGGTGTAGACTTTGGGGAGACATTTGCTCCTGTTGCGAGGCTTGAGTTCGTCCGTCTTCTGCTCGCCATCGCATGTCATATGCGCTTCAAGTTATACTAGATGGATGTCAAGAGTGCCTTTCTGAATGGCATTCTACAGGAGGAGGTTTATGTGGAACAACCAAAAGGGTTTGAAGACCCTCAACACCCAGAGCACGTCTACTATCTTAGAAAAGCCTTGTATGGTTTGAAGCAAGCACCCCGTGCTTGGTACGAGAGGCTTACTTCCTATCTCTTAGCTCGTGGCTTCAAGAGAGGGGGAGTAGATATGACGTTGTTCGTCAGGAGAGATGACGGTGCTATTTTGGTTGCCCAGGTCTATGTGGACGACATAGTCTTTGGATCCACATGCTCCCAGCATGCTCACCACTTTGAGGAGGATATGAAAAGTGAGTTTGAGATGAGCATGGTTGGTGAGCTTACATTCTTCCTTGGTCTCTAGGTTCGTCAGCTAGAGGATGGGATGTTCATCTCCCAATCCAAGAATGCTAGAGACCTAGTGAAGAAATTTGGTTTAGACTCCGCTAAGCATGCACGTACACCTATGAGTACCACTACCATGCTTAGTAAGGACACTTCAGGCAAGGATGTAGAGCAAACCTTATATCGGAGTATGATAGGTAGTCTTCTCTAATTGACTGCCAGTCGTCCCGACATCGCCTTTAGTGTTGGAGTCTGTGCGCGATATCAGGCATCCCCGAAAGAGTCACATTTACTTACTCTAAAACGTATTATTAAATACGTGAGTGGGACTCTATCATACGGTATTTGGTATTCCTTTGATACCGACCGTTTGTCCGCCTATTCGGATGCCGATTGGGCTGGGGATGTAGATGGTTGTAGGAGCACTTCTGGTGGGTGTTTCTATTTTGGTTCTGCTCTTGTCTCCTGGCTGAGCAAGAAGTAAAATTCCATCTCTTTGTCCACTGCAGAGGCTGAGTACATAGCCGCCGGGAGTTGTTGCACACAACTCTTGTGAATGAAACAAATGTTAGAGGATTATGGGATTTCATAAGACACCATGATCATTTCTTGTGATAACACGAGCGCGATACACATATCCCGTAATCCCGTTCAGCATTCGCGCACAAAACACACCAGGATACGTGAGCACTTTATTCATCAGTTAGTTGAGGAAAACACTGTATCCCTGAGTTTTGTTACTACCGACCGTCAGTTAGCAGACATTTTCACAAAACCTTTAGATGCCCTTAGATTTGAGAGTCTTAGGAAGTCTTTGGGGATTTGCACAGTTGACTGAGAGGTTGGTCTATGTCTAGAATAGGATGCTTTCTCATGTTCATATCATATGCTTCCTATTGCTAGTCTGTTTTATATGTACCATTGCTTAGTTGTACAGATTTTATTTATTCTTTTTGCTGTTTATATTGCCTTTTAAAAAAAATACAAAAAGATTTTCCTTTAAGAAAATTTTTAAGAAAAGCACAAAAAGATTTCATTTTGATAAATTTTTTAAAAAATCCAAAAAGATTTTGTTTTTGCTTCTTTTATGGATGAGCATTTAAGGTAGCCAAGTCACAACTTCATTTCATTTATCCATGTGACTGTTTGATAGAGATTTAAGAGGCTACATCATTTCATTTATGTGCTTTACATTGGTTGGAGTCTTTGAGATGTAATTAGTGATATCTTCTTACATGTTTGACTCCTATATCCTTTATTGCACACATGCACGACTATATTTGATTATTGCACTTGTCTATCTCATATTGGCTTGAGTGTTTCCATCTCAATTCTGTCTATATAATGTACAATATGCGATAAAACTTGACAAGATTGGAATGCATGTAAAAACAGTTTTTGGTGAGACTGTGTGTTTTTATATAACGGGGAGGGGCTGCGAAAGGTAATCATCTATCCTTTGCGTAAAAGCCACCGTTAAAAAGGACCTAAAAATTGGAGCAATTTTTAATATCCGAGGTCCAAAGAGGTTAAAAGATCCCGAAAAAAAAAATTAAAGACAATAAAAGGCAATTCATGCCAAATATGGGCCACTTAGGTTTCACCATCAATTCTCCAAAGTTTGAGAATTTAGAATGCCTCTATTCAATATTATATCAGAGGGAGTTTGGTTGGATAATCTTTAAACGGGTTTGCACTTCCTTGAAAGTCCTGAAAAAAGCATAAAATCATTTTGGACGTTATTGGTGTGAAAATCACTTTGATTTGTTGATTTGTTGATTTGATTGAGTCAATATCTTATATTGTCATTATTTTACACCAAAAGAAGCATTTGAGTTCATTCGCTAGGAATATCCAATATTCATCGTGCACATATGTCATGTTTGTATGCATTGATTTTCCTATCGAATTTGATCACACCACTTCATTTACGCTATCATCGTCTTGGTTGCTTTGTGTTCATTCATGGTGTGATTTTATCCCAGTGACACCCCGCACTTGCTTATTTGATTTCTTTCTCTCATTTGTCCATTTGGGGACATCATAAAAAGAGGGAGAATGAATTATCTTATTATGGGGGAGTTTTGAAAGTTTTGAAAGTTTGAGTTTGCTCATAAATTGGTATACATGTTTATTTTATTTCAAACTCGATATGTCACTTGGTATTTTGCTTTGTCTCATGTGTGTAGGTACTACATGGATTATCATTGGATTACACACCCTGATGAGAAAAGCGTTGAGATTCCTGCAGTATTGAAGAGCAAACGCTGTCGTCTTATTCAATTGTATCTTTCCAGTTTTGGGTTCATGGAAGGGTAGATTTGTATAGGCATCATGTTTAGTTGTTTGATAATTCGGATGTTTGTTTTTATGTATGTACCGGCATAGACATAAGGGGAGATTTTTAAGGACATTTTTGTCCATTATCAATGTATTATGTCGCACGCCGTTACACCGTTGAAGAAATTTAAGAAATTCAAGATTCAATGGATCCGAATATCAAAAGAAGAAGAGGAATCATAGTCTGACAGCCGGACCGATCCGCTGAAATAAAAGAACCGATCCGGCTAACCGAACCGGTCCGCCTAAAGACCCGGACCGATCCGCTTGTTTGTCAGAAGGCCAGTATACCCCGGACCGCAAGCGAACCGATGAAGCCTGGAAGCGAACCGATCCGATCATCAACGGACCGATCCGCCTCAGAATAAAAGAATCGATCCGGTATATCGGACCGATCCACCTCAGACCCGGACCGGTCCGCCTGGGATAAACTTCAACAGATCATGTTCAGATCGTGTCCATATTTTGAAGGCCCGAGACTTCTTATTTAAACCCACTACGGGAAGTGGTTTTCTAAGACTTAAATACACGATTTTCAGAGTACAGAAAGCCCTAAGTCTTCACCTATTGAGCATCTAGACTCTAGGTATTTGATTCACACAAATTGCCAATCCTTTGTGAATCACTTTACAACCCAGGAACGCATTCTTGCTGTTCACACCCTTGTGGAGAAGCCGTTCTCTTCTCCATTGCAGCCCTACTGGAAAGGGATAGTTCCAGCCGCGACTACAGAATCTGATACCTGAGGGTAATTCTTAGTCACTTGTATTTTCATTGTAATCCGAAATTGAATAGCCTACAATATTATAATGAAAATAAATGGTTTTTCCCCTCTGGGGGATTTTTCCTCAATTGCATGTGTTTGAATGTTCTTGCTTAGATTATCATCTTATTCAATAACATATTGTTGCATGTTTAGGATTTGTTTGGGTTAAAAGGGTTTAATATATAATTTGCTCATTTGAACGCAAGCACATACATTCTCATTTATTAATAGTGACAATCAAAATAAATGATGATTTGTAAAGACAAATTTTCAATCAAGTCAATTTTTAGTATTGGCTTAATTCCAGAAAAAACTAATTGGGTCATAGGATAGTTGTTTGTCGTATACTTCCAACCCTATGACGTTTGAAGTTTAGTTAAAGACGTAGCGGCCAAGTCCATAATGAAGATTTCATCCTTACCGGTTTCGTGCCAAGTTTATACGTCATCAACGTTTGGATTCCAAGGTCTCTATAAGTATGAATGCATTTAATATACATATAATGTCTTCGATATTTTTTTATGTGTGTTCTTTTAAATCTTTTATGAATGCATTTAAAAGTTTTGGGCTTGAAAAGTGATTTTGGGTGTTCTGAATTGTCGTTCGAATGACATTTTTCTCGTTTAAATGAGGTGGTTAGAACGAACATCAAACGAACTTTTGTCATTTTTTTCTTGTTTTTTCGTTAGAACTTTCATTCGAACGACATATATAACGAGATTTTGCATTCTAACTCTGTTTTTTCATTAGAAGTTCATTCGAACTAAGTCGTTAGAACGACATCAAAAGGTCATTCGAATGACCTGGGCTGGAACAATTTTTTACCATTTTTTGTCTTTTAACTTCCCTTTTTCACCACTAACTTTTTACCAGATTTTAATAGTGCGGGAACACAGGCTTTACTAAGACTTTTGAGAGTTTCTTTATCAGTTTTGAGAGCAAAAATCCTTCGATTCAAAAGTGCCACTTTGTTTGTTTGTTTTTCGTGGTTTAATTTCAACCAACACACATGTTTACACCCATTGTTTTAATTTAATCCAAGTTCTATTTATATATACTTTCTTTGAGATCAATTTGGCACCGGGTTTATTCTCATACCCGAAAAGAGAAAAAGTTTCCTAGGGAGGTTTCCGTTCTTGGTTCATGGTGTGCATACGGAGGAAAGGCCTTTGTATGTTTTGACGGTAGCTGATCCCCATCGGTAGATTTTGAGACGTTAGTGGACTCCAACGTTACCTACTAGGTGGAGGTTTAAAAATGAATGAGCGTTCAGGCTTGAAGGGAGTCGAGTCATTGTTGTAAGTTCTCTTGTCCTGTCTTTGTAAAAATACCACACTTAGTGGATTTGTGGGGTGGGTCGTCCGAGATTTTTCCCATTGTGGGTTTTCCTTGTACATCGTGCCTTAAGTGTGCGTGTGTGTGCTTATTTTTATCTTTAAAAATCGTACTTAGATTCATGCTACGTTAATCAAGATAAAAACTGGTTTAATTGCAACTTTAGTGTAATTTTAGTGCTAACTAAGTTTGGGTAATTTTAACTTAATTCAAGTCAAGAAATTTAATTGAAAATATTCATGCCTGTTTGTTTGGTACACGAAGAACTTGAATTGGGTTTATTTAATTTTTGTTTGAAAGAAAATTAAATATCTATTTAGTTGTGATTAATATTAATTTTGTGGAAATTAAAATTTGGGAACTTTAATTGTTAAATTTGAAAGAAATTTTTAAGTTTGATATATTGAGTGAACCATCCTTATTTGAAATTTTAAAATTGGGGTATCAAAGCATATTATTTAAGAAACCACATTCTAATATTGGTATCAGAGTCGGAACGCTAAATTATTGCGTTAAGATCCTTTGTCAAAAAAATTATTTAAAATGAAAAACTTACCTTTTGCAAAATTTCCTGTTTTTAATGGTTCCAACTACGCATATTGGAAAGAGCATATGAGGTTGGCACTTAATTACTTAGATGAAAGGGTTTGGCTTTCGGTAGTTAAAATGTGGACTCCACAACATGTTTAGAAGGAGAGGTTCGTGTACCTAAACCCATAGAAAGATAGAGTGAGACTGAGCTTAAGTTAGCTAATTTTAATTCCCTTGATTTAAATTCTAGTTTAAGTACAGTCATACCGGATGAGTTCCGACGTATTATGACGTGTGAAATGTCTAAGGAGGCATGGGATATACTCCAACTCACCCATAAAGGAACAAGTATCATGAAAGCTTCGAAACTGCAAAATCTCACCACTTAATTTGAAACCATTAAGATGTTAGAAAGTGAGACATTTGATGAGTTCTATGCGAGATTGTGTGATATTTTGAATTCATGTTTTAATTTGGGAGAAAAGATACCCGACAACCGTGTCGTAAAGAAAACTTTGGCGTCATTACCTGATAGATTTATTCCAAAGGTGACGGTTTTAAATTCTTTAGGCACTTTTGACTCTACAAAACTAAAAGAGTTTGTAGGTGTTCTTCAAACCTATGAACTTGACATGTTTCCCCCCAAGGATGAGAATAAGAAAGGTAAGGGCATAGCATTGAAATCCTAGAAGGAGGAGACATCGGTTACGAATGATGAGTTTGAGATTGACTCGAAAGATATGGCTTTGTTTACTAGGAAGTTTAGAAATTTTCTTAATACTAATAAAGAGAAACTTAAGAATGATTATAAGAAATTTGAGAAGTCTAAGCATAGTAAGGCCGAGAAATTCCCAAGAAATAATAATGAGGATATTAATAGGGACGAGTCAAATAGGTGTTATGATTGTGAGGGTTATGGCCATAGGGCATACAAGTGTCCCACTAAACTAAGGAAGGAGGGCCAACAACTGATTTCATATAATGCCGCCCTTAGTGATAGTGAACTGAAAGAGGGACCCAATTCCCCCATTGAGCTCAACTTCACCGAGTTCTTGGCAAGCCAAGTGAGCATTGACAATGAATATTTTCATGAACATATTCCAAAATATGACACTTTCGAGGCTATTGTTTGTGAATCCCAAGAGGTTAATGGTAAAGAGAGTAGAGAAAAAAGTGAGAATAAAGAAGAGGTTGAAGAGAGTGAACTTCAAGTATCCTTTCATGAGTTGTATACGGAACCATTGAAATTAAAAAGGGATAATTTGAAGTTAGAAGATAAAATTAGAGAGTGTGTCTTGGCTAATGATGAGAGTGTTTTAGTTAAAGTCCTTAAGGCACGTGAAATAACTCTTCGTGAGAGGCTAGAATACGTAAAAGTGAAAGAGATAGCCTTAGAGGTTTAATGGAGGCTATGAATAAAGAGCTTCTTGAGTTTGAAGAGAGTAGGTGTTTACTTGAGTCTCGAATAGTAAAACTTGAAGAGAAATTGAAAGACTCAAGTCCAATCAAATTTGATTTGGAGTGTAGGTCAGAGAAATTAGATAAAATCTTAGGCACCGTCCAAGTCAAAAACGATAAGAATGGTTTTGGCTTAGATATTCAAGATACTTCCGCTAATAAAGCCAAAACCATAGTCTTGAGAGAATCATCTAGGAACACTTTAAAAGATCAATCCTTAGGTCACACCTCACTCTGTGTTTTCAATTGCATACATTGTGGTAGGAAGGGGCACCTTAGGAAATTTTATTTTGATCTTAGAAATGGTCCTAGAAAGTCAAAAGGTAGAGTCACCAAGGTCACCAAGTCCCGAGAGCGTCGTGTTTCACTTATGTGGGTTTGGCGATCCGATTTGGAGGCTTTATGTGATAGAATTTATCATTCTCATTTACTTTCACATGATTCCCCCTTGCTAAATCCAAAGGTTGATTGTGTTAGTTTTGTTTACTTACACTAGATTTTGTGTTGCATGATATATTCTTGCTAGTTGTAGTTTGTTTGTCATTTTTTAGTCCTTGCTTCATCATATATGTGTTGCTAGAAATATGGCTTGGGTATTTTTTTATATTTATTTTTATTTATTGTGTCTTAGTTGAAAAATACAAAAAGATTTTTTTTTTGTTTTGTCTTTTGGTTTATCTTTGTGTTTGGTTAAAAAATTTAGAAAACTCAAAAAGATTTTCTATTTTTGTGTATTTTAGTTTTACACGTTTTATGTGGCATATACCTTTGTGTTTGAATCCAATATCATTCCCACTTCTATGTGGCTAGAACTTTTGGTTAAGATTTTCAATCCTTAAAGTGTTCTTTATCATGCTTCCATGGAGTAGTTTGATTTTGACTTTCTTAATGGATTCTCTTTTTATATGCCTTGATTCACACATGCATGAGCTCATATGATCTTTAACTTCACATATGTAATTGAGCTAAGTGTGTTTTTCTCCTATAAATTTAGGCATCTACATATTGCTATGACTATGGAGTATTTGTGCATGTAAAACCCGTTTCCCGGATTTTTAAAAAATAGTAAAATATTTATCCGTTGTTGTTGTTTATTAATGGAATCGGGCTACGAAAGAAAAAATTACTTTATGTAAAAAACTACCATTGAAATATGGCCTAAAAATGTGGCATTGTTAAAATTAGCCAATGACAAAATTGTTGAGTTTGATATGATCCTTTATGTATTAGGAAGTTTGGATGGATATATAAATGGGTTTGCATTATGTATCCTAGTTATGCTATTTTTTTCATGACTCTATTGGTTTATAGAATCATCAAAATTCTAGGCTTGTGTGCATTGTGTATGTTTGCTCATTGAGTTCACTTTATATTGACACATGAGGTTATATTTAATTATTATAAATTTTTACATTCATAGAAGAACTCCGTAAACATGTTTAAGTGATTGAGTTTTAATTATTTTGTTGCTAGTTCACACCCCTTCACTTCCATTTACCACATGTTATTTAGACACATTTTTGCCATATGAGTGTGGAAAGCTTAATGTATTTTATGTCATGTGTGGTGTTCATACCTATGTATATGTGCGTGTGCATGTGCATGTGCGTTATAAGTATCTTTTTTGTATATATATATATATGGTATTTCATTTGTTTTTGATTCTTTGACTTATTATCTAGTCCATGTATGCTTCATCTTGTTATAGGTATCCATCTTGTTGCAACATTTGTATAATATCACATGCTTATGTTTAGTACATTTTAGTTCGTATCATTTTTTTGTCTATCGCATCTTAGTTGGTATTTATTGTTATTTTTGTGGATTAGTTGATTGCTTGTTGTCGTATTGCTTAATTGTTCTTGTCACTTTATTCACCATTTCATTTTAGGCTTGTTCTTCCATTATTTATAACCCTTGTTTCATTTAGGGGGAGTTCTTGATTTGATTGGAGAGAAATAGGTGTATTTGTGCATTTTTAATCTTTGTCTATTACTGAACAAAAAGGGGGGAGAAATGGTATCTAATCCTTTTAAGTTTGGGACATCTAACTTAGGGGGAGACACGGCCTTCTTACGTAGATCCTATTAGAAAAAGGAGGAGTATCTAATTATGTCTTTTATCCAGTTATATTCCCAATGCGTTTAATGGTGTGTTTAAATGTGTCGGATTTCATCTTTAGTGGCATTATTTTAAAGCAGCAAAGCATTTGATCCCATGTGTCGAGTCAAGTGTCTGTATTTGTTTTTGGGGAGGGTTTGTGTCCTTTTAGAAGAGCTTGATGATCCATAGGATTTTTTTTTTGGGGTTTTGTCCCCGAATCGCCAAAGGGGAAGATTTGTAAGGGAAAATTTCCAATCGAGTAAATTTGTAGTATTGTCTCAATTCCGGACAAACTAATTAAGTCATAGGATAGTTGTTTGTGGTATCCTTCCAAGCCTACGACATTGGAGTTTAAGTTGATGATGTAGCTGCCAAGTTCATAGTGAAGATTTCATCCTTGCCGATTTCATGCCAAGTTTATACATCATCAAGATTTGGATTCCAAGGTATCTAAAGGTATTAATGCATTTAATGTATATAGAGTCTTGAATATTTTTTTATGGGTGCTCTTTTAAATCTTTTGTCAAAACAACTTTACATTTTTCTTAGAAAATCATTTTCATACGTCGCATAAAAGTTTTGGGCTTGAAAAGTGATTTTGGGTTTTCTGAATTGTCGTTCAAATGACATTTTTCTCGTTCAAACGAACATTGAATGAGGGATCAAACGAACTTTTGTCATTTTTTTTCCTTTTTCTTCGTTAGAAATTTCGTTCGAACGACATATATAACGAGGTTTGGCATTCTAACTCTGTTTTTTCATTAGAAGTTCATTCGAACCAAGCCGTTCGAACGACATCAATAGGTCGTTCGAACGACCTGGGCGGGAATAGGTTTTTAGCATTTTTTGTCTTTTAACTTCCCTTTTTTCCCACTAACTTTTTACCAAATTTTAATAGTGTGGGAACACAGACTTTACTAAGACTTTTGAGAGTTTCTTTACCACTTTTGAGCGAAAAAAAATCCTTAGATTCAAAAGTACCACTTTTTTGTTTGTTTGTTTTTCATGGTTTAATTTCTACCAACACACATGTTTACACCCATTGTTTTAATTTGATGCAAGTTCTATTGATATATACTTGCTTTGAGATCAATTTGGCACCGGGTTCATTCTCATCCCCGAAAGGAGAAAAAGTTTCCTACGGAGGTTTCCGTTCTTGGTTCGTGGTGTGCATACGGAGGAAAGGCCTTTGTATGTTTTGACGGTAGCTAAGCCCCATCGGTGGATTTCGAGACGTTGGTGGACTCCAATGTTACATACTAGGCGGAGGTTGAAGAACGAATGAGCGTCAAGACTTGAAGGGAGTCGAGTCATTGTTGTAAGTTCTCCTGTCCCGTCTTTGTAAAAATACCATACTTAATGGATTTGTGGGATGGGTCGTCCGAGGTTTTTTCCGTTGTGGGTTATCCTCATACATCGCGCCTTGAGAGTGTGTGTGATTATTTTTATCTTGCAAAATCTCACTTAGATGCATGCTAGGCTAATCAGGATAAAAATTGGTTTAATTGCAACCTTAGTGTAATTTTGGTGCTAACTAAGTTTGGGTAATTTTAACTTAATTCAAGTCAAGAAATTTAATTGGAAAATATTCATTCTTGTTTGTTTGGTACATGAAGAACTTGAATTGAGTTTATTTAATTTTTGTTTGAAAGAAAATTAAATATCTATATAGCTGTGGTTATTTTTAATTTTGTGGAAATTAAAATTTGGGAACTTTAATTGTTAAATTTGAGAGAAATTTTTAAGTTTGATATATTAAGTTAGCCAACCTTATTTGGAATTTTAAAATTGGGGTATCAAAGCATATAATTTAAAAAACCACATTCTCATGATTGTTCCCAACGTGTTACTAACGAGATTCATAGAGTAGAGAGGTCTCATTTGGATCAAATTGAGATCCCTACTTTTAAGGAAATATAAACTAAAATCAATGTGACTCATATGTATAAAGAATCAACCCAAAAATTCAGCCCAACTATGTACCCAAGCTCAAGAATTCATCCTAACAGGTGAAAAGTCAAACATAATTATTAGGGACAATACTATAGTCTACAAGAGGTTCAACGCAAAAACAAAAAGGGGAAATAGTTATTTTTAAAGTGATTTTGTATTGAGTCGTGTTATAAGACTCCTTTTAAATTTATTTTCCTCTGTTAGTTTATGAGCCTTGGTGGTGGGCACACTCATCCGCCTTTTTCTATTTCTTTTAATAAAACATTGCTCCCTTTGAGCTTTAATTAAAAAATATTATGCACCAGCCCTTAAACAGGGTGAAAGAAAAAAACTATGTGATAAAATGAGTGGACTAAGAGTCAAATATGATTGACTAATGAAAATATTAATTGGAGGTCAAACTCCAAAAAGTCAACATGCAGGAATTTTAGTGAATATTATAAACTATATGGAGTCCAAATCCAAAATGACCCTCTATAATATTCATGTTAAACACCACATCCATAAACATATAAAAATCATAAATGCAACATAATCCCCAACCTTAATATTAGATTAACATAACATTCTCAACGATTAACATATAATACAGTGTATTTTACCTAAAAAGGATTATACTAGATGTTCGTGACGAATAGCACATTGGCCAATTATTACACCGAAGATAATAAAAACCCAATACAAAGGTTGCATTTGTATTTCATTTGAATCTGAAATCTGAATCTGAAATTAGAAGTGTAATATCTGAATTTGAAAAATATGTTTATTTTTATGTCTAAATGGACCTCTGAATGAATGTAATTAGACTAATTCAGACTTCAAATTCAGATTTTAAATATATATTTACCTCTTAATCATTTAGAGATAAAATTAACTATTAACCTCTTAATTATTTAAAAACTCAAACACTATTTGTTACCTTTTAAATCTGAATAATTCAGATTCAGAATTAAAAGGTAAAAACAAACAACACCTAACTCTTAACTCGAAAATAGTCAATGATCTTACAACTATCCTTAGCATGTAAGTTGATTAATCAAGGAATATAAACGGATGATCTCTCATATGGATCAACAATGGACATACTAAATATCATCATCTAGAACCTTCCAAGTTAACATTTACAAACATCCCATAACCTCCACGAATAAACAGAATCATATAATAACAGGATGCATGATTAGATGTAATGAATTATGGAGATAAGCTAAAATATAATAATGTAATTTCCCTACCCACTAACCAAAAGTAATCAAATGAATCATTAGATTGTTAGGAATTATGGAAATTATTATTCGAATTCCTTATCTTTATGGACTTAGTCCAAAGCTTGTTACCACATTAGTCTTCTAGTCGAGGCCTCTATGATTATTAACTATTCATCGTTTTTCAAAACCATATCTTGATATTTATCTCAAATATAATCACCCTATCTTATCATTGCTACTCGATATATGAGGGCAATACTAAAACTTAGTCAAACTTAAAGGTTAGTTTAAACTCAAAGAGATTTCAAAATATTATATAATTAGATTTTAAGAATGTGCGATGCGTGCGCATTAAAAAATTACGTATAATTGTTTTAAAATATTTGAAATATTATTTAATTTAGAAATAAATATATATAAGAAAGCCCATCATTATGCTAAATAGAAAACATTTCCACGTATATTTTGAATTTCATTATCTACCCATGAATATATATATATATATATATATTATAATAAAAATGAACATGTTATTGTCTTAGATAACTAAGAGCACAACTAATAACATTGTGTAAAAAACTAATAATGACATAAATGCATTTTTAGATTGAATATTTATAAGAATGAAGCTAATCAACACTTAAGTAATCCAGTAATCATAAAATTCAATCAAAAGAAACATATTGAATTTTTGTAAACAGATAACATAGTATGTGTTATCTTTTTCGATATAATAAAATATAAGAAAAAACATAACCTCTTACCGAGCTAACAATTCATAAAATTTATTCATATATTTGTGAGAAAAGTCAGGGAGTGTTATGATGAGTTAGTATAATAGTTTTGAATAAGTGTTCCTTTTTCTTTTGTTCGTATGGAAAATAAGTCTTCGTTTCTTGTAATGGATTTTAAGCAACTTCAAGAAAGCTTTTGTGGAAGTAAACTATTAAAAAGTATAGCTAAAGCTTATATAAGACTTATAAAATACCATGACACGCATAGTGTTGGAAAACATAACCACTGTACATTAACTACAACATCTTAGATCCAAAAAATTATCAATAGTGGACTTGGAACCGAAAGGAAAAAAAACTACAATAAAATATAAATCAAATCTCATAAACAAAGAATGTAAAGAACTCAAAACACATGTAAATTTAATTGAAAATTGAAAGAAAAAAAAATCAATGTGTGACTTATTTTAATTTAGACTTTTTGTCAAACATAAGGCATGAAATTACAAAATGATAAAATTAAACAAAAACAATCAACTTATCCAAAGAACCTAAAAAAATCCACCACCAGCACAAACTTCAACATAAATTTACAGAGACCACAAATAAGAGTAGCAAGAAACATTCCAATCATAAAAAAAAATACATTACAAATGAACCCCTATAAAGCTTTACACAACCCTTTTCTCATAGATGAATATGTCATTTTCTCAAATATATATACAATACTCAATCTAAAATGTGAACCCACCATAAAACTTGCAAAATTCCAAATAAACATCATCTAGAAATTTTAAATAAGTTATCATATATGTCGATGTAATCAAGCTTTCAATATTAATACCTAACTTGATAGTATTTGGACTCACCTAAACACTTTATAAAATGGAAACCCCATTACTACCTACCTCTTTGATAAAAAAAATCATTTAATTATCATTCTAATTTATTTTATAAAAATACAAAAACAAAGAAAATTTAAAAAGAAATTACAAGAAAAAATGGAATAAAACACTAAATCTACACCTACACTTACACCTAAAAATATATCAAGGTTGAGAAACTATGGTTGTTGGTTTTCTAGCTTTCGAAACTCCTCGATCTAAATGGGTTTCATGTCCTCAAGCTTTATTAGCATGGTTTTGAAAAGTTTAATCCATCAAAATATAACCCCAAAGTCATAAAACTGAAATTATTAGAAGAAATAAATTCAAAAATGGTAAAATACCTCTGATTTCATTTACAAAAATGTTCTTGTTTAATCAAAATATGGTGGAGATAATTTTATGGGAATCTATAAACCAACTAAATGAGCGAATACATTGCAGTAATATGAGAGTCCATCCTTTAAGCCTTCACTCATACTTCTTCCATCTACCTATTCAATACCCATCAATTAATTAATTTATTGATCGAAAGGAAACTGACTTTTAGAGTCTAAATAGCATGCAACCCGCGAGTTGCGCGGATGCATCTTAATCGATAATTATTATTTAAGGAAAGCTATGAAAATTATGTGATGAATTTGAGGAGTTGCAATTACCATGATATACGCCACCTCCTACGTTCAACCCAAGAAGAGTTGTATTTTTTGGACTGCAAAAGTATTATGTTATAGAAATAGAACAGCGCATAATTAATATATCAAATCAAAAAAAAAATTATTCCTTCCATTCAATATAAAGCATGTCTATAATTTATCAAATGACAAAATAGGAGTTTCAATAACAATGTTCCAATAGTTGCTAAAATAAGTTACCAGAATTCGCAGAGAACTTTAACCCTCAATTTTTGTTTACGCGTGATGGGCTGAACCTGTTTGGCAACTCTGTCGATAATATTCCTGGCCTCATCATCTCCAACCAATTAGTAATTTCAAAACAAAATAAACACAATTTAGCACCTTTTAAGTTAAAGAAAAGGTATAAAAAAAACATCTTATATATGGAGAGGTTCACAAGTGAACCTAAAAGATGAACTTTTTAATAAACCTTAACAAAAAATACTTAATAATCAGTTAATTTGAATTCCTATGTTGTAATTGGTCCGTGCCAGTGGCAACGGACACGTGTGTCGATCGATACCCAACCACCTCACTCGCCCCCTACCCCGCTCCCCCCACCCCCACCCCACGACAGCCCGGCTATCATAAGGGCTGCCACGGTGATGGTGGTGGTTGGTGTTGGGGGTGGGAGTGGGGGGGGATCGATCGACATGCGTGTTCGTTGCCGCTGGTGCGGACCAATTACAACATAGAAATTAAAATTAATGAGTTGTTAGGTGTTATTTTGTTAAGGTTCACTAAAAAGTTCATCTTTTAGGTTCACTTGTGAACCTCTCTCTCTATATATATATATATATAACTATTCCATCTTTATTGCAATTGAAGAATGCAACGTTCTTTTGAGAACGTTTTGAGCAGTATTAATTCTTACTGGTAAATTTTCTAACATTAACTAGATTTCTATGGAACTTGAAGATCATATATATATGGAGTAGAAATAAACCTTAAGAATAAATTATTTTCTACCCATATATTGGTTACTATAATATATTAGATAAGATCACCACCACTCTAAGCGTACCAAAAAAGCCAAGTATCAAATTATAGCATTTTAGCTTCCGACCTTGAAGTTGAAAAATGTCCATTTCGACGATAGCAATGATGATGATGACAAAGATGCAGAGAATGATTTAAGCCTCTCTTTAGAGAAGCTAAACCTCGGTCCAATAAAGAAACTTCTTGTGCTTCCTTTAGATGGACTTCTTTGTGTGTTGATTTGATGGTTGCCCTGCTTGTGAGAGGAAATTTCCTCCCACTGACTCTTAAGAGCTTATATTTGTACACAAATCATGTGACAAGTAGTTGGGTTTAGAAATGAAGTTGAATAGTTTTACAGCTCATCACGTATGGAATACAAAAGGATTTAAGGGGTTATGTTAATTTATTAATTAATAAGAGTCATTAAAATTGTACATGTGTCGTATTGTGAAAGAGACAAATGTTGACACTTGGTTTCGCTGTCAACTTTAGTTATATATTATAATTTCATTTTTTTATGATTAGGATTTCAAAGAGTCTTGACTTACCAATTACTCGTTTATGAATTAAAAGTGGAAAAGTTACGCAAATCACTCTTTCTTGGATGTTAGTCCTTTAAAATCTCTCTTAAATTTGAGACATTTGGCATAACCACATTAAGGGACACCATTTTTATATTATATTACTCGCAAGCAACCCGCGCGATGCATGAACGTACTGTGAAATTTCCTAAAAATACACCGGAAAAATTTCAACAAATCAAATAAGGAACCGATCATAAAATAAACTTTTTTATACTAAGACTACTTGTTAAGGGTGAATAATTTACAAATTTATAACCCATATTTAGCAATCCTAATCCTTACAATAATATAGTTATACTTGTAAATAAGTATAATAATAAAAACAAAATGAATCTCACACTTTATAAAATAAGTTGTGTAGGTAGGTATACATGAATAAAGAGAGGAAATGGGTGAAATGGATTTGCACTTGTGGCATTTTTTAAAGTGGTTTATGGACAATTTTGAAGATAATTGTATTCATAACAATGTAAAATAATGGGTGGTATTTAAATGTGTACTTGCATGTCTCAAAATACTTAAAGAATGTAATAATATTAAGAAAATTTCCTTAAATAAAATTTTTGAGAAGGGCTTAGTAAGTTATTAGATAGAAATCAAGTTACTAAAAATATGATTTCGCAAACTAAAATGTAAATTGGAAATGTTAATTATATCTGACTACTCCCATTAAAATCATAAATCAGATGATATTCTAGGTCTATAGTACCTCTTATTGATTATGAAATAAAAAATCATAACGAATTGGCGTAAATCTTTGATATTTCGAAGACTTGAAAACAAAGACATCAAAATAAGCATTATTTGATGCAAAAGCTATTAGAAAAAGTATTAGGTATTTTTTTATTTTGAAGTTGTTGCTTATAGGCTAAGAGATCGAACAACTATTAGAAGATCATAAATAACATATAAGAATATATATATATATGTCTTATTTTCCAAAATAACCTGCTATGATTTGTTGATTAAAATGTGTACTTGTGGCATTTTTTTTGGAGTTGTTTATGGACAATTTTGAAGATAAATGTATTCATAACGATATAAAATAATGGGAGGAGTTTAAATGTGTACTTGCACGCCTCAAAATACTTATAGAATGTAATAATATTAGGTTCTATAGTAACTCTTATTGATTATGAAAAACTAATAATAACGAATTGGTGTAAATCTTTGATATTTCGAAGACCTGAAAACAAAGACATCAAAAGAAGCATTATTTGATGAAAAATCCATTAGAAAAAATTAGTAGGTATTGTTTTGTTTTGAAGTTGTTGCCCTTATGCTAAGAGATCGAACAACTATCGCAAGATCATAAATAACATATAAGAATATATACATATATACAAAGAAAAACTAAGTTACTCCAAATCAACAAATCATAGCAGGTTATTTTGGAAAATAAGACATAGTGAGAGACTCAAATATCCAAGATCAAATCCCAAAATTAGATTAAAAAAATTATAATAAAAATTTGAAAAAAAATGTTGATATTGCAATCTTGCATAGATACTTAGTAAAATCTTCAATTACGTTTTTAGCATTTCTATAATAGAATAGCATATCCTCAACTAAAATTATGCATGTTCCAATAAAATTTTAAAATGAAAAGTTGTACAGAGGAAAATAGTGAAAATTATTCGTTGGAAGAAAAGTACCTGATTTTTCTTGGGTTGTTTTAGTGCTAACAAATAAAATTTACTAAACACTGAACGATCAAATTATCTTATCTCTTTACTCTCCGTTTGAGGCCAAAATGAGAACCCAGATTAGAAATTTAAGTCCCACGATGTCAAAAGAAGTGATCAGTCATAGATGGGGTTTTATGAATTTAATTAAAGAACGACATGTATAAATACATATAGAGAGAACTTGAAAAGCCTAGTCGTTTGGTATTCCAAGTGATTTATACACGAAGTCAATTGGGTTTTTCAGTGGTAGAATACGAAGAGAATAAGATACGAATGAAAAAAAAAAGAATACGTTGAGAGAGAGGGTGGAATGAACTAACGGGCATTTAACCGGTTGCTCAAAAGGAGAAAATAAGTGCACCAATCATTTATGAACGTAAGAAAATGAAGAAGAATTTTTAGATGTTAGTGTATTAAATGTTAGTGACACGTGGCGCTTTAGTAAGGATTTAAGGCTATAGTTTTATATTTACACATAGATTAGATATAATTTGGATGATAAAAATTCAATGGAGAGAGATTAAAAACTTCACAATATTCACTCTTATGTTTTTTAGTATACTACATTTTACTCAAAACATGGTGAAAATCACTCGAACGAAGAAATCATCATTCTTGCAATCAAAGATAGTCAAGCTAGAATATCAACATAAAATAGAGATAATAATAATGTTACATCTCTAAAAAAATATCTCAATACGGCAAAGTATATCAACAAATCTACATCAATAAAATTCCTTCACATCAACATCCATGATCACACATCCAAAGATTCAACGGTTGACTTAAGCTCCTTAAGAATGATATAATTTATGCAATACTTCCTAGATATGGCTAACATTTTGGCTCAATGACACACAACACTCACATAATTAAAACAAACCTTAAAAACATGGATAAATAAATTTACTCTAACTAAGTCAACTCAATTACTTTTGAGAACGTGAGAATTACGTGTGATAATTAATTAACTTCACAACTTTCTAATATAGCACACTTATTTAATTAGAGACCCTAAACATGCATCTAAGGTGCGTGTGTCAACCCATAAACAAATAAAGCATGTGACACAAAAAACATGCTGAGACACAGAATTCAGGAAAAAAAACCTTTTGGGTAAAACCTTTATTTCACTATGAATATACAAGTCGCAACTTACAATTACATAGAGAAATCTGCAATAGATCAACGCGCAGTCAACCCACAAAGACACACAGTCTTGAACTCAGCAAGAGAATACACGCATCACCCTACAAGGACTCGCAGCCCAAACAACGAAGGAAGAACCGCAACTCTCCTTAATGACACGCAGCCATAAAACTTTGTAGAGACTCCCTCAGCAATGACACGCAGCCCTAGGTTGCAAAGATCTCTCCACAAAGATGAACAACAACAAATTTTATGTTCTAGGGTTCCAAAAGATTCACAAAAGTAATTGGAATTTTTGTGTGTGAATCAAAAAGATGTTTGGCACATCAAAAATTGAAGTCTTGTTGTGTTTGTACTCTTAAAAACGTTTTCTCAAAGACTTAAAAAATACACCACCGAAATAGTTATATATATAGGAAAAATAAGTTGGTGGTAAAACCAGTTACGGAACTGCTCGAGTTTATCCCAGGAGGACCGGTCCGGCTTGGAGGTGGATCGGTCCGACCTCGGATCGTTTCTTTTAAAAAATGGCTTCTTCGATTCGCTTTCGGTCCGGGGTTTACTGGATCTGCAGCAAGAGGATCGGTCCGGTTGAGGGGCGGATCGGTCCGGTATAGAGGCGGACCGGTCCGGCTTCCCAGAAAACTAAAAAACTTTTAAAAGCCTCATTTTGCTTGAAAAAACTTACTTTTTATTTTTATAAAAATCATTTTATAAAAATTTCCCAATACTAAATATGAACTTTAAGGAACGTAAAAACCAAATTTTACCAAGTTCATTCTCGCAGAGGCTATGATGTTGAAGACACTTTGATATTCGGATCCGTTGATGTAGATGCGATCTCGAGTTTCTTCAACGGTGTAACGGCGTACGACATATAAATTGATAATGGACAAAAATATCCTTACAACTTTAATTTTACTCAATTAGGTAAAGTAATTATGAATGGTATTGGCATAAAAATTTGGGAGGTTTAATTGACTTATTAATTTACCCAACTTGAACTAATTAATTCAATTTAATCTCAACTAACATGAATTAATTAGAGTAAATGGAAACCCAACGACTATTTAATTTGAATTTTAAAATGGAACTTTTCCCAACCACCTCATAAAAGTTTTTCAACCAATTCTAACTGTTACTTTTTTATTCCTCTATATAAATACACTTTTAAAAATATTTCGAAACACAAAAGATATTACAAATAACATCATAATATCAAAAATCAATTACTACACTTGTGTCCAAAGATTCATTCATATTTAAAGAGAAAGTTTCACGATTTCACTTGAGACAAATTATTCTTCAACCTAACAAGTATTATGTTCCTTATATTGAGAGAGTGAGAGAGAGAGAGAGAGAGAGAGAGAGAGAGAGAGAGAGAGGGAGAGAGATCTATTTTTAAAAGTTTTCTAATTCTTTTGTATTTAATTTAATTAGTTTTGCTTAACGGTTAAACTCGATTATACCTTTAAGGCTGGTAGTTCCTTTATATGCGAAGTCGAGGAATGACTCTTGTACTTTGGTCATATATGATTAAGAAAGATAAAGACATCTTTTTGGTTGTGGTTACGATATGTGATTTATCCTTGTGAGTTAATAACTTATGATACTCCGTGATTTTAAATAATTAAATGATTGGGATTTAAATTGACTATGTGCATGTGAATGTTAATCGTAAAATTTGAATTGAGAATTTTTTGGTCTTAAAGTTGTGTACCATTAAATTGGGCTCTAAAGGAATCTATAGGCTTAAAATTGTGTTGGAAACACGTTAACTTAGGCCCTATCATTGGGTAACCCTTTGGTATTAATTTTAAAATTATTTATTTAGTGATTAGGCCCATTTAGGAAGATTTAAAATTACCCCAAAAAGGTCCTGCCAAATTGATGAATTTAATAGGTTTATTAGTTCATAACAACATAGAGAATAAACTAAAGAAGACATACTTAGTTATGGAAATGAGGAGTTACAACAAAATACACAAATAGTGAAGATTCATTCATGGAGGTTTAAAACTAAAGATTACGAAAGAAATAGGTATCCCTCTTGCTTGTTATCTGTAATTTATTTATGATTGATTGTTTCTTTGAAAACACTACTTAGGTTGAATTGGTTAATTGATTAAGGATGAATTGATACGAAATCTATGGAGAACTTATATTCAAACCCAAGATGATTATTTAATTTAAAAATTTATTGGATAAATTAGATTATTATTTGTTATACATACTTAGCTATGGATTATGGAATGAAATATCCAATCTAAATAGTTAAAATTGGATCTATTGAGAAACCTAAATTAAATAAACTAAATCACTAAGAAGTAATGATTGTCGTATTTTAGATTCACCCATTATAATGAATTTAGGATGTGTTTGGAACTGATTGGAGGTTGATAAACCATTATGTCGAGGCCTAGGATGGAGAAACTCAAAAATAGAAAGTTTTTAGATCAATATAATAAAAATGTGTCATTTAGGGGGAGACCTTATTTATCGGGTAATTTTGGGGGCAATCAACTGGTCACCCTTGAAGACAATCAATCAGGTAGGCCGATTGATCGATTCCTTGGGGGAGAAATGGATTGGGCCGGTAAAAATAGGACAAATGATTTTTTTTAGTGGGGCTTTTAGTACATACATTAGCTTATGGATTTTAGGAGTTCGAGAGGGGATTTATAACAGATCTATTAGTCTTATTCCTATGTAAATATGATTATATATTACATGGGTTTTAGGTAACTCGTGGGGCGATTATCGTTACTTATACGATTTGGGTTGTATACCAAGATCTTATACGTATAATATAGGTTGTATGCTCTGTATACTTTTTTTATGTGTGTGGACATACCAGGGTGTGTAAGTAAACTCGTGAGGAATATATTAGTGGGACTTTTATGGAATTATTCAATGGACCAGGTGTTATACCCCTGGTTGATGATATATGTTGTGTATATGCATAATATCCTGATCTTGTGAGTTATGGGTTAACCGTCTCGTGTGATAAAGTGACATAAGAGGTTGTATCCTTCCATGTAACATGGTGTGTGGTTACACAATTAGCGTTATAACATGTGATATCTCCATTTTGTGTTGTTTTAAGATAAGAACGATGTGACCTCTTATTGATCAATTTTATGGACCTAAGAGAGGTCCCTCAAGGATAGGTTATTCTTATTGTGGTTATATTATGTACTTAGTTCTATAATGAGCTTAATACTTACTTATACAATTAATAGTAGGTAGTTCGCCAGTATTGGACATTGTCGACTTATACATTTATAGATATAGTCTCGACACCAGTAATGGGCATTACCTAATTAGAGATTGAAAAGTATAGCAACTAGGTCAGTAAGGATCTAGGTTTCATGGATATTATATAGCATACAAGCTAAACTAGTGATTGGTATGATTTTCTAGGATATTGGGTAAAATAATGATTATCCTAATGATAGGTATATTTGATGTGGATACTGTCTAGGATAGTATCTAGAGTCTATTGATGGACTTAACCTATTTATATATTGTCTCGAATAAGAATACTAAGATTTGGTATTAGCTTTATTATATAATAATTGGTGGTCATACTTTACTGTAGTGAAAAAATAAAATTATGTAGCTTACATGATAAGTCTTAAAAGTTGGGTATTTACATCGTCTGTTATGCCTAGATTAGGATTGGCGCATATAGATAGGATTTTTTTAGATTTAGGTAAGTATAGATACATTGGGAGTGAGTGCTGGAGGGGACGACATAAGAATTTAATAAGTCGTATTAATTTTTTTAAATGATATGGATATTTTTTTTCAAATGCGGGGTCTGAAGCACTATTTTTCTTTAAGAAAAACTTTTCAGGTATTTGGCAATTTCAAGTGAACGGTTGAGCCAACTGATTGTGGGATCAACCTTATCCAGTTATCAAAGTAGTAGATGTTAGAATTACCTATTTTTGTATTTATATTTATAATTTGACTTGTATATTCCAGTGATTCATTTATGGTCTTGAGGGGTTTTTAGATTTATTCATTTGTTCGTTGGGGTTTTCATTCATGACTTTATGTTGTGGCGATCTATTCTAGTCAGTTATCTAGATGCATTTAAATTTAACTTGGAATGATATAAATTGTTTGACATTTAGTATTCTTGACATATAATAGTGGTGTGACACCCCAACTAATTAAATACCGGGTAACTACTCCTTTATTCAAATTAATACAAAATGCCAAGTTGGTTCAGTTCATAGCATCACTGTCGAAAACATTTTATAATTACTAGCCACCTAATATTTAAAAAGTGAGTTGTCAATTTTAATTAAATCCTATTAACATACAATCCATTTAAATTATGAAATACTGATACCACAACCACATCACAGTCGCAAATAAATAACGATGTAATAAACTAAATCTGGAGGAATACACCTCACAACAATCTAAATACTGAAATGAACAAATACAAGCCTGAATCCTTAATTTAATTACAAACCAAAATATAAGATAAAAACTGAGTAAATAAGATGTCTCTGAAAGGAAAGGGATGACATGCCCTATAAATGAATAAGTCTGAAGTAGAGTCAAAATAGAAGGTGGAGGCGTCTACTATCGAGGTCCTGTAACTTCCACAGCAGCTACAGCACGTCGGGGGAATAGAACTCCTATGCTTGGTGTCCTTATGGCTGGGCACCTAAAAGGTTTTTACAAAAGTAGATTTGAAAACAAACGGGTCAAAGCCCGATTGTGAAAAACAGTTTAAAATACAGCAAGTGTTTAATATAATTAAATAGTGAATATAAAGTACATGATAGTGCGTGCACTCACATGAATTCCTCACCCCTCAACTAATTGTGCACTCCTATCATACTCGTACCCGTTCTAGTTATTCTCATAACTAACTAGTCCAATATGTAATCTAACATTTCTATACGATTCACGATTTAAGTCCAGACATATTAAGTTAAACAGAGAGTTTTACTCTCCTTCGTAGTTCCCATATTAGTCAAGCTAATGACTAGAGATTTTTCATTTTTAACTCTACTAAAATGTTACTATTATCCACACTTACATTTATTCATGACAGCTCATTTTAAATTAGCAATATATTATTCTCATCATAAATATACAATACTGGCACCCCGAGACTAAGCTGCGGTGCACACATACTCTCCTATCCAATCTCGGTACATCACGTACATAAGGACCATGTATTCCAAATCTCTCAGGAATCGTTTTCAATAAACAACAATCACACAAAATGGAGGCGAACATTGTTCACATCACATGGGTCACGCACAAACCTACGCTCCCATGATCAGCAGACTTATTAACTTCTCAATAAGTCCTTCTCTGACCTATGTCCTCGAGGTACCAATCTAAATCCCCTCGTAGGCACACAAAGATTAGATGGCCCTGATCGAACACCGACCTCCCGTGATAGCAAGTATGGTAGGTATGTTATACACAAATAACTACATATACCAAGCATTCACACATCTTCGGTATCCCATAATATTAATAGAGGTATATTTCTCATTCTTATACCGTCATTTAATGTTACACGTTTACAAGTCCCCGATTTATATGCATTAAAGTTATCAACTCTCCTCACGTCAAAGTTTTTAGATATTTATATCCTAACCCATAAACATCATCAGGTTTACTACAAAACTCTAAGTTTTAATCCTTGACGTACTTCCAATCTCACAACTATATCCACAAATCAATAAGGGAAGGATTACACTCAAATATATAAGTCTTCTGGAAGTTTTAAATAAAATCAGGCCTAAAAAGGAATTATGTTAACTCGTTAGAAATCTCGTTCGAACGAGGTCGTTCGAACGAATGGCTTCGAACGAACTACCAACTCGTTAGAAGGGGTATTGTCATCTCGTTAGAAGTCTCGTTCGAACGAGGTCGTTCGAACGACCTGTGCATGTCTTCTAACGAGATGGCAAAATACGCCCAGAAAATTCCCAATTCGTTTTCCTCAATTTTTCTCTTCTCTAAATTCATCCTAAGATCATCCTAATAGCATTTTAATGTTCTTAAACTTCTCTAAATCCTCTTAGGTCGTTTCTTAACATATTTTTGGGGTCAAATCCTCCTAATCAACATGTAATTATCATTAATCCCCAACTTTTACCCCAAACCCTATGAACATGAACCCAGAATTTTATTATGCCTAATTACTCATCATAAATCCGTTTTTAAATCATGAAAGTTAAGTCTTCGAATACCAAATTTTTCCATAACCATTCTACATGCAATTCCTAACCCAACTTTAGAGTTTCTACAACAATTTCATTATGGTTTCCTCAAAACTTTCAAGACAAAACAGTTCCTACACTAAACATGGAAGAAATATTCAATGCACTTAAAAATATCAAACCACTTGCCTTAGATTCGTTTTTCAGATTTATTGTCGTTGATTCTAGGCTGAATTTCCCTTCTTTCGGTCACAATTCCTTCCAGAATGGTGGTGATGGGTGATGGCTTTGGTTTGGCTCTTGTAACCTCTCTCCAACTTCTCTCAAAACTCCCGTAGTCCACTCTCTTATCTTTTGTTGGTAATGGCCTTAGTGGCCCCTTTAAAATTATAAATATAAACTCTAATTTTCGTGGGTTTTAATTCCCTTATTTTTAAAATTACCAAACTACCCTTCTAGGTAGCCGGTTTGGCCTAAAAATGCCCCGGGACCCAAACTAAACCCCCGGCTAGTATTTTCTGACTATCTCGACCCTTCTGGACACGTTGGTGCACTCAAAATGACCATTAGGTTGATAAAAATATAATTCATTTTTTAATCTAATTAAATTCATTCATGACGCGACTGACACGCGCGTCCCAACTTAATTTTTCAAATTGTCGTATTTCAGCCTCGCAACAACTTTAATAATTTCAATACTCATGAAATGGTCAATTTTAACATCATAATCAAATACCAACTCGCATCTTGCTAGTATTTATATCCGAATTAATTCCCAATTAATTCTCATTTAATTTAATTAATCCCTTATATAAAAATCAATAAAATTACGGGGTATTACAAGTGGCCGCCTTATACATGGAAAATCAAGGGTATTACATTTCTCCACCTTATTGAGCAAGAAGATAGTGAAGTTTACGAGTATAATCTTTTCCTGGAAGTAGGCAAAGTCAAGTCACATTAAAAACCTTAATTTTCAAAGTTTCTCTTACCATCTTATTCCTCTTATTATTATTTTGGTTCAATTACATGTCTTTTCACTTCAAATAAATGTTAACTTACCATTATTTTTCGAACCAAAATTTGATATTTGAGCCTTGCTCATAGATATTCATTTTGGAAAATGGGTATATATTGAGTTTAAATATTTTAATGGAATACTTTTAGAATTTAAACATCAAAAAAGTCCATTCAACCAACCTATAGAACAAATTAGACTAACTTAAACCCTGTATTAACGCCATAATTAGACAGCCCCCTCAAGAGATTGATGGAGACTATTATCCATTAGACTTTAGGGGATTATTTATAATTTTCATCTTTAAAGTGGCATGTAACAACTCCCATTTTCTCACGTAAAGGCTAGCCATGCATGATACACCGAATATGGGGCTTATCGATCAATTAATACCATTCTTAGCACAACGTAATATAAATATTGTTATTTTAAACACCGATACTTTAAAACTTAATCTTTCCCTGACAATAATTAAACTCAACCCAACACCAACTAAATAATAAATCCAACAACATATAAAATTACAACTTCGGCATAAAGTAAATAAATAATTCTCAAGCTTATGCCCTTACAATTGTTTCCAAATAAAATAACTAAACTCTGGAAGAAAAGCACCTAGGCTAGAGTCAATAAATCTGAAAAGCAGCTAGGCAAGAGATATCGCAAGGCTGGTACTACAACAGTCCCGCTATCCCTATCTAGAAATAACCTTAGGGGACAACATTTAAATTTGGGTTAGAGCCCGAGGTGTACAAGAATTAACTTATTAAATTTATGATACAATAATACAATCGACGTAAAATAAATATTCCCCCTTCGTCACTCACATGCATTTAACACCTCACCCCTCATTTAAGTGTGATATTATTCGCATCCCAATGAGTTCCAAATAATAACTACGACTACGTGTCTGTAGTTTCACGGTTATATAGATTTAGTTAATTTTGTTGAATACACTCCTCAAACAACTATAAATTAGGACAAGTGTTGATACTTTCCAATTTTTGATATTTCTTACTAATTCATAGGTGAGCATGAAGACCCCAAATGAAAAAAACCTCGAACGGTTGGGCCTAGACAAATCCACTATAAATATGGTTTTACAAAGAGACTCAAAAGACTTACAGACTTGACTCACTAAGACTTGATGATGTCGTCTCCTCTACCTCTGTTTGTAGTACGAGAAGATCCAACACGTTGCACAACACTTCCCGTGTGTCGGTATCAACCGAAACCCAAAAGGTGTCTCCAATCACCACTTGTTTGAAGTTCCAATGCACACATCAATGATGAATAAATTGAAGGATGTGAATGGGGTTTTTGGTTCTCAAAACATAATCACAAGATCACATAAAGGTTGGAGAAAAAATGAGTAAACAGGTGTTTTATCTATTTCTCTTGTGTTTAAGTTAAAGACCCAACTACTATTTTCGTCCATAAGAGATAGATAACGGAAAAGTAGTGGACCAAAATAGTTAAGAAAGAAATTGCCGAAAATTAAAAAAATTCAAACTGACAGCAGGTCATTCGAACGACTATGTTCAAACGAACTTCTAACGATGTTTCAGAAGAGAATGCATAGAATCTCGTTTGAAGTCTCGTTTGAACGACTTCATTCTAACAACATTATAACGAAACTTCCAACGAAATTATAGTGAATTTTGTGCAAATGTTCGTTAGCAAACTCGTTCGAACAGGGTCGTTCGAACGACCTGGGAAAAGAGCATAGTGAATTAAGTTTGTCTCCAACATATAAAAGGAACCGAGTCATATACCTTTGGGAAAAGAGCATTCGAAATACATATGATGAGGTGTGCATAGCCGGTTCCCAAATTCTTCAATGTTGATATTTGTACGAACCATAATGACCAAAATGTTTTGTCTAACGAATGACTCAATTGGACATTTGTCCTTACAAATCTCCCCCTTTGGCTATTCCGAGACAAAACATAAAATAAATAAAGTACAAACAAAATGACTGAATTTTCTAAGCCAGGCATCAAGCCGATTCTAAAGCCCATCCCCAAAACCCAAAAGAAAAGAACAGACTCGACTGACTAGAATTCTGCATTTTTGAAAGTAGGCTATGAATTTGCAATAGGAGGCCTACACACATGAAACAATAAAGACATTAAATACATGGGGAAATATAGAGTTTAAAGCAAAAATATAAGACTCCCCCTAAATATGTGTTCTCCCCCTTTTTGTCTGGAAAAGACAAAGGGATAGAATGAAGCCTGTAAAGTTAGTGAATATAGCAAGAATATCGCATAAATAATTTAATGAAGAATAGGAGCAGGATAATGCGCATATGAACAAATAATGACATGAAATCATCAACCCAACAAATATATCAAAACAGGAACTAGGATTAATCAGTAAAGCTTAAAATCCACTAGAATTTAAGATAAATCCACCACTATTCAAACCTAGAAAATGAAAAAAGGACAAATAACTGGAACAGGTGATATGAGTAAATAAAGAAAATACAAGTCTATCACTCTCACAAGAACATAAGATAAATATAAACATAAGGGAAATATCATCAAGGAGCAGGAGCATCATCTAGAGAAGATCGTGTGTATGAAGAGCCAACACCACGATGCACCTCTAAATGGCATATCACCTGAAGATGTTCAATGAGAATAGAGTCTCACCGAGATTGGGCTTCATCTCGACCTGCATGCGCCTCATACCTACGAGCTTGAGCCTCCTCGGCTCGCTGACGATCACTTTGCATGGTAAGTAATAGATCTTGTAAAAGAGCTCAATCCTCGCAACGGTTCTCCTGAAGCTCTTAAACCTGTGTATGCACAAATCTAATGTCCTCCAACTCGGTAGGAGGAATGTTAGGAGCGTGGGATTGAGACATAGGGGGTCTAATAGGGGCTGGTGTGGAAGAAGCAAAATATTGGGATGACACGTATTGGGAAGGATTGGGCTGAGGAATATCACGAGGTAGGTGACCGCATCAACGACCAACATAGGAGAGACTAATTCGTTGAAACCAAGTTACTGGAATATCCGAGGGCAGAAGGGGACAACCAACCTCAAGGCAATGTCTAGTAATAATAACGAAAAATGGTAAGGCTTCCCTAACTGGACCAAGAGGATTGACCTTAACGACCTTAAGAACGCCATAGATGAAGCTAGGAAGGTCAATACTGGCCTTAATGCTAATGGAAAACATTAATTCCATATGTGCCTTAGTAATTTGAGTGAAGTTAGCACGAGGAAGAAGGCAGGCACAGACAATCCAGTTAAGGATCATAAAATCAGGATTAAGATTTTTATGGAAAATGGTTATGCAACTGGGGATAAAAGTATGACACACAGTGGTCATAATGAGTTGTCCCTAGGGTCGAGAGTTAGGTTGCCAAGGATAAGTGGAGTTTGTGACGAGGCAGACCAACAAGACGTGATAATTATTCGGGGGTGATATTAATTTCTCTACGTCGGACAGTCAAAAATAGCCAGACTTAAGAACACTCATTCCAAAAAATAATTCCCTAATCAAGTCGGGATAAATAGGGTCGGTAAGGTTAAAAAGAGAATCCCAACCCAAATTAGCAAGCCAGGAGAAGATAATTATGCCAGAAAGAGATGTGAGATCAACTAGTTTCTCACGGACATAGGCACGAGTCGCGCACCCCTGGGAGTGATACAAGGTGTGTCTCTAAAGAGTTCACCAACGGAGGCGAAGGTTGGGAATGGAAGCTTCAGCTGAGATGTTATCATTTAAGGAGGAGGAAGAGGAGGAAGAGAGCTCCTCTTTAGATTCAACGATGCGCGATGCGACAATTTTGACGATTTCAACGACCAGAAATAGTCATATTGGGAGGGAAAGATGAGAACTAAGGCTAGAACCTACAAGGATACACCACCCAAACCACCCATAACCAACATAACAACTCCATACCAGTAAAATCCCAATCTCGATTAGCAGAAATACAATATATAGGGAATGCAGAGAAGAAAAATTAAGGGTAAAGTCATGAAATTATAGAAAAATTTTCATCTTTGAAGAATTGAAAAAATAATTTCATGATACTAACACTTAATGGGGGAAAAATGAAAAAATGTATCTATATAGTATAGCCCCAAATAAATTGACAGAGTATAAATGAACAGGGTAAGATTAGAAAAAAATATGTGAAGATTTGAAAAGAACCCAACTCATACACTCTCAACCCTAAGAAAATGAACGAAACAAAAAAAATAAGAAAATACGGTACTTGGGAGAGAAGAGGAAGATACGAAAGGGTAATCTCTAAAATGGAGTAGAACGGTATAAAATGGGAGGGAAGGTGGAGATAATGTAAAGGAGATAATGTAGAGGAAATAATGGAGAGAGGTGAGGGAGTGTGTGGAAAGTAGAGAGAGGGGATATCGAGGGGTGAGGTTGAGAGATATGGGGTTTCGTGGAGGATTGGAAGAGAGTGGAGAGAAGGAAAGTAGTGGGAAGCTAAAACGGTGGAAACAAAAACTGACTGAACCCCCAATTAAATCCTTGGGTCATTCGAATGAAGATGAAAATCTCATTCGAATGACATCATTCGAACGATAATTAAACATTTATCCAACGAGAATTCAGAAAGAAATGGCGAAAATTCGTTGGAAGACTCGTTCGAACGACTTCATTCGAACGAACATCAAACGAAAATACAGAAGATTTGGGACCAAAACTCATTAAAAAAACTCATTCGAACGAGATTTTTTAACGAAAATGCAGTGTTTTAAAAGCTTCCAAAAATCCAAAAAAAATGTTAAAATTACATAGTAGAAGGCCCGAATAGGTGATAAACCCATAGGAAAAGATTTTTCAAGTTGTCCTAACTAGTGTAGACATTTCCAAACCATGAGAGAGGGAATGTAGGGGTGTGAACAATGCGAATGAGAGCATTATGAAGACAACTCATAAGTGCAAAATTCTAAACAATATTTTCACATAATATACACTCTCATATGCCACGTGATAATAAATGGAATACGATTGAATACTATCCACAAAACAAAACGCATGGAAGATTGATGATTCTCATGCCAATAGCGTCACGAAACAGAAGCAGTATGGATTAATTATGCAAAACCATTGATGTTTAACCTATGTCTCCCATAAATATAAAATAAGCTCTTAAATTATTTTGATTTTAAAAGAGCAAAGATACTACCATCAATATGACAAATTAGCCTTGGCTATCTTTTTTATGCCCCAAATTTTAGGCTCTTTTTCATTTTGTAAATGGAGGCTATTCACGTAAAAACATTTTATTTTTCGCAGCCCGTATCCATTACGAATCATAACAAAACCAAATGAATATAATTTACATTTTTCAAAATCTGGGCAATGGTTTTACATGCACCAGAACGATTGCTTATAATGGGTGAAAAATTTGATAAGACAACACCGCACTTCACCTAGCGTATGCCAAGTGACGTAGATATCTACACGATTCAGTGAAAGGTGTGTGCAAATAAGGCAATATTATGAGGCAATCATAGAGAAATATATCATAAACAAGCATGAATGCGGACAAATGAGACGAAGTCCGGATTAGCATCTCATCGAAAGCCACGTGGACATAGAATAAGATAGAGATCCGAAAACATCATACAAATTACCTATATGGACAAACGTTTTATGAAGGACTTTCTACTACAAACAAAATGAAAATGTTTTGAATTTTTTTAAAATATATATATAAAGAATAATCTAGTTCATAGGTATAAAAAATAGGCATGAGGTACAATCTAAACTAGATAAATGACTCCGAACTCAATAAATGGAGCAAACCACAATGGAATTCCTAAGGTTTTCAAACCTAAGGTCATCTAGAGGTTTGGTAAATATATCGTCCAATTGATGATCGGTGCCTACAAAGTTCAAGGAAACGACTTTTTCTTCAACTAATTCTCGAATAAAGTGTTCATGAATCCTAATGTGTTTTGTTCTAGAATGTTGGACGGGATTTTGGAAAATGTGAATAGCACTTGTATTATCATAATAAATAGTCATAGTGCCTTGTGGAATACCGTAATCGTCCAACATTTGTTTCATCCAAATGAGTTGAGTGCAGCAACTCTCGGCGGCTATGTATTTGGCCTCCACCTTGCACAAAGAAATGGAATTCTGCTTCTTGCCCATCCATAAGACAAGTGTACTACCAAAATAGAAATAACTTCCAGAGGTACTTTTGCACCCATTGGCATCTCCTGCCCAATCGTCATTCGAATATGCCGATAAATAATCATTAGTGTCAAGGGAAAACCAAATCCCAAAAGATAAGGTCCCACTAACATATTTGATAATACGTTTAATGGCAAGTAAATGGGACTCTTTTAGGGAGGCTTGATAGTGGGCACAAACTCCTACACTAAAGAAAATTTCTGGACGCCTAGTGGTTAGGTAGAGAAGGCTACATATCATACTCCTAAAGAGAGTGTGCTCTAAATCCTTTCATTCGGTATCCTTAATAAGCTTAACTGATGAACTCATTGGAGTATGTGCATGTTTAGCGGATTTCAAATTAAATTTCTTCACAAGGTCTTTAGCATACTTAGTTTGGGACAAAAATATCTCACTGTTGAGTTGACACACTTGAAGATCTAAAAAGAAAGTAAGCTCACTGACCATACTCATATCAAATTCATCTCAAATTCTTTTGAAAAGAGTTGAGTATTTTTATCACATGTAGATCCAAAAACTATGTCGACGACGTACACTTGGGCAACTAATATCTCATTCTCATCTCGACAAAAAAATAATGTCATATCTACTCCCCTTCTCAAAAAATCGCGAGAAGGGATATAAGAGGTGAGCCTCTTAGGAGAAACTTTTGTGCTAATTTTAATATATGAGGAGGTACATATTTAATTTCAGTAGGCTAGGTTCGAAGAGTTGTTTAGCCAAATTGAAAGAAATCGAAGGCTAGGATGTTTTTGGAGATAGTATGACACGAAGAGAATTTCGAATATCAGGATGGGATTTTCAAGTAGAGTGAAAAAACCCAAAATGTGAATTAGTATGATAAAGAGAAATTTGAGTCGAGAAGATAGACTCGGTTATTATAGGATAGTGCCAGGCCAGACTTAATTAACTTTAAATTTATATATATATATATATATATATATATATATTTGTGTGCTTATTATAAATATAGGTGTGAATGATATTTATAGAAATACATACCACTCTAGTGCTATCATCGGAGGTTGAGCGATGTGTAAGAATCCCTTGGATAGTGAATACATGGAGAGTATAGTCCCCAGGCCATATCTTCCACTATTTTATTATGTGTTTTATTTTTGAGGTGAGCCGTTTTGGATATGATTCGATCTCTCTATCGAGGAAATATGACCGCCTCCACTACGTTCGTGATATTTATACCCAAGCTCGTGAGTAAGTCCGACTTGAGGTGACCGGGTTAAAGTGAGAATACCTGGGATATGATAGCAATTTAGAGAAAGCATCCGATTAATTATTACTTGGGAATGGATGGTTATTATACGTGACATGTGTGTGAATGATGTAGTATACTAGTACGCGTATAAAATGAGTGGATAATTATATAGGTGATTAATACATAAATATGAATATACTTTTTATATAACTGGTGTGAAAGTTATACGATTAAAAAGAGGTTCCCTATATAACTAGTGCGAACGTTATATGACTTAATATAGTTGAACTGATTAATAAGTTAATGAGTAGATAACTTATGTGATCAAAGTAAGAATACTCGGGCTAGAGTAGTGTGATAGAAAGAAGTGTAATAAGTCTAGTTCGGTGGGGTAGCCTAACTAGTGAGGTTGAAGCCAAGCGTTAGGTGTGAACATTAGATGAGCGGTGAGTTATACCTCAAGAGAGTCCGATTCTAGCTTAAATATGAAAAGGGTTCATGCATATTTAAAAAAATTTAATTTAACTGCTTGCTAAATGTTCTTAAAAAAATTTACTTGGACTCTGACCCGTGTCAAAATTATTTCCAAAACATTTTAGGTGTCCAGCCACAGGGACGCCCAACTTGAGAATTCTATCCAGAGATGCGTAACTGTAGCACGTGTGGAAGTTGCAGGACTTTGGTATATATGCCTCATTCATTTATTCCTAATGTAGGGACTTTATTTAAGTACTCATTTGGTCATGTCTCTCTTCAGACCATTTCAGTATTTCCAGTTTATGGTTTAGACTTTGTGTATCTAGTGTTATTTCAGATTATTATGGAATTTTATTGTTGAACCGATAGTTAATACGATCTTATTTATTTATATTTTTATTTGTGTTGGATTCAGTTATCAAGTTGTGTGGATGGTTTAATTATTATTTATTTCTGCATGTTATTAATTATTGAAAGATAAAATTTGGCACCGGTCTATTAAATTACTAGGTGGTTAGTAACTTTAAAAATATTTTCGATAGTGATGCTAATAATAAGCCATATGAGACCAACGTTTCATTTTGATAAAGTGTTGGCCACCCGGTATTTTAATAGGTGGGGTGTTAGATTTTCATAATGATCTCGAATATCTCAGAAGTTCAGGGGAGAAGAAAGTGAAAAAAATGGAATGTAGTTGGGTTTTCGGTGCCCCTTTTCTGTTGGTGGGGAGATCTTTTTTTAGGGGTCTTATCTGGGGCATTTAGCCTATCGATTAAAACCCATGAATGGTGGATCCGAGGGGTGGGACATGTGTATAGCTAAGAAGAGACTTCCAAATATCTTGTATTGATTACTCTGGCTGGGGATAACTAACCGGTCTTCGATTTGAGGGAGTTTTAATCGATCGGTTAAAGGATGGGAAGGGCCTTTAACCAATCAGTTAAAGGACTCAGTGGGGATATTTGGTTCATTTACTATTGTTTTTACTATTTGAACTTTAACCCCTTGGAGGTTTTGTTCTCTGTTTTTTAACCCTTTAAGCTTTTATTCTTTGTTTAGGCTTTTACTATTTTTGTAGATTTTTTCAGGGTGCATGTCTATGGTCATTTATAACAGGACAAAATGTAGCACACCCCTATTGCATATCAAAATGTCTATAGAGGTAGACGATGAAGAGTGTGCGTGTGCGTACACTCTTTGTCGACATTGAAATGATCTTAGAAGAAATATATTTTCCTATTCTTGGGGAAGTGTGAGGTATAGGGTTACAAAGTGGAAATAATGGGGTGAAGTGGGTTTTTTGAAAATGGATGTGGTTTTTTAACCGATCAGTTAACCCTTAGGTTTGAACGTTTAATTGCTCGGTTAAATAGTGGAGATGTTTAACTAATCAGTCAAACGTTTCAATGACTTAAACCTATAAATCTCTTTTCTACATTCCCTTTCTCTCTCATCTCTCTCTATTTATTATTGAGACCCTCATACTCTTTTTTAGAGCTTATTTGGACTCCGCTTGTTGTCACGAATCTGTTGGACCCATTTTGGTAGATGAGAACAAGGGTTGGGTGTTGAACCATGTCGAGGGGGTCATGCGGGATTATGGTTGGGTGGTAGTGCCAAACGGATAGGTGGACGCGAAGTTATGGCCAAATGTGTTTATTTTGGGTCCTGATGGGCACCAGAGCATGGCCCCCCATGAGGATGACTAGGTTGGTATAGCTTGGTGGGGAGAGGACACAATGCTTGGGTCACAGGTGTTGTTTTATGACCCCCCCCCCCCCCATTATCGGCGGATGAGGAAGACATCGGGATCCTCTTGTGGGATTGTGAGAATCATTGAGCCACATGTGAACGTCCTGTAAGTTTTTATGACCTTTAATGTTTTTATTCTTTTTTGCATTTTTCTATGTTAGATTTTATCATTTAATGCTGGACTTGGTAACGGTACTTTGACATGTCTCCTGAAAATAAAATGATAATTGAGAATTTATAGCTAAATTAAATAATATAACTATTGGACATTTGATTGCCAAAAATAATGATAAAATAAAATAAGAAGTTAATAATAAAAAAATAAGAAAAAGTATAATGGAGAAGGTGGTATCCTTTATGGGGTGAGAAAATAGAGGCAACCTAAAGAGTGGAAGATATGGGTTTATGATGTTGTAGTTGTAGTTTGAACAAAAAATAGTGGAAATAGCCGTAAAAATAAATAACGAGGTAATAATGATGACAAAATAAAAATTGAAACCAGTGTTATGGAATAAATCGACAAGATGTTATAAAAATGATGGGCTAAAGTCGTGTATCATGTGTTTATCCTATTATGATAAGAACGATAATATACCAGGAGCTTCAGTTCACCTTTCAGTCTATCCTTCCTAGTTAGTTGGAATCGGGAGCAGGGAGAATACGTGGAGACATATGGGGTTTGAAACACTAAGAGGGATAAAGCTCCGGGGTTAGGTTATCTCAATTTTTTACTTTGGTTTTGGCAAAGATTCAAAATATTCAAACCCAAAATTTTAGGTTGCTAAGGGCTGTAGGATCACCTCACGGCTGGTTAAAAATTTAGTTATTGGGAACTGAATAGAGGTGGGTTAACTGTGAACGGCGATTAAAACACCAAAAGGGAGAAAACTCCGGGAGTTGCAAGGTATCTCAACTTTCGACTTTGGTCCTAGAAAAGATTCAAAATATTCCAACCCCCTTCTATTTTAGGTCACTTAAGGAACTATATGCAAAAAAGGGGTTTCGACAGCTTATATTAGGGTGCGAAATCACCTCACCACTAATTAACCTCCTTAGTTATTAGGAAATGATGAGAGGTGGATGTAATCGTAGGGCAATTAGAACACTGAGAAGGAGAAAGCTTTGGGTGCAGTTTATCTTATTTTTTTATTTTGGCTTTTATAAAAGATTCAAAATATTCCAACCCCTTATATTTTAGGCATCTCAGGGGACTAGATGTAGAAACATGGGTTTTTAACGGTGTCTATTTGGGTGTAGGATCGCCTCACAATGGGTTGACCTCTTTTGTTATTAACTGAAGAGAGGTGTCTTAAGTATGAATGTTAGGTGATTAGAACACTAAAATGGAGAAAGCTCTGAGGGTTCAGAGTATCTTGATTTTGAATTTCATTTTAGCAATGATTCTAAATATTCCATCCCCTTCTATTTTTTGTCGCTCAAGGGGACCACGCGTAAAAATGCAGGGTTTCAGCGACGTCTACTTGGGTGTAGCATCGCCTCATAACTGGTTAACCTTTTTATTTATTGGGAACTTAAGAGATGTGGCTTAAGTGTGAACTTATGGAAATTAGAACACCAAGAAGGGAAAAGCTTCGGAGGTGAAAGGTATCTCGATTTTTTACTTTAGTTTTAGCAAAGATTCAAAATATTCCAACCCCTTCTATTTTAAGTCGCTTAAAGGACCCGACACAGAATTGCGGTGTTTCAGTGGCATCTATTTGGGTATAGTATCACCTCACAACTGGTTAAACTCTTTACTTATTGGGAACTGAAGATAGGTGCCTTAAGTGTAAACATATGGTCATTAGAACACCGAGAGGGAGAAACCTTCGGGGGTCTAGGGTATCTCTATTTTCAACTTTGGTTTTAGCAAAGATTTAAAATATTCCAACCCCTTCTATTTTGGGTCTCTAAGGGAACCAACACAAAAATGTTGGGTTTTCATGCAGTCAATTGGGGTATAGGATTGCCTCACAACTGGTCATCCTTATTAATTAGTGGGAACCAAGGGTAGGGCAATTAAGTGTGAATATGTATGACCTAAACACCAGGTAGAGTGATCATTTTTTTATGGCTAACATTTTTTGTGTTTAATTTCTTGCAGTTTAGAGGGAGTGTTCGGGTTAGGGGTTATATAGCCCCATTATTTAGGCCTTGGTCGAGGCCTCTCGCTTTTATTTAAGCTTTCATTTATGCCATGGGGTTTAGTTTTTTATTAGATTTCCTCTCAAGTGCTCACTTTATGAAGAGATGGATTATTACCGCGACTTTGGGATAGCGTTGGTGGGATAGTACTAGTAGTTTCCACTTATCGAATGGGGAGATGACCATGACTTCCTTAGACTTTTTTTCTCTCACATGACTCCCATTTATCGAAGTGCCTATATTGGTAGATCGGACTCTAATATTCACTATCGAGGGGAATATGGCAACACTGTGGATAGATATTCCTTCCATTCAGATGGAGTATATTAATTACAGTGTTTTGTGTTCCTATTTGGAGGAGATGGTACTAGATAGGGGGCTTGATATAGTGGAGGAAATATTATATGCTCAGAGATTGTTATTTCTCTCTAACGATAGAAATCTTTGTGTTCGGGTGCTTCTTGTGGGATCCACTCATGGTGGTTGCCGTTTTTTATAGAATTTTCCTAGATTTTAGGATATTCCTTGGGGAGGATGGGGCAAGCTTGATATGTATCGGTCCATGCCGCTTTTCTTAAGATATCATACTGACAACTTTATAGGTTTTGCATAATTATGGGAGGTATGCATTTATCTAATTTTGTTCATCTTAGTCATTTTAGTTTACAGTTATGGTTTTTTGCTTATATGAACACCCGTTCTGAGCCATCTTGGGTCATTCAACCAATTGACAGTGTTTTTACTCTCTTTAGGCTATATGTAGGAGAGAATTTGAGAGCGGGTTCGTCCACATCATTAGTGGTGATCAGGGCACCTCTAAATGGGATGATTGAGAGGCAGTAAATCTTTCAATATATTTTACTTTCACGACTCACTTCTTACTATTAATACCCACATGTTTCGGATGAATTGCTTCTATTCTTAGCCGTTCTTATCTTAGATTCCCTGGGGTTTATCTGTCATGTGTTGGAAGGGTGTCATTAATTACGTGGGATTTATCGGGGATGAGGTCATTATTGGAGGAGTCATATGGAGACATTTTTTACTTAGGTGAGAGGGTGACTCATCACTATATGTGGAATGTCCCAATTAGGGTACTATTCCCCGTTCTTATCATATGAGGCATGCAGAGGGGATGATTGAGGAAGGCAAATAAGTGTATGTGGATTGGACGACTGATGCATATTTTCTCAGGGGGGACCTTAATGATCAGGACTTTCTAGAGAAACTGGTGATGATGATGCCTCTCCCTATGCTTAGGGAGGTCTTGTTAGCCCAAGAAAGAGTGGTGCTAGTAAGGTAAGGGCCCACAATAGAGGATGGAGATTCGATAGACCCGTCGGGTGAGCCAGAGGTGGTAGGTGAGGATCGCCCAACTCTTAAGTCCAGTAAGAAGATTCAGAGGTTGTGCCTTATGGTGGGGCTAGATCCAAGGGTAATGCATGAAGTCAGAGTGAGGGTTTAGGGGTGGGTTCCCAAAGGGTATGCAAGGGATCAGGGTACACCGAAGTGGGGTGCAGTAGAGAGTTAAGGGGACTAAAAGGGATAATAGGCCTTTGAGGAGACCCTTCCCTTTCGTGCTAGTGAAACTCCTTGCGTCGATAGGTTCGATGAGGGAAAATTTGTGTTTGGTCTCGGAGGTGGTTGGTATATCAGGGCATGCTCAAGGGAGTATGGTGACCTCTTCTTTCGATTAGTTTTAAATTATGAGGAGTTGTTTTACACATAGATCATCGGGATGTGTATGGAGTATCTTGATTTTTAAGGCCAGCAGTTGTCTACTGAGGAGAGGGCTCGAGTTGTAGAGGAGGGTGTAGCTCGGGGTGGTCTAAGATAGGGGATGTCTCCACAGCCCTCACTACCACTCGGAAGACTAAGGTGAGGGATCTAGAGGAGGTGGTTATACGACAAGCGTGGGATGGCTATGTCATTCAAGGGGAGGCACCCTTTAGAATGGTGGATCTTTTTATTTTCCCGTTTGGAGTGGATTATCAGGATTATAGCATCCCTAATTCATTCTCCCTTACTTCATTCACCTATCATTTGGATTGCTTGGCTTATGAATTTAGGAGTATTTGTGAAAGGAAGGTATGCATTCCCATTTTTTACTTAATTCTCTCATTTTTTTCTCTTTTTTTTTAACTGATAATTTCTTTATTTGGGTGTTTTTCAGGAGGTGATAGTTTTGGCATATGCCTTGCACAAGGTGATGCTTCACTGGTCCTAGCTATACCGATTGTTATCCTATTATATTCGAAGTTATACCCTATGATCGCTCATCAGAGTTGGATAACTACATGGGTGACATCGTGCTCTTACCATACCTATACTCATGTGCCCTCACGTCGTGAGGAGGTTTCAGGGTCAATGCATTTTCAGGGGGCTAATTGCTGGCCTCTTCCTCTAGGACAGCCGAACTCCAAGCATCCTGAGGATCCCGATGTTATAAGTATGGTTGGTGATGCTGCTGAACGGGCCAAATTGTCACGTAATGATTAGTTTTTAACTTTTATTGTCTATATGGAGGGCCTATCTCCACTGATTCATACACTTGATTATTCACTTTTATTTTTTCCCTAGTACATGGTGTAGGGGGAGTTCCAAGCCCGAGGTTTATTAGCAGGTTAATCTTCCACAAACAAAGTATTAATGATCAAACAAAGACTAAGGTCACTCAAAGAATCTCCAGTAAGGAAGGTTATTCGGAGGAAGATCATCCACCAAGATTGACGTTGCTCGAAGGACCTCCCACAAAGATCAAACTCAATTGACAGATACTAAAAACACAACTTGTAATAGGAATTATGATGCACTTGTATTTATTTCCTTATGTTAAAATATTTAGACTTATTTTGTAATGATTCTAAGGCTGATCGATACCTTCGAAGGACCATATATGGCAGGACATAGCTCAGATGATCTATCAAATAACCTCATTCAGGGAACTTGGGAGGGATTTGGTTTGGAGGATTAGGAACAATGTAATATTGGATAAACAATTTGCACCTCTTTAGCACACTTGGGAAAAATCTTTGTTCAAACAAGCACAATAAATGGACACTTGAGATACCATCTTTTGAGGGACCTCTCTCAAGGTACCTCAGTTCTAAAAGTTTTTTAGAAATAATATTTTAACCTCTCACAAACAATTCCAGGTTGGTCGAGCAACCATCATCCGAAAGACCACACTTAGTTGATTGGACAGCTCATCCCATACATGTCACTATTCACTAGATTTCATGACATAATGACTTCTGACATTTTAGGAGCTCGACAAAAGTATCACTCAAGTGGATTTATTCTTAGGACAACCAACTTATTTAGCCATCATAGGATATACCTTTGTGCCGATTTATCACATTCCAATTAACGCCAAGAGACTTTTTGGGGCTTAAACAATATTCCCACCCAAATATCATATCTCATTCATTTAATGCTCAATCTTTTGCATTAATTGCATAGTACTTTAGCATTAAATGTAGTCAGAAGAATTTAATACGATCAAGGTCACTCGAGTGACCTTGCCCTCATATAATTATGTTTAATTACGTCTTTCCAAAGGATCGTAATTTTGACTACCCAGAAGTTCTCGTAAGTTTTTTCTAGACAAGAGAGTTTGCTGTGAGTGCATCATTAAGTGATTAATTCCTTTGACCCCATTTTATTCACCAACATTAGCATTTATTGCGCATTCGATTACTGCCTTGCTTTTATTTTGCTGGAGTGCTTATTCTTTCTCCTTCCAACCATGTTGATTGTGGGGTCCCTTCCATTTATTATACTCCAATACCATTTATGTTGTAAGAACTCCAATTAATATAGACTTTTAATATTAAAGGCTATTTATTGAAGATTTATATTTACCATTTATTATTTCGTTCTTGCTATGTTAATCATCATCTTGATAGGGGTTATTCCTCGTTAGATACTAATTCAATTTTAAGAACCCTCCTCTTACATTTGGCGACTCTGTTGGGGAGGTATTCTCCTTTGAAAGATGGCAATGATAATGTGGCCAAGAACAAGCCCTTGATATCTATGATCACATGGTTCGTGATAAAGTCTGCAGACCCATTAATGTTAATACTGAGCCAATAACTAGAGAAGATAGAAATAATCCTAAGTTTTGCCAGGTTCACAACAAGCTGGATGACGCGACCACAAATGTGTCTAGTGTGCGTGCTATTTAGGCTCAAGTGCAAGCCTGTCGCTCAAGTAATAATCTGATAAGTCGAGTATCGATCCTCGGGAAAATAAAACGAACAGAGTCATAACGACGTTGGACAGACGAAGGAAACCAAACTTTAACGCAAAAAATAAGGAAAAAGTGATTTGATTTGCGAAACAACTACAACTATATGCAATTTTGAAAATGATTAACTAACGAAATTATGAATAAATGAAATGCAATTATTCCACTGCAGAATTATGAACGACTTGACTAAAACTTGAACTATGAAAAGAGAAAGATATGTCGGGTTACAATCCCACGCACTCTAGTAATTCACTTCGTAAGATGCTAAATTCAGAATTAAAGCTTTAAATGAATCCGACTTTTTAATACTCCTAAGTATTACATATATGAGGGATCGTAGCCCGCATAGTACGTAAGTAAAGGTTGGATTAAAATTCGGTCTTTATTTCTCCTAAGTATTACACATATGAGAGATCGTAGCCCGCACAGTATGTAAGCAAAGGTTGAATTAAAGTAGTATCGTATTATATACGATACAATTCATCTAAGGTTTTAGTTCCAACTTCTATTTCCACTATAGTGAATCACATCGGATGGGGTTCATGCACTCCAACCCTTGAAAACTTAGCCGGACATATTAAAACTAGAAGAAAACATGGTTTGGATAAACGAAAATATTTTTACTAATGATCGAAGAAGAAGAAGAAGAAGAAGAAGAAGAAGAAGAAGAAGAAGAAGAAGAAGAAGAAGAAGAAGAATGAAAATACTATTAGATAAGTAACTACTGTAATAATGAAAGCAAGAATTATAATGGTATTACTTGAATTGCAAAACTGGAATTAAAACTAGGGTTTCTTTGTTGTTGTCTTCTCTAAACTAATTACAAAGCTTCATCTAAGAGTATCAACCATGAAGGACTCTAATTTTACAAGTGGATGAGTTTGAATTTCTAATACTCTAACCGATCCCCTTGAGGTCATTTGGTTCGGTTCTATCTTTGACAGATGTTTCTCAACCGACCATCAAACCACTCCTTCGTATCTCTCTAAAACTGATCAAACCGACGGTCTATTAAGGTATTGCTATCCAAATGGTATATACCGGAGGCAGTTTGTTTGGTAGATGGTCGTCTAGGTTGAGCTTGGATGGGATTAGATGTGCCCCATGCTTGAGTAGTCTTTGTGACATACTTAAGGTGGGCCTCAGTATCGCATGCGTCTAGATCCCAAAAGGGTCTTTCACACATCGTTTGAACAAGTTGTTTGGAAGCTATTGCCAACCCATTACGGAAGAAAGGTATCACTAGGTGTTTATCAAAACCATGATGGGGGCATGCGCTTACTAACTCTTGGAAATGTTCCCAACATCTGTCAAAAGACTCATTATCGTGTTGTCAAAAATCTTGGATTTGAGTCTTGGAAGAGTTGGTCTTGTGATGCGGATAGAATTTTGAGACAAAATTGGACTGCATATCTCTCCAGGAAGTGACGGAGTTCGGGGGTAGAGACCATAGCCAGGTCTTGGCTTTATCCTTTAAGGAGAAAGGAAAAACCTTTAGGCGAATGACATCTTGGGTGCAAGTTTGATCACCAAATGTGTCACATGCCTCTTCGAACTCAGGAATATGTAGGTATGGTTTCTCTGAATCCATGCCATGAAATGTAGGGAGAATCTATATCATCCCATTACAAAAATGGAACTGACCAGCAGTATACGAAAGTAAAATGTAACCATGGGTGACAGTCCCCTCAGGAAAGAGTAAGTCTTTCATAGGACGATAGGGGAGATCTCCCTATCCTGTACCGAAACTCGCTGCATCAGACATCGCACTCACGCTCTCTTTAAATGACTCTGTGTACTCACTCGGTGTCCTAGATGTGTGACTCGAAGTTTGACTCAGGGTGTAGCTACTGATAGAGTGCTCATGAGTAAGAATTGGAAACCAGAATTATGGGACACGTGGTGTGTGGGGCCTTTCAGAGTTATACTCAACTATAGGATTTTTGTGGATTCTGACTGGAGTATTGTGAGGAGTCTGAGTGTGTTCAGGATTTTTCATTAAAGGCTTTGAGAGATGATGAGAAAAGTTCTTTTATATTTTCAAAATTTTTTGATTTTTTTGATTTTTTGGAAATTTTTGTCCAAAGTTTTAGATTGACTTGATCTAACCTAAATCTACTTAATTCCCCGGCAACGGTGCCAAAATCTTAACGTGACCATAAATGTGTCTAATGTGCGTGCTATATAGGCTCAAGTGCAAGCCTGTCACTCAAGTAATAATCTTATAAGTCGGGTATCAATCCTCAGGGAAATAGGGCGAACGGAGTCATAACGACGTTGGACAGACGAAGGAAACCTGACTTTGATGCTAAAAAGAAGGAAAAGGTGATTTGATTTACGAAACAACTACAACTATATGCAATTTTGAAAACGATTAACTAATAAAATTATGAATAAATGAAATGCAATTATTCTACGGAAGAATTACGAACGACTTGACTAAAACTTTAACTATGAAAGGAGAAAGATAGGTCAGGTTATAATCCCCCAGACCCAAGTAATTCACTTCGTAAGATGCTAGATTCAGAATTAAAGCTTTAAATGAATTAGAATTTTTAATACTCCTAAGTATTACGTATATGAGGGATCGTAGCCCGCACAGTACGTAAGCAAAGGCTGGATTAAAATTTGATCTTTATCTCTCCTAATTATTACACATATGAGGGATCGTAGCCCGCATAATATGTAAGCAAAGGTTAAATTAAAGTAGTAACGTATTATCTACGATACAATTCATCTAAGGTTTTAGTTCCAACTTCTATTTCCACTATCGTGAATCACATCGTGTGGGGTTCATGCACCCCAACGCTTGAAAACTTAGCCGAACATATTGAAACTAGAAGGAAACATGGTTTGGATGAAAGAAAACATTTTTACTAATGATTGAAGAAGAAGAAGAAGAAGAAGAAGAAGAAGAAGAAGAAGAAGAAGAAGAAGAAGAAGAAGAAGAAGAAGAAGAAGAAGAAGAAGAATGAAAATACTATTAGAGAAGTAACTAATGCAATAATGAAAGCAAGAATTAGAATGGTATTACTTGAATTGCAAAACTGGAATGAAAACTGCAGTTTCTTTGTTGTTGTCTTCTCTAAACTAATTACAAAGCTTCCTTAACAAATCAGAAGCCTCCTCAATGTCTGGGAGGTGTTTATAATTTATAATCTACGATTTCTAAAAGTTTCAACCATGCAGGGATCTAATTTTACAAGTGGATGAGTTTGAATTTCTGATAACTGAACCGATCCCCTTAAGGTGATTCCGTTCGGTTCCATCTTTGACAGAAGTTTTTCCATGAACCAGTTCGGTTCGTTTTTCCTCTCTTTGGTTCGGTTCCATCTCTCAGTACTTTACAGGAAGTTCTTCAAGCATAGGATCGGTTTGTTTTTCTTCCTCTTCGATTCGGTTCCATTTCTTAGTTCTTTACAGGAAGTCTCCTAGGATGGGATCGGTTCATTTTCCTACCCATTCGGTTCGGTTTCATCTGTTCAGGAACTTTTCCTCCTGGTATGTTTTCAAGATTTGTGACTTTTGGTCCAGAACTCGGATTAGGATGCCGATCCTTCCTTGTGCACTGAATACCTACAAACTAGATAGGAAATACACGAAACTCGATGTACTAATTAGAAACTTGTCAATAGCAATGATATGAGGTAAATCCACTCGAATTACACTTTGCAGAGCGATAAAAGCCTCTAGATTAAGGGGATAAATGGGAAGAATTTATGCCTAATCAAGCCCCCCTAACTTAGAACTTTGATCGTCCCGAGCAATGTAAAAAGAATCAAAACATGGTCCAACTATAAAATGGGATAGAATACCTCTTTTGCGGGCGAGCGATTGCATTTAGCATATGCAACAAGACTTTAAACCCCTAGGTTATCCTAGTAGTACGAGTTGTGTCTCGTGAGGGTTTGTAGTGAATACACCCACAAAATTCGACTCAATGAAAACTCAAAATACGCAAAAATTCTATAATTCAAACTTTTCCAAAAAATAGCCATCATCAATTCATGTTCAAGAGTCTCAAATCATAGTGCGTGTGTGCGAAGCCAGAAATTTAGTCGCGAATTTCCACCGATTGACCATTACGTTACTTATCCAAAAATTCATTTTGATTTCAAAATCTCACGGAATGTCCTCGCAAACGAATCACTCGAATTGTGACTTATTTTGTCGGTGTGCGTGATTGATAAGAGTAAATGTATTCGAACAAGGTTCACACACACAAGTAAAAAGACAAAAATTTATGGTAAATGGATCTCATCAACGGATTACGGTTATATGAAAGCGGGAACATTGCCTTTAATTCGTATTTTTGATCTCTTTTATTATCTTTTTTTCTTTTAACTCTCCACGCGGTAACCAATTTAGCAGTTTGGAATCGGTTAGGACTTTTTTGGGTTAAAGGTGTATTGGGTAAAATGGGAATGGTACGGGAAATTTGGAATTGGAAATTTTTTGTATAATGTCTGTTAGTGCTTTTCCGGGATTTCGCTCATTTTTCTGTTGATTTTTTTTTATTTTTTTCTGTTTTTCACGCTTTTCTTTTCTTGCTATTTTTTGGTTGAGCATAACTATAATTCTTTTTCGCCCTTTCTTATGCACTTTTCGGACTTAATTTCTGGGATTATCACTTTTCACAATTCTGAGCCAATTGGGTTTTTTCGGGTTATCAAACGAAAGGAAAAATTATTCGGCTCAATTTGGGTTTACAAAAGGGATAATTTTTCACTACTTTTTCTGGCCAGTATTTTTGGGTGACAAACGAGAGCCTACATCATTATCCGAAATACTAATTGTGTTACCATATGCGTCTCGAGATGAATTAAGTTTAGAGATCTATTTGGCACGTTTTTAAGGCAATATCACACACATTTTCCATAACCGATCAAAGTGAAAGAATTGAGATCCTCGACGACTTATTAGAACGCTGAAAAGAACTTTGAGTTAACAATTAACTCAGATTGATTTTTTAAACTCACAAAAATGATAGGTTGGAAATCTCACAGGGTTAGTTAATATCCACACTTATTCGTAAAGTCGTCTACGTTCGCTCAATTTCCATCTTGGGTCAATTTCGGCTTCGTGTATTATGTTTTTACAATTTGAGACATTAAACCAACTTTTAATGATATTTTTGAAAATTTTGAATTCCAATTTTTATTTATTTTGAAGAAAAATATTTTTGGATTTTTCAAAATTTTATGATTTTTTTTTTTGAAATTTCTGGGCATTTTTGAAAATTTGTGAAGTTTTAGAAAGACGCACTTGTGACCCCCCCCCCCCCCCCCCCCTAACTTAGACTTTTGCGCTGTCCTCAAGCAAAAAGTACTAAAATCTAACTCAAAGCGAATTAAAAGTGCGAGAAAATAAAACGAACAAATAAAACAGAAATGCATAATTTTGTTATTTAAATACTTAACACCTGTGTTACAAAGGAGAGGGTAGAACACACAACTAACAGCTTTAAACAACCACCAACAACACTCAAATAACAAACAACAGACATGGGCCTTACTGGGGAGGTGGATTTGAGGGTCCGGGTGCACTGGGATCATATGGATCATAGAAGAAAGTTGGAAGAGATCCACCAAAGTTGAGCTCGTACAAGTGGGCTTGGAGACGATGCATCATGCTCGTGTCCCTTCGGTAGGCTTCTTGATCCCGTTGATAGGCCGCTTGGTCTCGATTGTATTATGTGAGAAAACCGTCAAAATGGGTTTACATCGTCGAAAGGCGCCTATCAAAATTTGCACCTGGTGGCTCAAAGTCTGAATCGTTGTCCTCGTCTTACTCTTTTTCTTCTGCCTCGCCCATCACGACATCCTCAGCCTCGGGCTCTTCAACATGGATTTCCTCCTCTCCATCTACATCAACCACCTCCCAGGCTGCTCGAAGGGAAGACCTTTGCTGGGCACTCCTAGTACGTGACACTTTCCATATGGGCTCTGCGAGGCGTGGGAAAGTGCGAGGTTACTGGATACCGGCATCGGCAAGGAGGGAGGTTATGAGACGTGCATATAGGAGGGGCACTGAACCTTTTTTCTCCAAGGCCGTGTAAAGAATATCGATGTAAATCATGCGGTCCAGATTGAGAGTGAAGTTTGGATCCAAAAGGTGGTAGACGAGGGTAGCTTGGCGAGGACACATCGTCGAGTCGTTTGTGGTTTGAAGCAAGTTGGTGCACACAATATGGAAGGTAACGCGCGCCTTATCATTTAGGCGTCCCACGGGGAAGGTGCCCCTTTCCCAAATCCCATTGGGTGCGAGACAGTCGATGCATTGCTATTTCGGGATGGTGGGGTAGTTATAGATGTACGGGTGTGGGACTCCCTTGGTAGAAAGTTTGCAAGCCATAATAGCCAAGGAGAAAGAGATGGGGCGGCCGTCGACAAAATCTTGGCTCTCAAACTCTCCCATTCAGACGAGTGAGCCATAAAAAGAGTGGACCTCATCGTCCCACACGACATTGTGTGGTTCGGAGAGGTATTGCATCCACCCCTTCTGGCTGAAAAGAGTGGTGACCGAGCGGGTCAGCTCGTCCCACTTGACGACGCGCTCAATGTGAAGTTGGCGGGAGAGGCCAAAAATTTTTTTTGCACCACATGCGCTCCATGTGAGAGCGGTATTCCTCGTTACCATTCAGAAGGATCTCGGTGGACATGTATTTTGGGGGAAGAGCGGGATTTGCCATTAAAACTTCGAGGAATATTTAAAATATGAGAGAGAGAGGTTTAGAGAGGTGAGATGTGATGGAGGTGTGGATGGAAAGGTAGGGAGAGGTGTAATTTATAGGTGGTGGAGAGGGTGGGGGGAAGAATTTGGAGGGAAAAGGGGGGGATGTTTGGAGGGAAAGAGGGGAAGGAATGGAGGGAAATGAAGGGATTGGGGGAAGGGGGTCATCTCGGGAAGGGGCATCGTGCAGAATATGAACCGATCCGGTTAAGGGGAGAACCGATCCGGTTCTGTATTTTTTTTATTTTTCGATTTATGAAAACCAAAAGATCCGGTTAGGGGGATTCAGTTGGGTTCTCCTTAGGCAGAACCCTCTCACTCAGAATGCTGAAACTAGAATCTCACACCCTCGAATTTTTGGACACTTTCTCACTTATTCTCCCACGTGGATTTCTTGATGCTCTCATGACGTGCATGTTGGTGCGCATGATCCTATCCCTAAACTCTCGTAACCTACCTACGGACTCTAACTAATATATCGACGCACATCTATTATATAAAAGAATTCACCCCATACGTGTCGGGGGTGCGATGACCTCTCAATTCAAGCTCATTTTACCCTATAAACGGGGTACGACAACCAATTGGTGTCGATATCTTCTACGCACGCCTCAATATCTATCTTTAGGCATTGTTCATTTACTTTAAATGTGTTCCTCCTTTTGGATATTCCAATTGTATGGCTCTGTGGGGGAATACGCTTTTCACAATGAAAGGACCAGCCAATCGGGACCGCAATTTACCCGGAAATAGATGAAGCTGGGAGTTATAGAGGAGTACTTTTTGTCCCTATTGAAACTCTTTTTGTTGGATAATTTTATCATGTGCTAGTTTCAGTTGGGCTTTTGTAATCTTGGTATTCTCCGTATCTCCTCTAACTCATTCAGTTGAAGCTTGCGAGCTTCATCGGCTTTGTCCATATCATAATTTAATCTTTTAATGGCCCAATACGCTTTGTGCTCCAACTCAATGGGAAGATAGCAAGGTTTGCCATAAACAAAGCGGAATGGGGACATTCTGAGTGGGTTCTTGTATGCATTTCGATAGGCCCATAGAGAATCGTTCAATCGAAGGGACCAATATTTCCAATCGGGATTGACGGTTTTCTCTAGTATATGCTTGATTTCACAATTTACAAATTCGACCTATCCATTCATTTGTGGGTGATATGCTGTTCCTACCTTGTGAATGACACCATACTTTTTCATAAGTCTTTCAAACGCCTTGTTGCAAAAGTGTGTGCCGTTATCACTAATTACCACTTTAGGTGAACCGAAGCGAGAAAGTATGTCTTCGTGTAGGAACTTTATCACCACTTTATTGTCATTAGTCTTGGTAGCTATAGAAACATAGTCTACCGTGATTAGGATGTATAAGTATCCAAAAGACGGGGGAAAAGGGCCCATGAAGTAAATACCCCAGCAGTCGAAGATCTTGATGATGAGAATCGGCGTTAATGGCATCATGTCTCGTCGGGTAATTGCTCCCATCTGTTGACACTTGTCGTAAGATTTGTAACAATTGTTAACATCCTGAAACATTGTGGGCCGGTAAAAATCGCATTGGAGAATTTTAGTGGTTGTCTTTTTTACGAAAAAATGGCCTCCACATGCTTCCGAATGACAGAATTGGATGACTTTGGGAATTTCGTCATTCGGTACACATCGTCGGATGATTTATCGACGCAATATTTAAAAAGAAATGGATCATTATAGAAAAACATGCGCGACCAAGTGCTGAACCTCTTTTTATCTTGCAGTGTCCAATCGGGAGAGACGGCTCCCGTGACAAGATAGTTCACTATATCAGCAAACAAGGGCAAAGAAGAGGTGGCAAAGAGCTACTCATCCAGAAAATACTCATCGATAGGTGTAGGATCACTAGGCACGTCGGACAAAAGCCGTGATAAGTGATCGGTAATGATGTTTTATACTCCTTTTTTATCTTTAATGGAGAGATTGAACTCTTGTAGAAGTAGGATCCACTTTATGAGGCACGGCTTTACGTCTTTCTTCGTAAATAGATATTTTAAAGTCGCGTGGTCGGTGAAACAAGCGATGGGGGAACCGATAAGATAGGACCAAAATTTGTCGAGCGCGAATACTATCGCTAGCAACTCCTTCTTCGTGGTGGAGTAATTGAGTTGTGGTCCGGTAAGGGTCCGGCTAGCGTAGTAGATGACATGAGCATTATTGTCTTTTCTTTGGCCCCAAATGGCCCCTATCGCATAATCACTAGCATCACACATAAGCTCGAATGGCAAGGACCAATATGGAGCTTGTATAATGGGAGCGAACACAAGCACGTTTTTTAGCTTTTCAAAAGAGCTTTGGCATGCTTCCGTCTATTCGAGTGGGGTTTCCTTCATAAGAAGGTTGCTTAAGGGTCTAGCGATGGCGCTAAAGTCCTTAATGAACCTTCGATAAAACCCTACGTGGTCCAAGAAGGAGCGCACGTATTTCAGCGATTTAGGTGGGGGTAGGTCAGCTATGACATTTATTTTTGCTCGATCAAACTCGCTCCCTTTGGATGACACGATGTGTCCAAGAACTATACCCTCGGTTACCATGAAATGGCATTTTTCCCAATTTAGCACTAAGTTCTTTTCCACACATCGGGCTAGTACTTTCTCAAGATTGGCTAAATATTGGTCGAAGGAGGTTCCAAAAACACTAAAGTCGTCCATAAACACCTCTAGCCCTCTCTCAACCATGTCACTGAATAAGCTCAACATGTACCTTTGCAAGGTCGCCGGTGCATTACACAAGCCAAATGGCATACGTTTGTAAGCAAACGTTCCAAAGGGAAAGTGAATGTTGTTTTCTCTTGATCTTATATCCATAATAACCATCTGGGAACCAATAATAGACGTGGCCCGCTACTCTTTCAAGCATTTTATCAATAAATGGTAAGGGAAAATGGTCTTTCTTAGTTCCCGCGTTCAGTTTTCGATAATCAATGCAAACGCGTCATCCAGTGGTGGTACGTTGGGGAACTACCTCTCCCTTGGCATTTTCAATCACAGTCATGCCCGACTTCTTTAGGACGACTTGAATGGGGCTCACCCACTTGCTATCCGAGATTGGGTAGATAATCCCGTCCTCCAACAGCTTTATAATTTTAGTTCTCACCACATCTTTCATCGTGAGGTTTAGCCGTCTTTGCATTTCTCTTGAGGGCTTAAAATCCTCTTCGAAGTGAATCTTGTGGGTGCAAATTAGAGGGATTATCCCCTTCAAATCAGCTATGCACCAACCAAAAGCACTTTGGTGCTTCCTCAACATCTTTATTAGTTTACCCTCCTGTTCTTCATCTATGCTAGAGGAGACAATAACAGGAAATGTCTCACTTTTACCTAGGAAAGCATATTTAACATTGGAGGGTATTTTCTTTAACTCGAGAGTCGGGAATGTGTCGCTAGAGGGCACCATACGTGCGTCTCTTAGCGGTAACTCTTCGAATCGAGAAACCCAATTAGCATCCCTCGCATCCTCTCCGATGTTCTCTCATTGAGTAAGCCTCTCAACTCCTCTATCTCCCTCTTGAACTCCGTGTAGTCTCCCTCACTCTCATAACTAAAAGCTAGGCAAGCTTCTAAGGTGTCTCTACGGTAATTTTCCTTAAAGTGCTCTTCTATAATCTCCTCAATTAAACTCATCGCGTGAAGATCATCTTCTTCCCTTGCCTGTTGGTCTATGTTGAAGATGTCTGTTTCTAATGTCATATTCCTAAAAGTGATTTGCATCTGTCCATTTTTAGTATTGATGACTGCGTTAGCCATGGCTAACAATGGGTGCGCAAGGATGATGGGAACATGATTTTTTTAGGCGAAGGAGGGATCCGTGTCCCAAATGACAAAATCTATCAGGAAGTATAAAGTGCCCACTTGGACTATCACGTCCTCAACTATACCCCTTGGTATCTTCACGGTTCTATCCGCTAATTGGAGAGTGATCCTTATGGGCTTAAGATCACCCAAATCAAGTTTCCTATAAAATCAAATAGGGTAAGATATTAACACTTGCCACTAAATCGAGTAAAGACTTTTCAAATTTGTTCTCTCCAATGGTGTAGGAAGTGGTGGGGGCACTGGGATCGTTATATTTAAGTGGGAGATCATTAACAAGGACTGAACTCACGTTTTGTGCTAAAAACGCGTTCTTCTTTATCTTCATCCTCCTCTTGATTAACAATAAGTCTTTTATGAATTTTTCATAGGATGGAATTTTTCTTAGTGCGTCGAGGAAAGCTAAGTTCAACTTTACGTTCTTAAGTACTTCCAGCACTTCTTCACTTATGGTTCCTTTATGGGCAGTAGCCAACCTTTGAGGAAATGGCGCAGCGGAGGGTAGTTTTACAACTACCTCGGGCTCACTAGTGTTTTCCTTTTCACTCTCACTCAAGGATATATCTTTGGCCTCTTTCATGCCGGTCGAATTCTCCTTGTCTTTTGAAATGGCGTGTGTGGGGGTGATAAATCAACAACCCTCCCACTACGAAGAGTGGTTATCGCTTGGCAGTGCTCCTCCTATTCAACAGAGGTGGAGTTAACACTAGGTTGACCTTAGGGAGGTCTTTGGCCTTAGGCAGGAAACTTCCCCTTCTCTTGGGTGCTCAATGCGGCTTGCATCTTGGAGATGTTTGCATTTATTTCAGTGAACAAGCATTCATATCGATCATTGTGTGCACCTTGAGATTTTATGAATTGGTTTATTGTATCCCCGAGGCTCCTCCGCTGTGAGGCTACATATGGTAATGGAGGTGGTGGCACTTGTTGGTATTAAGGAGGTGGTGGAGGTCGAACAACCTGTGAATGTGGGTTCATCGCAGCTTGTGGTTGTCCATAGTTGAAACCAAGATGGTTCCTCCACGACGAGTTGTAAGAATTTCCATGCAGGGCATTATAATTACCCTTGAATCCTCCTATAGAATCAACTTGCTCGGTGTGCATGGCCTTGTAGGTAGAAATCGTCAAGAAGGCCTTCGTGGAGTGGCCCGCCTCACAGATAACACACACTTTTTATTTCGAACCATGGTTGGATCCAGAGATGTTTCTCAACCGACCATCAAACCACTCCTTCATATCTCTCTGAAACTGATCAAATTGACGGTCTATTAAGGTATTACTATCCAAATGGTATAGATCGAAGGTAGTTTGATTAGTAAATGGTTGTCTAGGTCGAGCTTGGTTGGGATCAGATGTGTCCCATGATTGAGTAGTCTCTGCGACATACTTAAGGTGGGCCTCAGTATTGCATGCGTCTAGATCCCAAAAGGGTCTTTCACACATCGTTTGAATAAGTTGTTAGGAAGTTATTGTCAACCCATTATGGAACAAAGATATCACTAGGTGTTTGTCAAAACCATGATGGGGGCATGTGCTTACTAACTCTTGGAAATGTTCCCAACATCTGTCAAACGACTCATTATTGTGTTGTCGAAAAGCTTGGATTTGAGTCTTGGCAGAGTTGCTCTTGTGATACGGATAGAATTTTGAGACAAACTTGGACGGTATATCTCTCCAGGAAGTGACGGAGTTCGGGGGTAGAGACCATAGCCATGTCTTGGCTTTATCCTTTAAGGAGAAAGGAAAAAGCTTTAAACGAACGACATCTTGGGTGCAAGTTTGATCATCAAATGTGTCACATACCTCTTCGAACTCATGAATATGCAGGTATGGTTTCTCTGAATCCATGCCATGAAATGTAGGGAGAATCTGTATCATCCCATTGCGAAAGTGGAACTGGCCGGTAGTATACGGAAGTAAAATGTAACTATGGGTGACAGTCCGCTCAGGAAAGAGTAAGCCTTTCATAGGACGATAGGGGAGATCTCCCTATCCAGTACCGAAACTCATTGTGTCAGACATCGCACTCGTGCTCTCTTCAAATGACTCTGTGTACTCACTCGGTGTCCTAGCTGTGTGACTCGAAGTTCGACTCAGGGTGTAGCTACTGATAGAGTTCTCAGGAGTAGAAATTAGAAACCAAAATTGTTGGACACGAGGTGTGTGGGGGCTTTCAGATTTATACTCAACTATAGGATCTTTGTGGATTCTGACTGGAGTATTGTGAGAAGTCTGAGTGTGTTCAGGATTTTGCATTAAAGGCTTTGAGAGATGATGAGAAAAGTTTTTTTATATTTTCAGAATTTTTGGAAATTTTTTGCCAAAGTTTTAGATTGACTGGATTTAACCTAAATCTACCTAATTCCCAGACAGCGGCGCCAAAAACTTGACGCGACCACAAATGTGTCTAGTGTGAGTTCTATTTAGGCTCAAGTGCAAGCCTATTACTCAAGTAATAATCTGATAAGTCGGGTATCGATCCTCAGGGAAATAGGATGAACGGAGTCGTAACGACGTTGGACAGACGAAGGAAACCTAACTTTGATGCTAAAAAGAAGGAAAAGGTGATTTGATTTGCGAAACAACTACAACTATATGAAATTTTTAAAATGATTAACTAATGAAATTATGAATAAATGAAATGCAATTATTCTACGGCAGAATTACGAATGACTTGACTAAAACTTTAACTATGAAAGGAGAAAGATAGGTAAGGTTATAATCCCCCACACCCTAGTAATTCACTTCGTAAGATGCTAGATTCAAAATTAAAGCTTTAAATGAATCCGACTTTTTAATACTCCTAAGTATTACATATATGAGGGATCGTAACCCCCACAATACGTAAGCAAAGGTTGGGTTAAAATTTGATCTTTATTTCTCCTAAGTATTACACATATGAGGGATTGTAGCCCGCACATTATGTAAGCAAAGGTTGAATTAAAGTAGTATCGTATTATCTACAATACAATTCATCTAAGGTTTTAGTTCCAACTTCTATTTCCACTATCGTGAATCACATCGGGTGGGGTTCATGCACCCCAACCCTTGAAAACTTAGCCGGACATATTAAAACTAGAAGAAAACATGGTTTGGATGAAAAAAAATATTTTTACTAATGATTGGAGAAGAAGAAGAAGAAGAAGAAGAAGAAGAAGAAGAAGAATGAAAATACTATTAGAGAAGTACCTACTGTAATAATGAAAGCAAGAATTAGAATGGTATTACTTGAATTGCAAAACTGGAATCAAAACTAGGGTTTCTTTGTTATTTTCTTCTCTAAACTAATCACAAAGCTTCCTTAACGAATAAAAAGCCTCCTCATTGTATGGGAGGTGTTTACAATTTATAATCTACGATTTTTAAGAGTTTCAACCATGCAAGACTCTAATTTTACAAGTGGATGAGTTTGAATTTTCGATACCTGAATCGATCCCCTTGAGGTTGATCGATACCTTCATAGGACCATGTCTGAAAGTACATGGGAGAGCTCACATGATCTATTGAATAACCTCATTCAGTGAACCTAGCACATATTTGGTTTGAAGGATTGGGAATAAGGTAACATTGGGTAAATATTACCAACCTCTTTAGCACACTCAGGCAAATCCTTTGTTCAAACAAGCATAATGAATAGACGCTCGAGATACCATCTTCTAAAGGACCTCTCTCGAGGGACCTCAGTTTTAATAGTTACTTAAAGATACTCTTTTTATCTCTCACAAATAGTTCTAGGTTGCTCGTACAACCATTATCCAAAAGACCACACTTGATTGATTAGATATCTCATCCCATACATATCACTATTCATTAGCTTTCATGACGTCATGACTTCTAACATTTTAGGAGCTCCAAAAAAGTAGCAGTTAAGTGGGTTTATTCCTAGGATAATCATCTTATTTAAAGAAATTGTCATGTCAGCCTTCATAAGATAAACTTTTATGGAAATTTATCACATTCCAATTATTGCCAAGAGACTTTTCATGGCCTAAACAGTGTTCCCGCCCAAATATCATATCTCATGCATTTAATGCGCTATCTTTTGCATTAATTACACAGTAGTTTAGCATTACATGCAGTCAGAAGCATTTAATGTGAGCAAAGTCACTCGAGTGACCTTTCCCTAATAAAAATATTTCCAATTGTGTCTTTTCAGAGTGTCCCCATTTTGACTACCCATAATTACTGCCAAGTTTTCTCTAAGATAGTTTGATGTGAGTTCATCATTGAGTGATTAATTCCTTTCACCCCATTTTATTCACCAACATTAGCATTTATTATGCATCCGATTACTACCTTACTTTTATTGTACTGGAGTTCTTGCTCTTTCTCCCTCCAACTAAGTTGATTGCGGGGTTTTTAAGGACATAAGTCTCCGATTGAGTCTTAATGTAGTGTTGGATCAATTCCGGACAAAAACATTTGAGTCATAGGATAATGTTCAAGTGTATCCATCCAAGCCTATAACGTGTTAGTTGAAGACGTAGCGGTCAAGATTATAAAGCTTCATCATTTGTCGATTTACATGTGCTTCGTTTCACGTCATCAACATCATATTCCATAGTCTCCAAAAGGTATGAATGCATTTTTATATATATAGGAAGACTTGGAATAATTTTATAAAGGGTGTAATTTCACTTTAAACTAATGCTTATTTAAAGGTTTCTGGTCTCAAAATCGAAATATAAAGAATCTGTCACTTCGTTCGAGTTTGTCGTTCGAACGAGTTTGTCGTTCGAACGAGTTTGCCAACAAATTTTTCCCATTGGCCTCTAGAACTTCGTTAAAAGGGTCGTTCGAACGAAAATCTCATTCGAACGCGACTTTCAACGGGAAATACTACTCCATTTATTTGTTCCCACTAATTTTTTCTGAATTACTAAAGTGCGGGAACCAATATTTTCCAAGTAAGTTTTTCATATTCTTCCATTTCCTAGAGAGAGTTTTTTGAGAGTTTAATTTTTCCATGAAAAGGTTCAAGTTTTGAGTGTTTTGTTTTTCAAGAAAATCATCCTTAAACACTTTTGGTTTACACCCATAATAGTTTATTCCAAGTTCCTAAATACATATCCTTGCTTGGAGTGTTTGGCACCGAATTTTTCTCTAAACCTCAAAGAATAGAAGTTTGGGTTTACTTCTACATCCCACAAAGAAGAAGTTCATTTGTTGTGACATACCCACTTGGAGAAAGGCTCCTTGTTCAGGTGACAGTGACCGAGAAAAGTCCGATTGGTGGATTCTAAGACCGCGGTGGACCTCCGTGGTTATTTGCTAGGCAGAGGTGTGTACAAGAAGGAGCGTCTAGGCTTGGACGGAGTCAAGTCGAGTGTTGTAAGTCTTTTTGTCTTATACTTGTAAAACCATACTTAGTGGATTTGAGGCTAGGGCCGTCCAAGGTTTTTTCCCGTTGTGGGTTTTTCATCGTAGCGTAGTGATTTGTGATTTATTTTATCTTGCTATATCACTTAGATGCATGCTTAGGGATAAAAGATAAAATATGGTTTAAATCACTACTCATGCTAAAGTTGGTGCTAAAATTAATTTGTGTAATGTTTAATTAATTTAGTTCAAGTCATTAATTTTATTGGATAAAATTTGGTTTGGCCTAATTTGCAAAAATGAATTAATTAATTTTTAGGCAAATTTCTAGGACTTGGGTTGAGTTAATATGTTTAAGTGAAAATTTTATTTCTTGTTTAATTTAATTTCACTTTGAGTTTAGTTTTATTTTAATTTAAAAGAAAATAAAATTTAATGTATGTACTTGTTTAGTTGAACCATCTCCATTCAGCATCTAAAAGGAAATTACTTTTTGTAAAATTTAAAATTGGGGGTCCTCATCGTTTCAGGGTTCCTTCCATTTATTATACTCCAAGAGCATTTATGTTGTAAGAACTCCACTTAATATAGACTTTTGATATTAAAGGATACTAGCATGTAGGCCACGCGATGCGTGGCCGAATACCAACAAATCAACCAGGACACGTATAGTTCACTCGGTGTGTCATGCATTATTTTTCAATTTTGAAATATTGAGAATTAAAATAAAAAATTCCAAATATCAAAGGACATAAATAGTGTTTTAGACATCTTGAAGAATCCTCTCGTTTTGTTACCTTTTAACTATTTATAATCGAATATAATAATTACTACTTAATCATTTAAACAATACAAACCTTCAGAGGTAATAAAGTCTCAATATCAGCATCTGAAGAAATTAAAAAACGTTCTTTAACAGTTCTCTTAAGCTTTTTCTTGTGTGCGCCTGATAACCTTTGTTGTCCTTAGCCTTTATTGATCCATCCAAGATGCATTTTTGTAAGTGAATGAGTTTATATTTAATAAATGTTGGGAAGAAGAAAGAACTGACTATACAAATTTATGGAGGAAAATAAAAGGATACCAATGACAGAATGGGAAGAGATAAATGGGTATATTCAATTTTTCAAATTACGTCAACGCAACACAAAAAACTAAACATATGACTGAATATTATAAATTGGACATGATTAGTTCGTTACACATTATCTGTAACAAAGTTAGCATAAACACTAAATACAACTAAAGGGTAAGTTAAGTTAGTATTTGAATTTTAGTATAAAAATCCCGTTAAAATAAAAGATGAAAAGTATGATAGACAAACTCAATACCGTAAATACAACTGAATCAAACCAGTGGGTTTAATTCAAATTGTATAGTTAAATAAAGATTAAGAAACATACATATATTACAACGGAATACCCATTTGATATGGTAAGCATGATAGACAGTGAGTAACATCACACGCAAAAAAAAAATTCATACATGGGGGAACCTTAAATATAAAAAAAAGATAATAAATCATTAAGACAAAGAGGAGAAAAATTGGATATAATGAAGAGGATAAATTGATTACAGTGAAATAAAAGAAATGGGAAAGAGGCAGTAATGAGAACTAACTATGGAACCCAAAATCAATATTCATATTCCTAACATCTTCAAAGACTCCCAATCTCAGTGTAATGAAAAGTTCCATCTGTATTTAGTAATTTTAATTCTCTGTATGAAATGAATATGGTAACTAATTATAATACTTTAGTGGTTGTAGGAAGACAACCTAACTACTAAATTAAGGAAAAAACTTTAAGAATGTAGATATATAATGAAGAACTAACTTTTATATATAGAAATATTATAAATTTTTCAGCCCAAACAACTTACTGGAATTTACAATAACATAGATTTTTATACTTTTTTAGCATTAGGAATAAAATCTTGATATTTATTTTGAGATTGGTAATAAAATTGGAGGATAAAACTTATCAATAATTACTCTCAGTTTAAACTTTGCCAACTCCTCTTCATTCACGATCCTTGACTCTGCCATTTTTTTTACCAAATCCTCTTCATTTGTTTCTCTCTTATAACCTGTTACACTATTGAAAATACAGTATTGCAGAGTTGTTTCATTCGACTTGGTCACAAAATTTAGCTTCCTCAAGAACCTCGATCTCCTCAACCAAAAAATTATCAGTAGAAAGTTTATTTTCAACACCATTTTTAAGATCTTGAGAGTAGCTGTAGAGCATCTGAGAAAGTCTTGTTGTGCAATAAATTTTCTTATCATCTTCATACTCAGTAAACTCACCTCTCAATAGAATCTTAAGATAATATTTAGATGACCCAATAACACACATCAAAGCGTTATTGCTCCAGCAAGGTTTGGGGGAATCATTTTTATTTGTGATATACTCTCATTGAACTTGTGATTTATCTGCCTCACAATCTCAGGCAAACATTGTGCAATAATTGTTCAAGAAAGATATGAAAGGAAATTCTGACTCTATAATTTGTAAGAGTTATGGGAGAAAAATAAAAGTTGGGTTGAGGTAGATCGTTGGTTGCACATGAATTTAGAGAGAGAAAATAATTTAATCTTTTGGAAAACGAAGATATGAGTGAGATGAAGGGAATACCAACCCAAAATTAGAATACCAAAATCCGACAACCCATTTCCAGCGATCCACGATCCAAACACACCAGCCTCAACCTGTCCAACTCGAAACCATCGAACCCGACTGCAAATCCATCTCCTCTACCCGTTTACCATCTAACCAAACTCCATACCTAAGCAGCAAAATCCAACCCAGATTCGACCCAATATCTCCCTACCCATTTACACAATGTCTAGCTTTTAAAACCCACCAAAGACAGTGATCGAATCTATCAAATAAAAGAACGACTCATCTCTGCTCATGTATATGTGATGATCAATACTAAAAAATGTGTCAAACCACAGGAAAAAAAACACTTTTCCAAATCTAGATCTCAAAATTCCAATAAAAATAAAATCCATTAACTAAGCAACAAATAACATCAAGATAAAAAGAAATACCCGATTGTAGATGTCTTTGATGCTGTAAAGACTCACGCCCTTCTTCTATTTCTTCTCTATTTCTATAGAGTTGAGATTAGGCTTTCAATGTGATACTTTTAATCGGAAAGAGAGAGAGAGAGACCGAAAGAAAAGGAATATAATAGAGGGGGATACGAAGGGATAGTGCTTTGTAGAAACCTGTTGGGTTTTCAAGAAATTGTGTTGCAAACACGATTCTACTTAATAATTAGTTGTTAAATAGAAGTGGGATATGAAAAGTTAGTTCATGCATCTCTTTGATTTATAATTCCAAGAAAATATACCTCTAATGTAAGTTTAATAATATCTTAGGAGAGAGAATACTGATAATTTATTAGGTTGCTAAAAAAGATAAATATCATTTATTAGAGGAGAGAGAATACTGATCATTTATTAGGTTGCCACGTGACGGCCTTAGATGATTTTGGTCTATAGTTTTTATATAGTTATATAGATTTACTAAAGATTCATAGTAATGTCGTTCTTGTTACGTTAATCATCATCTTGATAAGGGGTTATGCCTCATTAAATACTAATTGTATTTTAAGAACCCACCTCTTACACATGGATATTGGTTCTTGGCAGTTTGGATACCAAAGATTTGTAATTTTTACATTTTTCATGACATTACTTTGGATTTAAATTTATGCTTTGGCCTTTCAGACTTTTCATGGGCAAAGCTTATTGATGATGCCTTGATATAATGGCTACCATGTTATTTTTATTTGCAGGATAAATAAACCTAACATGTGTATGAATATATTGAGCCTAGGCCCTTTAAAATGGGGGTAATAGACGTGTGTATGGATAGAAAATAAAAAATAATAGGCACGCCTAAATGTAAGGAAACATAAGTAAGCTAAGCTCGTTTATTAAAATGGGGGTGACACAATAAAAATAAAAGATACGTATACACATGGGAAAAAAGAGCCCCGTCTTTTTTAGAATTTTCTTTTGGATAGGGATGACTTTTATCTGCTCGATGGTGAGTTCTTTGTTTGTACTAACATCAATATGGCGAGGGAAGGAAGTTCCCTTTTCCTTTTCTTGATGATCGGGCGGGAGCCTTTCAAACATTTCCTTGGGAACGGAGTGTCATTCTTTGTCCCAGATAAGGTGTTATTTGCGAGGAGTCCTTAGTGGTTCGACCTCTTAATGATACATCCCATGATGTGGGGTAATTTTGAGGGGATGGTGTTTGTTTGGTGTTTACTTTTTTAGGGAAGAAGTGTATAAGGCTAGAGTTTCTCCCCTTTTTGGCTTCTTTTGACTGTTGCTTTTGTGGTATTATCCTTGTGTGTGATATTTTATATAAGGATGACCCTTAGGATTTTTAAAATGCCATATATCACTATTTTATTACCTGAAACCTATCTTATTTAGACCATGACGTTTGTTATTAAGTCAGGGCATAATGACCATAACTATGGTTTTCCCATATAAAGGATTTTTTGTGTTTATTTAAAACGAGCCCGAAGTGATATTTCGGGTTGCATACGTATCTTTGATTCAAGGAAAATTGGATAAATTTATTGAATGTCTGCTATAAAAATATTATGGAGAATTAAGTTTATGTAATTCTCTTAGGGTGATATGGTGGGGGGATTAAAGTTGTTAGTTGACTTCAAGCAATAGGTTAACGGATCAAGTGGGATTTTTATGTAGGGGTGGGAATATGTATGGGATCGTGTAGTCTTCCCTACCTGATAAGATCGATTATTTTTGTGTTTAAACCAGTCTTTTGGTGTTTAAACCGATCTTTTCCTTTTCATCACTAGCTAGATTATGGAAATAATTTCATTAATCGGTCGATATTGAAGGGTTGGGAAAATGTGACTCGGTCGAGATTAGCTAAGGTAGTTTCCCCGTCAAAGTTTATTTTAGGGATGAGGTAGGGTCCTCACCAGTTGGGTGCAAATTTACTTCTAGGAGTTCGGGAAGGTTTGAGATTCTATTTTAGGACTAGGTCGCACTCTTGGACATTTCCCTTATTGACCCTCTTAATGAACAATCAGGAGATACATTGCTAGTAGCCCTAGTTTTGATAAGCGGCCTTAAGTCTTCTCTCATTGAGGAGAACTAGTTAATCGTAGAGGGCTTGAACCCAATAGTTTTTGGCCACTTGGCATTTGATCATAACCCGTAAGGATGGTATCTTATGTTCTATGGTTAGGACTGCCTCCATGCCATAGACTAAGGAGTGAGGGTTGGCCCCTATTAAGTTTCGCTTTATAATGCGGTAGCCTTAGAGGCCATATGGAAGTTTGTCTAACCAATCATTGTAAGTCTCAAACATCTCGTTGATAATTTTTTTAACGTTCTTGTTAGTGGATTTGACTGCTTTGTTGGTTTTTGGTCTTTATGGAGATGAATTGTGTTAGGTAATGTCGTATTCGTGTAGTATGTTTGAGACCTCTTTCTTGAAATAAGACCCATTATCTGATAGTAACTCTTACGGTATGCTAAAGTGGAAGATGATATTTTTATGCATGAATTTGGCCACTTTCTTAGAGTTTAACATCGTATAAGATTCGATCTCGACCCACTTGGTGAAATAATCGATGTCGCTTATGATGAATTTGTTCTCGGTGAAGACCTTAGGAGTTACCTTCCCTATGATACCTATCCTCTAGACGTAAAAAGGTCGGGGTTCGGTCATGGAATAGAGTTATTGAGGAGGTAGATGCTATCGTAGGGCATGTAGTTTACATTTGAAGCACCTTCTGACGTAGCTCATGCAGTCCTTATGCATAGTAGTAATATTATTGTTGGAGGATTTTTTTAGAGAGGGTGTGCACACTATGTGCTAGCCACATTAACCGCTTTGGATTTTGTCCATGATGTCGAGGGTCTCATCTTTAGTGACACACCGTAAATGTATTATGTCGAACCCTCTTTTGTACAGTTGTCCACTACAGATGATTAATTGGGCTACAAATAGTCTAAGCATGAATCGATCACTTGGAGAAGCGTTAGGTGGTAATGGTTCTATTGGAGTATGTTCCATATGTCGTAGTACCATAACGTAGGTCCTACTATAGTCTCATCAATGATATCGACCATAAAACGATATGAAGGGTTGCTCTGGTTGGTCACGGTGAATGTGATTTTCGCATTTACTTATGCTATGTCTATCATGGATGTAACGCCTCGACCCAGATTTGGGATACCGTTAGGTCAACCCACACCCAAGTCAAGGTGTTAAGGGGGGAGGGGAAAAATCCAATTTTATTATTTAAGAAATCCTTTAATTTGTACCATTATATAAGGAACAAAAAGTAAGTTAATAGGTTTTAATTTAAGAAATAAGTTCCCACTTTATGTAATTAAGTCAATTAGCAAAATTTAGTTAGAAAATTCTGTTAAACTCAACAAAGCTAATAACAAGGGAAATAAACTATAAAACTCCTGTATTATTATAACAAATGGCCCAAGATCTAAATAAAAGATTGTTTGAAGCGCCATAAATTCAAATATCTCGAAACGAAATTTTTAAAAATGCCATGGTAGAGATCTAACGACGACCAGTACCCTCTGGGGCCTTATCAATGTCCTTGCCAATGTCTTTATCGGAGGTACCTAGGGGTGGGGGTTTTAACATAAAAATTAGGGTGAGAAAAGCACTGAGAAGGGTGGAGAGTACTAAGCAATACATTTTTATATGAAAATACTACACGTATAACCATTATTTTAACAATTCTAAAAACGTTATCATATAACGGGTATAAATGCAAATACTTTGCAATGAAACCCAAGATATGTACTCATACCCATATTTAACCATTTTACACTAACCTTTCACAAAATTAGAGACCCTTCAATCATCTTTATTCACTAGTCTCCATTTTACTATTTCCATTAAGTAGTCATTCTTACATTTCCTAAGCACAACCTTATTTTCGGAACAAAGCTTGGTCGATGTGTCTTCAAATAACACGTCATAGACTATGTGGGAATCGTGACAAGTAAAAATCTATCTATGACCCAAACAAGTTTTGTTCCGAAAATAAGTCAAATACATACAAAGTTAACTCAATTGGAAATTTTGCCATTACAAATCTTCCCCTTTGACTATTTTGGGACAAAACCCAAACAGTGAAATGCCTAAGCCAGGCCGTCAAGCCGAAAAATCTCAATCCCATCCCATAAACACTAAAAGAAATACAGGATACAATCTAGTAATCTAATGTCAGACCATCAGCATAAACTTATCTTCATGTGATGTATATGCAAAATCTTCAATCTCTGAATAATCACTACACACACGAAACAATAAATGCCATGTGAAGTATGGAGGTACAAATGATGTAAACCATTATAATACCAATTTGTAAAACAAACAATTTGTTAAACATGTGAGCAAATCATGTGATACCAATATGTATAATAACATCACTAAAACATGATAAACAATGTAAAACATATTTGCTTAACAAATATACTCCCCCTATATCACATATCATCTCTCTCCCTTTTTGTCTCGAATAAATTACCATAGAAACAGATAAATAAACCATCAAATATCTAGAATAAAACTATTCAATGAATCATATCTAGATAAACATGGATAGCTAGTAAAAAATAATCAACAGATATCAAATCGTAGCTAGCAAACAGTCACTTAAAGTGAATCAGCAAAATCAGGAATGATGTGACCAAATGAAATAATGCAGTGTAAGAATCAAGCATGACAAAGCAGTATCGACTGCAAACAAACTGTCCAAAGAAACTCAGAAGTACCAAAATAGAATGTAATCATCACGTATATGAATCAAGTACTGAAACAGAAAAAATGCTCAAAATGTATTCAGGGTCGTTCGAACGACTATGCAATGTCGTTTGAACGACAATGGCATATCGATTGAACGAGGTCATCAAACGACCAGAAATAGTGAGGTCTCGTTCGAAACATCTATCTAACGATCATATCAGACAAAATTAACACCTCAAAAAAGTGTCATTAAACCAAACTTCGAACGACTTGGACATGTTGTTCGAATGATGTCCAGAAGTCGTTTGAATGACCTCCAAAATTTTTGAATTCCATCTCTAAAAATGACAAGTTTTGCCAGGTGAAAAAATTAGCTCAAAACAGGTACTAGAAATACGAAACGGTAGCAAAACAGACTAAAAAAAAACAAGTATGATTTTCATGCTAACATAGTATTAATGTGCTCAACACATGAATATGGAATGAATGAGCATGAACTACAACATGAACACATCGAAACGATCAAGAAGCTCTAATTGCTAGCTAAATGTCATAAAACTAAGTTTTAGCCATATGTGACAATCAATAAATTGAGCTTAATAAACTAAACAAACAACATACACAACAATTCAAAATTTTGACGATTCTACAAACAATAGCGTCATGATACAATTTTTCAATATAAGGATTCATGGTGCAAAACCATTTATATTTCCATCCAAACACCCTCATATATATTAATGATCATATTTTGATTTTTCATTTGAATGATCATATCTAAACTAATTGGCCTTGGATACTTTTTTCAATGCCACACTTTTTTAGGCTCTTTTAAATTCATGGGTCTTGGATACTTTTTTTAATGCCACACTTTTTAGATCCGATATAAGTGGTGGCTTAACTGTAAAGGATATGTGTACCTTTCGTATCCTTTCTTCATTTTCACTCATCAATTTTTTCAATATAAGAAAATCCTCACGGGTAAACGGTTCTTACATGCACACCTTCTTCTAGGTCTTATTATGCATAGATGACAAAATTGAGATAAGAACGTCTCACCAAACTCAAATATGCATGAGATGTCAAACATTCATATAAACTCGTGCATGTATGCAATGATAGCATAAGTATAAAGTCGAATCCAAATGAAAATCAACTTCAAAACAAACCCATTTGTCAATGGTTAAGATCATTCTAAGCATCAGTAATTATGGACAAATGTCCTAGCCACATGGATAATAAAATGATGGCGTTCAAGTACACCAATACGCAACATCAAACATGAAAACTCATGACATGAAAAAATGAAAATCTTTTTGTGTTTTTCAAAATATATTTTTGACTAAAAAAATATAATCTTTTTATATTTTCTCAAAAATATATGAAACCAAAAATCTTTTTTGTATTTTCTATCAAAAATAAAATCTTTTTGTATTTTTCCAAGTAAGACTCAAATAAATAAATAAATATATGATACAAAGAGATAAACATGTCATAACACTAGCAAGATATATATCATAAATCAAAGACTAGCGTATGACAAACATGGCAATACAAGCATCCATTAAATTTAGCATGAGAAGAATCAAGTGCAACCAAATAAGAACCATGCAGTTTAATTCCTAAAGCCACAAAGTCTGATTTCCTCCCCCAAGTAGGTGTGAAATAATGCATGGAGGTTTTGGGAACATAAACGACTTTATTATTAAACTTCCTAGGAGCATGCTTAAGGTCATAACAATAATTTATAAGGTGACCCTTCCTACCGTAATAAGTGCAAGTGAAAACACGACTAGAAATGTTACCTAAATGTGAACCTCTTCTAACATTCCTAGTAGCACGATTGGTATTAGCTTTGTGAATGGGAGAAACACGATCGTTGAAGCCTATACCACACTTATCATCCTTGATTTGTACGGTACCTAAAATCCTATCCAACTTTTTCAATCTCGCCTCCAAATCAAACTTCACCTTACTCGAGTCTCTTAATCTCTCCTCAAGATCACTAATCCTAGACTCAAAAAATGCCTAGACTCCTCAAACTCTAGAATCGCTTTGTTCAAAGCCTCCATCAAACCACGAAGGCTATCTTTCTCTCCCTTAACGTATTCTAGCTTCTTTTGAAGAGTCTTCTCCCGTGCCTAAAATCCTCAATTTAAGCATCATTATTTTCTACGACATGCTCTTTCAACTTAGCTTGAAACTTCAAGTTTGACTTTTTCACCTTTATCATTTTTGCATACTAATCATTAAAGGTAACTTGCAACACTCTAACATCTATATCCTCATCTTCACTAGTTTCACCCTCTCTCATTTAGGATTCACACAAAACGGCCTCGGAAGTGTCATTCATATGACTATCTTCATGAGAAGATTTATCATCGTCGCTTACATGGCATGCCATAAACGCTACAAAGTTACGCTCAATGGGGGAACTCTCTCCCTCTTACGGTTCAGTATCACTTAAGGTGGCATTATATTCCATTGGTTTCTTACACTCCTTCTTAAGTCCAGTGGTACATTCCACTACTTTATAGCCATAACCCTCACAACCAAAACACCTATCCGACTCATCCCTCTTATCATTCTCACTTCTATTCTTAGTGACATGATCTGACTTAAAGTTCTTAAATTTCTCAAGTATTTTAACATCTTTTGATTGCTTTTGGAAATTAAGAAACTTCTTGAACTTCTTTGCCAGCAAAAATACATCTTAAAAGTCGGTATCAGAATCATCATTCGAAACTTTAGTCTCCTCCTTTCGGGCTTTCAAAGCAATGCCCTTTTCTTTCTTTGGCACTTGCTTAGAGGTAAACATACCAAGTTCATAAGTGTTTAAGTCATATGCAATCTCTTTTAGTTTCGTTGATTCAAGCATACCCAAGGAGTTTCAAATGGTCACTTTTGATCAAATCTACTAAGCAACGACCTTAAGATTTTATTAATGACTCGGTTGTCTGGTATAAACAGTAGTTATCTCAAAATAAATGAAGATAAAACATTTTAAAAATATTTCAAACGTTTTAAAATCATTATTTAACAAAATACCATCCTTAAAACATTTTTTAAACAATTTTCGAGTTCCATAAATATTATGCATTCAAACCTGAGAGTATCTCGAAATGCAATGTGATATGAAGACGTGAAACTTGCACCACTAAACAATACGATATGATTTATCTCTGAAGCGTGGCCGCTACGTCGTCAAACAACATGTCATAAACTATGTGGGAATCATGACAAGTAAAAATCTATTTATGACTCAAACAAGTTTTGTTCCAGAAATAAGCCAATTACATACAAAATTAACTCAATTGGAAATTTTTCCCTTACAGTAGGTTTCTAAATACATCAACTCGAGAATGGAATAATTATATCTCAATGTAAATACGCTAGGGATATAGTGAAAAAGTTTGTTTTAGAACTCCGGTAAGCACTCTCGCACGCCCATGAGTTCCTCGATAAAGCTTAGCAAGGACACTTTAGGTAAGGACATAGGGAAAAAAATCTATAAGAGACGATAGGTAGTCTTTTCTACATAACTGTTCGCCGTCCCGATATCATCTTTAGTGTTGGAGTTTATACACGGTACCAAGCGTCCCAAAAAAATTCAAACTTGCTTGCACTTAAATGTATGATCAAATATGCGAGTGACTCTCTTTGTTATGTCATTTGGAATTAATTTAATATTGATGGTCATTTATTGGATTATTCAGATGTCGATTGGACCGAAGATATTAATGGTTGTAAAAGCACATCGAGTGGATGTTTTTCTTTGGGGGTGCTCTCGTCTCATATCTGAGCAAGAAGAAAAACTCCATATCTTTATCCACGACGAAAGCCGAGTACATATACATCGGGAGTTGTTGAACACAACTTCTATGGATGAAGTAAATATTGGAGAATTATGGGATTAAACAAGGCATGGTGACTAATTCTTATGATAATATCAGTGAAATTCACATTTCACATTATCTCTTTAAACATTCTAATATGAAGCACATTAGAATTTATGAGCATTTTATTTGTGATCTTGTTGAGGATAAGATTGTTTCCTTAAGATTTATGAGTACCGGACATCAATTGGCCGAAAATTTCACTAAACCTTTAGATGAACTTACATTTGAGGATATTAGGAAGTCTTTTGGTATTTGTTCCAATGATTGAGTTCAGGATTTGGTTCTAGTTTAGGGTTATTTTCATATTGCCATAATTTGTCCCTACGACTAAATTATATTCTTGTGATTATAAATTGAAAAATCCAAATAGATTTTCTTTTCTTTTTAGAAAAAATCATACAAATTCAAAAATATTTTATTTTGATAAAAAATTTAAATATTATAAAAGAATTTTTATATTTTGTTTTACATCGTATATGGATGCACATTTAAGATGTTCGAATCACCATTTCATTTCATCCATTCACATAACTTATTCACGGTGTTGTGACACCCCCAACTAATTAAATACCAGGTAGCTACTCCTTTATTAAATTAATTCAACATGCCAAGTTGGTCCAGTTAATAGCATCACTGTTGAAAACATTTTAATGATTACTAACCACCTAGTATTTAAAAAGTAAGTTGTCAAATTTTAATTAAAGTCTGATTAACATGCAACAAGTGTAATGAAGAATAATAACACCATTCACCATAACGAAGTAAATAGAATAACCATCACATAATGTAAATAAAGTCTGGAGGAAAACTCCTCACTACAAATCCCACAACTGAAATAAGTAACGAAATACTGAATCAGTACATGCCAAAGTCTGAAAACTCTAATAAAAAGATGTCTCTAATAGAAATGGGCAACATGCCCTACAACTGATAGATACTGAATCTGGAATCCAAATGATAGAAGCGTCTAAAAGCAAATCCCTGTAGCTTCCACAAACAGCTACAGCTCGTCCCCTGAATGAGTATCCTATGCATGGTGTCCTTGTGGCTAGGCAACTAAAATGGTTTTACAAAAAAGTAGATTTGAAAGCAAACGGGTCAGAGCCCGAATGTGGAGATATTTTAAAAACCTGCAAGTGCTTTAAAAACATTTAAAACATTAAATGTAAAGTACATGTTAGGACGTGCACTCACATGATATTCTCACCTCTCGTCTAACTGTGCACTCCTAACGTAAGTACCCATCTAATACGACACAAACCACTAGCTAAGTGACATCATATCTAGCTAGACTGTCATAGGTTCTACCCTTATTACTCGGTTCCATTAACAATATGACGATCTCAATTAAATAGGGCTTAACGTAAATTCAGGTTCTCATACAGAAGTAATACAACTCGTTATAGATTATCCCTCTATGTTATTCCATAGTTATACACACAATACTATACGAAAGTTCCCAGTTTATTAAACGTATATTTCCCACAACATGAATATACAATATAAGCACCCCGAGACTAAGCTGCGGTGCACACATACTCTGCTATCCATCCCGGTACATCACGTACATAAGTATCACATATTCCGAATCTCTCAGGAATAGTTCACAGATAACAACATCACAAATAATGGAGGCGAACACAGTCACATCACATGGGTCACGCACATACCTACGCTCCCACGATCAGCGGACTTATTAACATCCCAATAAGTCTTTCTCTGACCTATGTTCATCGAGGTAACCAGCCTAAATCCGGGGAACACAAGGATTAGAGGGCCCTAAGCGAACGCAAACCTCCCGTGATAGCAAGTATGGTAGGTATGTCATACACACAGTTCATATACCAATACTAAGTAAGCACACATCTTAGTAATCCCGTAGTTTAATTGTAGTACTTATCGCATTCTCGTACCAATCTAACATATATACAGCTTATATATAATCTCGGTCCATATTTATACGCGCCATAATTTATTCTCACGTCGTAGTAGGCACTCACGTCTCGACTCAAATGTCTATTTGGTTTGATCCACATTTATACAATTTACTCCTCATTATAACCCAAATGTCCCAAGTATACTAATACACCATCAAAGGAATGTTATCTCTATCCTCGAACAAGTTTACGGGACTCCCAAAATCAAAACAGGCCAAAAAGGCCTAAACTGCCAGCTCGTTAGAAGTCTCGTTCGAACGAGGCTGTTCGAACGAGATTCCAGTTCGTTCGAACGAACTGTACCTTCTAACGAGATCTCGTTCGAACGAAGTTATCGAACGAAATTCCATTTCGTTAGAAGCGACTGGTCAACTCGTTAGAAGCTCGTTCGAACGAGCTCGTTCGAACGACCTGGGGAGGTCTTCTAACGAGGGACCAGTTTCGGCCCAGATTTTCCCCAATCTCGTTTTTCAACCATTTTAACACCTCAAACCTCTTCCAAAGTTCATCCCAACAACGTTTTAGGGTCTCTAATTCATCCTAAACATATTAAAGTCACCTCCTAACATGTTTTATGGAATTAATTCGTCCTAAACATCATTAAATCACAAGTCTCTATATTTTTCCCCAATTTTTCAAGAACATGAACCCTAAAATCTTTAGATCCTTAATTTATCCAATTAAATTCATTTTTGTGTCTTACAAGATATATCAACATCAGATTAGTCCTCTAAATATGATTCTACATGCAATCCTTTCATCAAAATTGAGTATTCTACTTCCAAACTCATGGGTTTTTTTTCATTATCTTTCAAGAACAAACATAAACTTGAATAATCTAACATGGAAGGAACATTCTCTGAAATTAAATGGAATTAAATCACTTGCCTTGAGTTTATCTCTGATTTTGATGACGATTTCCTCTCTCTTTTTGCAGAATTCCCTCTCTCTCTCTCTTTCTCCAAGCTTCTTCGCCAATGGCTATGGTGGCTAGGGTTTTCTTTGGGAAAGTAATTAGAAACCTAATTCTAATAACCTACGTAACCTATTGGGTTAACATGGGTTGGTTAGTGGCTTAGTGGGTCAAACCTACATCAGATTTACTTTACTAATTTTCGTCATTTTTAATTCCTCAAAATACAAAATTACCAAAATACCCTTTATATTGCCGGTATGGCCTAAAAATACCCCGGGACCCAAACTACACCCCCGTCTAGTGTTTTCTGACTATCTCGACCCTTCCGGACGCGTTGGCGCACTCAAAACGATCATACAGTTAATAGAATTTAAATTCACTTTTATAAATAAAATAATTATATCCTGACGCGACTGTCACACGCGTCCCAATAAAATGACCAAATTGTCGTATATCAATCTCACGACAATTTTCATAATTTAATATTCATATAACACCATATATACTCAATATAGTCAAATACCAACTCACATCTCGCTAGTATTTTATCCGGATTAATTTCCAATTAATTCTCATTTAAATAATTAATCCCAAAAATAAATATAGCCAAAAATACGGGGTATTACATACTTCCCCCCTAATAACTGAATTTCGTCCCGAAATTCGAAACTAGAAAGTACCTGCTAAAAACAACTCTGGATAACGTTCGCGCATCTCATCCTCGCGCTCCCATGTGGACTCCTCGACATTGTGATGTCGCCACTAAACACGCACTAACAGAACTATCTTTGACCGCAGCTTCCTCTCACTTCGGTCCAAAATAGCAATCGGCCCCTCCTCGTAGGAGCTATCCGGCTGGAGATCGATGTCCTCCACAGCAATGTGAGAATGAGCCAAATTATCTCTAAGGTATTTCCTTAGCGAGGAAATATGAAACACATCGTGAATCCGATGAAAATGTTCCGGTAACCCAAGTCTATACGCAACTGGTCCGATCCGCTCAATAATAGGAAACGGCCCCACATACCTTGGTGCCAACTTCCCCTTCTTCCCGAAACGCATAATCCCCTTCATAGGAGATACTCTGAGCAAAACCTGGTCCCCAACTTGGAACTCTCTGAAAAATCTCTTCGCATCAGCATAACTCTTTTGCCTGTCTTGAGCTACCCGAATGCGACTCCGAATCAACTCAATCCTTGCCGAAGTATCCTGAATCACTTTCGGCCCAAGTAGTTTGTTGTCCCCCACCTCTAACCAACATGCTGGGGAACGACAAGGCCTACCGTACAATGCTTCAAACGGAGCCATGCCAATAGTGAACTGATAGGAGTTGTTGTAAGCAAACTCCACCAGTGGAAGGTACTGCTCCCATCCACCCCCAAAGTCAATAATGCACATGCGCAGCATGTCCTCCAACATCTGATTTGTGTGCTCTGTCTGCCCATCGGTATGCGGATGATAAGCCGTACTCAACCGCAATTCCGTGCCCATGGCCTCCTAGAAACTCTCCCAAAACCTCGAAACAAATATCTTGTCTCTGTCAGACACGATATTTAGCGGCACACCGTGAAGTCTCAAAACCTCTGAAATGAAGAGCTGGGCATACTGTCCCGTAGTGTAGTCAGTCCTCACGGGTAAAAAGTGAGCGACTTTGGACAACCTGTCCACAATTACCCAAACGGAGTCGTGACCCCTCTGCGACGTAGGCAATCCCGTGATAAAGTCCATGGATATGCTCTCCCACATCCACACCGGGACCTCCAACGGCTGTAGCAATCCTGCCGGTCTCTGATGATCCACTTTTACAAGCTGACAAGTGGCGCATTTCGAAACAAACTCAGCGATATCTCTCTTCATACCGCTCCACCAATACTGGCGTCTCATGTCTTGGTACATTTTATCCCCTCCGGGATGTACCGCGAACCGTGAGCCGTGCGACTCTTCCATCACATCGTGTCGTAATTCCTCCCCTTCCGGAACCACTAATCACCCATTGAAGCGCAATCCCCCATCTGAGCTAACGGTATAGGACTCGGCTCCCTCTGCTAGTAATCGAACTATATGCTCCTGACAGAACGGGTCATTAGCCTGTGCCCGTACTATCTTTGTGACAATCTGCGGTGTAACGGTCATCACAAACATGAAAGATCAGGCCACTGCATCCTGGTGTCCCAATTCCTTCCACTTGGCCTTCCACACCTCTGCCACTTCATCTGCTGGCCTACGGCTCAACGCGTCTGCCACCACGTTAGCCTTACCCGGGTGATACTGGATGTCGAACTGGTAGTCTTTCACAAACTCAAGCCACCTATGCTGCCGCATATTCAACTCCTTCTGCGTGAACAGGTACTGTAGGGACTTGTGGTCCGTGAACAGTTGGAACTTCTCCCCCAAAAGATAGTGCCTCCAAATCCGTAGGGCAAATACCACTGCCGCCAACTCCAAATCATGCGTGGGGTAATTCTTCTCGTGAGTCTTAAGCTTACGGGAAGCATAAGCTATGGCCTGTCTCTCCTGCTTCAATACACCTCCAAGCACTTGCAAAGACGCATCGGTGTAAACCAAATACTCAACTCCCGGTCTCGGCAATGCTAACGCAGGTGCTGAGGTCAATTTGTCCTTTAACTCATCAAATGCCAATTGACAGGCATCACTCCAGATGAATGGCACACCCTTACGAGTCAGATGTGTCAAAGGACCTGCTATCTTCGAGAAACCCCGAATAAACCTCCTGTAGTATCCTGCCAAGCCCAAGAAACTACGAATCTCAATCGGTGTTGTGGGTTGTCCCCACTCCCTCACCGCGGATACCTTCCCCCGATCAACAGATATTCCCCGGTCGGAAATAATGTGTCCCAAAAACTGGACCTCCTTCAGCCAAAACCCGCATTTCTCATATTTTGCATACAGCTCGTTCTGACGTAGTGTCTGCAAAACCTGCCTCAAATGCTCGGCGTGCTCCTCCTCTGTCTGGGAGTAAACCAGAATATCATCAATAAAGACAATGACAAACTGATCTAGGAAATCCCTGAACACTCTGTTCATCAAGTCCATAAACACTGCTGGAGCATTGGTCAAACCAAAAGGCATAACCCGAAACTCGTAAGAACCATATCTCGACAAGAACTCAGTCTTCGAGATATCCTCCTCCCTGATACGCAACTGATGGTATCCCGATCTCAAATCTATCTTCGAGAAGAAAGAAGCTCCCCTCAACTGGTCAAATAGGTCATCGATTCGAGGCAACGGATACTTATTCCGTATCGTGACCTTATTCAACTCCCGATAGTCCACACACAATCTCAGTGAACCATCCCTCTTCTTCACGAACAACACAGGGGTACCCCACGATGAAGTACTCCTGCGAATAAAGCCCTGACCTAATAGCTGCTCTATCTGATCTCGTAGCTCTCGTATCTCTGCCGGAGCCATACGGTACGGTGCGCGTGCTATAAGCCTCGTATCTGGCAATAGGTCTATAATAAAGTCTATCTCTCGACTGGGGGGTAGGCCTGGTATCTCCTGAAACACGTCCGAATATTCCCTGACAACCGGGAACGAATCTAAAGGAATCACAACCTCCTTAGAGGTATCCTCCTCTATGTAATACAGATGAGCGGTCGATCCTCCTTCTGGGTGAGGCATCGCCACTACGAACATCTCTTGCCCCGGAATGGCAAAAATAATGCTCCCGCTGAAGCAATCAATCATGGCCCTATAAGCTACGAGCCAATCCATACCGATAATCACATCGTGAACATGCATATCTAATACCAACATGTCTGCAGGTAATACCAAACCACCAATCTCTACCCCCACTCCCCGGCATATAAAGAATATAAGTGACCCATTCCCTAATGGTGAGTCGACACACGTCACTGTGCTCTCCGTTGTGGCTAACAACCCTAAATCCTTCGCGAAATGTGTAGCTATAAAATAATGTGTAGCCCCCGTATCAAATAATACCCGACCCATAGTGCCATGGATAGGAAACGTACCCTCAATCGCAGGCGGTGCCTGTGGAACTGCTGCCTGGTGGACGTTGTAGACACGTCCATACTGTAGCTGCCCCTACTGAACTGGGACTGCTGGAATGGGTGGCAATGCTGCCATCTGTGGCGGTGCGGGGAGAGCGGCGGGAAACATAGGCCTCTGCGGCTTCTGGCGAGCACCCTGCTGCTGCTGCTGTGGGGCCCTGCCCCTATCAGGACAATCCTGTCGTTTATGGCCAGTCTTGCCACAAACAAAACACTTCCCTGAGAAGTTCCCTCCTCTCTGCCCCTGCGGTCCCCGGCCCTGGTGGCCGTTACCGTTCCTCCCTTGGCCCAGCTGGCCCTGCTGAAACTGCTGCCCATTCTGCCCCTGTTGGCCCTGATGGTCGTTTGGACCCTGATGGCCCTGACAGAAACCTCCCTGTCCCTGTCTGTAGTTCCCTGATCGGAACCTCTTCTGATCCCCCTGCTGGGAACCCTGCTCACCCTGTCTCTGCCCCTGAACAGATTGTGCCCCACCGGCACCATGTCCTCCTGTCCTGCCCTGATGGCTAGACTCTCCCGACCTCTTGCCCTCAGCCATATGAAAGCGGTGGTCCTGGCAGTGTAACAAAGCAGCGTTAACCACATCAGAATACGTGGCCAACGAAATGTTCCCTAACAGATGCTGACGGATCCTCCGTGTCAACACGTCGGTGAATTTCTCAATCTTCTTCTTCTCTGTTGGTATCTCATCCGGAACGATATTCAACAGATTTGTGAACTCGACCTCATACTCGGCCACGGTCTTACCCTCTTGCCTCAGATTCATCAGTCTCCTCCTCATTTCCGTATGAACAGCGGACGGAAAGTACTTGCGGTCGAACCGCACCCAAAAGTCCTGAATAATGAGAGTATCCCTCTCCTCTACGGTGGTAATAGACTCCCACCACTGCAGTGCAGATCTAACTAGATTGAAAGTAGCTAGCACCTGCTTCTGAACATCCGTGCACTCATACATCCTTAAGTGCCTCTGCATATCCTTCCTCCACTGGCTCGAGACTACCACATCTGAGCTACCTGCAAACTCTGGCGGATGCGCTTTCTGAAAAGCGTCACGTACACGTTCCCAAGCAGACGGGAATGCATTTGCCTGTACTGGCGCGACAACCGGCGCCTGAGGTGGTGCCTGCTGAACAATGGCAATGGCGGCATTTACCGCTTGGGCTACTATAGCTGCAACCTCAGCGGTGTTCATCATGCCCTGAACTGGAGCGGGCTGGGGTTCGGGCGTTGCATCCCTGGGAACTCGTCGTGCACGTCGTGGAGGCATCTGAAATAAGAAGAAAGTTTATAAGTTCGCTGTTTATAAACTTAAAATAGCTGAAGAACGAAGCATACACAAAAAGAGTACAACAGTCCTAAAATATAGGGCTCTATATCAAAGAAACTTAGCGGAAACATAATAGCCGTACAGATCCTAAAGGACACTAGAACCTGATGCTCTGATACCACCTGTGACACCCCGACTAATTAAATACCGGGTAGCTACTCCTTTATTAAATTAATTCAACATGCCAAGTTGGTCCAGTTAATAACATCACTGTCGAAAACATTTTAATGATTACTAACCACCTAGTATTTAAAAAGTAAGTTGTCAAATTTTAATTAAAGTCTGATTAACATGCAACAAGTGTAATGAAGAATAATAACACCATTCACCATAACGAAGTAAATAGAATAACCATCACATAATGTAAATAAAGTCTGGAGGAAAACTCCTCACTACAAATCCCACAACTGAAATAAGTAACGAAATACTGAATCAGTACATGCCAAAGTCTGAAAACTCTAATAAAAAGATGTCTCTAATAGAAATGGACAACATGCCCTACAACTGATAGATACTGAATCTGGAATCCAAATGATAGAAGCGTCTAAAAGCAAATCCCTGTATCTTCCACAAACAGCTACAGCTCGTCCCCTGAATGAGTATCCTATGCATGGTGTCCTTGTGGCTGGGCAACTAAAATGGTTTTACAAAAAAGTAGATTTGAAAGCAAACGGGTCAGAGCCCGAATGTGGAGATATTTTAAAAACCTGCAAGTGCTTTAAAAACATTTAAAACATTAAATGTAAAGTACATGTTAGGACGTGCACTCACATGATATTCTCACCTCTCGTCTAACTGTGCACTCCTAACGTAAGTACCCATCTAATACGACACAAACCACTAGCTAAGTGACATCATATCTAGCTAGACTGTCATAGGTTCTACCCTTATTACTCGGTTCCATTAATAATATGACGATCTCAATTAAATAGGGCTTAACGTAAATTCAGGTTCTCATACAGAAGTAATACAACTCGTTATAGATTATCCCTCTATGTTATTCCATAGTTATACACACAATACTATATGAAAGTTCCCAGTTTATTAAACGTATATTTCCCACAACATGAATATACAATATAAGCACCCCGAGACTAAGCTGCGGTGCACACATACTCTGCTATCCATCCCGGTGCATCACGTACATAAGGATCACATATTCCGAATCTCTCAGGAATAGTTCACAGATAACAACATCATAAATAATGGAGACGAACACAGTCACATCACATGGGTCACGCACATACCTACGCTCCCACGATCAGCGGACTTATTAACATCCCAATAAGTCTTTCTCTGACCTATGTTCATCGAGGTAACCAGTCTAAATCCGGGGAACACAAGGATTAGAGGGCCCTAAGCGAACGCAAACCTCCCGTGATAGCAAGTATGGTAGGTATGTCATACACACAGTTCATATACCAATACTAAGTAAGCACACATCTTAGTAATCCCGTAGTTTAATTGTAGTACTTATCGCATTCTCGTACCAATCTAACATATATACAGCTTATATATAATCCCGGTCCATATTTATACGCGCCATAATTTATTCTCACGTCGTAGTAGGCACTCACGTCTCGACTCAAATGTCTATTTGGTTTGATCCACATTTATACAATTTACTCCTCATTATAACCCAAATGTCCCAAGTATACTAATACACCATCAAAGGAATGTTATCTCTATCCTCGAACAAGTTTACGGGACTCCCAAAATCAAAACAGGCCAAAAAGGCCTAAACTGCCAGCTCGTTAGAAGTCTCGTTCGAACGAGCTCGTTCGAACGACCTGGGGAGGTCTTCTAACGAGGGACCAGTTTCGGCCCAGATTTTCCCCAATCTCGTTTTTCATCCATTTTAACACCTCAAACCTCTTCCAAAGTTCATCCCAACAACGTTTTAGGGTCTCTAATTCATCCTAAACATATTAAAGTCACCTCCTAACATGTTTTATGGAATTAATTCGTCCTAAACATCATTAAATCACAAGTCTCTATATTTTTCCCCAATTTTTCAAGAACATGAACCCTAAAATCTTTAGATCCTTAATTTATCCAATTAAATCCGTTTTTGTGTCTTACAAGATATATCAACATCAGATTAGTCCTCTAAATATGATTCTACATGCAATCCTTTCATCAAAATTGAGTATTCTACTTCCAAACTCATGGGTTTTTTTCATTATCTTTCAAGAACAAACATAAACTTGAATTATCTAACATGGAAGGAACATTCTCTGAAATTAAATGGAATTAAATCACTTGCCTTGAGTTTATCTCTGATTTTGATGACGATTTCCTCTCTTTTTGCAGAATTCCATCTCTCTCTCTTTCTCCAAGCTTCTTCTCCAATGGATATGGTGGCTAGGGTTTTCTTTGGTAAAGTAATTATAAACCTAATTCTAATAACCTACGTAACCTATTGGGTTAACATGGGTTGGTTAGTGGCTTAGTGGGTCAAACCTACATCAGATTTACTTTACTAATTTTCGTCATTTTTAATTCCTCAAAATACAAAATTACCAAAATACCCTTTATATTGCCGGTATGGCCTAAAAATACCCCGGGACCCAAACTACACCCCCGTCTAGTGTTTTCTGACTATCTCGACCCTTCCGGACGTGTTGACGCACTCAAAACGACCATACGGTTAATAGAATTTAAATTCACTTTTATAAATAAAATAATTATATCCTGACGCGACTGTCACACGCGTCCCAATGAAATGATCAAATTGCCGTATATCAATCTCACGACAATTTTCATAATTCAATATTCATATAACACCATATATACTCAATATAGTCAAATACCAACTCACATCTCGCTAGTATTTTATCCGGATTAATTTCCAATTAATTCTCATTTAAATAATTAATCCCAAAAATAAATATAGCCAAAAATACGGGGTATTACAGGTGTCATGAGACTTGACTAAATTTTTTGTGCTTAACAATGTATGTTTAGCATTGCATCGTTCATTGCTGACTACTATCTTCTTGCTGGACTAAATATATCCTATTGATTGCACAAATTCACGAACTTTTGAACATTGCACTTGTTTGTCATACGTTGAATAGGACGTTATCATCTCAATCTTGCTTAATAATGAACCAAATGTACTAGGAACTAATTGTGCATGTAAAAACCATCGCCCCAATTTTTTTTCTCAAAAAATTGATTGATATATGTTTAAGCAATGGAAAGGGGCTACGAAAGAAGCACTCTTCTTTGCGTTAAAAGCCACCATTGGCAAGAGCCTAAAATATGTGTCTAACACATAAAAAAATAAGTGGCAAGGACAATTTTGTTTCATTGATCCTTCATTAAAATTGAAGAATATGATTCCTTTAATAATTTTGAGAGTTAATGCTTAAAATGTGATATTTTGAGGGTGTTATAAGTTGAAGATCAATGGTTTTGAACATTTAAATTCCTTAAAAACATTAAATAGTTTGGTGTTTTTTATTTGAGAAGCATTGAAATTCGAGGCATTTTATATGAGTTGAGTCAATTTTAACTTGTTCAACATTTTATACACAAAACGTTGAATTGAGTTCTTTTTTCAGGATTGTCTCTTTGACTTCGTGCACCATCGCTATGTATGCCTCTATTTAATTTCCCGTGTATTAAGTTCAAACACCTTCATTCCATTTCCATTGTTTGGATGTTTTCATGCTAATCCATGGTGTGTTTGTTTGTATTTATATGTATATATTTATATATTTAAAGATTTTAAAAATTATTAAAAATAGTTGTTGATTTGTTGAAGCTTCATCGAATATGCTTATTTGTCTATACTTTGTGACGAAATTTCAAATATGTATACTCGTGATGCTAACTTTTCAGGTTTAGATTCTAAGCCTTTGTCTATTGTGAAAAAAGGAGGAGAACATATTAAGGGAGAGTTTTTATTTTTTATAAACTTCATACGTCATGGTATTTTCTTTACTTCTTGCATGTAGGTATTTTTCGCATTAATGATATCATGAACTACACGATGAAGATCTTTAGTAGAGAAAAAGTTGCAAGTGTCTTTTCCTTTTTGGGTTTAGGAGGGACATTTGTTGACTTGTCATAGGGGTTATTTTTTTTATTTTATGTTTTGTACTGAAATAACTAAAGGGAGAGATTTGTAAGAGCATAATTTATGTTCATTATGTTTATAGTTTGATATATTCTGTTACGCCACTACATCATCATGTACATTCTCAAGGCTTTGATTGAAGACAAGTTAGTGACCGAATGCGACAATTGAAGACCGAATAGTTGATTTTGTCTCTATGAAGAAGGTATATGACGTTGATTTTATGTAAACATTATATTCAAGATTTTTTTACAAGTGTGTGGATCATGAATATTTTTCAAAAGTTTTTTTAAAGAAAAAATCTTTTTAAGTCATCTCATTAGAGTGAGATATTGAGGGTTGTTCGAACGAGTTTCTTCAACTCGTTGGATATCATCCATTGGAACGAAACTCCAAACGAGCTCTTTTTCCTCGTCGTGATATAATGTCATTCGATCCCTAGTTTGATGCTGTTCAAACGAGTATGCATAGGTCGTTCGAATGAGGTAAAGTTTGCTTGATTGAGACTGGGAAAAAATATTTTTACTTAGTTTCAAATGCAATCTTTTAAAGACTATCTCATGGATATTTTCCTCTCTATTTTAAGAGATACAAACTTGCACTTCTTTTTAAGCCTTTTTTTCACCTATTTTGCGATCAAACACTTTGGTTTTTCCAATTCAATCCCCTCAGATATCTTGTGATCGCTTTATCAAACTCAAAAGAGCACATCTCTTATTCAAATTCCGGTGGGGAGTTTTTTTTAGGCTAATCAATGGATACCAAGACAAGTAGAGCTTGATGTGGGAAGTTGTTAGATCTGCATCACTTTCTGTTATAACCAAGTAAGGAGACATAATTGGGATACTTAGGGATGTCTAAGTTTATAAGTCTATTTGTGTCGGGTGTGATACCTTAGTTGTAACAGTGCTGAAAAGGGTTTTTCCCAAAATGGTATTTTTTCTCATATCTCATGTTATTATTTATTGTCTTCAATTTAGATTAAATATCTTGTATATTTAGTTTCACCTAATTAATTCAGATAAGTTTGGATTAAATTAAACTTGGAATTTCTGTGACCTAGTTTATGGATTCTACATTTGACCATATAATCAGACCACTCTACACGTCTTTTTAAAGATAATATGCAAGATTGGCATCTTAAGTTTTGAGCACTAAGATCAAGTTTACTCTTCATTATTGAGTACATTTTGTGCAGTGGACTCTGTATTTTTTTGCGGTGATAGTTGACTAGCCAAAAATAAAAATATCGATGGATACCGAGGTGCAAGAGGCGCCTTAATTGTGAAGGTTGTTGTAAGGTATCCATCAGTGGATGTGAATAACATTCAAGGAGTGAAAAGTGCATCAAGTCTTGAAGGCGTTGATTTTGTGATTAAGTATAATTCCTCCTTGTATGATACCTATATATTACTATATTTGTGTAGGCTAGGCCCTCCGAGATTTTTTTCGTTGTGGATTTTTCTCGTGGATCACAACGTTGTGGATTGATCTTTATTTTATTCTTACAAATCACCTCGATGCATGCTTAAGGAAATACACAAATGGTTAATTATGTACATAACCTATGTTTAATTGGTGCTTAATTAAAATTAGATTAGTTGCTAATTCGATTAATTAGTTGGAAAATGAAATTTGGTGTTCGATAATTCATACCCAGATTTTAGCACTTTCATATTATAATGTGTGTAACTTACAGAGATGGATTGTGTTGCCTTGGTATATAATCTATTTCCTGTGAACTTATCTTAATTTTCTTGTACTCGTATACACGACTTATCATTGCATGACTTTCTTAATAATAATGCATTCTATATATGTGCATTGGCTATTAACTCTTCTTCATTTATATGATTTCTTGAGCATGAGCTTGGAAGGATAATCATGATCACTTTCTTTGGTAGAGAGAAAGAACTCTTATCTTTTTAAGCGTAATGATTCTTCTAGTAGACTTTATTTTCATGATGATAAAAAAAGGTCATACCCAGTGCACAACGTTCCCGCTTAACTGCAGGGTCTGGGAGAGGTGGATATCGGCAGACCTTACCCTCATATATGGAGAGATTGCTCTTACGTCTAGAACTCAAAACCAATCGTAGCTTGGGCAAGGGCACTTACCATCGCATCAAGGTACAATCTATTCTTGGGTGAGGACCCCTACCATCGCACCATAATGATATATTCTTGGTAAATCATATCATTATATATTGAGAGTTTGTTTTTATGTCAATGACATTAGAGAGAAAATAATGAAGCTTTTCATATAGAAATTAACTTGTTTTCATATAAGATCTTTCACTCATAAATACTTTTGTTTTCACACACTTCAGTTGTTGACGCCTTCCCTTGTACGGAAGATAAGGTGTGAAAGTATGCGTGTAAAAATTATGTTCAAATAGTGTAAGATGCAATCTTTCTTTGTAAGTCTCCACCTTAGGACATTTATCATTCATTTTGGCCCGAGATTTTTCCCCTTATGAGTTTTTGCTCGTATCCCTGGTGTTGTATGACTATTATAGTTTTTTTGCAAATTTATAATCACTTGTCTTAAGTAAGAAGATAAAAAATATGTTGATTCCAATTTTAGTAAAACTTTGATACGTAGAATTTTAGGATATATTTTTTTTGCCCTTTAAAAATAAGAAGAAATTATTTTTTAACATGTTAATTGCATTTATTTGATTAGCTACCGTCGATAGCACACTTTCTCACACTCACCTCCACAGCTCCCTCTTGCCTCTCCCTCTCTCTCTCTCCCTCTCTCTCTCTCTCTCTCTACTTAAGTTTTTTTCTCTCGCACACATATATACACGCAAAGATGCATTGATCCTTATATATACACAAATTGATGCATATATGAGATATAGTAGGAGATGGTGGTAGTCTATGAGAGAGGCGAGGGATGTGGCATTTGGTGGTGGCAGTGGTGATGGGTTTAAAGTTGAATGGGTTTGAAAAATTAATTTTTATATTTTTAAGGTAAAAAATACTAGATTATCGCACAACACTAAGGGATCTTTTGGTTCGAGGTCTAGAAAGGGAATTTATGATTTTTGAAATTTAGAATTCGACTCTAACTAGATTTACAATGTTTGGTTGGGAATTTATATGTGGAGGAGGAACTTAGAATTCCTGGAATTTAAAATTCCCACAAAATTGGAATTATCCTTTTCCCTTTTTTTTGGGGGGGGGGGGGTGATATATTTTTCGACAAGTCTAGCTTACTTTTGTGGTGAGACAAAAATACCGTCTCACAAATATTCTCTCTCACATATACACTCTTTCTCACACATTCAAATACACACACACATACACGCCACACACACGCACACACACATTCTTTCTAACACACACATCCATTATCCCTCTCTCTCTCTCGCTTTCTCTCTCACATTTTAATTAATTGATATTTATTTAGACCAAATATCATTCATACATTTGATATGTCTAGAAAAGAGAATTCCCATTTGAACCAAACAATGGAAAATAATTCAAGATTCTCATTTCCTTTCCAAATCTCGAACCAAACGAGCCATAAGTGCCGTTAAGACAGAATGAGACGAAAATACTAGGGGTGTTCGCGCTCCGGTCCAATCCGGTTTTTAATGAATTTAAAGACCGGATCGATTATACCGGTCCTAAAAATAAAAGGACCAAGATCGGACCGATTAAACCGATTTTTCGGGCTTAGTCGGTCCGATTTTTTATATGGTCGATCCGGTCAAACTTGTCGGTCCTAATCTAATAAAAACTGTCCAAATTTTATCATAAAAAACTGCTCGAATATCATAAAAACTACCCAAATTTATCCAAAAACAGCCCAAATTTTACCATGTGCTGGGTGAGAGGGAAGGTGACATACATGGACCAATGGTGTGCCAATAGCAGCACGACTACATTCTGGAATTTTATAGGCTCGAGCAGAGTAGACAATTCCCTTATCACTATCAAAAAGGATAATATATATAATAACAATAACAATAGTAATAATAACCTCATGCTGCAATAAAAGATAAAATGTCAGGAAGTGATACAGGCATAATATAATGCAAAAAGTATAAAATAGACCAAAAATATATGACCTTAAAAAGGAAGATGATTAAGAATCCGGTTCATTTTACAAATAAAAAGGGTATCTATCAACAAAAAACATCCCTCTTGTCCTGTTGAAAGTCAGAATGTACTATCTCCAAAATGCGACCGGGTTAGATTCATCCGGGTTCAGGAACACTATCTTCTACTTATATACTTTCAAAAGAGACTGATCACAGAAGATTTTGACATTCCAAATTTATCCAGTTTATCCAAAAACAGCCCAGCACAATACAGTGTTTGCAACAAAAAATAACTGATTTTTTTAAGCTAAAAAAAAACTGATCTTACCATCAGTAGCTACTAGCGACGTAGATCAGAGGAGAGAAGGGAAGCAACCGCGTGGCGGGGGAAGGGAAGCGACAGCGAAGGGAAGGTAACGGCAACGATGACACATATCAGAGGAAAACGACGGGGGAAGGGAACGGCAACGGCGGGGCGGGGAACGACGCTGAACTAAGAGTTTTCTTTCAATCAAGAGAAAGAAAAAAAAACAAAGGGAGTGGAATAGGTTGGGAACGGCGCTGAAAAGAAACAAAAAGAGTAGGGTTTATTTATGTTTCCAACTTTCCTTCCTTACTTATTTTTGGACCAGCGGACCCCTTCCCTTTCTGTTTCTAGTGTGTGCTTCCCCTGTGCGTGTGTTGTGTTATACTTAATATATATTGTATATATATATATATATATATATATATATATATATATATATATATATATATATATATATATATATATATATATATATAATTAAATGCATATATATTATAGTAATCGGTCTGGGTCGGTCCAGACCGGATATTTATTAAGGGAGACCGAGGACCGGACCGGTTAGACCGGTCTGTAAAAAAAAAAACCTGGACCGGACCGATTAAAAAAAAAGACCGGAAAAATTATGACGGTCCGGTTCGGTTCGGTTCGCCGGTCCATTCGATTTTCTGAACACCCTTAGAAAATACATATCAACAATTGCAACATAGAGCATCGAGAGAGGAATGGAGAAACATACATACAACACAATTCGGCTCCGTTACCCGATAATTTAGAGAATTTTTGTGGGTTTGATTTTTTACTTTTTGTCCTTAAAATATAAATGAAAAAAAAAATGTATTTTTTCTTTTTTACATAAATTGTTCATTTAGTAGGTGTGTTATAGAAATAAAAAAGAAAGAAAATAGGTGGGAAGTTGCAATACTCTCTCTCTCTCTCTCAACCAACCAACTTAGACCTCTTCAAATCTATTCAAATTTCTTCAATGTTTAGAAATTTATTCCGGATTCAATATTCAGCTTCATCATTTGGTAACCCTTTTCATAAATATCTCTTGTTATCACCATTACCCTCAAATATATCCAAGATTCTTCCTTTTTTTCATTTGAGTTTGTCTTTCTTGTGAAGTTTTGTATCCCTTTTATTCATTTGGGTTGTGATCAAAATCTTGAATTTGTTAACTTTGAGGGTTTATATAGATGGGGTGCAATTTTGGACTTTATGGGTAGTGTTAAAATTCATTGATTTGAAGTGTTGAGTTAGTATTCTTGATTCTTTCTAAAAAAGATTTGAGGGTTTTATAGATTGGGAGCAATTTTGAACTTTTTGGGTTGAATATCATTGATATGAATTGTTTACTTGATGAGGGTTTATATGAATTGGGTGCAATTTTGAACTTTATGGGTAGTGTTAAAATTCATTGATTTGAAGTGTTGAGTTGGTATTTCTTGATTCTTTCTAAAAAAGATTTGAGGGTTTATAGATTGGGAGTGATTATGAACTTTTTGGGTTGAATCTCATTGATATCAATTGTTTAGTTGATGAGGGTTTATATAGATGGGGTGCAATTTTGGACTTTATGGGTAGTGCTAAAATTCATTGGTTTGAAGTGTTGAGTTAGTATTTCTTGATTCTTTCTAAAAAAATTTTTGAAGGTTTTATAGATTGAGAGCAATTTTGAACTTTTTGGGTTGAATCACATTGATATCAATTGTTTAGTTGATGAGGGTTTGTATAGATTGGGTGCAGTTTTGGGCATTTGGTGAATTTGGAACTCATTGATATGAAGTGTTGAGTTAGTAGTTCTTGATTCTTTCTATAGTACCATTGAGGGTTGTTATACATTGGGTGCAATTTTGGACATTTTGGGTGTTGTTGAATCTCATTTTCGGTTTATGTAGATTGGGTGCAATTTTGGACTTTTTGGGTGATTTTGAATCTCATTGATTTCAACTGTTGAGTTGAGTTCTTTATAATAACATTGAGGGGGTTTATATAGATTGGGTGCAATTTTGAACTTTTTTAACCTCAAGTTTTGAGTTGATAGTTCTTGATTCTTTCTATAATAGCGTTCGGATTTTTATAGATTTTGGGTTCAAACTTGGACATTTCTTACGGGTTTCAACTGTTGAGTTCAGAGTTCTTGATTCTTTCTTTTTGGGTGATGTTTATCTCATTGATTCTGTCTGAAATAGCATTCGGGGTTTATGTAAATAGGTGCAAATTTGGACTTTTTGAGTTTGTTGAATTTCATTGATTTCAAAGTTAATCCGATTCTTTCTATAACGGCATTGAGTGCAAATTTGGGTATTTGGTGATTATGAGCATCATTGACTTCAAATGTTGAGATAATAGTTCTTGTTTCTTTCTTTAATAGCATTCGAGGGTTTATAAAGATTGGGTGCAAATTTGGACTTTTTGGGTAATGTTGATAATTCATTATTGTTTCTATATAGATTTGGGTGAAAATTTGGACATTTTATGATGTTGAACCTTATTGGTACGAGTGATTGAGAATGATGCATAGTTTCAATAGAAATGCGTCGTTCAACCGAAGAGCCTTGAGTGTGGGCAGCCCACGAGCTTCTCGGCCAACAAGTTGGGTTTCGCGATGGTTTCGCGTGCTTGTTTTTATTGGATCCGTGGTTTCCTCTTTTTTGGTCATTGGTGGTTATGTATATGTCCTCCCCAATCTTTCGCAAGCCTTTCAAGGATATGGTACTTCAAATTTTGACAGTTCGATTAACGGGTGTGACGTATTTCACGGAACTTGGGTAGTGGATGATACTTACCCATTGTACAACGCTACGGAATGTCCATTTGCAGAGCAAGGATTCAATTGTTTGGGTAACGGTAGGAAAGATAAAGATTATCTTAAATGGAGGTGGAAGCCCAAAAATTGCGATATTCCAAGACTTAACGTGAAGAGTGCTTTGGAAATGCTTAAAGGCAAAAGGGTTGTTTTTGTTGGTGATTCGATGAGTAGATCACAATGGGAATCTTTGATATGCTTGCTTATGACTGGGGTGGAGGATAAGGGGAGTGTTTATGAAGTCAACGGGAACAACATAACAAAACAAATTAGGTTTTTGGGTGTGAGGTTTAGTTCTTTTAATTTCACTATTGAGTTCTTTAGATCGGTTTTTCTCGTGCAACATAATTGGGCGCTGAAATATGGACCGAAAAGGGTTAGGTCCGCGCTTAAATTGGACATGTTGGATGATATTAGCAATGAGTGGACTGATTCGGATGTTCTCGTTTTCAACTCCGGACAATGGTGGGTACCGGGAAAACTTTTCGGAACGTAAGTTTTCTTTATTTTGTAAATTTATTTCTATTATTCTATATGCGAATTCTTTAAACATAAATTTTATTGTTGACTTGTGTAATTTGGAAATGGGAAAAAAAATCTTTCACATATAGCTTTACTTCCTCATAAATGTTGTCAGTGGATACTATTGATTGATTCCTACTAGAAGTTTGCCAATTTGGAACCATGATACTCATGCATGTATGGTCTTTGATATAGTATGGACATGGGGATACGACAAAACTCCAAAAATTAGTATAGGATTCGTTGGAGATATTATAATAAACTATCAGTATAATACACTTCTAATGTGTAAAATATTTTATAACTTTATGAATCAATAACAACTATATATAAAAAGCAGAAATAACACTTCAATATTCATCATTAATGTTTAAAAAAGGCTTGCTTAGATGCAGAGTAGCAGCACCATCGTGAGAGAGGAGTTATTTTAGTTCAAGAATTTATGTTCTGTTCTGAAATGAAACAATGACTAGTTCAGGTTTAGTTTATCATTTTTTTTTTCATATTAGACAAGTTTCATATCTCCCAAGTATCTCATCGTACTCATCACGTATCCGAAAAAACGAAAAATAAAATCAAGATACATCAATACTTGCAAAGTCCATGTATCTGGTATCATTTTTTTTTGGATACGCGTCGAATACGTATCAGGAATGCATCCACGTATCAAACTAAAATGATAGTTGAAGAAGGAGAGATGGAAGAGAGAAAAGCGAGAGAGGAAAATTGAAAGAAAGAATGAATTAATACCATTCTCTGATGTTTAAGAAATTACGCGTAAGTACCCTATACAACATTCATCTTGCTTATGATAAAAAAAGTACCCTATACAACATAAATAATAGAAATAAGCCTCTGTCGGTGCCCGGTAAAAAAGAACGATTTGATAAATATTGACGGTGACACTAAGGGAAGTGGTAGGGATATAGGCGTGCTAGGCTCACAAAAGCGCAAACGTTGCACCTCACCCCACCTCGGGCGAGGGTGCTTTAGTAAGGTGCGCACAGAGGCTTATGGCTTGGCTTAAACTCTCAAACACATTCATTTGCAAAGCATCGAAACAATATCCTTCTAAACCCAATAAAGGATGTGTAAAACAGCTGAGGAACTGAAATGTAAACAAATTATTATCATCATCATCAGGTAATTTGGATCCAACCATTCTATATTCTTTGCGAGTCCTTTTCAAGTGATTATCTTAAATTTTCCTTTTTTTTTTTTCCAACTTAGACATATTGGGACATGCTCAAAAACATTACGGGGACTACAATTTAATTTATAATTAGTGATTTAGGGAACCTATGTGGGCTTTACCCCAACCCCTTTTGCCCCCCTTGGCCTCTGGCACCAACCCTATGACACAATCCCATTGTTTTTCCAGCCGCTGTTCGGCCAAAACGTCACTGGCCTCACTTATGCCGCCCCTATACCGGCGCCACTACCCATATTTACCCTAACTGTACCACCCCATAGCTGCCGCAACCCTTTGGGGACCCTTCGCCATCTGCAGCTATCGACGTCCCAATACCTGATTCTGATTTGGCAGCACTTGAGGGTCCCGTCCTCGGCTCTCTCCAATCGCTCCCATGACATGCACACCACCGCTGGGGCGAACCATCCTTCAATGAGATTATCATGGAAGGGAAGGCTCTGGTAAACTCCCACAGCTGCCCTGCGACAACCAATCCTGATTGACATCGGATAAGACCACAATACGATCCGTGTTTTGATCTAACTGCCGTGACCTCGTCGTCTTCCCGTAACATTTGGCGACTTTACATCATAGAAGTGGACACAATGATTACTAACCCCCACTCGGGCCAGATATCAGGGACCCGTTAAAACTTACATACAACCCGGAATTCCCCGTAACTCAAAGACCCACCCTCCCCTCATCGATGCACCACATGCCATGCTTTTGGCCATGTAGCACCCGTTTGTTCCCATCGAGAAGGCCCACTGCCCTACCCCATGCTTTCGTGGTCCGTTCCCATCAACCAAGCAAGCAATACGCACAACCTTCGATAGCCCGTAGGCAAGCGGTGCATGCTGACGATGACCTTGAGTACCCCATCTTGATGAGCCTCGACAACAATATGTGTCGCTTTTGAGCCTTTTGGAGCGTAACATGTGAGGTGACATTCAGGTTGATGCTTTAACACGTCTTTAGCCCAACATTTATAATTTGTCAATCTTCGTATATAACTGTATTTCAGATGTCTGTTATGTTCATTTGGCCGAATACGAGAGAGAATAAGCCAAAATATCGTGGCGAGATAATGTAATTGTAGAATTAATCTTCACCGTTGCTTTTGAACAGACCTAAGTTGTTAATGTGTTCACATTATTCAAACACTCCGCTGTTTTGTTATATATATATTTATACATATATTGCTAAGATTACCTTTACCTGCACCTTTTTGTTCTGATTTCTTCTTTTATTTCTTTCCAATAATTGACCGTGTTGTGTAGTTTTAATAAGTTCTTAAGTGGGCTTTTCTAAATAATGTTTTCGACAGGGGGTGTTATTTCCAGGTTCGTAATTCACTAAAGCTCGGAATGTCAATTGATTCGGCCTTCAGAACAGCAGCACTTACATGGGCATCTTGGGTAGAGACGATGATTAACCCAAACAAAACACGTGTTTTCTTTCGAACATTTGAGCCGTCTCATTGGAGGTATCCCTCTGCCTCGTGTGTTTTATTTGTAAATTGTTCCCGTATTTAGACGAAGTTTAAATAATACCTGTTTTCTACTGCAGAACTAAATGTGAGACCACCCTTTGCTAAAAAGTTAGGATTATATGGGGTGTGGCCCCCAATTAATTCTGTATAACTGAGCTTAACCCCCGCAATTTTCATTTCTTGGTGTTTGGCCACAATTGACTTTTAGTGGAAACAAAAAGTTTACCATATTTTTTTAGGCTTTTTTTACTCAACCTCCACTTTTTAATGTGATATTTGACTTAACCTCCACTTTGCTAATCTCTTTGATATACCCTCTCTCTCTGCACGAGGATGTTATCTCAAAATATTGAATAAAAATAGGGGGTTAAGTATAAGTATTTATTTGATTTTGCCCCTTGTTTATAATGTCAAATTAGACTTAATCTCCTATGTTGGGGGCAACGTCAAATGATTATGAAAACGAGGGGTTAAGTCTTGCATTAAAATCTTGGGGTTAAGTCAAAATGACCCTTTTTTTTTTTATAATTTTTGTGTTACTAAAGTCATTTTAGGGGGATTAAACCCCAAGAAGTGAAAATGTTGCAGGTCAAATTCAATTTTAAGGATTTAATAGGCCCAGTCCCAAGTAACCCTATAATTACCACTAAAGTTTACGATTTTTACCTAAAAAAAATAGGGTTTTATTAATTTTACCCCTACATGTTCATCAATTAGAGATACCCTCATGTACTAAAACTCACTTGTACCTTACGCATCATTTGTTGCATGCTACTTATGCCGTCTTTGCATGAAATCTCGTCTACTACTTTTGTTGCAAATACCCCCCTATTCGTTGTACAATGTCCCCATAAGGAGGTCTTTGCAAGTATTACCCCCCTCCCCCCCCCCCCCCCCCCCAACCCAACCCATCCACCCCACCCCACCCACTACCACCAACACCACGCAAAAAAGGGTGTCTAATTATGCAATTATCTCGGTGGACGGCCAATCCTACCCTACCCAACCAAAAAGACCTAATGTACATGTTATCCCATGTCAACTTGAGTGCTCATGTTTCCATTTCTTCAACAGTAATCAAACCCTGAGGTTATGCAATGTGACACATCAACCCCTCTTAGAAACCAAAGGGAAGGAGCAAAGCCCATTTTCGGACACCGTGTTGGACGTAGCAAAGAATATGATGGTCCCGGTGACCGTTTTGCATATAACCCCCTTGTCGGCTTTTCGGAGTGATGCACACGTGGGTGACTGGAAGGATAAGCAAACCATGTCGGATTGTAGCCACTGGTGTCTACCTGGTGTGCCCGATATGTGGAATGAAATTATGCTCTCGTACCTGTTTTCTTACGACGCCCATCCACTGCATGCATAAAGTAAGTTTTATTCCTTTTCCAAACATAAATTAGTGAAATTTAGTAGTAAGTTACAAAGACATCGGTCATTAAAAAAAACGTGTTTTAATACTTATGTTAGCGCAAAACGGACTATAGTACTAAAATTTGCCATGTGAGAATGTGATTTCAGAAAATTTATCTTTTTTAATCCCAATTATTCATATGCCACACCATGGGGTAGAAAGAAATCAGAAACCCAACTTTTTGGCTAAACACACATATAAGATAATACAGTATTAAAAATAAATCTGAAATTAAGATTCGGCTCAATTCGTTTAGGATTTGATGGGGATTCGGCTAGGATTCATTTTTTGACTAGTTTTTGACCAATTTTTTGAAAATGGTATCCTTTTTTAAAATTTAAAAAATTCAGTGCTTAATATTATGAATAAATACTAGGTCTGGCAATTCGTGTTTTTGATTCGTGTTCGGTTCGTGTCGAGACATGATATTTCGGAATATACCAAGGACCTAAATACGGCTCATTTAATTAATCGTGTCATTATTTATAACACGAACACGAACCTGTATTATAAACGGGTTACACGACACAACCCGCGTAACCCGTTTAATAAACTGGTCATGTTTAGCCCGACAACACGACACAACCCGTATAAAATGTTTAAGAACAGGTCTTGTTGGACATTACAACACGACACGACATGTGTAACCTGTTTAATAAATGGGTCATGCTCAACATGACACGAACTGTTTATTAAATACTTACATTAATATTTTTTAAATACTCATATTTACATTATAAAAACAAAACCATTTCTTCTCTCTCGATACTAGTATCTTCTTATTTTCTCATTTATGCGTCTTTGTTGTAAATATGACCATGAGGGCTTGATTTATTAATAAATGTTTTGGAGTTGACAATTATACAAGATTTGGTACATGTATATCCTAAAATTTGGTTATTTAGTTGTTAAACTTTTAATGATGTATATTTTTCTATATTAATTAATGAATAGTATAGTATAATATAATATATTTATTAAATTTTTTTTTATTATTTGCCGCACCATTTTACTATCTTGACAAAATAATTATATAAAAGTCCCTGTTTAATTATTTCTTTCCACTTGGTGCAGGTTGAGCTGATTGGGTAACACACAAACCGCCATTTTTTTTGGTAATTCCACTAAAAATTTACTCCCTAATAGCATCCATACGATTCTGCAATTTTCAAAATAACAACAAAATTTTTACAGGGCCGTGTATAGTTTCGCTGAGAAAAACAATTTTGTGATGAAAAACAACGTATTTTCATTCTTTTTACGATTTTTGTTTACACGAGAGGAGGCTAAAAGCTTACGGTCTGGCATGTAAGAATTCATCTTTGTTCATTTATGTTCATTGATCGGATAAATACGCAAAACAAAGGATGTTAGAGAGAAAATGATAGTAATCATGGCAATATGTGATTTTTTTTCCCGGACTTTTTACCAATTGGTTCCGTTTACCGAGTATATAGTCAATTTAGTCTGGTTGTATTTTCTTCGGCTATAATAGATCCCATAAAAAAAAAATTTGCTCCAATACGTTCCATTTAAAAATAATAGTAAATATTTAATATATGTGCAAATATGACCTACGGGACCAATTAAATAATATCTTATGTAAATAAGACATATTTGTCAAACTCTCATTTTTTTACAGTGCTTCCAATTATATATCAATAGAATGAAATTAAGGGGGTCACAACAAAATATAGTTTTTTTGTATTTAGTCCCATCTCCCAAGATTTGTTAGACTCTCATTCTATATATTTTTAAAATTCTACTAAGTCTCATAATCACCAAAAACTGTTTATAACCACTCCGTAATCGCCACTTTTTCTTTTAACGGAGACTGACACTTGTTTCATAGTGGTTAAAATAGGACCAACAACTAAAAAAATAAAAAACATGAAAGTGGATACAAATAAATTTTACAAAATGGGACTAATTACCTAAGATTCCAACTAAAATATTGAAATCCCAGGTTATCACCTAATTGATAAAGTCTTGGGGACCTAGCAATAAATTATATGAAAAAATATTCTAGAAGTGTAGCAATGGGTACTTTCTACTTTGCTGTAATTTTGAAAAATGAAGTGAAAATAATTGATTAAAAATAGAGAAAATGAGACCATTCATTAAAATATATCAATTTGCCTTATTTAATACTTGAAAAAAATAAGTAATATATATATATATATATATATATATATATATATATATATATATATATATATATATATATATATATATATATATATATATATAATGTTACGTGTTTCAAAATATTTTTCTACACATTTCAAAAATGCATCAAGTGCTTGTACTATATGTGGAACCTATCTCAATGTACAAACACTTAATGCACTTTGACGGAGGTTTTGAAAGATATGTTTGGTACTCATATCATTATAATATATAGGAAAATGATAACTTGTGCCTTTAGGGCACATGTTATGAGCTTCAAAATAGTAAGTATTAGAGCTTCACATGAATATCTGTATCCTATTAAATGTATGTTGGAATTTTGTCCATATTATTTTTGGGTTCTTAATATGTTCCCTTAGGACACATGTTATCAGGACTTTAATATATATATATATATATATAATGTTAAGCATTCCAAAACACTTACCAACATATCCTTAAAAATATATTAAGTGCTTGTACCATATGTGGGATCTACCTTAATGTACAAAAGCTTAATGTATTTTGGGAATATGATTGGTACTCATATCGTTATTGTGTGTGTGTGTGTGTGTGTGTGTGTGTGTGTGTGTATATATATAAATAGAGAGAGAGAGAGGGGGGGGGGGAATTTAAATCAGCACCCAATTTAGTAAAAATGTTAAATTATGTAGTGGGTGAAATGAAATTGAACCAGGTGAAACTTTGTATCATCATTTGATCTTTTTTTTTTTTTTTATGGAATTTGATGTTGAAGATTTTCATAATCATCTCAAAAAAAAAAAAAAAAAAATCTTCATAGTGATATAATCATTGTCAAATTTAATCCAAATTTTGTCGGACTATCCCAAAACAGATATATGTTCGGGAGCCTCATTATCTATATATATACACTAATAAAAAGAAAGTGCTGTTTTTTTTCTTTCTTTCTTTCTAAATGCGCCTTGTGAAAATGTATTTGTGGCATAGTTTTATACCTAATTAAATTAATTAGTCAACTACCATTGCAAATTCAATGTAAGAAAAGAGTTTAAATCTATATGATAAATTTTATAAAGTAAATTACACTAGTGGTCCTTGAACTTTGCCCATTGGGACATTTTGACCTCCAAACTTTTTTTTTTGTAATAATTAAGCCCCTAAATAAAGTTAATTTTGCAATGCTAGCCCTTTCGTTATTTCATTGTTAAAACTATTCGTATTTTTTTTTTCTTGACTATTAGTTCAAGCCAAAAATGTCCTTTATCACCCCATAATCAAAACCCTAAACCCATAATCATCCATTATTTGTGTGCGTGTGTGTAGGGGTGTAAACGGGTCGGGTCTGGATCGGGTCTGGGTATATCCAGATCCGATCCGGGTATATTTTTAACGGATCGGGTCTTACCCGATTACCCGACGGGTCTCAGAAAATGGATCCAGACCCGGATCCGTTAAGGACCCGGAGACCCGACCCGATTATATATATATATATATATAAAAAAACTGTTTTTATATTATTTTTATATAAAACTGTTTTTATATAAATATAACTTATATTTATATAAAAACAGTTTTATATAAAAACAATATAAAAACTGTTTTTATATATATATAAGTTATATTTATATAAAAACAAAAACAGTTTTATTTTATATAAAAACTGTTTTTATATATATATATAAGTTATATTTATATAAAAACAGTTTTATATAAAAAACTGTTTTTATATAAATATAACTTATATATATATATAAAAACAGTTTTTATATAAAATAAAACTGTTTTTGTTTTTATATAAATATAACTTATATATATATATATATATATATATATATATATATATATATATTTAGTAACTATATGTAAGACTATATATATATATATATAATATTATATATAAATATATATTTATTATATTATATATATACACATTCGGGTCGGGTCCTTATCGGATCGGAGTCATGTATATCCAGATCCGATCCATTAACTAATCGGGTAAACGGGTAATCGGGTAATCGGATAATCGGGTCTATAAAATTTGCTCAGATCCGTTAATTTAGGTCGGGTCCGGATCGGGTCCGGGTCCAGACCCGGTCCATTGACAGCCCTACGTGTGTGTATGCCAAGTTAACGTAATTTAGGGGTTTAATTGTTGCAAAAAATTAGTTTGAGAGCCAAAATATTACAATAGACAAAGTTAAGAGGCCGCACATAATTTTCTCATTTTTGTATAACATAGATACCATTTTTCTTACGTTTCTTGGCTTAACTCTTTGGTCGGTAATTTTTTTGGCTCTAATCCACTATCATAATTTTTTAGCAATAAGTTTCCTCTCCCTTAATGTATACTTGATATTCAGTAATGTATACAATAAATTTTGTAAAGTATACATGAATTTTTTTTCAAAAAAATATATTTGTACGTGAAATTTTATAATATATACATGAATTTTTATTATATACACGTATTAAATTTGTGTATATCATTACTTAATAGGTACACATTAATACGGAGACTGTCACATTAATTATGTTAGTAAATGTCAGTGTTCTTAGACTATTGTCACTCTAGGTAACTAAAATCTATTTTTAAAAATATTTGAAAAAACCCTTAAATAATATATATTTTTAGGAACTTACTACGAATTAACCATTTTTTTCTTTCTACCAAATAAAACCTTAAGGTAACATGTAATAATGAAGAACATACCTACTATTAAAGTTTCTGTCCTGTCAAATCATTTCTATAAGTTTATTTAATGTTTGACCAATTTCTACTAATTTCATTCATTACAAGTTCTTAATTTACTGCCATTAATCTACATTTATAAATGTGACTTAAATACTCTATGTGCCAATTAGGTTTGGTGACATAGATTTGGCCATATCCAAAATAGTTGTGATCTAGTCATTTATCACTAATCATTAATGGGTGTGGAAATTCTTGACACAACAAAAAGTTAGCGATCATATTAGACACAATTATACAAGTGAGATGATATAAATACGACAAGAACCTGACTATACACGACAATAACGGGTCGGGTATGAGTGGCTTCAATTTTAATATGACGTAATAAGCCACAATGACAGATTATACATGATACAACTCATTTTCAAGCTTATTTCGACAACCTCACTACAAGTCACCCTCAACCCTAATGTTAAACATTTTGTGTGTATCAAACAATTGTCTCACATCGAAAGATGTAGAGTTCAGCTAGGGCGGCAATCCGAATCCCAGCCAAGCATTGATTTCGTAAATTACCCGAGTCGGTTTTCATTGGGTCTGAGAATTTTTAGGTTGCATGTTGAAAATGAACCGCTTGAGCCATTAGCGAGTTAGAAACTTATCCATTTTCATTTGCAAATTTTAGATAGCCCACCACGTTCTCATTTAGAGCATATTCCCTTTCTTATCACACGTAATGCAAACTTGCAAGTTCAGGCAACATAAATAAAGAAGATTGATGCCTTCAATAAAAAATCCCTAACAACTAACTAGTCTCTCTCTCTCCTCAGCAAAGTTTTAATGGTCGATTACCAACAACCCGTCCAAATCCGCCCACATCACATATTCGACCCGCAGACAAGCTGTTCGGATCTAATCAAAACCACCGAAGATCTGCCCAGATCCACCCATTTGTCGGGTCTAAGTTCAACATATAATACTTAAGTGGGTATAGTTCTTTTCAATAATACCAATGCCTATTAAGTTAGGAACAATATTGATGGCTAATTATGAGTTTGAGACGTAACACCTACAAACCACACTGGTTAATGTTATATGCGTATATGGGAAAACTAAAAGGATAGTAATAAATTGGAACGACTTATCTGGATGCTGAGGTGTGTGTTAGACACACAGTCCTAAGACAGAAATATCGCCCGCACGATAATCAGTGATGCTTCGAGCCTCAGATAACTGTCCCCAGGATTCAACAGCACAGTTCATCCGATTGAAGCACTCAATGGATGACTTTAAAACCACAAGAGATTATGCCCAGAATTGGAGTATGAAGAATGACGTTTTTTGAGAGAGAGAGAGATTGAAAAGTTATTAGAAACTGATCTGCATATCCCTCATATAAAGGGATGCAGAAACCACCCACTTCCCCCAAAACGTGGGTGACCACTTCTCCCACTAAACCACTCCCAACGGCTAATTAAAAAAAAACGTGTTTTAAGTTTAATCATAGAATAATTTTTAATTAATTAAATAAAACAATTTTTAATATTAATTAAAATAATTTAATGACGAAATTAAAATTAACTCATTATTAGGACCCAAGACCCCAAGTCCCAAGTCCCAAGTCTTGATATATAATATAATAATTATATATCTATTTAGGTATAAATACCCTAAATCCTCTTAAATTCCCTTAGTGGGACTTGAACCCATGACCTCCTTTAAAGGGGACTCAAAAGTTACCACTAGGCTACAAGGTCTTATTGTGAGTATATCATTCACACCAATAGTTATACACACACACACACAACAGTTAACCCCGTAAAACCCCACCACCAATGCAGTCAATCTTCACACACTAAAAACTCCCACGTTGTCACGATATTGGGATGTTAACGGGTTGAGCAAGCAAAATTTCTTAAAATTTATTTAAATATCACAAATTGTGATGCATTAATATATGATTTTCCTGGCCATCGGAGAATTCCATGAATCAATTTTAATGATCAAATACACTTCTTGAAAATTTCAATGCCATTTAGAATACAAATATCCACATAGTAACCAAATCAGTTTTATTACCTTATAATAATCATACTTTGACCTTTCGAACTTTACCCAATTTTACTTCACCACCTTTACTTTTATTTTCTACACCCTTTGAACTTTTTATAACGGCTCAAAATACCCCAAACTCTTACTGTGTTATGTTCTAGATAGAAAATTGGTCATCTGCGTGACACTAAAGGATATTTGTGTACGAAAATATCCTCACATGCCATGCACATGACCAATTTTTCATTCTGGACATAACACTCTTACAATATGGGGTAATTTAATCATTTTTAAAAAGTTCAGGAGGTTTAGTGTAGAAAATAAATTTATTGCGGTGAAGTCAAAATATGAGCAAGATTTTATCTCCCCTCTATTTAACCCACTTGGAAAAAATTCCAATTGAATTCGTTGTACTCCTGAATATAGAATCTGCCAATAAATTTTTTCTGGTATAATCCATTAAAATAAGGTCTCTCACTTTCAAAGTATCCCCCTAGTTATTGTATATACAAAACTAACATGTGTACATTACAAAATTTCGTATAGTTACTACAAAATTTCACGTATAAATCACAAAAATTTGTAGGTACATTACAAAACTTCATGCATAAATGAAAAAAAAAACATGTATATATTATTGAAAAAATCAGATACACACTACAAACAAATATCACACGTATAATACTTTTATTTTTATTTATCATGTTCTAAACACACACAAAAAAACATATATACCAGGACTAAAAAGAGAGAAGTTACTTTTATGATGTAAAAAGTTTAAGACTTTGACTTCACCTAGTTTTCAATCGGACCCACTAAAAATCTTCTTTCTTTAAAACCATTCAAAAAAAAAATTGTATTGGCTAATGTCACAAATTGTTGGTGGTAAGGCCGTGTTTGGGACACTGGGGAAAAAGAAGGCTCACTGATGCAGATCATACTGCCTCAAGAAGTGCCTTCATTATATTGAAAATTACATTGCCAAACACGTCCTTCCCTTTTATGGTAAGTTGAATTTGTTTCCTATTTTTGCTGAATTCTTTTCAAATTTTGAAATAAAAGTTATGATTTTTTTTGGGTTATCTGAGGTTTGGCCCCATTTATTTGTGGTAATTGATTTTAACCACCATAAATTTCATTTCTCGGGATTTGGTCCTCAAAATGACTTTTATTAATGCCAAAAGTGCCGCCAAAATTTTTAGGAACTGTTTTTTGTGACACTTTTGTGTCACTAAAAGTTATTTTGGGAGTCAAATCCGAAGAAGTGAAAATAATGGAGGCCAAAGTCAATACCAAATAATTATTGAGGGCCAAATTCCAAATAATCTTATTTTTTCGGGGTAGAAGAACAAAAGTTGATGGGACCTGGAAACCTACCACTTTGTCATTAACGAGAATGATCATTCTCCTCCTTTTTTTGTTTTGTTTTTTTAATAGAGGACTCAAGGAGCCACATTTATTAAAACAAACCAAAATGAACAAGTAGGTAAAATACCCCAAATACAAGATTATGAAGACATCCTAAGTCCTTATAATGATGGCTAGATCTCTTTAGGCCTGACAATGGGTCAGGTCTGAACCCAGACTCGATCCAAACTCGATTCGTATAATAGAATCTGAGCATATTTTTTTGCATCCGAAATTTGAAGACCCGAAAATTCGAAGACCCGTTTATTATACGGGTAGGGTCTGGATCTTATACAAAATTCGGAGCCGAAGACCGGACCTGATTTGTGCATTATTATTTTTTAAAGGGGTATATACCAAATAGTCCCCCAAACTTTTTTTAATACATGTTTAGTCCTAACATTTTTACTTTGCACCAAAAAGTCCTTCACCATGCCAAAAATGATTTATCATGCGGCTGGCGCGGACCTTTAAAGATAAGAGAGTAAGAGATAAGAAAGTAAGAGACTTTTTGGTACAAAATAAAAGGCTCAGACTAAATGTGTATTAAAAAATGTTTGAGTGACTTTATATATATAATCCTGCTCTTGTGCGAACTAGTCTGCATTTTAAGAATGCGGACCGGACATGTGTCACCTAACGCTGCACCTAGAAATTATCCCCTAAGTTATAGGCACACTCTCTCTTTTTTTTGGGTTCACCGTCAGGTGATATATGTCCAGTCCGCATTCTTAAAATGCGGACTAGTCCGCACAAGAGCAGGACTGTATATATATATATATATATATATATATATATATATATATATATATATATATATATATATACACTATAAATTTATATATATTTATAAATATATCTTATCAATATAACATGTAAGTATTATATATAAAAATATATATTTATGTATATAATAAATATAAATAATATATGTTTTATTTATACTAGTCATATACAATAATACATTAAAAAATATTTTAATCTAAGATTAAAAAATTAAGAAAAGGGATAAATATAAAATAAATGTATATATTCGGCCAGACTCGAACCCGAAGACCCGTCGAATCCGGATCTGGATCCAATATTGTAGCCCGATGAAGATCCGACCCGAATCCGAACTCGATGAAAACCCGATTAAACGGATCTGGATCTCCTTAAACCCGATCTGGCTCCGACCCCTTGACAGGCCTAGACCTGTCAACGGGTCGTGTCGAGTCGTGTTAGTATCGTTTTTTATCGTATTCGAATCTTATTGAGTTCGTGTCAAACGAATGACTTTTTTATCGTGTGGAAAAATCATATCCAAACCCGACCCGTTATGTTAACGTCTCGTATCGTGCTCACTCGTTAATACCCATTAAAGTAATGAATTATTTTGAATTATATACAAGTTGACATATTATCTCATTATTGAATCCAAGTAGACCCATTAATTCATTGATATTACTAAATCTCTCATTTAGTAAAATTCATTATGATTAAATTAACATTATGCTACATAAATTATTTATAAGTTCTAAGAGTATATCTTATGTATTTAAATTAATAGGTCATGACGGATCTTATCGGGTGTTAACAGGTGAAGGGGGTCAACACTAACCCGACCCGTTAACTATTGTGTCTTATCGGGTTGGCACTGATATGACCAGAACCCATTAAGGGTCCACTCATTAACTTATAACTTTGTGTTTAGGGTTGTGTTTTGACCGGATCGGATCGAATAATGCCTTTTCGGGAAAAAAATAACCGTTCTGATTTTCGATCCGATTTTTTTGAAAAATTAAAAAAAAATCGAATTCAGAAAAATCGGAAAATCGGCAAAAAAAAAAATCAAAAATTCAAAAAATATATTAAAAAGCCAGAAATTTCAAAATTTCAAAAAAAATACATTATGGATTTTCGATTACTCGAAATTCTCATTTTGAAGAAACAAAGAAAATGGCTTAACCCAACATGTAAATACATTCCTTTTATATAGCATATTTGTATAGAAGTTAGGAGGATACTCTCCTTTTATATAGCATATTTTGGAGCCATTTCCCTCTCCCAACCGATGTAGGATATGGAAAACTTTCAAAAAATCGAAAAAGATATCGAAAAAATCGAAAATCGAAAGATACGGAAATAATTTGGAAAAATCAAAAAATCAGAAATTCAGAATTATTTCCGATTTTTTTCGATAAAATCGAAAATCGGCAATCTAAAAATTCATTCCAAATTAAAAAAAAAATCGGATAAAAAAATGAGGTGTCCAAGCAGCTTATGCGCACCTCGACTATGTAACACATCGTAATTTCTAGGGAATTATTTTAATCAACTAATCCGGTAATTAGTGATCCTTAATTAATTAGAAAAATTAAAAGTGAATATATTTAATAAAGTTAATGAGTGAGGAGTTAATTTTAGAAATATAATCCGGATGGCGATTTTAAGTTCGCGGTTGAGTTCGGTAAGGTCAAAATAGTCAAAAAGAAGTGGGAACTTACACATATTGAGTATTGGGATCCAATTACACATCTGTGAACTTAATAAACAGAGTTTAAGTCATTTTAATTAGGGCCCATAGGCCCAAAACGTGAATAGTGTTTTAACCCTAAGGTGTGTAAGGGGTTAGGCATCATTAAGTGATAATAGAAGACTAAAGGAAGAAAATAGAGGGAAAATCAAAGGAAAAGTGAATTTGGGGATCTTAAAGAGGCAATTGCAATCCAACTTCATCTTTCAAAGGCCTAGATCATCTTGGTTAAGGCAACTGGTTTAAATTTTGAGTATTAAATTGTATCTTGCTATTCATATCATAAGAGGTGAAATCCAATTGAAATTCTAGGGTTAGTTCTTACATAAAATTGGGGTTTTCTCTTTATAAGGATTATAAATCTGTAGATGATTGGATAAATAATGCATTTGATGATTGAGGATCTGAAAATTTGTGAGACTATTAGGGCTAGAATTGTTGTAATGTAGAATGGGACTTAGGATGAACTTGGGGAACGTTTCTGCAGAAAGCTGTTCAAAACAGGGGATTTAGATTCATCAATGGCAGACTTGGTTTATGCAGAAGCAAGAAAGAGGATGAATTATCATGGTCGTTCGAAGGACATGATAATTCGTTCGAATGAGATCCACTGTCGTTCGAACGACAGAGATCTTCGTTTGAACGACCTCTGATGGTTGTCAGATCTCTGAAACCCCCTGATTCAGACTTGCTATGTTAGAAATTAATAGTTTTTGCCCTAAATTACATTGTGAAATTTCATATTGAAATAAGGTTAATTTGAAAATACTTAACCTTGAAATTTTTAACAAAATTGCATGATATTGGAGAGGTAAGTTCATGATTTAGTACATTATAATCTTGTAGTTTAAAGTGATTAAACTTGATTGTAGTAAATTAAAGGATGGACTAGAATCACTTAATTTCGCGCCGACAGATAGGGAAACCGGTTATACTTAAAAAGATGTTACATTAAGATAAGGGAAATGAATGTGTAAATAGTACCAGGCCATCTATCATTTTTGACTCAATGAGTGCGACTCGTCGCATCCATCGAGTCTAAAATGAGAGTCGGTGTAAAATGACTCTTTAGTGTTGGTCCAAAAAAATAATGTGCTAAAACACCCAGACTCCAACATAGGGTATAATAGTCATTAAAACAAGATAAAATCGACCTTATAAAGTGCTATGGATTTTAATCTAGAAATTATAAACCTCTACGAATATTCTTCCAAAATACTATAATAATAAAAAATAATAGAACATAACCATATATGTTCCTGTTTTTGTCTTCATCAAATGGACTGACTATTTTATAGCATAGTTTTTTCCGGATTTTACCAACTAATATATATATATATATGATAATATAATGTGCCGGCTAAGTAAGATATAAAAAGATTTAAAAAAAAAAAATTTGTATATAAGAGAACATGAACTATTTTTAGTCATCGCATTCAATACTGCAAAACAGTAGAAATGAATCAGATTCATATATTTCTTCTTCAGATAATTGCAACACTACTTAGCTTACAACAATTTTCCTGTAAGTATTGGGAACATTTAGAAATTAATTTAAATAGTCAAATGTAGTTTAACAGTTCTATAATATGCTTTTGCTAGACATTTATTAGGGTTATTTAACATTTGCCCCCCATTTATTATGTTTAATTGCCAAAGTTTAAGGTATCATCATTTTAGGTATTTTTTTTCATTTTTTGTGACATTTTTAGGAGTTAAGTGACATTAATTTTCATTAATTTGTAGCAAAAAGTGAATACGATACTCAAAGTGTCTATATAGTATGGGTTTATTTGCAGTTTGGGGTCATGAGTATTTTTAAATTTGGAGATTAAAGTATTGTATATTTACACTTTTAGGTAGGGGTGGCAAAACGGATCAATGGAACGTGTTTTGACACGACACAACGCGTCATGATAAGAGTCCAATAGACACGACACGACACGAAACGATAACGTGCTTTTTTTTCTTAACCCGAAAACGACACGTTTAAAATACGACGTAATAAATAAATATGGTTCGATTGGACACAATTAGATCCACTCCAACACAACAATTTATTTAAATTTAATCCAATTTTTTTCAATTAGTGAGGAATTAAAAAAATAGTAGGTTTGACAATGAGTTTAAAATGGGTTGATAGTGGGTCTAAATAGCGTCTATATCATGTCCTTAGTTGGGTATAGGGGTGGAAGCGTTACGGGTTTTTACCGTACCGTACTGTTTTGGTTCGAAAAAAAATGGTTTTGGTTTCATATATTAAAACACCAGAAATCGATTTTACCGAAACCGAAATTACCGCAAAAAAGTTGGTTGGTTTTGGTTTTAATATTTAAAAAACCGATTTACCGAAATTACCGTATCGAATTTACCGAAACCAGAAAAAATCGTACCGTACCGAATTTATCGAAATAAAAAAAATCGTACCGAATTTACCAAAATTACTGTACCGAAATCAGAAAAAAATTGGTTTTGGTTTTGGTTTTAATATTTAAAAAAGTTAGTTGGTTTTGGTTTTGAGTTTTTTGGCTTTTAGTGCTGTTTACCGAAACCAAAAAAAATCGAAACCAGAAAAAACCAAAATTTACCAAAACCAGAAAAAATCAGAAGAAAACCAGAATTTACCGAAACCAGAAAAAATGAAATTACCGAAAAAACCGAAATACCAGCCGGTTTGGTTTTGGTATTGATTTTGGTGTACCGGGTGATAAACTGGTACAGTTTGATTTTATCATCCAGAGTTTGGTTTTGGTATTGGTATCTATTATTTACCGACCAAACCGTACCGCTTACACCCCTAGTTGGGTATATATTGGGTCGCTATCGTGTCCAATTCAGGTTAGTTTCGTTGCAGAAATTGGACCCGACCCGACCCGATGATGGATCCAAAAATGCAGACCTGAACATGCCCTGAACACGAAAGGTCATATCAATTTCGTTTCATTTCGTGTCGTGTCGTGTTATGTTATCATTTCGTTTTCAAAATTGGTACCCCTACTTTCAGGTTCATTTTCAATTTTCTTCACGCTTCTAAATATTCCGCCCACTTTTTCCCTCAAAAGCGTCACAAAAAGCGGAAATGGCCGTCAAAAGTGCAAATATGCAAAACATTAAATTATTTAGCCTTTTTTTTGGGTTATTTAAGGGCTAAAGCCCCAAACCCTATTATTTAAACAGCTGCATCATGATAACATAAGCAATATGCTTACTTTTTCTAAACAAATCTACATGTTGAATTCTACTATATTTTGAAACAAAGTTGATCACAATAAACATTTTCATAGTCCCTGTATATGCTTCTTTATACGAACCTCAAATGATAACAGGTTGTGTTATTTTTTTTATTTTGGCGTGAATTTATTTGTGTTAGTCTAATTTGGCCTCCCAATCTCTATTTCATAGACTTTTTGCCACAGTTTGTAGTTGTTTATATTTTGTGATAATTTAGGGGTCATAAGCAAAGGACTAAAAATTTAAGGTTCAAACTTGAGTATTATTAAGTAAATAGGGATCAATATCCAAATAATCCTACAAAATTCTCTATCTCAAATTAAGAGTTATTAGTGAAAGTTTTTTTCCGTAAGATAAACTAATTTCGGTGTAGTTAGTAGGTAAAATTATAACTATTAAATTATCGTATAATTTGATATATATTTATTTTTCAAAGTGACTCTATAGTGAATATGACCACTCAAATACTACGATACCAGTTTACAAAATATTTTTTAAAAATTATTTTTTAAAATGATCTTGATGACAAAAAAAGATGCTTATTTATAAAGCACCACATCTCTATACTTAACATTAATATAAATACATGTCAAGTTTCCCATTATTTTGATCTTCAATATTATGTTCTTATTAATGTTAAGCACGAAATACATATAAACTTAAAACTATTTCAAATTATTGTGTAATGGATGATAATTAGAATTGTTTTATCCAAATGGTTCAATTAATTTAGATGGAAAGGTGATGATGGAGTACATTGGAGCAACTGGGGTTCCGGTGACATTTAATAATGTTCCCATAAGAAAAGGCATCGACTTTCATTTCATACTTAGCTTCGCAATTGATGCTGACCCATCGGGTAACTCACAAAACGGTATATTTTCACCGTATTGGGCCTCTACACTAACCCCAAACTCCGTGAAAGCCATCAAAGTGGCCCATCCCAATGTGAAAGCCCTAGCTAGTCTCTCGGGCTGGAGCCTCGGCCCCAAAGTCCTACGTTGGTACACTCCACCCAACCCCTACAAATGGATTTCCAACGCTTTTTCCTCCCTCAAATCAATCATTGAAACCTACCACCTAGATGGTATCGATATTGACTATGAGACTTTCCCTAAACATAATGAAAGTTTTGCATATTGCATTGGAGAGCTCATCACAATGTTGAAAAATCAGAGTGTGATTTCAGTTACAACCATTGCGCCTTTTTATAGTACCATTATACCGTATATCCGCCTTCATAGTGATTACGGAGACATGATCGATTATGTGAACCACCAATTTTATACCGACAAGGTCAGGACTCCGAAGGGGTATTTGGAGGCATTCAAGCTTCGAGTTCAACAGTTTGGGAAAGATAAGGTGTTGCCTAGCTATGAAATTAATGGGAGAGGGATTCAAGGGGATGCATTTTTTGTCGCTTTGGAATTGTTAGAGGATAATGGGTTTGATGTCAATGGGATTATGATATTTTCAGCTGATGCGTCTGCCTCAAATGATTATTACTATGAGAGAAAATCACAAGCTTTCTTGCTCAATTCTACTCATCAGGTGTAAATTGTACTCTTAGTAGGTGCAGTTAGTCTATGGATCCCCTCGAACACTTTGTTTTGTCCTTTTTAAATGATTTATTAAATTTTATTAGTTTTTTATATATCAAGCTATCAATTAATACTTACTATTTTCTAAAAAAAGTAGAATGTCGTGTATTTTATACCAAGTTTGTAATAATGATAATATATTAATAATAATGACTTGATTATTGTAACATTAGTGTTGAAATGAAGAAGAAGAAGAAGAAGAAGAAGAAGAAGAAATAAAAATTATTATCATTTCTATCAAAGTAAACAATTTGTCCCATCACATAAATGGATCTTAATTAAAACTTTTAACAGAATAGCAATGGATAAATACAAAAATTTCTCAAGAATGATGTCTATAATAGTTGTTGTATGGTCCTATATGTGTTGGTCCAAAAAATACATTTGGCACGATGATTGAAATCTCACGGGAGGTTTAAATTTGGGGGTAAGAATTTAACAATCTAAATAGGTTTACTTATTTTTTTAATACGTATGGGCGAGACAAATACATATGATGTTCTTGTGAAATGGGTTAAAACCCATTCTATAAAATTTAACATAAAATTTTAAAGCATCATTGTATTAACACATGTCTCATACTCTTAGGGTAAGTATTATGGGCATGAATAGATTATTCAGAGACAAACCTTCCAGGAAAACCCTTCACAATTATTGAAATTCAAATAGGGTTTAATCCCTCCCTTGTAACCATTTTATGTTCCTTATAATGATATTTGTTTTTATCTCCAATAAGATGTTTGAATGTATATCTCACATAATGGGGACATAACAATTTATATACTAGATTATAAAGCAAGTGGCATATTTATAACAAAACATTTTATTAAACTCAAACGTAATCAAAAGTAATGAAATATGTGAAATTATGCATGTGATATGGAAATATGGAAATTAATAATCGAATTGCATGCTTGACATGTTTTCCCACATAATATATTAAGCATTCAAATGTGAGAAATGAATAAGCAATACACTTAGATTTCATGATCACTAGATGCCATAGACCATATTGACATGTTGTTTAGTTAATTACACCTAAGACAAAAAATGAAAATCTATGAAGGAGGGTAGTACAATGTACTTTTTACTAAAAATTCCAGATATTGTAACCCAAGTGTATTTATTTCAAGCATCAAATTACTTTGGTATTTAGAAAAGCCTTACATTAGACCCCAATATCACTACCCTCCTACATAGATTTTCATAGATATGAAAAAAATATTACAATGGCAATTAATACGAATAAATTTCTCTTATAATAATAAATATAGCTCCTATGGGATCTAAGGGTTATGACTTTGAGGGCGGAGCGGTAAGCACTTCATAAAGAGAGAAGCAAGGTGATAACTTGTGTATTAATGACAGTTGGTGGTCTTTACTATGTGAATATATTTCTGCGGCATAACAATTATTAGTTTATGCATGCCTCTTTAATGTGAAAATGTAGCTCTATTTATAGGCATATTTAAGAGGGGGTGTTTCATTGTGTATGTTAAATGTTATGTCATATGTTTTAGTTGTAGTAGATGGCAAAGGGCATTGTATCCCCCCCCCCCCCCCCCCCCAAAAAAAAAAAAAAAACTACTTTTTGTGGTCGGACCACTTCCATTGTGAGTGGAGTATAATATCTTTTGGCATTGACCAAAAGGAAATATTTTCGGACATTCACTTGTTGTCTTGCAAAAAGTGCATTTGTACTATGTACTTTGTAATATAAAGTTATTGCGCACATATATCAATGTTAATATGGAATTTATTGTGAAAGAATTTGGGGAAAATCTTCGTCCGAGTGACCAAGTTCGTTACTCACTAATTAACTTGTGACTGATGTATTAAATAACTTGTGATCTTGCGAGTAACCTAAAAGTTAACTCGCAAACTAGTGGTATGTGATTACTAGTGACCCAATTTGGCCATTCGTCAAACGTGCTTATGAACTTGTTCGAGAAACCCATTGGGTTCCTCACGACTAGTGTCATGTATTTACGAGTGACATACTTTGGTCACTCATTAAATATGTGTGGTCTTGCGCAGGTAACCCATTTGGATTATTGCAAGTGGTGTGTGTTATTGAGTGACTCTTTTTGGTTACTCATCGAATGTGTAAATGGACTTGTGAAAGTGACCCATTGGGTCTCTCGCTGTAAGTGTTATATGGTTATGTACCTTAGAGGGACTTGGTCTCCCTCATAGGTCTTGCTCTATGTATCTCTTATCAATGAATTGGCTGAATTAACTTCCTCAACAAGTACTAATCCACCTCAAACCAAAACCCTCAAGTAATCTCATAAACTGTCTTTGGTGGACTAATTGGTCTCTCGATCCCTTCTTGCTCGACCATGACAGTCCTCTAATATAGTATGATATAAAAACAAGATTATATTAGTAAATATAAATTAATTGAGGACCTCTATACAATATTTATGAATTTTCACATACATAAAACAAAAATAAAGTTAGTTTGTACAAAATATATAAAAGTAACAATCGTGAGAGAGAAAGCATGTGTAAAATAAAATTTTACATCTAATAACCAACTAAACATAACTAATTATATAAATCGAGAAATAATGATCCTGGGCTATAATGACATATGTGTTGAGACAACCCATAAAATCCATAAGTAGATTGATCAATTCTAAATATAAATAATACAGAAGTCTAAACAATTTGTGTAAGTCTAAGCATGACTTAAATAAAATACGATACGACTATAATAAGATGATAGTAATAACATGAGTAAAATAAACACAACTTTCATACCCATCTCCAAATCACAATAAGTAAAACTCCATCACAAGAATAAATAATTATTTCAACAATAATAATATACGACCCCGAATATATAGTTGACTCCAACATAAGAAATTCAAAAAAAAATATTGTGACACTGAAAACTAAAATGGAAATGCGATAAGTAAAGATGAGAACGTAGGCTATACATCTACATTCTATGAAAGAAATATGGAAATGTGATCAAAATTTGAGTAACTCGGGGTGAAGGTTGTTGTTGCTGCCTACGACCTGAAAATATATTCCACAAACAAGATTAAACCTAACATGTCTACAATGAGTAAGAACATAACTAAATTTGGGCCACAATAATAAAATTATTAATAATTCACCTTTCTCTAAAAAATAAGCTAATAAAGCATGCATGTCTAATCACAAGCCCAAATGAACTCAATGATACATAATTATAAACTTTTCTCAACTCACTATAATTACAAGCTACCATAAACTAATGTCCTTAATATACTTCTCTTATATACTCTCAACAAAGGAAGTAGAATCACATCACTCCAATATTCAAGTGAGTATGTCCCCACTCACATACAAATGGATGGGCTATGCACAATCTGGAACATTAAAGCACGAAGGATTATCCATATTTCCTTAAAGGATCACTCGTGTGTATGAGGTATAGTTATAGGTTGTCACATCCCTATAACCTCAAAGAAATAAATCATTGCACCTCCATTCCTATTGTATGGACTCCATACCCATGGCTATACTACAGAACACCCTCGTTTACCCTCACTCGGGACATGGGTACGTCAGTAGTAGGATTAGGGTAAAAGGACCAAGGCATCGTTATCACTTGGGTACCAGCGTGGACAATGGCGCACACGCCCCATTAAAATCCCTCCTAATTAATTAAGAATTAATAACCAAACTATATAAAAGTCATTCAAACAAATCCCCTAACTTATTCGAATGAAAAACCCTATGTCTTTCTGAACAAAATCCAACTGGTTCAAGCAAAATCCCCTATCTCATTCAAATAAAACACTAATCTTGTTCAAACGACATCCATACATAATCCTTTTTTCCCAGATCATAAAAATGACCTAACACCCAAAACTTAAGTTTTAAGCCTCTAAACAGTTCGATTCCCATCCTCCTTCAAGTACAATATGTTTAACAACATTAATAACATATAATAACAAGTTTTAGGTGATAATAACATGAATTCCAAATTCAAATTCGAATTGTAAGTCTCTAAACCCTAAGTTCATAATTTATCAATTTCAACTCATATTTGATTCAATATCTACCTAAACAAGAGGGATTTATAGGCCATTACTATGATTCAGATTACATGATTTCATGATAAAATTTAAGGGATTCATTATCAAACTATTCAAGTTCATAAATATAATTAAGGTGTAAACATACAATGAAATCTAATTACGAAAATTATTTTTTAGTGTATTATGATCAGATTTCAGGAGTTTAAATCCAGATTCCAATGACTACTACTATCATAATACAAATTCGTTTGAATTCTTAATAAATGTATCTTTCCTTAGACTAATTGATGAATCAAAGTCTCAAAGCCGAATTTATCTTTAATCCTTGGTGTGCCTCCTCGCCATAGCCTTTAAGGTTATATCTAATATGTTATGAAAGTTTTAGATTTTCTAAATTAAGATAATAAGGGTTCTAACCACGAAATTAAGCTTAGGACTAATATTAGCCTTAACTCAATGAGACTAAAACATGCTTCAAATGGCCAAAAACTTAGCCCAAACTATATACTAACCCAACAGACTTAAATTCCATTATTTTAAATAAAAATGGACTTTCTAAGTATTCTGAAAGTCAACAAAAAATAGAACATATTCTAGTGAATTTATTATCCTCTTAAGTAAATTTACAACCCGGTACGACTCAATTGAGTTAAAACCTTATAATTAATTAATTACATGTGGCTCGACATTATAAGAAACTACTTCACGATATGTGGGACCTAGTATCAAGGGAATAATTCAAACAATAAAACCTTGGACACCTGGTTCCCGACCATTCCATAGTCACCCATAACACTCAGTCACGTAAAATACTTAATTAATTTATTACCATGTATTATGTCGGTTTCCAAAAATGTGAATTCACGTAGCACATATACGATTCACATTACAACATATAAAAATATACTAGGTGTTGATGTAAAAATTAGATTATCTCTAATTATTTAATCACAGATAAAAAATAAATAAGACAAGAGATTATTAAAGTGGTTCAGCCTTGAAAGAATGGCCTACGTCCACTGTTTGTGTTATTGCTGACTGTTTGCAGAATTATCGATAATGGGTTTACCAAGAAATTCCGAGTCCCCTGCTAATGAGGAGGTTACACTGTTTTTATAGCCTTGAGGCTGTACATGCGAGAGAATATTACACAGTTTTCCAATAGGCGTGTACATCTGTATGATAATAATCAGCATTTAATGCGCATTCAATTCTCTTAATTATTCGGTTATAAATGCTCTGTACGAGGTGCAGCTCGGATCGCCTAAGCTGCTCGGTACAATAAAGTTCCTCGGATAACTCAAGCCGCTCGGAGCGCCTGAGTTGGTCGGGGAGGTTGAGTTCCTCGGAGTCAAGGTGTTGTAAAATATGTTCGCGGGTGCCATGTAGATTGACACGTGTCTTCACATAATTGGTCCACGTCGGCAGACTAAATTTAGTATCAACAGAAGCCCCCAATGTTTCATGGTTTGATGTTGAAGAAAAATATGGAACATTTATGTTGCCTAAACTTTATGAATTTTAGACAACCGTTCGTTATACATAACTCCTTTTTTGAGTACATAGTATCAGGCTTTTAAAGTATTTTAAATTTCAATAACCGATTCGTGTTTCGTGCCTTTTTCTTCTTTTTAGCCGCCGAATACGCAATCGTCCATCTTGGTAATCATTGCTTTTCTCTATTCTCGAGGCAAAGTATTTAAACGCTTCAGAAAACTCGATCGTCTTTTACTTTTTCAAATCTGCATCTTAGAATTTCTTCACTTCTTCTCTGTCTTGTGCGTTCGTTTTTTCCATTGTCCGTTGTCACCTGATTCATCTTTTTCCTGTAAGATCTTCTTCCTTCTTTTTTATTTATTTTGCTCATCATGGTTTACCTTGTTGAGTCGTTTGATAAATTTCATTCTGATTTTTCTATTCCTTCCTGGGTCATATTGGAAGAGCTTTCTGAACCTTCTGACTATTTTCGTTTGGCTGAGGGACATTGGTTCCCCAGTCTCTTTGTAGCTGAATGTGGCTTTTCTTTTCCTCTAAACCCCTTGTGTTTGGAATTCTATCAGTATTTTGACGTGGTACCTGCAAAAATAGCTCCCAATACCTGGAGAATAGTTAATGGAGTCCATAGGTTAAATTAGATTCATGGAACCCATTTAGGAATTCTAGAAATTATGTTTTGCTATAGATGGGTTGTTAGTGATAGCACTTTTTATTTTAAAACTAGGTTTTTAAATAGGGCTTTAGTTGTCGATCTCCCCGATGCCAACAGGAATTACTTCGAGCATGGGGTTGTTATGAAAAATTGGCAACATGCTCCATTAAATGGAAATTATGTGTATCAGGGTCCTAGATGCCCTCCCTATGGCAATGGGATAGGTTATTTTTATTTTATTTTATTTTTGAAATTATATTTTTTTTGTGTTTGATAAAATGCGTCATTGACATTTTAATTTTTATTTATTTGCAGTTGATAGCAAAAAGAAATCTCCTAAAGAAACTGATGTCAATTTGAGGCATTTGAAACATATCTGGAGTTTGCACCAAACTGTTGCTGACGAACATATCAGATCAGCCTCGTACTTGTTGTAGTATAAGAGTTACACTTCATCTTTTACTGCTCGTCCAATAATAAGTAACATAGAACCAACACCAGCTTCTGAAGGTTCCTCTCCTGAATTAAATATTCCTCTCAGTGACAGAATGAAGAGAAGAAGAGCTCCCTCATACTTTGATAAATCAGACTCTACCAATGTAGAGGCAAAGAGAAATAAGCAAGATGTGCCAGAGGAAGGGACAAGAAAAGTTGATGCACCCCCTCCTGCTGCTGCTAAAAAGGTTGCCGAGAAGCCCCCTGTGGCTCCGAGCAAGATTGTAGCTATTTCTCCTCCAAGCGAGGTTATAGTCATTTCACCAACCAAGACAACATCCTTGGTCGAGAATGTTCCTGCTCCCACGAGGAAATTAAAGAAAAGCTCCTCGGATAATTTGGTTGAATCCATCTCTCAGCCTCTAGCTGCTGGAAGTGGTGTTCCCACTTTTGTTGCTCCGAGCTCTGCTATGGGCTTTGTGAAGTCTTGGATTATCCCTGAAATCCAAGGTCTTGAAGACACTCTTTCTCCGGATGGGGTTACCACCTTAGCAGCTCAACATATTGCCTCAGTAAGTATTACTAATCTAAACTTTTACTTTTCAATGTTCTATTCTTGTACTGACTCAAAGTTATTTTTCTTATCAGCTGGTAACATATTTTAATACTATTTTGAAAAAGGATGAAGCTCTTAAAGCTTCGAGCTCCTCGGGAGGTGTGGAGGAGGCTTTTGTAGGTCTGACTCAATCCTTAAAGGATTCTCGTCAGAAATATGAAGAAGATAAGGTTTCTTAGGAGAAGCAACTGAAGTCCGTTGAGCAAGAGAGAGAAAAAGCTGTGGAGGCCTCTCAGGAGTTGGAGAGGAAATTGAAAGAGTTTAAGAAGAAAAATGAAGAGCTTGAAGAAAAGCTCAAGAATGCTGGAGAGCTTGAGACCAAGCTTAAAACTGCTGAAGAGGAACTGGGCAAACTCCGTGAAGCTAATCGTCTGAAGGAAGAGGCAGAAAGGAAATTAAAAGCTACCGAGGAACTTCTATCTGAGAAGATTTCCCCGGAGAAGGTGAAGAGGAAACTGGCTGTTAAAAAGTCCTTCAGTGCTGGCTGGGACAAAGGTTGGAATAAAGGCCTAGCTTCCATGTCCTCTCAGTTGGATTTTGATAGCCTCAAATTCTTTAGGGACGGATGGATTGCTGATTTGCAGGAGTTAAAGGTCTCTGAGAATTCTAAGCTGTTTCAACGTCATGTTCATGGTCCTCCTCCTTCCCTTGGCGAAGAAGAAGAGGACGAAGCTGCCTCTGAAGAGTCTTCAATGATGGTTGGGGATCAGGTCCCTACTGTTGAACTTCGCTACGAGGAGCCCCAACCAATTATTACTCCTATCAAGCAGCTTCAATCTACCAGTACCCTTGTCGAGCAACTGCCAATATCCTCTGAGCAACTAGCCTCCTCATCTCAGCCTTCCGAGGAAGTCGCAAAACACAAGGAGAAGGTGTAAAGTTGCTCGGGCTTTAATTTTATTATTTCTTTTGAATGTAACCCTGAACCTTGTACTTGTCTTTTGATGAATAAAAATTCGAGTTTTTTGTTGTTCATATTGACTTTCTTTATCTTGTTCTGCCTTTATCATTTATTAATCCTGTTTATTGCTTCTCTTTTCTAGTTTATAGCCAGGATGGAACTCTTGTCAACTCACGATACTGAGTTGATGAAAAAATGTAATGAATATTTCAAAGCTGGCCATACAGACTTGGATGAGTCATAAATTTTTGATATCCTGGGCTCAGATGCCTCTGAACGAGCAGTGGAAGCTTACCAATATCTGAAATGCTTATTCGACCGAGCTGTTGCCAATAATGTGGCTTATTAGGAGATGATTGAAGATCTCCAGGGTACCATCGAGGAACTTCAGCAATAATACAAGGAATCCTCTGCCCTTTTGCATCAGGGGTATGAGAAAAAGTATCAGCAACTAAATGCTGACAATGGATATGATAAGTTAGTCGCTGCTTATGATTTTAAGGAGAGGACTTTGAAGACCGAGGTTGAAGAGCATAGGCAAATTGCGAAACTGCTGGAGCAAGAAAATAATAACTTGCGAGGAGAGATATCCCAACTGAAATCTGCAGCATCTACCTCAGGAGCCTTGGTCCCTGTCAATGATGAAGGTTTCTCGTTTCTGGAGGTTGAAAATGCCAATTTGAGAGACGAATTGGAAACTTTAAAGAGAATTGGGCCCTCTACATCTGCTCGCGGACGAGAAAGAGCTTCTCAGGGACGAGCAAGAGCTGCTCGGGTTACTATTGAAGAAGCTAGAACACAGGCAGCCTTAGAGAATCAAGCATTCCAATTGATGGCGAAGAATCAAGCATTAGCTGAGATGTCCAAGAATATTCAGACCTTTGATGAGCAACTTGCTGCTCAAAATTCTACCTTGGAGAATAAGACAAATCTAGTGAAGAATCTTCACGAGCAGTTAGAGAGGTTGACCTACCAGTTCCACAAGCAGCCCAGAGAATTTTTTATGGCTGGTTATAATGAAGCCCTTTACCACCTTGATGACCGGATCCAGCAGTCGAACAACGAGGGGTACAAGCAAGGATGGCTGAATGCCTTGGGTGTGCTACAGTTGGAACAAGGTCACTATTTGTGGGACTATTATGATCCTGGGTTGCTCGATTTGCCAGTGCCTCCATTTAAGCTTGATATGAGTTGGACTCCTGCTCGGGCCATTCCCCAGTGCCTAATTTCAAAGTATCTTGGTGACTACAATCTTCATTCAAATTTTGAGATATCTCGACTAGAGCACCTGCCTGCTCGTCCTTCTGTGATGAATATTCGAATGTTGAAAGACATAAACTTCATAAACTCCCCCTATGCCTTAGATGATCCTCATGCCGGAGTTGAACCTGCTTCAAAGGCAGAGGGAAAGAAACCCATAGAATAGGATTTTATGTAATGACTTGTACTTTTCACCACTTATGTAACTCTATTTAATTTGAATGAAAAATTGTCACTTCATTTTTCTTCTAAATAATTTGTAGAATGTTTTTGGTAGTTGGTTGCTTATTTCATTGCAGTGGTTGATCAATCTTTGATCTTTATGTGATAAAACATCCTTTATCTCATGATCCTGTTTAATTTAAACATCTGGAGATGATTGTAATTGGCTTACCGACCAACTAAAATTTATTAAGATATTTGTTTCCGACGAACCGGAGTTGGTGAACTTTTATTCCCCGACCAACCGTAGTTAGGAGATTTTATTTATCGACCAACTGTAGTTGGTAGACCGACCAACCGTAGTTAGTAGGGTTTTATTTATCGACCAACTGTAGTTGGTAGACCGACCAACCGTAGTTGGTGGGGTTTTATTTATCGACCAACCGTAGTTGGTAGACCGACCAACCATAGTTGGTAGGGTTTTATTTACCGACCAACCGTAGTTGGTGGACCGACCAACTGTAGTTGGTGGGGTTTTATTTATCGACCAACTGTAGTTGGTAGATCGACCAACCGTAGTTGGTAGGGTTTTATTTATCGACCAACTGTAGTTGGTAGGGTTTTATTTACCGACCAATCGTAGTTGGTGGGGTTTTATTTATCGACCAACTGTAGTTGGTAGACCGACCAACCGTAGTTGGTAGGGTTTTATTTATCGACCAACCGTAGTTGGTGGAATTTTTATTTTGAACTTGATGCATAGTGTGTAGCACTAATACTCCGAAAAAATTTCAACAAAAGGAGAGAATTGGGTAAAACATCCAAAGCTTTATTCATATCGAAGAAAACTTCATTACATAAGGATTGAACTACTGATAATATTTGAGCAGATGCTCTGCATTCCATGCATTCTTAAACTCCTCTCCTTCTAAGGTTTCAATCCTATAAGTTCCTGGGCGAACAACTTATGTTACTCTGTAAGGTCCATGCCAGTTAACTTCCAATTTATTGTGCTTTTGAATTACTTTCTTTAGCACGTAGTCTCCTTCCTTCAAATCACACTTTTTTACCCTCTTATTATAGAACAGAGCTGTTCGTTATTGGTATGTAACATTCCTGATTACTGCTTCTTCTCTAACTTCCTCGAGCATATCCAAGTCTAATCTTCTCATCAAGTCACTGATATGAGAATTGAAATTCAGCACTCTGTGTGTGGGGAGACCCAGCTCGGCAGGTATAACAACTTCTCTTCCAAATGCCAGCATGTATGGAGATTCTCCTGTTGCTGCTCGTGGTGTAGTACAATAAGCCCATAGTACAGAATGTAGCTCGTTGATCTAATTTACCTTCGCATCATCCAGTCTTTTATTCAAACCATTCAACAGCGTTCTGTTCGTCACCTCATTTTGTCCATTGCTCTGGGGATGGTCTGGTGCCGTGTGGGTTTTCAAAATGTTTAACTGATAACAATATGCAACGAACTCCTCGTTATCAAATTGGGTTCCATGATCAGTAATGAATGCATGGGGAATACCATATCTGCAAATGATATTCTTCCAAATAAATTGATACACCTTCTCATAGGTCATATCAATAAAAGGTTCAGCTTCCACCCATTTAGTAAAATAATCCATAGCAACGACGAGGTATTTGAACCTTCCTCTTGTCATCGGGAGTGGCCCGACCAAGTCTATTCCCCACATGGCAAATGGCCAAGGGGATGTTATGGGTGTTAGCAATGCTTGGGGAGTTCTTCGGATAGAGGAGAAGTGTTGACATTTATCACATTTTTTGGCATAGGCTATACAATCAGCCCTCATTATTGGCCAATAGTATCCTTGCCTCATCACTCTTTGCAAAAGCGTCCGACCTGCTATATGAGCTCCACAGGACCCTTCATGGACCTCTTTAACCAAATCTTTCACCTCGGAAGGGTGGACACATCTTTGCATACCTACTATAATTCCTCGTCTATATAGAATACCATTAGTCAATACATAACGAGCAGCTTTAAACTTTAGTTTCTTGGCTGCGAGTTTATCGGTTGGTAATTTCCCTTCCTCAATATATGCCTTGATGGGATCCATCCAAGATGGTCCTAAATCAAGGGTAATAAAGTTCATCATTAGATCTTCATCTATGCTTCTACTAGCCAAGACTTCTATTGGGATTGTTCTTCATAGCTCGGTGCGTGTGGATAAAGCTAACCGAGCTAAGGCATCCGCTCTTACATTCTCTAATCTTGGCATTCTAATTATCTGTACTGCGATCAGGCTTGATAAAACCTCCATTGCTTTTGCATGATACCTGATCATTAATTCTCCTTTGGCTGCATATACTCCCAGCATTTGATTTACGATCAATTGCGAGTCATTGAATACGATAACTTGCTCACCCCCATGGTTTTTGTCAGGCCAAGTCCTGCAATCATAACTTCATATTCAGCCTCATTATTAGAAGCCTTGAATTGGAAGCGCAAAGCATACTCCACATCAACCTCATCCGGGCTGTTCAAAATAATCCCTGCCCCACAGCCTGTAATGCAAGATGAACCATCCACATATAGATTCCATATAGGTACCTCATCCTCAAATTTTTTATCAGATAAAGTTCCTCGGTGGAATATTTATTGCTTCCTTTGATCCTCCTCTAGTACTTCTTGCTGCTCGTCGACCATCTCCCCCTGATCGTCAACTGACTTAAGTTGATCGAGGTTTAAATTTGATGATCCTGTAACATCCACAGGTTGGTCGGTATTCAGTTTTTGCTCCTCGGAGGTGTTAGGATAAGTGAATTCTGTGATAAAATCTGCTACATCTTGCCCTCTAAGTGACGACCTAGGCTCGTAAATTATATCATATTCACCAAGTTATACTGCCCAGTACATCAATCTCCCTGATTTTTTTGGTTTATGAAGAGCTTGCCTCAGTGGCATATCGGTATACACTACTATGGTATGAGCTTGGAAGTACGGCCTCATTCTTCTACTTGCTTCGATCAACGCTAGTGCCAACTTTTCTAGTCTTGGATATCTGATCTCTGCTCCTCGGAAGGCCTTGCTAGTGTAATAAATTGGTTTTTGCACTCCATCCTCCATTCTTATCAATGCTGAGCTAACGACATTCTCCGAAACTGCCAGATACAAGTACAATCTTTCTCCCATCACTGGCCTGGACAACAGTGGTGGTGTTCCCAAGTATTTTTTTAACTCTTGAAAGGCCTTCTCGCATTCATCATTCCATTTAAATGTTTTTCGGAGTGTTTTGAAGAATGGGAGGCATCTATCAGTTGCTCGTGATACAAATCTATTAAGTGCTGCAACTCGCCCTGTGAGACTTTGCACTTCCTTCTCCGTCGTTGGAGATCGTAGTCCCAATAGAGCCTTGATCTTTTCTATATTTGCTTCAATACCTCGTTGGTTGACAATATACCTGAGGAACATGCCTTCTCGTACTCCGAATATGCACTTGGTAGGGTTCAACTTCATTTGATATTTATCTAATTGATCAAAGGTTTGACCTAGATCAATTAGATGGTCAGCGACTTTCTTGCTCTTCGTCAGCATATCATCAACATAAACCTTCTTATTGTGATTGATTTTCTCTGCAAACACCTTGTTCATCAGCCGCTGATATGTTGCACCTGCATTTTTCAAACCAAAAGGCATAACATTATGACATTAAGTTCCCCTAGGGGTAATAAAAGAGGTACTCTCCCTGTCTTCAAGTTTCATTTTAATTTGGTTGTAACCAGAATAAGTATCCATGAAGCTCAACAGCTCGTGTCCCGAGGTAGTATCCACTAATTGATTAATTTGGGGCAAAGGAAAATGATCCTTTGGGCATGCCTTGTTGAGGTCGGTGAAGTCTACACACATCCTCCACTTGTTGTTCTTCTTCTTCACCATCACCACATTAGCTAACTAGTCTGGATATTTGACATCTTCAATAAAGCAAGCTTTTTAGATCTTCTCGACCTCCTCTTGTATATCTTGGTTCTTCTCGGGGCTGAACACTCTTCTTCGCTGCTTCACAGGTTTGATTTTCTTGTTCACATTAAGTTCATGACACAAGAAATTTGGATCTATTCCTAGCATGTCTTCGTGGCTCCATGCGAAAGTTTATTTTCTGCTTTTTAAGAAGGCTATTAATTCCTGTTTTAGTGGGGTGTCCAACGATGAATCGATTTGAGTTGTTCGTTCTGGGTGTTCGTCGTCCAGAATGACGCTTTCAGTAGCTTCCACCACCTGACCTTTTACGAGCTGCGACTCGTGTCTAGGATTTAATGTTTCAATTTTTGAACCTTCATCCACTTGATAGGTGGTAGTCTTTTTCCTAGATTCTTCCAGTTCTTCTTGCTCGGTCGATGAATAGTAGCATTCCCGAGCTAATTTTTGGTCACCCTTCACAATTCCTACTCCAAAGTTGGTTGGAAATTTTAGGCATTGATGTACAGTAGATGGCATTGCTTCGAACTTCTTCAATCCTACCCTTCCCATGATGATATTGTAAGCTTATTGAATATTCTTATCCATCACAAAAAAGTGCACTCTTTTTGTTCGACAAGCAGGCTATGTACCGATGAACATATCCAACTTGATCGTCCCAAGTGGAAAAACTTTCTCGCCAGTAAAACTGAGGAGGGGCCGATGATATGGCTCCAACTGGGATAGCTTTAGGTTCAAACTATCAAAACATGGGTAGAACATAATATCTGTCGAGCTACCATTATCCACCAAGACTCGAGAAATTACTACTTCCTTCATCCTTATTTTGATCACCAATGGGTCATCATGAGGATATAACCCACCTGCGAGGTCATTCTTAGAAAAGTCGATGACCAATTTATCTTTATTCACCTTCCTCGGGCGATCTTCTTGATCTAGATTTATTCGTTGAATATACGAACAAGCTTGAGCTTCATTGAGGTAAGCTTTCCTCTCTGCAGTAAGGTCTCCACCTCCTGCATCTCCACCAGTAATAAAATTGCAATCAAATGACCCAAAACGGATAGAGAATACCTCACGTTCTGGATGTCTTGGTCTTTTAGGGAGATCGGGGTCTTCTTCTAGATCATCTTCATGATCTCTTTTCTTATTTTCTTCTGCTCGATGAGGAGATCTAGATCTTTGTCTTGCTCGATCGTTGTTTTTTCCTTCATTTCTACTATCAACATACTTGGCCAGCTTTCCTCGTCTGATGAGAGCTTCAATTTCATTCTGAAGAGCTATGCAATTTTTTGTCGTGTGACCATGGTCTTTATGGAACTCACAATATTTGGCCTTATTCCTTTTATCAGGATCTGTCTTCATTTTCTCGGGCCAGTTTAACTCCTCGCTATTCTTGATCTCTTCTAGAACATGGTTTATATCTACCTTCAAAGGAGTATAGTTTCCAAATTTCTTCAACTGTTCCAACGCTTTCTTTGCTTTTGACTGCTTGTTACCACCATTATTCTTCTGATCCTTCTTCTCAATCTTCTCAGCCTCAACTTTGGTATCCTTAGTATCCATACTCTTCTTTGCAGCCATAGCTTCCTCGACATTCATGATTTTGGCTGCTTTTGCCATTAATTATGACATGGTCCTAGGTGGATCTTTGGCCAAGTAGTATAGTACAATTTATTTGGAAACAATCCACTCATCAGAGCAGTTATTGCTGTCTTTTCCTCGTAGTCAATAACTTCGAGCTTCTCGTTATTGAAACGAGTAATATAATCCCTGGTGCTCTCACCTGCTTTTTGTCTAACGCTTAGCAAGTGTGCTACTCGCTTAACTGGTTTTGCTCCAAAATAGAAGTTTCCAATAAAGAGCTCGACCAGTTAAAAGAAAGTTGTAATCTTCCCCCGAGAAAGATTATTGTACCATATTTGAGCAGATCCAGTGAGAGTTCCTGAAAATGCCCTACATCGCATCTCGTTTGGAATAGCATAGATATCAGCAGCTGCCTGATATTGTTCTATATGTAGAATGTGATCAGTTTTTCCATCATATTTTGGTGTTACCACTGGGGCTTTGAACTTTGATGGAGTGGGAAAATCCACAATTGCTTGGATAAAAGGTGTCCCTTGGACAAAAGTTCTTTGTAAAGGATTTTTGGCCTTATCCATTTCCCCTAGTCTATCCTCCAACCTCTGAATAGAACCTTTCTATGCGTCATTTGCCTCCTCGGGCCTGTTGGTCCAAGCAACTGATCGTGTTGAGTTTGCCTCTTGCGATTTTTCACGACGAGCAACTGGTTGGGATTGGGCAGAACCTTCCTTAAAATCAAAGAATCGTTGAGAGTTCCTCGACACCATCCTAGGGGGACTTTTATTTTTCCTAGGACCCAAACGATCAAAGGGAGAGACTCTACTCAATCTTTCAAGAGCACTGGTCCTTTCTGGAGATAGAGTGACATTTTGTTCAGTATCTGTGGCTCGTACTGATGAAGTTTGGCCAGGTTGATAAGAAAAGTCATTAGATCTATCAGTGCGATACGAATCGACATGTCTAGATCGAGATTCCTCTGGGAGTAATGTTCGTCTAGTTTGTGAGGAAGGCAATTGGGTATTTCTCTGAATGCTTCGTTGTCCTGACTGGGCAGGTGCTCCACCCTGGATAGTTTGCATGAGTTATCGCACGGTTTCTTGCATGGCGGTCTGGCCCTGAGCTAAATTAGCCATTATTCCAGCCAGATCTTGGACACTTGGAGGAGTGGATGGATTTGGGGGGTTTCCAGCGTTTCGATTACTGGATTCAGGATTATCAGCCATTGAGGATGAATTGTTTTGGTGAAAAACGATAGTTTCAGTCGCTTCCCACAGACGGCGCCAATCTGTTGATGTAAAAAATTAGGTTATCTCTAATTATTTAATCACAGATAAAAAAACAAATAAGACAAGAGATTTTTAAAGTGGTTTAGCCTTGAAAGAATAGCCTACGTCTACTGTTTGTGTTATTGCTAACTGTTTGCAGAATTCTAGATAATGGGTTTACCAAGAAATTCCGAGTCCCCTGCTAATGAGGAGGTTACAGTCGCTTCCCACAGACGGCGCCAATCTGTTGATGTAAAAAATTAGATTATCTCTAATTATTTAATCACAGATAAAAAATAAATAAAACAAGATATTTTTAAAGTGGTTCAGCCTTGAAAGAATGGCCTACGTCCACTGTTTGTGTTATTGCTGACTGTTTGCAGAATTCTCGATAATGGGTTTACCAAGAAATTCCGAGTCCCCTGCTAATGAGGAGGTTACACTATTTTTATAGCCTTGAGGCTGTACATGCAAGAGAATATTACACAGCTGTCCAATAGGCGTGTACATCTGTATGATAATAATCAGCATTTAATGCGCATTCAATCCTCTTAATTATTCGGTTATAAATGCTCTGTACGAGGTGCAGCTCGGACCGCCTAAGTAGCTCGGTACAATAAAGTTCCTCAGAGAACTCAAGCTGCTCGGAGCGCCTGAGTTGGTCGGGGAGGTTGAGTTCCTCGGAGTCAAGGTGTTGTAAAATATGTCCGCGGGTGCCATGTAGATTGACACGTGTCTTCACATAATTGGTCCACGTCGGCAGAATAAATTTAGTATCAACACTAGGTGACATATCACATGAGCCAAATAAGTAATTAATTACGCAATTTAAATAATTGCACAAAAAATACGAATTATTACATTCCTTCCCCTTAAAAAAATATGGGGGTATCTCAGGATACCTCGTCTGCATATCGTCCTCTTTCTCCCAAGTAGACCCAGCCTCGTTGTGATGTCTCCATTAGACTATAACTAACAAAATGAATTTCGATTGTAGGTCTGCTCTCTCCAGTGAAGAATGAATTGTCGTCATTCCTCATTGCTCGCGTCTAGCTGTAACCCAATCCCATCCAAGTCGATGTGCTAATAGGCTCACTCATCTTTCAAGAACTTTCTCAGCATAGATTTTTGGAAGATATCATGTACACGTTGAATATGTTTGGTTAAGGCCAAACGATAGTTCATCGGGACCACTCTATCTAAGATCATGAATTGACCTAAGTATAGAGGCGCCAAATTTCCCTTGGATCCAAATCTCATAACTTCCTTGATCAGGGATACCTTTAGAAGAATCTGATCCCTCACCTACAATTCCATCTTACATTTCCTCTTATCAGCGTAACTCTTCTACCGACTCTGGACAATCTTTATATGCTCCCTAATGAGTGTCATCTTCTCTTGTATGTCCCCCCAAAAAATCCACCCAAATACCTTGATATCTTCCGTCTCTAGTTAATAACTCGTCAAATAACATGGTCAACCATACAATGCCTTATAGGGCGCCATACCAATAGTATGTTATTAATTATTGTTATAAGAAAACTCCACGAGAGATAAGTGTTGATCCCAGCTCCCCTTGAAATCCAACACATAAGCCTGTTGCATATCCTCGAAGATACAGTTCACCCTTTCAGTCGGACCATCTGTCTGAGAGTGAAATGCGGTATGCATATGAAGCTGTACCCCCATCGCCTCCAAAAAAAACTCCCCCCTCCCCCCAAATAAAGGCACATAAACTTTATAATGAAATGTTAAGCGTACTGCTTTACACTCAATCTCTAATCTACCTTAGTTAATTTATCGATGATGACCCATACATAATTTTTTCACCTTTCGAACCTCGAAAAGACCAATATTGAAATCCATAAAGATTCTCTCCCACTTACACACCAGAATATCCAACGACTTTAACTCCCTTGTCGGTCTCTAGTTCTCTTCCTTTACTAGTCAGTAAGTGGCACACTTAGACATGAACTCGATTATGTCTCTCTTGATTCTGGCCCACCAATACTTCCTCCTCGTGTCATGATACATCTTGTCGCCCCTAGGATGCATAGTGAACCGCAAACCATGTGCCTCGGCGAAAATTGCACTTCGCATCTCAAGACTCTTAGGCATAACCTAATGCTCCTGAAACCTAAAATCTCCATATGATCTAATCGAATAGAATAGGACTCCCCGGGATTGGAACCCTCAGACCATTTCCTGACTATAAGATCAAGATTTATAATTCTCATTATGTTTTTTAGTTTGGCATATTCTGTTACACCTCAAAATCATCATGTACATTATCAAGAGCTTCAAGTAAAGCCAATTTAGTGACCGAACATAAAAATCGAAGATCTGAGATCGTCAATACAATCATATGGAGAAGGTATATGACGTTGGTTTTGTGTAATCAGTTTATTCAGTGGTATTTCAAAAGTGTTTGAAAACATAAAGTATTTTCCAAAATGTTTTTAAAAAAATTCGCGAAGTCATTAAAATGACATTGGATGTCGCTGAAACGAATACATGTTCCTCGTTAGAACAACTTCGAATGATACTTCGAATAAGACTGATTTTGGCAAACTTTTACCGCTATGGAATCTTGTGGGAAAGTTCACTTGATGAGTGTTCAAATAAGATAGGGTGATTCATTCAAGTGAGATATTATTCATTCGAACGAGCTGGTAAAATTTAATTTTTTTACCTGATTTCAAATGAAATATTTCAAGTCTATCTGTTAGAGATTTTTCTTCCTATATATAGAGATACGAACTTGAAATTTCTATCAATCCATTTAGACATCTTTTGTGATCAAAAATTTTATTTTTTCAAATCTAAACCCCTTAGATGTTTTGAGATCACTTTATCAAACCCTGGAGAACATATCATATGTTTTAATCCCTGTGGAGTTGAATCTTCACTAGTAAAGATACGAAAAGAGTTTCCTAAGGCTAATCGATGGACACAGAGGCAAGTGGAGCCTTCTATGTGGAGTATTTTTGGATCAGCATCGATTTCTATTAACGACAAAGAAGGAAGATATAACTGCAATACTTAGTGGTGTCTTAGTTTGTAAATTAGTCTGTGTCATTATGTAAAACCTAGTTGTAATAGTGCTAAAGAATAAAAGGTTTTTTTCTTGAAAGGGATTTTTTCCTCATCACTTGTCATATGGTTTGTTTCTTTCCGTTTAGATTAAATATCTTGCATGTTCAGATTCACGTAATTAATCAAGATAAAATTAGACTTAATTAATTTTAGCTTATGTGCGACCTAATCTAAAATTTCTACATATAGACGGATTACCCTACAAAAGAGGTTTTATAAATTAGTATTAGAACTTCTTTCTATAAGTTATTTTGATGATCCTGGTGGTTATATGGAGAATTCGCATAATAGGTCACCTTTGTTTAAGGCACAAGTTATGCCTATTGAAAATATCGAATGGGATCATCCCTACAATTGACCAATGAATGTGTTTGGCTTGCTTTTAAAAGGGGATGTACTCCACCTATTGTGACTAATGAAAATGTCGCTAGCCTCAATCCCGTCACAAATTGGACATAGGATGATTTTAGATTGAGTTAGTTCAACTCTCAAAACTTGAATCTTATCACTGGTGTTATCACACTCAAAGAACTTCATCGCATCTTGACTTGTACTGCATCTAAAGAATCTTAGGACATCCTTCATCTCACACATGAGGGTATTAATGCTACGAAATCTTCTAAGCTTCAAAACCTCACCACGTAATTTGAGACTATTTGAATGCTTAAAACTGACACTTTTGATGAATATTATACCCGTATATCTGATATTATAAACTGTTGTTTTAATTTTAGTCAATAAATTCTAGAAGTGAGAGTAGTTAAGAAAAAGTTTAGGTTTCCCCTGCCTCGTTTTAATGCAAAGGTTACTGTCCTTAACTCTTTGGAAATTCTAGATACAATTAGGCTAGAAGTGCTCGTAGGCGATCTTCAAACTTACGAGTTAAAATGTTCCTTGAAACCAAAACGAATAAGGAAGTAATATATTTAAAAGCTAAATCAAATAAAGAAAAGGTTTTCGACTTCGATTTCGAAATTGATCGTGATGATCTTGTCCTGTTTGGTAAAAAAAAGTTGCTCAAATTCAGAAAAGAAAATTCTTCCAAATTGGAAAATAAAAATTTTAAGAAAAATAATAATTTCAAATTAGGTAAGAACGTTTTTAAAATGATCAAAAGAGAGCTATAGGAGAGTATCCTAAGAAATATAAATCAGAGAGGTGTTATGAGTGTGAGGGGAAAGATCATAAAGACCATGAATTTCCCACCAGGCTTAAGACACGATGCAAAGGCAATGTTGCATATAATTCCACTCTCTAAGAGATTGTGATGTTAAGTTGGTGGATTCTAAGTATCAATCATCACATAAATCTAAATTATATGTGGTCTTGGCTTGTGACGTTAGCACTACTAATGCATCTCATGCTGATAATGAAATTTCTAAACATGGTAGACTCGACAACATGTTAAACCATTCTGGAGAGTGTGACGGAAATGATTTGAGTGAGGGAGAACACGATCTCCAATATGCATACTCTGAACATTACACCGAGTCTATAAAAACCAAAATAAAAATTTGACTCTTAGGGTGATGGCTTTAGAGAAGTAGTTGAAAGTTTTAAGATAGTATGAGGCCTTAGTGAGTCAACTCAAGAAGTTGAGAGTTTCTTTGAGTGAACAACTTGTTTTGATGGGTAGAAAAAATATCGATTTGACCAACAAAGTGGTTAGTTTACGAGAGATCTTCAAGAATTATTGGGGACTTATGAGAAGCTTGAAACCCATATTTTCCAACTAGAGAAATTTCTCGAACGTGCCCAAAAATTCAAGGTCACTTTCGAGGACACATATAAAAAGGTCAAAAAGATTTTCCTAGGTCCTACTTTAGGTTTTAAAAAGAGGCAAGACATAAGTTATGAGGGTGAATCCATTTCCCATACCACATATGAATTGGTTCCCAAGTTTGGGTTAAATATTTTTGGGCCTCCACCTAACCCACTAAGGAGAACTCATCCTGTAAGGACATTCTTATCATGTTCGAAATATTACATTTGTGTATGTCGTACGCCGTTAGATTTGGCACGTCCCTACACGATCTCACACGACAGCCTCAATCCGAATTTCGGGAATCAAGCATTCATTATCTCCATCATGTGTTCCAAATCTGCCTCAATGACTTCACAATCCATGATTTTAGGGATTTTATGCAAGTGGTACGCAAGAGAAGTCAAAATAGTGAAAGAAGGCAAGATATGAAGGTTCAAAGGCATTTTCATAATTTTACAGCCATAGTCCAAAGGTATGGTCAACTGGAAATTTATAGAGCTCGACACCACGAAGATACTGGAAGCAACGGCACCCCAATCCAAGCTACGGTGAAGAAGTTATGACCTTTTGAAGATGGAGAAAATTCCATAGGAGAATGCTGATTTTTTAATCCCCAAACCAGAGAGGTACCGCAAACCCATGGTGAACCGATTCGGGGGGGAACCGGTTTGGGGTACACCAGAACCAGTTCGGGTACCTGTACACTGGCAGAATTTTAAAATCACAAAACTCTTTATTGGTTTCCCTATAAAAGCCAACTTCGGGGGAGTTATTTTGTAAGACTTTGAGAGACGATTTTGAGTATTGAAATACATCTAGTCTTCATATTTTTGTGTCCCAAGACTCATGTTTTGATTCACACATCTTTGCCAAACCTTTGTGAATCCGTTTGCAATCCAAGAACACAACCTTGTGTTTGTTCAACCTTTGTGGAGAAGTCGTCTTCCTTCTTCATTGCTGCTCATCTGGAGTTCCTGAGGGAGATTCCAGTCGTCGATTACAGAACTGATGTCTGCAGGTATTTCTGTGTCACGTTGTATTTTTACTGTAATACGTGTAACCGTTTCTTATAATTTTATAGTAAAAATAAAAGGTTTTGCTACTTTGGGGGATTTTTCCTCACATGTGTGTGTTTGAATGTTCTTGCATGACTTTATCATATTTTCAATCACACCTAGATGCATGTTTAGGACTTAATTGATAAAATATGAGTTTAATTAAATAACCTCTCTATTTGAACGCACGCGCACTCTTTCAAATTGGTATCAGAGCCAATTACACAACTTTATCGTGTAATTTTCCGTAAAATTTTTCTAAGATATCAATTTTCTGAAAAATTAACTTTTAAAAAAGAGCGTGTTCATAATGGAGAAGTTATATAATAAAATGCCAGTTTTTGACGGGACAAACTATGCATACTGGAAAGCCCGCATGAGATCTACATTAAAATCCATTGATGAACGTGTCTGGATTTTGGTTGAAAGAGGGTGGACTCCTCCCTCCGTCACTGTTAATAACGTGATTAGTTTAAAACCTAACACTACATGGACTGAAGAAGAATTTAAATGGCCATCTTTTAATTCTAAGGGATTAAGTTCTTTTTCTGGATCTGTCACACCAGATGAGTTCAAACGCATAATGGCGTGCACCACTTCAAAATAGGCATGGGATGTTTTACAACTTACCCATGAAGGAACTAATGCTTTAAAAGAGTATAAACTGCAAAATTTAAGGACTCAATTTGAAATAATTACCATGCTTGAGTCTGAATGTTTTGATGAATTTTATGCCAGATTGTCTGATATTGTAAACACTAGCTTTAACCTTGGTGAACACATTCCTAATGCTATAGTTGTTAAAAAGATTATTCGTTCACTGCCTAAGCGTTTTATCCCTAAAGTCACTGTGCTAAATTCCATGGGTAATTTAAATACGCTGAAATTGGAAGAACTTGTAGGAGACTTGCAAACGTATGAAATTGATATGTTTCCTAAATCTGTCAAGTCTAAAGATAAGGGAATTACACTTAATGCCCAAGAGAGAAAAAGTGAGCGGTCGACAAGAAAGAGAGTTGAGTCATCTAGAAAGAGATATATAGATACGTCAGATTCTGAGTGTGACTTTGATTTAGATGATTTGGCTCTGTTTGCTAAAAATTTCAAGAAAATCCTCAAATTCAAGAAAAATGGTAATTTCAAAGATAAAAAGAAGTTTGAGAAAAATAAGTTTGAAAAGAAAAATCAAAAAGATTTTAAAGATCCTCCTAAGAAAGAGAGTGAGAGATGCTTTGAGTCCGACGATAGGGGTCAAAGAGATTTTGAGTGTGCCACTAGGCTGAACAGAGAAAAGGGCAAAACTGTCCTTAATGCTACCCTTAGTGACGACAGTGAGGTCGAGTCGGTGGATTCGGGAGATGAGTCACCGCATGAGTGTAACTTCACCGCATTCATGGCTAGTCATGTGAGCAATTCTAGTGTTCCTCACAACGATGAGGATTCTACTTCACATGGACACCTCGTCAGTGAGAGCGATGTGAGTGAGGGGGAGGATGATGCAAGTGAGAGAGAGAGTAATCTTCAACGCGCTTACACCGAGTTACATAAGGAGTCATTTAAAACCAAAAAGTGTAACAAAGCGTTAGATCTTAGGATCACCGCGTTAGAAGAAGATTTAAAAGAAGCGAGAAAGAGAGAGTCCTCCACCTGCACTACCTTGAGAGAGAGAGAGAGTTTTCCTGTGTTGAGAAAGAGAGTTTGTTTAGAGAGAGAGAGAGAAACTGTTTAGAGAGAGAGGGAGTTGTTTTGAGAAAGAGAGAAGAGACTTGACTAAACAAGTGGTTAGTCTTACGAGTGAGATCCATTCCTCCCTGAAGACTCAAAAGAAACTTGAAGCCCTTGTTGCCCAGCTTACTCATGATCTTGAGAGAGCACGGGAAGTCAAGGTTCAAATCGAGGACAGATCTGGGAAGATAGGAAAAATGCTCCTCGGTCCCGCTTTAGGTTTTGGTGATAGGCAGGGAATAGGTTATGATGGTGCCTCCACGTCCCAAATTGCACCTGGACCAGTTCCTGACTTTACTACGACTCCTTATGGTCATCGTCAAAAATCTCGAAGGAGTGTTCAACCAAGCAAAGCAAATCCAGGTCTGCCGAAGACTGCGTTCTTCTATACGTACTGCAAAAGAAAAGGCCACCTCAGGGAGTTTTGCTATAGTTTGGGTCGGACACGACGTACTACTGCTCCACCACATCATACTGATGATTTTGATAGTCTGAGAGAGCATGTTGAGTTTTTAGCTGCCACATCACAGAGTTTGATGGAGGAATTTCGACGGATGTCTTTGCCTTCAATGATTACTTCTCACTTCCCGGCTAAAACCAACAACAACAAGGGTAAACAAAAGGTTGCCACTTCTTGGGTACCTAAGAAAGATAAGAAAGCCCTTGTTGTTCATGTCCCTCTCAAAGCACATAATACCTCACATTGGTATTTTGATAGTGGGTGCTCCAGACATATGACAGGTGATGTATCATTTTTTACCTACCTAGAGGAGTATAAGGAAGGTAGAGTCACCTTTGGAGACGGGAGCAAGTCTAGCATTGTAGGACGAGGTACAATAGAGTTACCAGGATTTCCTAAGCTAGAGAATGTTTTGTACATTAAAGGTTTGAAAGCAAACCTTCTCAGCATTAGACAGTTGTGCGACGTCGACTTTGCCGTAAAGTGTGATCGGGACGCGTGTAATGTCTATAATCAAGCCGGTAAACTTTTAGTGCGAGGGGTGAGGATAGAGGATAATTGCTATGGGACTGAGCCCACGTCCTCACTTATCTGCAACAGCGCCACGATCATTCCTATGGATTTGTGGCACCGACGTCTAGGTCATGTGAACATTAGAGATTTTACTCGGTTAGTTAAAAAGGACCTAGTACGTGGCTTACCATCACTTGGAAAGCCGACTTCCACGATTTGTGGACCCTGTCAATTGGGAAAGCAAATCCGTAGTCCCCATAGGAAGTTGCATTCCATTACCATGTCCCGTGTACTTGAGTTGATTCACATGGATCTTACGGGTCCTACTCGTACTGAGAGTCTGGGTGGTAAGAGGTATATCCTCGTAATGGTAGATGATTTCTCCAGATATTCTATTGTAGGTTTTCTGAGGGAGAAATATGATGATGTAGAGTTTTTAACGACCAAGTGATGTGTCCTGCAAAACCAACACGAAGTTAGTATTAATAGGATACATGGTGACAACGGCACCGAATTCAAGGAAGCAAAGGTAGATCTTTACTGTGATAACCTTGGGATCAAACATGAGTTTTCTGTTGTGAAGACTCCTCGGAAAAATGGGATTGTTGAGAGAAAGAATAGGACGATCCAGGAAATGGCTAGATCTATGCTTCTGGGGCGTAGAGTTGCTAGGAAATTTTGGGCAGAGGCAGTGTCTACTGCATGCCACATGGTGAATAGGGTTTACCTGCGTCCACACAGACTTAAAACTCTTTATGAATTGTGGACTGGCAAGAAACCCAACCTTGCATATTTCCATGTTTTGGGGAGTAAATGCTACATCCTACGGGATAGAGAGCAATTAGGAAAGTTTGACTCCCGAAGCGACGAGGGAATATTGCTAGGATATTCATCAAATAGTAGAGCGTACCGAGTTTTTAACCTGAAGAGCTCTAAGGTTATGGAGTTAATAAACATCACCGTACAAGATGACGAACCTTCGACGTTTATTGATCCTAACCTTCACTGTGAGGATGAGGACTTTTCTAGAAGTGATTTACTTGTCCCTCACCCACACTCTGTGGACCCTACTCCTGTGTTAGGAGACACACCTGCTTGAGTTCGCAAGAGTCATGATCCCTCTGCCATTGTTGGCAATCCCACTTTAGGGGTTAATAATCGTGATCAACTAGAGAACGTTATTAGCCACTTTTGCTACACGTCCAAAGTCGAGCCCAAGAATCACAAAGAAGCACTCAAGGATGAACACTGAATATCTGCTATGCAAGATGAGTTGCTTCAGTTTAAAAAGAACAATGTCTGGGAACTTGTTCCCCGACCTAGTGAGACTAATGTGATAGGTACCAGGTGGATTTTCAAGAATAAAATGGATGAAAATGGTACCATAATCAAAAACAAGGCTAGGTTGGTCGCTCAAGGCTACACACAGATAGAGGGTGTAGACTTTGGGGAGACATTTGCTCCCATTGCTCAACTTGAGTCCGTCCTCTTACTACTCACCATCGCATGTCATCTACGCTTTAAGTTATATCAGATGGATGTCAAGAGTGCCTTTCTAAATGGCATTCTACAGGAGGAGGTTTATGTGGGATAACGAAAAGGGTTTGAAGACCCGAAGCACCCATAGCACGTTTACTATCTGAGGAAAGCCTTGTATGGTTTGAAGTAAGCACCCCGTGCTTGGTACGAGAGGCTTACTTCCTATCTCTTAGCCCGAGGCTTCAAGAGAGGGGAAGTTGATATGACGTTGTTCGTCAGGAGAGATGACAGTGATATTTTGGTTGCCCAGGTCTATGTGGATGACATAGTCTTTGGATCCACATGCTCCCAGAATGCTCACCACTTTAAGGAGGAGATGAAAAGTGAGTTTGAGATGAGCATAGTAGGTGAGCTTACTTTCTTCCTTGGTCTCCAGGCTCGTCAGCTAGAGGATGGGATATTCATCTCCCAATCCAAGTATGCTAAGACCTAGTGAAGAAATTTGGTTTAGACTCCGCTAAGCATGAACGTACACCTATGAGTACTTCTATTAAGCTTAGTAAGGACACTTCAGGTAAGGAAGTAGAGCAAACCTTGTATCGGAGTATGATAGGTAGTCTTCTCTACTTGATTGCTAGTAGCCCCGACATAGCCTTTAGTGTTGGAGTCTGTGCGCGATATCAGGCATCCCCTAAAGAGTCACACTTACTCACTCTAAAACGTATTATCAAATACGTGAGTGGGACTCTCTTATATGGTATTTGGTATTCCTTTGATACCAATGACCGTTTATCCGCATATTCGGATGCCGATTGGGCCGGGGATGTAGATGGTTGTAGGAGCACTTCTAGTTGGTGTTTCTATTTTAGTTTTGCTCTTGTCTCCTGGTTGAGCAAGAAGCAAAACTCTATCTCTTTGTCTATTGCGGAGACTGAGTACATCGTCACCGGGAGTTGTTGCACGTAACTCTTGTGGATGAAGTAAATGCTGGAGGATTATGGGATATCACAGGACACCATGACCATCTCCTGTGATAACATGAGCGCGATACACATATCCCGCAATCCAGTCCAGCATTTACGCACAAAGCACATCAGGATACGTGAGCACTTTATACGTCAGTTAGTTGAGGAGAAAGTCGTATCCCTGAGTTTTGTTCCCACCGACCGTCAGTTAGCCGATATTTTCACGAAACTTTTAGATCCCCTTAAATTTGAGAGTCTTAGGAATTCTTTGAAAATTTGCACAGTTGACTGAGGGGTTGGTCCATGTCTAGGATAGGATGCTTTTTCATGTTCATATCATATGCTTCATATTGCTAGTTTGTATCATGTGTATTATTACTTTTGCCTTTTTATATATTTTTTGAAAAACCCAAAAAGATTTTCTTTTTGTAAAATTTTTAGAAAAGCACAAAAAGATTTTTGTATTTTTTTTGCACCATTTATGGATGAGAATTTAAGATAGCCAAGTCACAAATTCATTTCATTTATCCACGTGACTGTTTAATAGTGTTTTGAGACGCTACATCATTGCATCCATGTGCTTTACATTATTTAGAGTCTTTGAGATGTGATTAGTGATATATTTCTACATGTTTGACTCCTATCTCCTTTACTGCACACATCCACGGCTGTACTTGATTATTTTACTTGTCTATCACATATTGTCTTGAGTGTTTCCATCTCAATTCTGTCTATATAACGTATAATATGCGATAAAGCTTGACAAGATTGGAATGCATGTAAAATCCTGTTTGGTTAGACTGTGTGTTTATTTGAAAATGGGGAAAGGTTGCGAAAGGTTCATTTAGCCTTTGCGAATACTAAGCCACCGTTAAAAATGACTTAAAAATGGAGGAATTTTATTATCCGGGGTCCAAGAGGTTAAAAGAACCCGAAAAAATTTAAAGGCAATAAAAAGCAATACCTGTCAAATATGGGCCATTACGTTTCACCATCAATTCTCCAAAGTTTGAGAATTTAGATTACCTCTATTCAAAATATATATCTGAGGGAGTTTGGTTGGAATATTTAAACGGGTTTGCACTTCCTTGAAAGTCCCGAAAAAGCATGAAATCGTTTTGGACGTTATTAGTGTGGAAATCACTTTGAGCTTTGATTTGTTGATTTGATTGAGTCAATGTCTCAGATTTCCTTTTTCTTACACAAAAGGGAGATTTTGAGCTCATTCGTTAGGACTATCCGATATTCATCATGCACATATGTCATGTTTGTATGCATTGATTTTCCTATCGAATTTTATCACACCCATTCATTTACGCTATCATCGACTTGGTTGTTTTGTGTTCTTTCATGGTGTGATTCTTTGTTTGTATATTTTGTGTGAAAATTTTTCAAAAATTCAAAAATAGAAGTTTTTTTTACCCTGTGACATTCTCCATGTGCATTTGTTTCTTCTTCTCATATCTGTCTAGCTAGGGACATAATAAAAAGGGGGAGAAGAATTATCATATTATGGGGGGAGTTTTTAATTTTGAGATTTTACTTATACTTTCAGAATAAATTCGTATCTATGTTTATCTCATTTGAAACTCGATACGTCACTTGGTATTTGCTTTATCTCATGTGTGTAGGTGCTACATTGATGATCACTGAGTTGCACACCCTGATGAGAAAAGCTTTGAAGAGTTGAAGATCAAACGATGAAGACTTATTCATTTGTATCTTTCCAGTTTTGGGTTCATGGAAGGATAGATTTGTATAGACAATTTTGTATTTGATAATTCTGATTTTTTATGTATGTACCGGCATAGACAGATGGGGAGATTTGTAAAGACATTCTTATCATGTCCGAAATATTACATTTATGTATTCCCTACGCCGTTACATTTGGCACGTCCCTACACGATCTCACTCGACGGTCACAATTCAAATTTTGGGAATCAAGCATTCATCATCTCCATCATGTGTCCCACATCTGCCTCAACGACTTCACGATCCATGATTTTAGGGATTTTATGCAAGTGGTACGCAAGAGAAGTCAAAACAGTGAAAGAAGGCAAGATATAAAAGTTTAAGGGCATTTTTATAATTTTACAGCCATAGTCCGGAGGTCTGGTCAATTGGAAATTTGTAGAGCTCGACACCACGAAGATACTAGAAGAAACAACACCCCAATCTGAGCTACGGTGAAGAAGTTATGATCTTTTGAAGATGGAGAAAATTCCATAGAATAATGCTGATTTTTTAATCCCCAAACCAGAGAGGTACCGAAAACCCATGGTGAATCGATTCGGGGGGGGAATCAGTTCGGGGTACACCAGAACCGGTTCGGGGTACCTGTACGTTGGCAGAATTTTAAAATCACAAAACTCTTTATTAGTTTCCCTATAAAAGCCAACTTCGGGGGAGTTATTTTGCAAGACTTTAAGAGACAATTTTGAGAGTTCAAATACATCTAGTCTTCATATTTTTGAGTCCCAAGACTTATGTTTTGATTCACACATCTTTACCAAACCTTTGTGAATCCGTTTGCAACCCAAGAACACAACCTTGTGTTTGTTCAACCTTTGTGGAGAAGCCGTCTTCCTTCTTCATTGCTGCTCATTTGGAGTTCCCGAGGGAGATTCCAGCCGCCGACTACAGGACCGATGCCTGCGGGTATTTCTGTGTCACATTGTATTTTTACTGTAATACGTGTAACCGTTTCTTATAATTTTATAGTAAAAATAAAAGGTTTTGCCCCTTTTGGGGATTTTTCCTCACATATGTGTGTTTGAATGTTCTTGCATGACTTTATCATCTTTTCAATCACACCTAGATGCATGTGTTAGGACTTAATTGATAAAATCTGAGTTTAATTAAATAATCTCTCTATTTGAACGCACGCGCACTCTTTCACATCCTAGGCTTTTTAACCAAGGTCGACCCAAACCAAACTATGTTTATACCCATTATAAATAAAGATGTCACATTACAAAGCTTTGTTTCAAGCTAGGAAGAGTCTGTCACACACATACTCCCATACTCCACCACAGATACCTTGTTAGTCTTCAAGATCAAGTTAATTTTCGTGTCAAGACTTCTCAATGTTTAATGGAGGAATTTCAAAGTATGCCTATGCCCTTTAGGAACTCCTTCAAAATAAATGATTGAGTTTGGGTATTGTTTCCTGTTTAGGGTGTTTTTACTTTGTTATCATTTGTCCCTATAACTATATTGTATTATTATGTGTATATTTTGAAAAATCCAAAAAGATTTTCTTTTCTTTTAGAAATATTTCAAGTAGATTTTATTTTTTGATTAAAAAAATTCAAAAAATATTTTTGTTTTTTATTTTACACCATATAGGGATTCACATTTCAGATATTCGAGTCAAAATTACATTACATCCATTTATGTGACTTAATTATGGTGTTCTTTGACTTGGATTTGTTTTTTGTGTGCTTAAATATGTATGTTTAGAATTGCGTTGTTCATTATTGATTACTATCTTTATGCTAGACTCATTATATCCCCCTGATTGTACACGTGCACGATCTTTTGAATATTATATTTTCTTGTCATATGTTGAATATGATGTTATCATCTCAATAATGCTTAATAACGAACCAAATGTACTAAGAACTAATTATTCATGTAAAAACCATTTTCTGAATTTTTTACTGAATAATTGAATTATGTTTAAGCAATAGAAAAGGGCTACGAAATATGAAATCTTCTTTGCATTAAAGGAAACCATTGGCGAGAGCCTAAAACATGATTTCGGCATATAAAAACAGAAGAGCCAAGGCCAATTTTTTTTTTATTTCATTGATGCTTTATTATACATGAGAAATATGATTCCTTCAAAATTTTGAGAGATTATGCGTAAAGTGGGAGATTTAAAGAGTGTTATAAGTTGAAGATCAATGGATTTGTACAATAAAGTTCCTTCAAAAACATTAACTAGTTTGGCATTATTGATTTGAGAAGGATTGAAATTTGTGATATTTTATATAAGTTGAGTCAATTTCACTTTTTCAATTCTGTAAGGACATGTTTTATAAATGTCCGGGGTAGAATCTAGGAATTTTCCAAGTGTCCTAGATCACAGTTAAGTATATCTGATACCGCTACATTCGGTATGTCTTCTTGATCATCCACAAAGGCCTTGATTCGAATTCATGCATCCATCATCTTCGTACGTGCATCATGTGTCAAGCAAGGTACACTTCAACAGTTCCCACTACTCCACGTTCTTATGGTAAAAATATTTTTAATTAGAGTGTTTAAATTATTTGCATAAATTGTTGGGAATATTTTTTAAATAAATTTTCTAAGTCTAGAAGATGATAAACACGCAAAATCTTTTTAAGGAGGTTTTCTGAGACACGTCACTGATGTCGTTCAAACGACATCGTATCTCGTTCGAACGAGATGCCATCTCGCTCGAACGACACCGTATGTCGCTCAAACGACGCGCTGCCTCAACTTTTCGATTTAAACAGTGTTTGTGCTACACGTTTTCCTAAGTCTACATGCCTCCGTTTCTGCAAGACAGTACCTATTTCCAAACTTTTGTATTTTAAGGTTTTCAATACCTTTTTTATTCACAAATATTTCCCAATTCTTTATGTGAATCCTCTAAACCCCAATGAAGATTATACTACTCATCTGGAGTACACTTGTGGAGAAGATGAAGATTTTCCATTGCTGACCTTCTGGAGCTCTTGTGGGAACTCTAGCCGACGACATCGAAACCGACGCCTGAGGGTATTTCGTATGTCTCTACTTGTATTTTCCTTGTAATTTGTGTAAACCGTTCTTTACAAATTATAGTGAACATAGGATGGTTTTGCCCCTGTGGGGGATTTTTCCTCAGCCGTGATTGTCTTCCATGCTTAGATTATTTCCTTATTCAATCACGTTTGTTTGCAAGAATTTAATTAAATAAGTTTGACATTGATTGCTGGCGCACTCTCAAATTCTTTTACACAAAAAATTGAATTCAGGTATTTCTTTAGGATTGTTTCTTTGACTTTGTCACCGTCACTACATATGCCTATCTTGATTTTTTCGTGCATTGAGTTGACATAACTTCATTCCATATTCATGATTCGGATATTTTCATGCTACTCCATGGGAAATGTTCGTGCTATTCCATATTCAAAAAATTTAAGAATTTCAAAAATGGTTTATTGGTTTGTTGAAGCTTCATCGCATATGTTTAATTGTATATACTTTGTAATGATATATCATATTTGGATTCTCTTGATGCTAAATTTTCAAATTTAACTTCTAACCCTTTGTTTGTTACGGACCAAAAGGAGGTGAATATATTAAGGGGGAGTTCCCTTTGTTTTAAACTCCATATGTTACAGTATTCCATTGTTTCACATGTGTAGGTATTTTTCCACATTGATGATAGCATGTAGTACATGATAAATATTTTCATAATAGATAATTATAAAGTGTCTTTTCCTTTTTGGGTTTGGGAGGGACATTAGTTGAACTTGTCTTAGGGGTTATTTTTTTCAATTTTGTGTTTCATACTAGATTAGTCAAAGGGGAAAATTTATAAGAGCTCGATTTATAATGATTATTATGTTTTTTAGTTTAGTGTATTCTGTTACACCTCTCATCATCATGTACATTCTTAAAAGCTTGAAGTGTATACAAGTTGGTGACCGAACGCGGCAATCGAAGATCAAAAAAATGAGATCGTTGCTACAATTTCATGGAGAATGTATATGAGTTTGATTTTATGTAATCAATTTATTCAGGGTTATTTCAAAAGTGTTTGAAAACGTAAAATATTTTCCCAAATTGTTTTTAAAAAAAATTAAAAAATTCGTAGAGTCATTAAAACGACATGGGATGTGTTCGAACGAGTAAATGTTCCTTGTTAGTGGCCTGAAAATTATAAGAACATAGTTCTCCGAGTTGTCAAAATTTTGAATCGAAAATATATTTTAAGTTCGTGTTATTGAATATCTCTACACAACTACGTCATTGACACAATGGCATCAACTTGGCACATCACACCAAAGTCCAAATCCACACAATCAGGTATATATGTGGGAAGTATTAATTTCATGAAACATAAAAATTATATTTGTTTTGGTAAATTTTTAAGATGTTTTTTAGATTTTTTGGGGTCTTTTCAAAGTTGTTTTGTGTGCTCCATATTTTTAGCGACGCATATTGTGACACCCCGCCTAATTAAATACCGGGTGATCAGTCCTTTATTAATTAAATTCAGAATATCCAGTTGGTTCAGATAATGCATCACTATCGAAAATCATTAATTTTATTTCATTAAAACTAACCACCTAATATTTAAAAAAGTTGATGTCAAAATTTTATCTTGTTATTAACCATCATCAAGTAAGGAAATAATTAACTATTACTATTCATCCCAAAAACATAAGGAAAGAACTAGCTGAATTAAAATAAAGAACTGGAGTAAACACTTCTAGTCAAAATCCCATACAATAATCCGAAGCCATGAAATAAAAGTCTACTAACAGAATAAAATATCTAAATCTCTGAATGTAAAATAGGAATGGACGACATGTCCAACTGAAGTAAATAACTGATAGATAAAGAAGGATGGACTATGAAGCATCTACTAGCAATGCCCTGTAGCTTCCACAGCAGCTACAACTCGTCAAATGAGTGAGATCTCCTAAGCCTGGTGTCCCTATGGCTGAGCACCTAAAACAAAGGAACAAGAAAAGAGATTTGCAGAAAAATGGGTGAGAGCCCGAGTAGAAAACAGTTTAAATATAGAAAGTACTTAAATTGGTTAATTGGCACAAATATTATTCATGTTCACTTAGAGTACTCACTTGAGATGCTCACCTCTCATCTAATGTTCATGCCTAGCGAGCCTAACTACCCATGCTAGTTATGATATCCTGCCTGACTAAACGTAGTATAACCACTATGCCAGATAAAATATCTAAATAACCCGAAGACAATATATTTCTATTATTTAGGAATAGGCTTAAGGATACTTTAACTCATTCTCACAACATAACTGGTGACCCAATAAATATATGCTATATAAAGCGGCCAATATGAAACACAAAATAGGATCTTAGCATACATATATAAAATCTCACTATGTATATATATATATATATATATATACTGCATCCATGGTTACGAAACCCCTGGCGCTAGGCATACTCGGTTATCTAGTCCCATTGCAATGCTCACGCATGAAGGACAACAGGTTCAATCTCTCAAGAACCAATAAAATATGTACATATATTGGAGGCGAACATAGTCCCAAGTCAATGGGCTATGCACTAGGTTCCATGATCTAGTGGTACTACTCAAAATCTCCCAAAGGTACACAAGATACGGTCGTCCATAACACGCTAACCTCCGTTCGATAGCCAGTAGCTAGGTATGTCATACACATAATATTCCAAGTAATAAGCATGCACACAACTTATATAACTTAATAGGCATTCACGCAACCTGATTTCTATAGTACGCAAGTAGTAGTATTATTTCTACCACTCATCGCGATTTAGTCATATAATTCCTCTCTCGAAAATACATACTCTCCTAGCTTTTATAAACTCTCTATATCCCAAGAACAATCACACTCCCAACTCACTAAAAATTTGGAATTTATGTTACCCGTTACTCACGTGGGTTATTTCTCTCACTTGGATAAACCTGGGATGATTTTTAACCTGACCGGACCTTAAAACTACATTCTGGAATTTTGTTAGAAGTCCAGGGATTCTCGTTCGAACGAGGTCATTCGAACGAACTCCTCACTTTGAACGAACTTAAAATCTCACTAGATGACTCATTGGAATTCTCGTTCGAACGACCTGGGCAGGTCTTCGAATGAAAATTTCGAACTGGCCTTGTTCTTCCCCAAAATCATTTTTCCCAATTTTCCAACTTTCAATTTAAACTCAAAACACAACCAACTTCGAATTTAAGGTTTCTAAACTATTCCTAATCACAATAGGTCACTTTCTAATAGAATTTAAAGGTTAAATCCTCACATACTCAAAGCGAATCTAACAATTTCTTCAATTTCTAAAATCCTCTTTATAATGAACCCAACATTTTTTTATCAATCAAAATCCTTAATTTAATTCATGATTAAAGCATAAAATCTCCAGATTTAACAGTTTACAAAAGGGTAAATTCTCTACATGCATACCCATCTCCGAATTCTAAAGTTTCTTTATAATTAAACCTAATTAAACCCAAGATTTCATTGTAATATGACTATTTCATCAACTAGAGACTAACAGGGTTAATATATGCTAAATAGGTAGCAAGATAAACACTTGCCTTTCTATAGACTTCTGATTCCCTGATTGAATTTGGTATGTGGTTGATCCTCTCGTCACGATCTACACTTTGGTGTAACTATTTGTGAGAAATCTCCAACTTTTGGCTTTGTTCTCCAATGGGTCTCCTTCCTCCTTGGTTCTCCCTTTCTTTCTCACGTAGGTTACAACTGACAGGCTATGTTCCTATTTTAATCCTATTTTAATCCATTTAATTACTCAAAAATCCCAAAAGACTGAAATACCCCTCCGGGGTGTTATTTTGGGCTAAAATGCCCCGGACTCCAAATAAAACACCCGAGTAGTGTTTTCTGACTATTTTAACCCTTCTGGACACGCTGGCGCACTCAAAATAGTCATTCAAGTTATATAAAAATAATTTACCTTTTTAACCCCCTAGTATATAATAGTGACGCAACTCATACGCGCGTCCCAAATAATTATATTTTGACTGTCGTGTATCTCATCCCCAACCATATTCTTATTTTCGAAACCATCTATTACGTTACTTACAACGTAATGTTTGACATAGTTATTACTCAACATGATTTTAACATAATTATTTTCGATAACTACTAACTCTCATCACGCTAGTAATTATTACCATTAAATCGGATTAATTATAAATTAAATTTTCTCCCTTTAAATTAATTAATCCAAATTTCCATAATTTCATAATAAAATAAATATGCGTAAAAATACGGGGTATTACACATATTTAGTGACATTTTTATCTGTCCCGAAAGGTATTAAAGTTACGGACTTCCTAGTTTTATTTTCTTGTAAGAATTAATCCTAAGCCAATGTACCCCACGTTTGAGTCGCGGTTCCTTATAGGGCCGCAATCGCATCCATTTTTCACCCGCCATCGTGGCTTTGAATTGCCATTGTTGGAATTGTTAGATAATGGGTTTTTATGTTTCTATGTATGTTGGTTGTGGTTTGTCCCACATCGGTTCTTAGTTATTTATTATCTTTTATCTCTTAATTTAAAGATACCCACTAACACTTAAGTTGAGTATGTCAAATAAAAAAAAAACTTCTTTTATAATATGGTATGAGAGATAATATATCTCTCTCTCTATCTCTCTATCTATCTATCTATCTATCTAACCCACCTCGCCAGACCCTTCTCTATCCCATCATCACCACCGAAAACTTATCCCCTTTTTATCTTTCTCGTCTAACGCTATTGTAAGCAGCGATAATTGCAGCCATAAATAGCAACCAATTAAGGGGGAGTTTCGACTTCCTGTTTCGGACCCCTATACGGGTATTCCCATAGTTTCTTATATGAACTAAGGGTCTGTAATACCTCCACCCTGTTTAATTAACTAAATTATGAATGGATAATATATGGAGAGGAACAAATGATGATTTTGAAAATTTTGGGTAACAAGTTAGATTAAAAAAAGAGAATTTATGGATTATAGATTTTTGTATGGGTTATAGTGATAATTGATTTTGATTAATTAAATAATAGGTTTGCCTTTCTTAAGTATTGGAAATGGTTGGGGTTTATGTAAAAATCTAGAAAGTGAGAGAGGGGTCGTTCGAACGACGGGTAATGTCATGCGAACAAGGGGCTTACATCGCTCGAACAATGAGTCAAGTTGCTCGAACGACGTCTGACGCAAATCATACTGTCATTTGTGCCATCGCTTTGAGAATTGCGGAATTTGTTTGGACGGTCGTGATTCAGTCGAGTGAAGGGGTCATATGTGTTGGATTATTGTTTTGGGTATAAAGAAAGAGGATTTGACAGCCAACACTCTCAAACGTTTCCCTCACTCTGCAACCATAAGCCAACTGATTCTCTTTAAGTGTAGCCACTACACTCGCACCATTAGACACCCATTTTCCCACTGTTAAGATATGAGCTATGAAGTATGATTTGTTAGTTGGGAGGTTTATGTGGGTATTCTTAGAGAACGAGGGTGTATTTGTGGAAGCATTTTTGGAGTGTATTAGAGCTTGCATGGAAGACTATTGGTGGAGCTTTTGTGACTCCCTTTAAGGCCACATTTGGAGATGGGAGAGTCACGCATCTTCACCATCACCACCACCATCTTTAGAGACCATTTAGGTGGGTAATCTACCTTTAGTGTATTTGTGACTCTATTTGATAAATATTATAACCTTCTTGTTGTGTATGATTAAGAGTAGGATTATGAGAAATAATGATGTATTATTCTTAGTGAGCTGAAATTAGACATTTTATGGAAATAAAAATGTTAGAAAATAATACTTAAGTGTGTTTCCTAGTAATCTGAAAATAGACATTTTTTATGGAATAAAAATGCTAGGCAATATTATTATTCTGTGTTTTCTATTAAATCTGAAAAAAAATATTTTTATGGAATATAAATGTAAGAAATGTCATTTTGGCATATTTTTAGTAAGAAGAAATAATAAACATTTTTCCGGAATAAAAATATAGAAAAATTTTATTTTTGTTAAAAAATAAAGAATGAATAATTATTTCAAGGCTTTTGAAATAATAAAAGTTGATGTTTTATGACAATGGTGTATTTTCTAGTAATTTTGATAAAAAACATTTCATGGAGTAAAATGTTGACAAATAAGGTGATTTTGTGGGAAAACGATATTTTGTTGAAAAATGAAGAACAAGTAAATATTTCGAGGTTTTCAAATATTGAAAGATGATATATTTTATGAAAATGGGCATTTTAGAAATATTGGTGTTAAACATTTTATGGAATAAAATGTTTAGAAATAAATCTTTATTTGGTGAAAAATATGTTTAAACCATGTAGTAGGATTTTGGGGATTAAAATCCATCTTCTCTTGCATATAAACTTATAATATTTTGACATAGAAAGTATAAACAAGTTTAAAGAAGATTGTGTTGGGTTTGAATAAGAAATAATAAAGGTTGGAATTTTGATCTTCTAAGTATGTGTAATTGGAACTAAAAGACATAATGTGTATGAAGTTAAAAGACTACATGTTAAACAAAATAAATGGCAATTTTCTTATAAAAGTAGTCTTAAGTGCAAATGTATTTCTTGAATAAAGAAGTAAAGAAATATGAATGTTAATAAAAAATGTTAATTAAGTGTTAATGGGCAAACATGGAATAGTTAGTGAGTGTAACTTACTAATGTTATGAAATATTAACACTCATGGAATCAAAAGTAAGCAAAGGTATAAAAGGTATTTTCAATCAAGTAAAAGATTACTCCAAGCGTAAAATGGTGTTAAAGGGTTAAAACACTTAAGAAGTTGGTGTAGGTAACTTAATAGTGTTTTGGTGAAAATAATACTTGTGAAAACGGAGTAAAGGTGTGATTTGGAAACAAATGGGTAAAGTGGAACATTTTTATAAAATAAAAAAGTGAAAAGGGTGTTACACAAAGTGGCCCTAAATTAATATAATCTTTGGAGTAAAAATCAAGATTAAAGTGTAAAGGGCACAAAATGGTAAACTTTCAAGTGTAACACAAATTGGGGCGGTAAAGTTTCGGACTTTGGCTTCAGTCGAGTAAAAAGAAAGGGAAATAATATGGACATTTGTAAAATGTTAAAACATATTAAAGGTACTTGGATGACACCTGGATAGAGAAAGAAGGGAATGAATCCCTTGGGTAAAAGGTCCTAAATCGTCGGCCAAAGCATATGGTGCGCATAGTCGTCGGTGTAGAGCCCGTGTAAGTATGCGATATTGGAGATTTCGAGAAAAGTTAAAGGAAATATGGAAGAACTGGATTGTGTGGTAAAATGTGTCAATACAACCTAACTTGAATGAATGCAATAAATGTTTCGGTAAATGTGAAATGGACAAGTTATTGCGTAAATCTACTAATGTCCATAAGATAAGGAAAAGGTTAAAGAAAGTGGAAAAAAGGTTGGTAAAGCAACCTAAATGGTGAAACCCATATCTAACACAAGAATGTGTTGTAAAAAGGATTTTCGAACACAACGAATGTGTGTGTTGAAATGGTGACTTTCATTAAAAATGCTTAATTTCTGGTAAAGGAAAGGGTTTTTGATATATAAGGTGAAAGGATTTCAAATGTCGAATCGGGTGAGTTAAATAAAGTGGGAATGCTAAGTATGAATAAATAAATCCTTTAATATTATTAAGGTCAATTAATCTAGATAGGTAAGGTTTTCAGAAGTTAAACGGTTAATACTTTGGCATGTGAATTCTCAACGGTATACATATGTAGATATTTACATATTTTTGATTTCATGTATTTGTAGCGTGTGAGTATTCCTTATGCTATTCGTCTATATTCTGTTTGTATAAATGCCACTGGGCATAAGCTCACGTCCCCACTTTGTTACGGCATGTTGGGAGCAGTTTCGTATTTTGAGGGTGTTTTACAGGTAAGTATACTTTATCTGTGTTAATGTTAGTAGCTCTGTTTACTTGGACTTTCAGGTGCTCCCATGGATCCCTCACATAGTTTATCTTGAAACTGGAATTGCATGCATGCTAACAAGTGAAATGATAATTAAAATTAAACTGGACTAGCAACATTATTTAGGTTGTCTCACTTCACTTCACACCTAACGCTCCAATCAGACCGGGTTGACTCACGGGTAACTTATAATCCGGGTGTGGGGCATTACAAATGGTATTAGAGCTCTAGGTTCAAGGTTCTTTCCGGGTGTGATGTGGTGAGGTCAATGTTGAATCTTTCCATGTCGGTGTGGTTTAGTCTAGTCATGCTAGTTTGTTGACAACGGGTTAGTTCGTGTCCTCGACGGTAAAGTTAAAAGGGGTTATCATGACAAGTAAATTAGTGCTAAATGGCATACATTGAAGTTAGTTGTATAAATCACTTTCTCTTTTCTGATGAAGTGTGATTTAAAATTTACGAAGTGCCTAGGTAAGCCAGTAAGTAGTGGCACTATGGTTCGTAGTGTGAGGTGTTTTGTGTTCTAGAATTTATAGACATAAAGTATTTGGAGATTAGTAGAATGAGATATCGCCCATTGGGTAAGTGGCACCAAATTGTGGATAATCAACGGTAGAGATTGATTGTTAGAGTGTCGAAACTATGTCAAAGGATATCATGATTCAAATTACATGTAGCCTTGGGTGTGACATATATAAAAGGGTTAATATCAATGTTATAATTAGGAAAATTCGATCCTTAGGGAAGTATCATGATTGATAGTAAATTCGATAAGTATGAAAAATTCATGTGAGGCAACAATTAGGGATAGGTACAGTCAGTCTTGGTTAGATATGATGTTATCCTTATGTGTGAGCGCCTTAGTGGTTGTTAGCCGATGAATATATTGTATGAGTCATGACTAGAGGTATGGGCCATCTATGGAAAGGGGTCACGTAAGTGATAATGACGAGTTGTAGGGGAAAGGGAGTGAATCTTAGGTAGCCCTTTGGAGTAGTGATTGAAGGAGTAATGCAACAATTGATGAATAGGATCTTTAGTGACACCGGTAGTGTATACCTGGGAATATATGGGTTATACATCGTGTCATGTATCCCGCCAAGAAGCCTTTTTAGTAATAGTATGTCGTGTAGTATTCCTTACGACTTAGTTGGAAATCTTGTGAATTCCCCGCTTGAAATTAAGAGACTGGGTAATGTGTTTATAAGTGTTAGTTTCGTGGCGAGAATGTACTAGGTCCCTAAGTTGTGGGACTCAGTTTAGTATGTCCGGATTCATGTGCCTTGACAAAAATGTGGGCTTAGATGATCTTGAGGACTGAGGTAACCTAGGAGTGAAACTAGATGATCGTGGTGACTTAGCAGTAAGTAAATGAATTATGTTGTTTTATAATGGCACCCTTATAGCATCATCAGGGTGAGCCTCCTCTTAGGCAATATTTGGCGTCCGGTGTCCTACCAAGAGTTATATGGTATAAATTTATAATTTAGTGACTATATTTTGGCATTGAGAGATAGGATCCCTTGTGGCGTTCGTAGGCATGGTCCTTAGTGTTCCTAGGCATTGCTCGACATCCCGTATTCTCCCAAAGTATATAGTTGTGCTAGTTTGAATATTAGCACACACTATGATGTTTTCATAGTAAGGCAATTTAGTTATAGAGGTTGAATACTCATTAAGGTTTACCTAGTGAGAGGTAGTGCGAATGGTAGTCATTCCCTGGTAATAGTGAGCCAGAGGTTTTGTATCGTGCATTTCAACAATGATAGTATCTCTCTTTGAATCCTTGGGATTATTTTTTGCATTAAGGTTTATGCAGTGATGTCAATTTCATGGTGATAAACTCAAGGTTATGTAGCAAAGGCAATGATATGACTGGTGGTTCCTTGTGATAGATGTGTAAGACATTTAGAGAAACATTTGAGTTTGATTTCGTCGCACATGAGATATGGGGAAAAATGTTGTATTGAAGTTTACATGAGTGGTGGTAGACCATTTATAATTTTAGTACGGTTAGAGCATGTCGAATTGTGGCAGTTCCTTGGATTTAGTGCTACGACTTTTGTTTATAAAAATATGTCATGATATGACCTTCGAGGATAATTTCGAGAATAGGTAGACCAATGTTAGATGGTACACTTGGGAGACTTAGAACACGATGAGGTTCGTTATGGATTTTAGACATAGGATTCGGGATAAAGTGTTAGACTTGATTATAGCACCTAAGTGTGTTACCTGCATGGTTAGTAGTGACTCAATTAAGGGATATCATTAGGTATGAGCGATACATGAAGGTTGAGATTCCATTAGAATGATTATGGTTTGGTATTAAGTAGACTGTGCCAAGGATGGTAACAATGGTTCATGTTTGAAACTACGTGGGCCTTGTGTTTCACTTGATGAGAATGATCTCTAAAATTGATGTTAGCTACTGTGTATTGATTGTGGAGGCCTAGTTGTGATTAGTCGGTAACTGATGATAAATGTCAAGAGAAGTAACTTTGTCTTGCCTTAGGATAGTTATGCTTACCAGTAACAGGTAGGTAGCATTATTCCTAAGAAGGGAAGCCTAGTGTTTTAACTTTCCAAAGGAAAATTATTTTGTGTTCTGTTCATTCGGCGTGAATGGATGACCCTTGAGTAAGACTCATCAAGATTAAGAGACCAGGACAGGGTGCGTGGCAAGGCTAAGGTGCTTAGAAGGTATTGGTAGGTGTTAGGGGCCTCAAGTATGCATTGTGAGTTCACACTTCGTGTAGGTCGATTCATTGTTAGAGATTGATTATTTCCTTTTAGCATGGCAGTAGCTCGATTTGTAGCATTATTGTGTCTTCTTTGAACCCAATAATGGGAGGTTATTGATCAGTTTTGATTCGCGTGTGACACTGCATAAGCTCTGTGATGATGTAGATTAGGTCAGGTATAGCTGATGCGTCATGGTATATGAGTGCGCTCTTCTTCGGATGCACCCTGATTCTACACCAGTCCGTGCGTATGCATGGTCTCAAGCTCTTGTATGTGGGTTGCGTACGTTACTTGTGTGCCTTACGTTAACATGCATGTCAGTTAGCCGATATGACTAGTCACAATTCAGTCATGTGTCCTGAGACTGTGACTTGATAGTAATGTGAATAATGGAATCTGATTAACACCGAATAATAGCGTCGCACTTGGTTCAAAATTTTAGAGATCTAGGAGACGATCGCTTGTATATATTCATGTTGAGATTGTATCTTCCTAGAATAGTCATAATCTGAGATAGTCGAGGAAATATAGGTTATGAATCCAAACATAGGAATGATCGATGCTGGTGAATTTATTGGTGATATTGAGATATTTAATGAGTATCAATCACCTCAATGTTTTGTCTAAATAGGTATATTAGGCATGCTTGAGGTTTTGAAATAAAACCGTAGGGTTCATCGCGATTGGGTTAACGATAGTGATTGATAAAAATGAAATCCTCAGGTTTAGGCCATAGTGTTGAGGGCACTTAGAATGGAAAACTGTCCCTGAGTAATTGGAGTGCATATTATGATAAATCAAGAATTTCGAGGACGAAATTCCCTAACGAGGGAAATTTGTAATACCCCGTCATGTTTAATTATCTAAATTATGTATGGATTATATATGGAGAGTAACAAATGATGATTTTGGAAATTTTGGGTAACAAGTCAGATTAAAGAAAGAGAATTAGTGGATTATGCATTTTTGTATGGGCTATAGGATTAATTGATTTTGATGAATTAAATAATAGTTGTGACTTTCTTAAGAATTAGAAACGCTTTGGGTTGATGTACAAATCTAGAAAGTGAGAAAGGGGTCTTTCAAACTACGGGTAATGTCGTGTGAACGAGGGGCTTACGTCGCTCGAACGACGAGTGAAGTCGCTCGAATGACATCTGACGCAAATCAGACTGTCATTTGTGTTGTCTCTTTGAGAATTGTGGGTTTGGTTTGGACAGTCGTGATTTAGTGGAGTGAAGAGGTGGTCATATGTGTTGGATTATTGCTTTGGGTATAAAGAAAGAGGATTTGACAGCAGCCCTTACACAGAGAAACCGTCTCCTTTATTTATGTCAACCCTCTCAAATGTTTCCCTCATACTGCATCCATAAGCCAATCGATTCTCTTTAAGTGTATCCACTACACTCGCACCATTAGACACCCATGTCCCCATTGTTAAGATATGATCCACGACGTATGAGTTGTTAGTTAAGGGTTTTTATGGCGGTATTCTTGGAGAAAGAAGGTGTATATATGGAAGCATTTTTGGAGTGTATTGGAGCTTCCATGGAAGACTAATGGTGGAGCTTTTTGTGACTCCCTTTAAGGTCACCTTTGGAGGTGGGGGAGTCACCCATTATCACCATCACCACCACCATCTTTGGAGACCATTTAGGTGGGTAATCTACTCGTAGTGTACTTGTGACTCTATTTAATAAATATTATAGCCTTATTGGTGTGGATGATTAAGAGTAGGATTATGAGAAATAATGATATGTTCTTAGTGAATTCAAATTAGACATTTTATGGAAATAAATGTTAGAAAATAATATTTTAGTGTGTTTCCTAATAATCTGAAAATAAACATCTTTATGGAATAAAAATGTTAGACGATATTAATATTGTGTGTTTTCTATTAAATCTGAAAATAAACATCTTTATGGAATAAAAATGTAAGAAATGTCATTTTGGCATATTTTTAGTAAAAGGAAATAATAAACATTTTTACGGAATAAAAATGTTGGAAAATGTTGTTTTTGTTAAAAAATAAAGAGTGAATAATTATTTCAAGGTTTTTGAAATAATAAAAGTTAATGTTTTATGAAAATGAGGCATTTTCTAGTAATTTTGATTAAAAACATTTTATGGAGTACAATGTTAGCAAATAAGGTGATTTTATGGGAAAATGATATTTTGTTGAAAAATGAAGATTAAGTATATATTTCAAGGTTTTGGAATATTTAAAGATGATATATTTTGTGAAAAATGTGCATTTTAGAAATATTGGTGTTAAACATTTTATAAAATAAAATGTTTAGAAACAAACCTTTATTTGGTGAAAAATATGTTTAAACCTTGTAATAGGATTTTTGGGATTAAAATCCATCTTCTCTTGAAAATAAACTTGTAGTATTTTGACATAGAATGTATAAACAAGTTTAAAGAAAATTGTGTTGGGTTTGAACAAGAAATAATAAAGGCTAGAATTTTGGTCTTCTAGGTATGTGTAATTGGACTAAAAGACATAATGTGTATGAAGTTAAAAGACTAAATGTTAAATAAAAGAAATGACAATTTTCTTATAAAAGTAGTCTTAAGTACAAATGTATTTCTTGAATAAAGAAGTGAAGAAATAGTTATGTTGGTAAGAAAAAGTAATAATTAAGTGTTAAAGGGAAAACATGGAATGGTTAGTGAGTGTAACTTATTAATGTGATGAAGTATCAACACTTACGGAATCAAAAGGGAAGTAAAGGTATAAAAGATGTTTCCAATCAAGTAAATGATTACTCCAAGCGTAAAATGGTGTTAAAGGGTTAAAACACTTAAGAAGTTGGTGTAGGTAACTTAATAGTGTTTTGGTGAAAATAACCCTTGTGAAAATGAAATAAAGGTGTGATTTGGAAACAAATGGGTAAAGTGGTAATTTTACTTAAAGTGGAACATTTTTATGAAATAAAAATGTAGAAAGGGTGTTACACAAAGTGGTCCTAAATGAATATGGTTTTTGGAATAAAAATCAAGGCTAAAGTATAAAGGACAAAAAATGGTAAACTTTCAAGTGTAACAAAAATTGGAGCGGTAAAGTTCCAGGTTTTGGCTTCGGTCGGGTAAAAAGGAAGGGAAATAGTGTGGATATTTGTAAAATGTTAAGACACATTAAAGGTACTCAGATGACACGGGGATAAAGCCAGAATGGCTCGGAGCCCTTAGGTGAAAAGCCCTAAACCACTGGCCAGGGCATATGGTGTACATAGTCGTCGGTGTGGAGCCCGTGCAAGTATGCGGTATTGGAAGATTCCGAGAAAGGATAAAGGAAATATAGAACATATAAAGAAATGGGTTGTGTGGTAAAATGTGTTAATACAATCTAACTTGAATGAATGCAATAATTATTCCGATAAAGGTGAAATGGACAAGTTGATGCATAAATCTACTAATGTCCATAAGATAAGGGAAAAGGTTAATGAAAGTGGAAAAAAGGTTGGTTAAGAAACCTAAATGGTGAAACCCATATTTAACACAAGAATGTGTTGTAAAAAGGATTTTCGAAAGGTAAATAAGTATCTTCTAACACGACGAATGTGTGTGTTGAAATGGTGACTTTCAATGAAAATATTAAAGTACATTCAAATGAATGAATGGGTTAATTTCCAGTAAAGGAAAGGTTTTTTTATAAATAAGGTGAAAGGATTTCAAACATCGAACGGGTGTGTTAAATAAAGTGGTAATGCAAAGTATGAATAAAGAAAGCCTTTAATATGATTAAGGTCAATTAATCTGGATAAGTAAGGTTTTCGAAAGTAAAACGGTTAATATTTTGGCATGTGTATTCTCAAAGGTATACATATGTAGATATATACATATTTTCGCATGCTTGTGTTTGTAGCGTGTGAGTATTCCATTATGTCGTTCGTCTCTATACTGTTTGTATAAATTCCACTAAGCATAAGATCACGTCCCCACTTTATTACTGCAGGTTGGGAACGGTTTCGTATTTTGAGGGGTTTTTATAGGTAACTATACTTTATTTATGTTTACGTTAGTCACTCTGTTTACTTGGACTTCGGGGTGGTCCCGGGTCCTTCACATAGTTTATCTTGAAATTGAAATCGCATGCTAACAAGTGAAATGATAATTAAAATAAAATTGTACTAGAAACATTATTTAGGTTGTTTCAATACACTTCACACCTAACGCTCAAGTCGAACCGGGTTGACTCACGGGTACCCATAATTCGGGTCACGGCGTTGTAGGGTCTTTCTTCATTTTCTCTAATTTGTGGTTGCCGAGGTTTTAGGACGAAACTATTTGGATTATTTGGTAATTACAGATTATCGTTTTAGATCTGTTTGGATTGTTTTTTATTTTTTGTTGAGCATTGATTTGGTGAATCCAATAATTTAAAAATTCTAGACCATTTATTTGAACCATTCCATAACTGCTTTGGACTATTTTTTCATGCAGAAATTAAGCTTCTTCTTCTTTATTATATGTGCTCTCTTCTAAAATTACTTTCTGAGATTGCTATGGCTGAATCAAGCAACGTTAAGAACCCTTTCTCTGCCCAATACTCATCGTCTTAACGAGTCACAAGTGTTTTACTAAATGTCGGGAATGGGATCGTTCAACTAATTTCTGAATCATTTAAGCTGAAGCGAAAGTTTATTAGGTATCGTTCCTCTGGAATGGGCTCCTCATCAATTATTATAGAGACTACATGTCTTGCTGGTAGTTATAGACCATTACATTGCTTAGGTTAACTTCAGTCTTAGATTAGTGAGATTCAGGTGCATCTTGGCACACTTACCAAAGTTGAAACTCATTATTATACTTTATCACCCACTATTACTATTGCTACAAGTACTCTTACTACTTCTCATGTTGAGACACAACCTACTTGGGTCATAGATTTAGGAGCTAATAATCATATGACCGGTGAGTCTTTAGTTTTTTCTTCTCATGCTATAACTGTTCATCAATCTGTATGCCTTGCTAATGGTTCTTCCTCATACATTCATACTAAGGGTGATGTTAATTTATCTCTAGGTCTTATGGTTCCTCCCCATACATTCATAGTAAGGGAGATGTTAATTTATCTCTAGGTCTTACCTTAACCTTTATTCTCCACGTTCCTAGGCTAGCTTATAATCTATTATATGTTTGTCGTCTTGCAAAAAATTTTAAGTGTTTTGTTACCTTCTTTATCGATCGTTGTATTTCGTAGGGCCTTCATACGAGGAGGATATTTGGTCGGGGTTATGAGCGGGATGGTCTTACATACTTCGGAGAGGCTCCTTATTCACCACCACCACAAGCATCGAGCCTTTAAACATACGTCCAACTAATTTCTGAATCATTTAATATTTATTTTAAATCTTTGTATCTGTGATATGCTCGTTAGGGCATGTCAATTTTTAGTACTTATGTTTACTGTTTCTAGAGTTACACAAGCCTTAAAAAAGTAATAAATTTCAATGTGAAATTTGTGAACTGTCTAAGCTTACTTGTACTAGTTATATTTCTCGAATGAATCATGCTCCTTCTTTATTTGATGTCATTCATTCTAGTGTTGGGGGCCCTTCTTCTATTACTGCTTTATCAGTCTACATGTATTATGTAAATTTAATTGATGATCACTCACATTGTACTTGGGTTTATTTACTAAAGAAAAAATCTGAAGTGTTTCCTCTATTTATTTATACAGTTTCTTGAAATGATTAAAACTCAATATAATACTACTATTAGTAATATCCAATCCGATAATGGGTGGGAATAAGTTTCTGATGCTTTTTTGGCTTAATTTTCTAAAATATGGATTTTACACTAGTTTACTTATCCATATATCCCTGAACAGAATGGGGTGGCAGAAAGGAAAAATTGTCGCCTCATACTTGTATTTCGTTGCTTATTAAGGAGTATGCATATCCCCAAGTTTTATTACCATATGGTTGTTCTAACAGTACCCTTTCTTATAAATTGTTCTAACAGTATTCTTTCTTATAAATTAGACTCTTAGTAGGGTATTAGAGGGTAAGGCTCCTCTTCAGTTTCTCCAACCTAATTACGTGCTCTTTCCTCTCTTGCCTAAGGTCTTTGGGGGTGTACTTGCTTTTGTTCACAATAGGAGCCATACTCGCAATAAAATTGATCATAAATCTATTCACTGCGTTTTGTAGGATACTCATCTATGTCAAAAGGTTACAGATGTTATGATCATGTTCACAAACATACATATCATACAATTGATGGTACATTTTATGAAAGTACTCCATTTTATAGGAGTACATACCAGTGCATGTTTTTTTACCTATTACTACTGAACTTACTCGTCCTTTTCCTCTTTGGGAAACCCCTCCTGAGCTAGAGGTCCCTATTCCAGAGCCTCTATCCTCTCTTCCTCCTCCCTAGGTTTATTCTCAAATGAATCCTCTCTTATCGCCTCCGCTAGAATCTTCCCTTAAGCAAAGTCTGGGTAACACCCTTTCCCCTTCTCCTAATGAGAATACCTTTGTTATTCGTCACAATCCTTTTTATGTTAAATGTGCTCCTAATCATCATGGTTTCTCCAGTAGTACTGATAATTCCATTTCCCAGTATATACCCTATGGAAATCTTTCAAGTGTTTACCGAGTATTCCTTTCCATCCCCCAGTATATACCCTATGGCAATCTTTCAGGTGTTTACCGAGCCTTTCTTGGGAAAATTGAAATTGTGTTCATTCCCTGATCTGTGTTAAAATTTCTCTGTGATCCAAATTGGGTTCACACCATGAAAGCAGAAATGGATGCATTGCAAAATAACAAGACTTCGGAGCTTATTTCTTTACCTATTGGAGAGAAATTGTTAGATGCAAATGGGTATTCTCTGTGAAGTACTTAGCTAATGATATTATTGATATAAATATAAAGCACATTTGGTAGCAAAGGGTTTTACTTGAATTCCTGGAAAAGACTTCTCGACTACTTTTTCTCCATTTGCCAAACTTACTTCGGTTCGATATCTTGTCTCCTTTGTTGACTCTTATGATTTGCCTTTCCATTAGTATGTTAAGAAAACTTTTCTTAAAGGTGACTTGCTTGAAACTATTTATATTGATCCTCCACCCGATTTTCGAGCTAAGGGAGAGTATGGGGGAAGTATGCAAGTTGCGCAAGTCTCTCTATAGCCTTAAGTAGTCTCCCCAAACATGGTTCTCGTGATTCAATGATGCAGTGTTGTCTTTGGGATTCCAGCAATGCCATTTTAATCATACGTGTTTTATTCGATAGGGTTCAAATGGACGTAGGGTTATAATACTAGTTTATGTTGATGATATTATTATTACTAGAGATGATGATTTTACTATTAGCCAAGTGAAACGTCACTTGGGAAGAGTTTTTGATGTAAAAGACTTGGGGTCACTCTATTATATTCTGGACATTAAAGTTCCAAGGTCTCATTGTGGTATTTCCTTATCTGAACGCAAGTATACTTTAGACCCTCTATAGGATACATGCGTGCTTAGTTGTAGACCATCCTTGACACCTATAGATCCCAATCTTAAGATTACAAGGGAGGATGGAGATTTTCTCCTTGGCTCATCTATTTATCAGAGACTTGTACGATAATTGATTTATCTGACCAATACTCATCTAGACTTGACATTTGTAATAAGTGTAGTTAGTTAGTTTATGCATGCCCTCGCACAGTTCAATTAGATGCTGTACATCACATTTTGTAGTACCTCAGGTCTTGCTCGGGTGTTGGCTTATTTTATGATTTAGGGAAGCAACCAGGCCTCCCATGTTTCATAGATGCGGAGTATGTTGGGTCCCATACAGGTAGACGTTCTACCACCATCTTTTGTAATTTCTACGATAATCATCTCATATCTTGAAAAAGTTGGAAACAAGTGGTTGTCTCTCGATTTTTTGTCAAGGTGGGGTATAGAGCTATAGCATAGGGCACATGTGAGTTACTATGGATCAGATCTATCCTTCAAGAATTTGGATTTTAGGATAAAGTTTCATCTGAAGTGTATTGTGATAATTAGTCTTCCATCAAGCTTGCCTCAAACCCAATCCTTCATGAGAGACACATTGATGCAGATATTCACTTTGTTAGGAAAAGGTTAGGTTCGACATCATTAATCCTTCATTTGTCCCATCTTCACAACAGACTATAGATATATTCACGAAGTTAATCTGGTTTGCCTTGCTGTGATCCTATATTGCAAAGTTGGTATTGATAGATATCGTCACCCCAGCTTAAAGGGGAGTGTTTGAATTGTTAGATAATGAGTTTTTATGTTTCTATTTATTTTGGGTGTAGTTTGTCCCACATCGATTCTTTATTATTTCCTCTTTCTTATCTCTTAATATAAAGATACCCGTTGACACTCAAGTTGATCAAATCAAATGCAAAGAAAACAATTGTCGCTATTAGGGCTTGTGTCATATTTTGTTATTTCATTTTTTTATATAGCTATTGTTATTTCAGGGCATGTTTTTTCGTGGACTGTTTTGGTTTCTTCACTCCAGCGCATAACATCAGTATAGTTTTGTTGCTTTTTTTTATTATGTTTTTTATCTCCCGCCTACTTTTCTAGCTTGTGTCAATAGGTTGTCGCTTTAGTAGCTTAGGCATAGCTTTGGTACCATATGTTTTTGCCATGTGTGTCAAGTGCTTGGTTCTTTAGTTTTGTAGCATAAGTTTGACTCATATTAGTTTTCATTACGTTGCTCTTTTATTTCATAAAACTATTACTTTTTTATTTTTGTTTCTTCCTGATTGTAGATGTTCAGGCACATATTTTTGTAGGTTTATTTATTTGTGGCTTTAGTTAGGAAGTGAGTTTTTTTATATTGCTTTTTAGTTTTCTGTCTGTCTTTTTCTTTTAGGGTGTTTCCAAGGGAACCACAATAATTGCTTCAAAATATCACAAGAAAAATAAAAACGAATTTTCTAAGGGCCACCACCTCCATATATATATTTTTTGACTCAATAATTACAACACATTATACCACTCATTTTTTATCTCTATCCACTATACTCCAAACTCTCCCTTTCTCATCTTCACTTCACCCAATACCTTTGTCTCCATTACTCTAACATCCACCAACAATCATAAATTTTTCACCCAATACCTTTGAGTTCCTTTGGCTCCCACACCAACATTCTTAAAGTTTTGTCCCCCCACACCAACCATCTTAACCAACATTCTTAAAGTTTGTTCCAACAATAACTAGGGTTTGTTATTCATATATTCAAATAACAATGGATGGTACTAGTAATGAATTTGAGACCATAAAAGACAATGACAACATCCCAAGTAACATTTTTTAGGTATATTTTGGGTCCCGTTTATATGAATATTTGTTTCTTCTTAAAGATTAAGAATTGAAAGGGGCTAGAAATTCGTACAGCGGTTCGGGATTGGGGCCTCGAGTTGAAGGCCAAAACTCGGGGTTAACATCCCAAAACAAACTTATATTCCTTTTGGAACAAAGTCCATTCAGTATAAAAATGACAATACATGTATCATATCTTTGTATCATTATGTCGAAACAAGTGTTTTTCCTCATCATCAACAACCCAAAACACCTCTATAATATAACGGATTTTTTTTATTATGAACAAGCCGAATTTGTGAGCTACGTTCGACATATTCCTGCCAAAGCTGAGAGCTTTTCTCGGCATGTTCCAGCCGAATGGATTCATTTCTTTCAAATTTCACTATTCACATAATTATTGTTATGATGCCTTAAGTTTGAAATGTTTCATCATATGTATAACATAATAATATTTTTATTTATGTAGGATGCCTTCATGGATATTAACTTCGTATTATTTGATGAGGCGTTAACTGATTCGTATAGAATATTACACTTTATAACCCTCGAACCTATGCATTTTAGCCCCCTCCGGTACTTTAATGCCTATAATTATGCTCGCTAATCAGACAACCTTCGTTTTGTATGATACCATGTTATTCAAGGTATAATTGAGCTTTTATAGGTATTAAAGTGCTTAGTATGAAGTTTGAGCGCATTTTGTACGTTCAGGGGCATTTTCATAATTTCACACTTTGGTATTTTTTACCAAAGTCTTCATGGAAGTTGTAGCCCTCGGGCCAAGCTTTGTGTGGCTCGGAACGGTGCACGAATCGGAGTCCGAACGAAGGAAACACAGACCTTTAATCGGAAAGAACTATAAGAGATTCATTAACAATATAAATTAATTCCCATTGTGTCGTTTTTCTTCTTTATTAACAATTTCATAAATGGCATTCATGTCCCTAACACGATTTTGGCAGCAAACTCCATTGGCAATTTGGGATTTTGCTCGGGTTTTGCTCGAGTTTTTGGTTTGGCCTTGTGGAGCTCAAATTGGAACACGAAAATGGTTTGGCACTAAGCACGGGTCAACTGGGCCTTGGATTTAACCCGAAATGGGTCCTTGTCTTTACATTTATGGAGATTTTAGGACATGGTGGTGGGTTTGTATTTTTTTATGGAGGTGGAGTTTTTTTAATTTTTGGCACATGCGCTTTGCAGAATGCCAATGTCTTTTGCGCACAAATGAGTTGTTGTTGTAACACGAGTTGGGTTGGAGCTGTTTTTTTTTTTGCATCAATGGAGGTCGTTGGCATCTTTTTTTGGCTACCATGGATGGCATGTGGGTCTCCACAAATGGCAGGTTTCGGTTTACAGTGGGGATTTTGTTGGCTGCAACTGATGCCGCCGGTCGACCGGTGTTTGGGATTTTGCCTTCGATGTTTGACAGTGTGCCCTTACCCTTTTTGGGATCGACCAGCCACCACCCCCGGTCGACCGGTACTCTGTATTTTTCCCGAGATTTGTTGCTCCACTTTCCTTTCCTATTTTCTATTTTCTTTTTCGTTTCTTCTTATTGTATAATTGTAACTTAAGTCCTTTTTTCTTTTCTTATTTTTTTTTTTTCCAACTTAGTATAAATAGACCACCTGGTTTATTTTTGTAGATATCATGTAAATTCTTAGTTTTAGTCCCATTTTCATTTTAGTTCTAGGGCTTAGACTTTTGGGGGGGATTTTGTGGATATAAACTCCTCTTCTCCATTTCTTAGTGGTTTTACACCCATTTATGTAAGAGGACACTATTCATCTTCTTATTCCCTAATTTAAGCTTTGTTCCTATTTTTTCATGCTTTGTCATTTATTCTAGCCTAGCTTAATTTAATTAGTGTACTTTAATTAATTAGTTAATTTATTTAATGTCATTTAATATGTTTAGCGACTAATTTAAATTAGGTTGTGTCAGATTGAACTCACCTAGGGTTGACGTGTTGCTTTGCTTTGGTGATAGAGTTTACGTATTTATTTCGAGTGTGTTGTCCTAGTTATTACGCCTAGGAGATTTAACGGGGTATATCATGTATGCCCCGTATTTATGACCTTGCGTGCTTAATTTTCGGGGTATTTGTTGACGCCAAAATCTTATTAGTCTTTTATGCAAATTTAGGGGTGTGACAACTCTTAATTTATTTAATTGACGAAACGAGATACAATCCTAATAATTCGCAGTCCCATGTAACCATTTATACGCGTTAACTCAATTTGAGGGATATTAGTCGCATCCTATAGTTTTTATTCTCTTTGTTAATTTAGTTTAAATACACTCGCCTAGTATAATCTTTTCCTTTTACTATCTTTTACACTTTTATTTTAGGAATATTAAACCTTATAAATTCTAGCCACTTGTCTCTGTGGATTTTCGATACCCGGACTTGCCGCTAGACTCCATTAAGAGAGTGTAGTCAATAGTTTAGGTTTTTGTATTAAGGCGGTGAACAAAAAACAACGATCGGCGTTTTGACACGCGCTACTTTTCACCCTTAATCATTAACCAATGTCAATATACCCCATAACGGGTTTGATGGTTCCTTAGGTGTCGATATTAGTTCAAAATTCTTTATGGACTCGGTATTATAATGTCACTCAAGATAGTTGTAGCTTTAATGTATTTACTATTTGTATTATAATGTATTGACTATTTGCATTATTTTCTCAGGTATTTCCCACCCTTCAAGCGTTTATCGCTTGGGCTCAAGAGCAAGACCAACCAGTTAAAACATTAATCGTTATCACTAAGTCAGACGCACCTTCGGCAGTGCGTAAGGGATATCTACACATGGGATGTGAGAGGGGAGGGGAGTACCGTGATCATCACGGGAAGAATGTTGAGAAAGAAAGTAGTATCCAAGGTAAAAAAATAGGAAGAAGAACACGACAACAAGGAAGTGCAATTGCCCATTTCTGTTGAAAGGCATTCCACTTGACAATGGACGGTGGGTTGTTAGCGGTGTTCATAACCACCAATTTTCATAATCACTAATTGGACATGCATACTTCGACAGTCTTACTTAGGAGGAGAGGACCATTATCGAGGAGATGTCATTGAGTGGGGTGAAGTCGGTCGCGATTCTAAGGATGATAAAAAGTTGTAATTCTGCTAATATTTCAATAATGAAAACCATATACAATGTGAATGGGAAATTCAGGATTAGCGAAAGACAGGGTAAAACAGCGGTGCCAGAGTTAATGAATTTGCTCGATGAAAAACACAAAGTGTATTGGTATAGAACGAATGAATCAACGATAAAGGTGGAAGACATTTTTTGGGATCATCCAAACCCCATTGAAGAACTCTATATATATGACTCACTTGTGTCTAAAATATAGGAGCTTATCTAGTTTGGAAATGGAGAAAAAATTGTGTCATCCTTTGTCTAACCCAAAGCCTCATGCCTCTTCTTGATTTGCATCAAGAATAATCAAGGTTGTAAAAGGTAGTAAGCAACACAACTCACAACACCTAGGACTGCATTTATTTGACATTTTGTGTGTATGAGGTGGGTGGGTGTTCACATTGGCTTTAAAATATTTTATAATATTTTTAAAGAATTTTTAGGAATTTTTAAACATTTAAAAACTATTTTTTAAACATTTAAAATTAGGTTTTAAAAATGTTTGGGCCATTTTATAATAATTCAAAGTTCCTAAAATTTGCCTTGGGTAGAATCCGAACGCGGCAAAGATATTTGGGGTGGAAATTTATATTTTAAAAAAATAAAAACACGCGTTTTACAATCAATCTGGATCACACACGTGTTTCTCTCTCAACGATTAGATTTGGATTTCTTTCCACTCTCATAACTGAGAGTTAATCGGGAACGTTGGTTTGAATTCATCAATGGCCTGCATGCGTTTTAACTCAATCCATGTCTTACATGTTTGAGCCAATCACAGAGAGCTTTATTGCGGTGCATCTTCAACCGTTAAATTTATAATCGTTTTCTCGAATTATCTTGACCCTTGATTTGAGTCTCCATTTTACATCCTTCCATCGTTCACTGTAAATAAGAACTGGGGGTCATTCGTTTCTAACTTTTGGCAAGTCTGAGATTTGGGAGAGAGAGAGAGAGAGAGGACAAATAAGATAGAAAAAGAAAAATGTAAACCAAACTCTGGTCAATTTTTCCATAAATCTTTTGAGAGTTTGAGAATTTTTTTTGTGTTCGTGGTTCTAAATCCTCTCTGGTTTACATCTCTTATCCAACACTTTCACCAAATATGATACCTTCTCATATCTTTGAGATTTGTAGATCTGACTAAGTGATACGATCACGATTTATGGTTAGGGTTGATTTCTTCATTAGAAATCATCTCTCTGTTGGGTTTTAGTTTTAAAACATTTTTATCAAATTTTTCCCAACATATCTCCTTTTCTATTTTCAAGTTTTCTTGAAAAATAAAATTTCAAAATTTTCAGATCTAAAGACGTTTATGTCTCCCAGTTTTTATTTCACATTTTGTTAAATAATTTTGTAAATAAATAAGGGAGATACATATAGGATATTGGCTCTTTTATTATAGTAAGATCGTTATCTGATATGCGTTAAAAAGAGAAGTATATTTTCAAGAAAAGTTAATTCAGAACTCTTGCATGTCATTTTAGATAAAATTTGTAATTTGTAGGAAATCATTTGTATAAGTGTGAGTGAGTTGCATGCATGTTTTAGGCACATCATATCACTACACTGTTACACAACATCACTAAATTTGTGTTCGTAAAGATATTTTTACCATCAGAGTCGACGTAAAGAAGGAAGTAAAGAGTAAAGCTTGGAGGATGTTAAAGACAATGGTCATAAGCCAGTAAAGATAGAGAAAAACTAGGAGTGTTGATATCATTTCTTGACTTAGTTTTAGGTCTGATTTGGTTGGAAAATATGTTGCTTGCTTGTAATCTATAATTCATTCTAGTGGATTTTTATTTTACTTTGTAGAGGGAGTCGTGGATGTTTCCCCTATTTGATAAGGGTTTTACCATGTTAAAATCTGTGTCTTGTGTGAATATTTTTTATACTTATTTTACTTTTGCTATCACTGCTATAAGTGTTTAAAATTCTTTTAAACCTTTAAGTTTCTAAATATCTTAAATTTCTTGTTCAAAAACATTTTCTAACATAACTTGAGTTTTCCTTGGTGTTATTAAGAGAGTTTCCTCGAGAAAACATTCGAACCCTTCTTAACTGTTTTAACTTTTGATTAAACAACTTAGTAAGGGATTTTCACCAATTGGCAAAGTGTTTTCCATCTATTGTCATAGTCGATTGTATTTACAAGACAAATCGATAAAAGATGCCTTTGTTCAAGATATTTGGTATAACATCTTGCGAAAGGACGTTCAATGTTGCTTTCGCATTTTTAGTTATGGAGAAGGAAGAGAACTATCGGTGGTCATTCGGCCATTTAAAATCCCTCTTCGATTAATTTGCATGCCCCAGTAACTTCATCACCTAACAAGAGTACGCGTGAATTAACGCATTGCGGGTGGTGTTCCCAATGGTAAAATATATGTTATGCACCTTCCACGTTCATCGGAATGTGGAACTCCATGTGTGGCCATCCCCGTTTTCCCCTTTTCCTTCCTCCTTCCGGGGGGAGGGTTTTGACGCTCACGCACGCGATTAGTGGGAGAGAAGAATAAGGTCTCGCACCATTTCTAAGAGTGCTTCGGTCGTCCTCGATGTGGGGTGATGTGGAGTGATAGAGTTGTTAGGCTATTTTGTACAAAACTGGCAAAAAAATTCACCTTGAGATAACGGCATCAAAAGCATACTGATGCTTGCGAAACCAATTAGTTCAGAGGCTCGAGGGCTAAGTTATGGAATGGGAAGGTGTTAGGAACCCATCCCACCCTTTTGGTCTCTCATGGGCATGTGTTATTATTCTCCTTAATAACTCTGTGGAATGTGTGCGCGTGTATATATAAATGGAGAATGTAATTTCTCAACTCACGTCATGGAGAAAGGAGGAGTGAGGTTATATATAGGAATGTTTCCAAAATAGTAATTAAAAACATAATGTGTTCTCTCATCGGGATATTGATCGTTATGGTGAAATGATAATATGTGTTAGATAAATCACGAATAAGAATCACATGTATAATATATAGAAATAATATATGAAAAAATATTAAAGGAGGACTCGAGTTCGGGCTCGAGTACGTGACCTAAAAAGTCATCAAAGTCAACATAGTTCATGTGCAACACGAGGGTGGGAGTTATCCCATAAATCTAACGGGGGATTCTATTTAGATGTGTGTGTGTAGAAAAAGGAAGTTTTAATTTGAGAAAATGTTGTGAGGAAACCTATTTGGAATTTATGAGCAAACCCTTTTTTCATGTTTTTGATTTTTTATAGAAAATATGGTATGTGAAATTCTACTAATAAAAAGGTGAGATTATCAATATGTGTGGACTAACAAAGGTGAAATGCTAAAGTAAGGATTAGATAACTAATGCGAAATAAGGAAATTTAAATAGAGAGAAGAATGTTAGGACCTTCTTTGGAGACTTGAAGGTAGATCATAATTGTTGAAAAAGTTGCCTTTGCAAGTGGATGGAGGTGGTAGGAGGAGAAGGAAAGAATTTTTGCTAAATTTGGTGTGAAAGGGGTGTAAATGGAATGTGGAAGAAAGATTTCAATAGGGAAACCACACTGACTTTGAGAGAATGTTGCTAAGATCACTAAGAGGGATGTTTCTGAGGTGCCTTTCAAAGGGAACTCGTGATCTACTTATATAGGGTCAAGGGCTCTCAATCGGCATTGTACTTTACCTACCTATATGCAGGCATCCCCAGATACAGTACCAATAGGCGAGGAAATAGGTTTGCCATTCGACAACCTCATGTAGAGTTTTCAAGAAAAACGATCGTAAAACGTAATTCGTAAGTTTGAATTGCGCATAGGACATACCATTAGAAATGGTATTCAAAGACCTTTAAGAATCCACAGGAAGCTCCCAAGTTCGAGAGTTGACTTTGGTCAAACGGGGCTCGAAAGCGCCCAATGATTTTTTGGATAAGAGATTCTTAGAGGAAAATGGATCGTTTGTCAGAACCATAAGGCCAATTCGCGCACAGGATGGACCATTGGAAAGGGTACTCAGAGACCTTCGAAGATACACTCAGTCTCGTTCAGTTCATAGAGTTGACCTTGGCCAAACGGGGCTCAAAAGCTCCCGGTGATCCTTCGGAGTAAAATGGGTCGTTCGTCCATACTGTAAGATTAATTCATGCACAGGGTAGACCATTGGAAAGGGGGTTCAGAGCCCTTTGAAGATTCATTCACTCTCATTCAAGCTGAAGAGTTGACGGGAGTCGAACGGAACCCCCCGAACTACTCGTCCGAACCATAAGGCCAATTCACGCACGGGGTATATCGTTGGAAAGGAGATTCATATCCCTTCGAATATTCATTGAGATTTTTCTCCTACAAAAGAGTTTATTAAGATCAAAATGGGGCTTGGGAGCGCTCGGTGGCCTCTAGGTCAATTTTTAATAGTAAAATGGATCGTTCGTCTGAACCGTAAGGTCTTTTTGTGTATGGGGCAGAACATTAGAAAGTTAATTCAAATCCCTTCAAATATTTATTGAGGTTCTGCTCAGATAAGAAAGTTGACTGGAGTCAAACGGGGACCGTTAGTGCTCGATGGCCTCTAGATCGGTACTCGTAATATGACCTAGCATTTATGGTAAAGGACTAAGTGCTAGGGGCCGAAGAAAATGCTTAGGATGGTCCTAAAATTTGGTGTCTACAGAGCCCCTTGATGATTGAGCTTAGAACAAGAGTAAACTATTGAATAGACACCACATGGATGTTTGGGAAAGAGGTCGATTCTGCAGACCAAAGAGATGAGTATGGCCGGTTCAGATGGCCGAGGTTAATTTTAAGGTAATACTAGGGATGATCAATTCTGAGGGTCGAGGTCAATTCTGAGGACCTCAAGTTGAGGTGACCGATTCTATGGGCCGAGGTCAATTCTGAGGACCTAAAGTTGGACGACTGATTCTGAGGGTTGAGGTCAATTCTGAGAACCTAAAGTTGAGACTATCGATTTTGAGGGCTGAGGTTAATTATGAGTACCTAAAATGATGATGACCGATTCTAAGGGTCGAGGTCAATTCTGAGGACCTAAAATTGGATGACCGATTCTGAGGGTTGAGGTCGATTTTGAGGACTTAAAGTGATGATAACTGATTTTGCGGACTAAGGTCAATTCTGAGGACTTAAAGTTGGATGACGCTTCTGAGGGATGAGGTCAATTATGAGGAGCTAAAGTTGGACGACCGCTTCTAAGGGTCGAGGTCAATTCTAAGGACCTAAAGTTTTAAAGACATATTATGTGGGTCGAGGTCAATTTTAAAGAACTAAAGTGAGGTGATTGATTCTGCGAGTCGAGGTTAATTCTGAGTACCTAAAATTGGAATGATCGATTCTGCGGGTCTAGGTCAACTCTGAGGACCTAAAGTTGAGGTGACCGATTCTAAGGGACGAGCTCAATTCTGAGGACCTAAAGTTGAGACAGTCGATTCTGAGGGCCGAGGTCAATTATGAGAATCTAAAGTTGAGGGAACCGATTCTGAGGGTCGAGGAATCTGAAGTTGAGGTGATCTATTATGAGCGTCGAGATCAATTCTAAGGACCTAAAGTTTGGACGATCGATTCTAAGGGTCGAGATCAATTCTAAGGACCTAAAGTTGAGGCCATCAATTCTGAGGGCCGAGGTCAATTCTGAGTACCTAAAGTTGAGGCGACCGATTCTGAGGGCTGAGGTCAATTCATAGGACCTATGGTTGTAACACGGGGAGGTATTCTCTCTGGGGAGTCTTTTGTTTGTAGTTTTGTTGAGGATTTTGTTGCTTTGAGACTTTACAGGGGGAAGACATCTTACTGGGGATCATCTATTTTTAGAGGAGATAGCTTAGTTGGGTAAACTGACATTTTTATGGTGGATGGATTAGGAAAACGTTTTGTCGGGGAGTTTCGCTGGGGATTTGGGGAAGCATTGTTTTGGGGTTCCACTAGGGGTGTAATCATCATCACAGACATAAACGACCGAGCCACCGCATACTGGTTCCCTAACTCCTACCATTTCTCTTTCCACACCTCGGCCACCTCACCGATTGGCCTACGGCTCAATACGTCTACTACCACATTATCCTTCCCCGAGTGGCATTGGATACCAAATTGATAATCCTTCACAAACTCAAGACACCAACGTTGATGAATATTTAACTCCTTCTGCATGAAGAGGTACTGTAATGACTTGTGGTCCGTGAATAAATGAAATTTCTCCCCTAGGAGGTAATATCTCCGAATCCGAAGAGCATAAACCACCGCTGCCAACTCTAAATCATGGGTGGGGTAATTCCTCTCATGAGGCTTAAGCTTACGGGAAGCATAAGCTATAGCCTGATCCTCCTGCTGCAGTACACCCCCATGTCCTAATAAGGACGCATCAGTGTAGACTAGATACTCCACATGATGAGGGTAACTTATCTTTCAACTCATCAAACGCTAACTGACAGGCGTCACTCCAGATAAACGACACCCCTTTGCGATTCAAATGCGTCAACGGACTCGCTATCTTTGAAAACCCTCGAATGAACCTCCTGTAGTATCCGACTAAACCCAAGAAACTGCGTATCTCAGTTGGTGTCCTGGGCTGTCCCCACTCCCTCACCACTGACACCTTCCTAGGTCCACTTATATCCCTCTGTCAGAGATGATTGTAGTGGACTTTTGGTATGGACCATTTTGCGGCATGCATTTAGGGTTTGTGTTGGGGGTAGGAGTGTAATAATAATTTGGTTGGGGATTATAGGAGCTTAAAATAGTTTTCCTGGTGAAGAAATGTTATAATACTTGTTTGGCATTATTAGGAATTTTTGGATTTTTCTGGCATTTGTTGTAGAAAATTTAAGGGGGTATGCCGATTGGCGTGTTGTAGGGGTTTCCGTTTGGCAAATGGCTCGGACTCCAGGGCTTCCTTGAGCAAAGGAATAGGTAGGCGTCGATCGGTATGGGTAGTGGTATGTCGATTGGCATGCCGTTTAGACTTCTATAAAAGGGGCAAACCCTCCTCATTTTTCACATCTTTCTGCATCTGAATCTTCTTCTTTTTCTCTTTAGAATTCGTTTCTAAGTCCTTATTCCTTCGAGACTTCAAATAGAGGGTTCTTCCAGTGAGGAATACAAGTTGGAATGGTTGAGCATTGATGATTAGGCGAGCTTGGAGTAGCGAGATGGAGTACCCCTTGCTATGGGCAATAAGAATGCCTTTGGCTTGTTTGAGCCAGTAGCTGAGGATCCCTTTCTTCTGCGTGAGCCCTCACGCCACCGCTCTTCTAGGGTGAGGAACCCTTGTGACTATGTAAGTATATTCTTTTTTTCTTTTTCTTTTTCTTCTTTTCATTATTTTCTTGTGCTGATCAAAAGGGTTTTTCTTTCTTTTTGATTTTGATAGACTAACAGAGCTCCTTTGAGCCTGTGTTCAAAGGGGACGATAGCGTAAAAGGATGTGTGGAAGAGTCTCCCAGTGGTGGTGCGCTGGGTAGTTATTTTTGCTGGTATTGTCTTTGGATGAGACGTCGCGTTCTACTGCAATTTTATGCGCGTTGGGATAGAGGTGGTGGCACACTACCCACACTATTCACTTGGTTTTGGGGGAGATAACTGTGACACCTATTGACGTTCAGCAGCTGCTGGGGATAGATTGCGAGGGTGTGCAGAATGAGGTGGATCGTACTACGAGGTTGACGCTGGAGGCGATTGATGCGGCGTTGGGGGATGTGGGTATTTCGAATATTCTATCCACATTTCCTCTCTTGGGAAGGTGCTATTGAGTCGGAAGATTGATGAGACTCACGAGAAGCAGGTGAAGCAGATGGCTCGATTAAATATTTTTCTTCTGTTGGGTGATTTCTTGGTGGCGACGGGTGGCGACATCGTCCATCTTTGGTTCTTGCCATTTTTAAGGCTCTTTTTGGATGTCCCGCTCTATGATTAGAGGAGCCTGACCTTGGAGACCCTTTATTCTTCTTTAGATGTATTCAGTCGGAGCTGTCGATCAACTTTTATGGGGGCCACATACCTTTTGGAGGTAATTCTTGCATTTTCTTTTATTGTATTTTCTTGCATTTCCTTTTGGTTTTTGCTAATTCTTATCCTTTATGAAAACGTGGTTCTATGAGGTAATTAGGCTTAATGACAAGTTGATATCCATAAAAGACGAGGACCTGGGGGTAAACTATCAGATGTACCAGTGGTAAAAGTCCAATAGGCGGTCGAACCAGTCCTTTTCCCTAGCGGTAGTACGAGAAGCCCTGAACACGTTGACGAGCGATCATGTTACTCCTTTTTTTCTTTTGAATACTTTTTTGGGAATTTTCTTTCTTTGCACGAATATTGATCTTTGTTGGGAATTGCAGGTGACCTTTTACCCTTGGGTATGGCTCCTCAGCACACGGGGGTGATAGGCATGCACGCGCAGATACGGAGGCTGATGGCGCATGAGTTCGGGTACTCCTGGTACCTGGAAAAGAGGGTTGTGCAACAGATAGTGGAGTATGAGGTGAAAGTCCCATCGGTGGTACCTTTAATGTATATAAGGTGGGTGTGGGAGATGTCAGACGATGCTAGAATGGAAGTGATTCTTGACAAGGCTTATTCTCTCTACATGGACATGGCGGTGACTTACGACTACCAGGATTCTTTGACAAAATGGCTAATGCTCTTCTGAATTTATGATGTGGTGAGCATGCTTTCGCCTCCTACAGCTTTAGGCAAGGGTACAAACAGGCCTATGGTATCCACCCACAGCATAGGCGGTACATCGTCGATGGTGGAAGCGGCAGAGGAGGCTCTGTTCATTCAGGTTACTCCGCCCTCCTATTATTTTCAGTTGACTAGAGGTGGATAACTGATCTTATCGCACCGCCCTAATCTAGCGAATCTGGGGTTGATGAGTCTTACAAAGGACGTCCTTCAGCCTGAGGTATATTTTTCTCTTTTCTTGTTTTGTCACCTTTTAATTCTTTCTTTTACTTTTTATTGACTAATTTGCCTTTTGTTTCTGTTTCTTTCCTTGCAGCATGTTCGGGTGTCGACCACTTTCCTAAATGACATTAGGGACTGGGTGACCTCTACTACTACCTATATCAAGGACTCTTTTCCCTCTTAACTGGTTTCGCCTGCTACCTCGGATGAGGGATCGGTCTTGGGGAGTGGAGTGGAGGTTCTACAACTCATATCCGGGGGAAGCGTGTACACCGAGGGATTGAGATTTAGAGAGAGAGAAAGAAAGAGATTGGTGGTTCGTGCTGAGTCCCGTTGTTTCGGTTTTTCTGGTTTTTCTTCTACCTAAAAAATCTAATCATGTAATGGTAGTATATTTATGAAGAAGATTTTATTTCTTCTTTTTTAAAGAAAATCAACTATAGCATAGATAAAAGTGGAGAAAAGCCCCCGCCGGTGGCTTACATCAAGTATGAGTGATAAAAGCGCCTATGTTACAAAGAGTTTCTAAAATATCCAAACAAAAACTAGTTTTACAACCCTTAAAAGGAAATATTAGAAAAGTCATCTTAATTTCTCCATAAATGTTATCTAAAATCAAAGATTCCTTCATAGGTGACCCTTCAAAAAAGGATTTATTCCGAGCACACCACATATGCCAATAAATGATGGTTGGGATAATACGACATAAGATACTCCTAATCTTACTACACTTTGAATTAATCCACCAATTCATCAAATTTCCACTAAAGTTGGAAGATGTTATCCTAAGGCCAAGAATATTCGAGAATCTTTTCCAAATAGCTTGAACAGTATCACCAATACAAAAGAGATTATCTTTATCCTCTTCATAATTGATTGTGCAGCATATACATTTGGAAGTTAAAGGGATATGGATGCATTTGATATACTCATCTATAGCTATCCCTTTATAAAGTAACCGCCACATGAAAATTGAAATTTTAGGACAAAACCTCTTATCCCAAATAAGAGAAAGGGATCTTTGAATAACACCTTTCACCCTTACCAAGTGTCAATATGATTTGATAGTGAAATTAACATCCTTTATCAAAGCCCACTTCCCAATATTGAGATCAACATTATATGAGAAATCCTCCCAAATGCTTTGCATCCTTTTCAAAAAATGAGAAGAGACAGAAATAGAACCTTTAAAATTTTAGGCTTCCAATTTTTTGTATTTACTATGCATGAAACGGGACCATAAGGAGTTAGCATTAAAAAAATTCCACCATAAATTGTGAGTATAATCCATAGATAAATCAATCATGCATCTTAAATTTAAACCACCTTCTTCTTTAGTTTTACAAATTTCGAGCCATTCCACCCATTGAAACTTGTTCCCGTTTTCTTATTTACCCCAAAGGAATCGAGCCAACAGTTTGTTAATGTGATTGAGAACTATACCCGGGGGGTTAATGCCTTCTAAGAGATGAAGATGCATTGCCTCTACCACTGATTTAATGAGAGTTAATCTACCTGCTTGAGAAATGTTTTGATGATTTTAGAAATTAAGTTTCTCCACAAGTTTATCAATAAAGGGAGCAAAATAAGACTTCTTTATTCTACCTGCAAAAAAAGGAATCCCCAAATATAATATAGGAATATTTCTATGTTTGAAAACCATAATGGATTCAATGTTCCTCCTCATTCCATGAGACTCGTTACTCGGAAGATAAAAGGAGATTTTATTGCAATTCACCACTTGCCCTGAAGCTATCTCATAACTTTTTAAGAATTCCTCAATCTTTTAAGCAACCTCCGGTTACCATTAACAAAAATAAGAGTGTCATCTGCAAAAGAGAGACAAGAAATAATTGGTCAACCCCTAGAAAGGGCAAAATGCAACATCTTCCCTCTTCCATTATTTTTTGAATCCCTCTATTAATAACCTCAGCAACAATTACAAAAATTGACGGAGAATGGGGATACCCTTGTCTAACCCCTCTAATAGAATTGAAGAAACCACAATTTTTCCCGTTAACATTTATCAAGTACCAACAATTTGAAATGATTCTCTAAATTAAATTAATAATTGTCTCTGAAAACCCAAAACGCCTAAAGGTTTTAAGAATAAACAACCACGACATTCTATTATTGGCCTTAGATATGTCGAGTTTTAAAATCAGATTGGAACCCCTTACTTTCTTCCTAAATGATGACATAAATTCTTGGGCTAAAAGCACATTATCAAGAATAGGTCGCCCCTTAATAAAGCTTGATTGGGATGAAGAAATAATTTTGGGGAGAATCAGGCCCAAACGCGTCGCCATTATTTTAGAAATAATTTTAGAAGAGAAATTGCAAATACTAATAGGAAGTAAATCACTATAATTTTTTGGCCTGTGAAACTTAGGAATCAAAATGATATTTGTGGAAGTTCAACTCACCAGCAGAACGTCGCCTAAAAAAAGGAAGTTATCATTTTGTAGGCATTATATTTAATAATGGACCAATAAGTTCAAAAGAAAACACCGTTAAATTCATCCGAACATGTTGCTCCGTTACCATTCAACTTGAAAATAATCTCATGAACCTCATCCAAAGTAGGGACATCTCCAAGCATGGAATTATCACCTGATGATACTGACTTCGGTATGTTGTCCCAGAGGTCACCCTCATTAACTAGAAATCGAGAATCATTGTTGTCAACACCTAACATAGAATCAACCTCGACAAAAATGTCTTCCCCATAACTGTTAAACTCAGCAGATAACACCTGAGGATGAAAGCCACTACTGCCATGCAGAATCCCGGTGTTGTTAGACCAGCAACAATTGAAAATATTCAACTAGGACTTTCTCAACCCCATCTTTATTCTCAATGCAGTGATCTTCATTATCTTGAATACGATTGACATTAAGAACAACCTTTTTTCTTCTTGATTGCCCATTTGATCTTTGATTTTTGTCTCCAGAAATCTTCTTCCACCTTTAAAGCTTTTAGGTAGACCGTTTTAATTCTATGGAACCTGATTATGTTAACCGAGGAAGGGGCTACATCAAACTCGACTTCATGCCTCAACATGTCATCCTTTGCTTTGTGAGCCACCCTAAAGATATCACCGTATTTCGTAGAAGACCGAATTTTAAGAATAGACTTAACTCTCTTAAGTTTCTCCGTAAAATTAGAAAGATGCCTACCCTTTATCTGAAAAGACCAAGATTGTTTCACCACTCGGAGGAATTCATCTTTCACCCAAAAAGAAAGAAATCTAAAAGGTTTTGAAGATTTAGATTTAATCTCTTTAAGTTTGATAAGAAGAGGACTATGATACTAATTAGACCTATGGAGATGATCAACTGAACTAATAAATTCCCCATCAAGCCAATGAGAATTCCAACCACTCTATCAAGCCTAACCTAAATAAGAGCATTACCTTCACGATTATTGCACCACATGAATCTAGAACCGTTGAAAGGAATTTCTTACATCCCAACATTAATGAGAGATAAATTTAAATCCACCATACCATCCCAATTAACTTCATTACCTCCAATTTTTTCGTCCCGATTAGCCATAATAAAGAAATCTCCACCCATAATCCATTCCATATTACCAAGAGAAGCTAAGTAATAAATATCCACCCAAAGTTCCAATCTATAAACCCTATTACATTTCATATAAATGGTCGTGAATAAGAAAGTATTATCAAAAAGATTTCTAGACACTCAAGGAGATAAATCTTGAACCGCATTTTTAGCCACATTAACCGTCCAATTATTTTTCCAAAGAATCCAAATCTTATTAGAAATATTAGCGAGACCACCCGAAGAATTCAACTTCTTACAAATTTCTTCCAAATTGGTTTCATCTATATTGGGCTCTAATAACGCCAAAAAATAAATAGAGTGAATACAGATGAGTCTTTTAAGCCTTCGTATCGACGGGTCATTCCCCACATCCCGAATGTTCCAAAAAAGGAATTGAATCATTTGTTAGGGAAAAGTTTCAAAGATTTAGTGACCTTACCTCCTAAACGAGTTTTTGAGAACTTTGGTTTACAGGCCGAATAATCTTTTCTATGTCTTTTTTTTACCACAAAAAATTCGCCAACCCCCGTATTTGAACACGCAAAAATTTCTTTCTTGTCAAGTCTTGGAAATCTCCCAGATAATCCTTTTGAAAAGGTCTCCCAATCATTATTTATATCTTTCACTAAGTCTGTTTCAGAATCTGACACGTAAAGATGGCTATAATCTTCCACGTGAGGTTTGTCAAATTGAAGCCTTGGAGCTCTTGGGGAAAGACCATAAGTATTTACAGTGGCAGGATCAGTATTAACTTTCTTAATGTTAGGGACATCCTCCATATCAAAGTCCCATGCAACTTAAGGTTTCATAGTTAAGTCACCATGTAAACATTTACAAGTGTCTTGCACTATAAGGGCAGTCCCATCAGTAACTGAAGGATAAATACATTCACCTTCCTCTAAAACTGAAATATCATGACCCAAAGGTGCAAAGATGTTAGAAGTGTTTACTATCGAGTCCTTATTGGCAGCAATATTCTCTGACTTCCCTAAATAAGATTCACCCATTGCTATAAATTGTTATGAAATAAAATTACTAGAATCGAATTTATCAAGAAGCATAGGGCGTTGTTTTTCAGAACTGGGTAAAATGATTGACGAAACATTAGTGCCACCTTCTTCAATAAAAACTCATCTCGCTGTTTATTTCCACTGGACTTTCTTAGCAGGAGGATCATGAGACATAGCCTCTTTACCCCGATCACTATTATTTTCCAAGCACACCTCTTATCCATTCTTGCATCCTAAATTATCGTGACTAATCTTGGAACAAAGAGAACAATAAAGAGAAATATTTTCATAAGTAATTCTCCGCCAAAAAACTTTTCCAGGAGAACCAAGCCAAATACGTTTAGGAAGATCGTTCAACGTATTAATCTCAACACAAACCCTAGCCATATTTGGCCTGAAAAGAGTCCCTGTGGCTTCGTCAATCTTAATCGGGTTACCAATTGATATGACCAAAATGTACCCTCGTCTATGAGGATGACGATCATCATATCTCATGGCTGAGTCATCACAAGAGCCTCACATATCATTGGCGGAGTCATCCAGATAAGGGTCAGCCTCATTAGGGTCGTCCATGGCTTAATCTTTGGTAGGGTCATCCAGATAAGGGTCGGGCTCAGTAGGGTCGGCCATGGATTAATCATTGGCGGGGTCGTCCAGATAAGGGATGGCCTCAGTAGGGTTGGCCACGGATTAATCATTAGTAGGGTCGTCCACATAAAGGTCGACCTCAGTAGGGTCGGCCACGGCTTAATCATTGATAGGGTTGTCTAGATAAGGGTCAGCCTCAGTAGGGTCAGCCATGGCTTAATAATTGGCAGGGTCATCCAAATAAGGATCAGCCTCATTAGGGTCGGCCATTGCTTAATCATTGTCAGGGTCATCCAGATAAGGGTCGGCCTCAGTAGGGTCGGCCACGGCTTAATCACTGGCAGGGTCGTCCAGATAAGGGTCAGCCTCAGTAGGGTCGTCCATGTCTTAATCATTGGTGGGGTCATCTAGATAAGGCTCGGCCTTAGTAGGCTCAGCCACGGCTTAATCATTGGCGGGGTCATCCAGATAAGGGTTGGCCTCAGTAGGGTCAGCCACGGCTTAATCATTGGCAGGGTCGTATAGATAAGGGTTGGCCTCAGTAAGGTCGGCCATGGCTTAATCATTGGCGGGGTCATCCAGATAAGGATCGGCCTCAGTAGGGTTGACCACGGCTTAAATATTGGTATGGTCGTCAAGATAAGGGTCGACCTCAATAGGATCATCCACGACTTAATCATTAGTAGGGTCATCCAGATAAGGGTCGTCCTCAATAGGGTTGGCCATAGCTTAATCATTAGCGGGATCATCCAGATAAGGGTCGGCCTCAATAGGGTTGGCCATGGCTTAATCATTGGTAGGGTCATCCATATAAGGGTCATCCTCAGTAGGGTCAGTCAGAGCTAAATCATTGGCAGGGTCATCTAGATAAGGGTCATCCATGGCTTAATCAACCTTAGCCTGATCACTACAGCCGAGACTGCATTTGCACCTGTCAGTACAAGATCATCAGTCTGTTATTGGCAACCTCAGACATCATGGTAGCAACCTCAGACATCATGCAGTGAACCTGATACCTCGGCCTAAGGGTTAAAATAGAAGACATCAGCCTCAACTACTACCTCATAGCTCTCATACAGTAGCTCAGCCTCGGCCTCAGTCTCATAGCTCATCATATGGTGCCTCGACCTCGTCCTCGGCCTAAGGGTCAGAACAAAAGACGTCTGCCTCAGCCACAACCTCATAACTCTCATATAGCATCTCAACATCGGCCTCATAGCTCATCACATAGTGCCTCGACCTTGTCCTCAGCTTAAGGGTCGGAACAAAATATGTTGGCCTCAACCACAGCCTCATAGCTCTCATACAGCAGCTCAGCATCGACCTTATCCTCATAGCTCATCACATGGTGCCTCGACCTCATCCTCGGCCTAAGGGTTAGAACAAAAGACGTTGGCCTCGGTCAGAGCCTCATAGCTCTTATACAGTAGCTCAGCCTCGGCCGCGGCCTCGGCCTTATAGATCATCACATTGTACCTCGGCCTCGGCCTTCTCCAGCATTAAGGTTGTCTCAGCCTCAGCCGAGACTAGGATGATAGAGACCATGGAGGACTCCTATCAGGGGACTGACTCATCAACTCGGCCTCATCCCTCTCTAGCATCAACGTCATCTCAGCCTTAGTTGGGACCAGGATAATAGACTCTAGGTCGAGACCCCCTAGATGACATCTATCGTATGAGCAGTAGAAGATCCCAACATGGCATATCCCACGTGGACAAACCGTTATGACCATATCTTCTTAGCACGTGAGGGAATATTTCATCACCATCCTCTATATGTGACAGTGATAGGTGGCTTCATTAGATTGGCTAGATCATCCTACACATGCTCATTGCATACCTGAGGTTACACTACACCCCCAGGCGCTATATATACTTGTCTTCTCCTACCTTGTAGAAGGTCAACAATTATAAACCCTAGCCAAACTCTGGTGCATTTACAACAGTGAGAGAAGTGGAGTGATTGTATTGCTAAGTCCATTAGAGCCCTCTTCTAATAGTGATACTTACACTCACTTGCACAGTGGACGTAGGTAATTTGCGAACCACTTATATTAGTGTGATTCTCCTCTTCTCCTCATCTCCTTCTACATATCTATGTTATTATTTGCTGCCATTGTTATGCTTATTTGAGCTCTACTACATCTTTATCTGTTGGTACTATTTAAAGCATCATCATTTTGGCACCGTCTGTGGGTGTGATAGTCATCTGCTTCTTATCTTAGCTTACTCTTCATCGGATTCTCTGGTGGTAATCCAACCCCACCGTTGTTGGGTTTGAACCACCATTGAAAGAGCTCCTGTCGAGTTTTTAAGCTCTCCTCAGTTTACAGCTCATCCACAATCAAGGTTAGACTATAGCATCAGAATACCCACCTCCTATTGGTGGACCTAGCACCAACAACGCCCCTCCTCAGTCAGAGATAGCGGAGGTGGCGACGGGACTGAAGTCACTGGCGACCAGCCAACAGGCTATGCAAGAGTAACTAGCTTCCTTCAACCAAAACATCCTCATAAGACCAGTCGTAGGAGCACCGAATTTATCACTTCGATCGCCTTACCTCAATGCGAAGATGCTAGGAGACCCCCCCAGGCACCACTAAAGGAGGTCCCGCCTCGCCAATAACGGAGAGATGTTATTGACCCCGGGCATTTACGCCTGGGGAGGCAAGGTCAACCCTGCCCTGGAGGACCGGTATGATGATTTAGAGGCTGAGGAAGATGCTCTGGTAGACTGTTGGGAGCCCTATGAGATCTCAAGATAAATCTTGCATCCAGTGTGAGCAAGCCACGATGGTCGGCCAAGAGGCTCGGCCTTTGACAGATTGAGTCAAAGGTCGGCCTTTGAAAGGCTCGGCCCAGGGTGTTACCTAAGAGATAGATTGTCTAGATCAAGAAGTGTATCATGTTCTGCAAGGGAAGGTCGGCCAAACCTTATCCTAGATGATGATCAGAGGGAGGTCAGTAGTCGACGTAGGCCAGCAATGAGGGAACCCTCAGTTAGGCCTGCGGAAGTAGCTGATGATAACCTCGGCCAGGCCGATGTTGTAACAGCAGTAGATAGACCCTGGAATATATCAATCCAGAGGCTGGAGGATAAGATAGGAGACATCCTCAGAAGCCGAGACCCTTTACAAAGGGGATACTCTGAAGGCTCACCTTTTGTAGCTAAGATAGTTGGTTTCATAACACCTGCAAAGTTCAAACCACCAATGGTAACCCCAAAGTATGATGGGAGTACGAACCCAGTCCACCATGTGGAAATGTATCAGTCTGTTGCTGATATCTACGCCATCCCAGATAAGATGAGGTGTCCTGCCTTCTCCAGCACTTTAACAGGAGCAGCTCATATGTGATTTACTTTGCTCTCGAAGGGCTCCATTGATAACTTCAAGCAGATCGCAGAGAGATTCATTCATAACTTTTATTTTGGGGTAAGACCTCAAAGAAGACCACTGGCCTTCTATACGTCAAGCAAGGAAATAATGAGAGCCTAAGAGACTACATTGCAAGGTTTAATAAGGAGAAGCTAGAAGTGAAAGATTACGAAGAGAGTATCGCTATGACAGCACTAATGAAATGGCTACAAAAGGGGAAGTTGCTTTGGAAGCTTGCCGAAGACCCTCCGAAGTTTATGGTCGAGTTACTAGATATAGCAGGAAAGGTCATGAATGCCGAGGAATCCATGGCTTCCAAAAAAGAGGATGAAGCTGGTGGAAGAAAATCTCATAAAGCCAAGGATAAGGACGGGAAGAAGAGGTCAACTGATGATAAATTTATCGGCTACACTCCACTCATAGTAAGTCCTGATATAATTTTAAATGAGATTAAAGAAGATAGAGACTTGAGATGGCCTGAGAAGTTGAGAGCTCCTCCATATAAGAGGGACCAGAGTAAATGGTGTGAGTTTCATGAAGACCACGGTCATACAACTGATAAATGTTTTGCCCTCAAGGATGAGATTGAGAAGCTCCTAAAGAAGGGAAAGCTCAAAAAGTATGTTGACAAAAGTGTTGATAATAATGATTCCAAGAAAAAGTACGACCAACCGAGACGAGATGTCCAAGCAAACACAAACGATGAAGAATTCGATGATCGTGGAGAAGTCGACCCTGACCTCCCACTATAAGATGTTGCTCCAAAGGGTCGGCTGCATTAAAAGTTCATCAAAAGCTGATCGACAACTCTTCATCCACGAAGTCGACCCTCTATTATCTCAGACTGGGGCGAGTGTTCTCTATCAAGTGAGTTTTAATGTAGTCTCTACCTCATATATATCGACTATCTATCTTATAACAAAAGGTCAATGAAAAATTTCATATGTTCTCTCTCATATTCTTCTCATACGAAGTGTTCAGTTGCATGTTTTAACTCGTCTTAAACCATGAAACATCATCATTTTATTGAGAAGCCCTCTCGGCAAAAAGATAGTATACGGACGAGATGACCCTCATCCATACACTCTCAAAATGATGAGAGGGGAAGTGGAAGAACGCCATAATTTTGTGGATTCAAATTCAAAAATCATTTTATGCTCCTCTCAACAAAAAAACAGTATATGGATGAGGGTCATCTCGTCTATACACTCAAAACAATGAGAGGGGACGTGGTCTAACACCGTAATTCGATAATACTAAATTTGAAAAATCATTTTGTTATACTCTTCTTGGCCAAGGATGAGACGAGTAGAGATAAACATCATTAACTTGGTGATCTCATATCTGAAATATCATTAACTTGGTGACATGAGAGTTAACATCATTAAATTGGTGGCCTCATATCTGAAACAAACATCATTAACTTAGTGATCTCATATCTGAAACATCATTAACTTGGTGACATGAGAGTTAACATCATTAACTTGGGGATCTCATATCTGAAACATCATTAACTTGGTGGCCTCATATCTGAGATAAATATCATTAACTTGGTGATCTCATATCTGAAACATCATTAACTTGGTGACATAAGAGTTAACATCATTAAATTGGTGGCCTCATATCTGATACAAACATCATTAACTTGGTGATCTCATATCTGAAACATCATTAACTTAGTGACATGAGAGTTAACATCATTAAATCGTTGGCCTCATATCTAAGACAATCATCATTAACTTGGTGATCTCATATATGAAACATCATTAACTTGGTGACATGAGAGTTAACATCGTTAACTTGGTGGCCTCATATCTGAGACAAACATCATTAACTTGGTGATCTCATATCTGAAACATCATTAACTTGGTGAAATGAGAGTTAACATCATTAACTTGGTGGCCTCATATCTTGAAATATCATTAACTTGGTGATCTCATACTTTGAAAACCATTAGCTTTGTTAGAGGCAAACACCATTGATATGCCCAAGTATACCCTTGTCCAAGTTTGGGACCCCTCGGCCAAGGACGACCTTAACAAATCATTAGACAGAGAGATATTATTACTCGGTCTGGGGGTTGACCCATGAAGCCTTAGCCTCGTTCATGACAGTGCATCCAAGGATCTCATTGCCAGCAACTGTCTTATCAGAAGACCGACTTATCATCTCGGCTTGGACCAACACAGCCTCATCCTGCTAAAGAACTAGCTTATTATCTCAATCTTATCCCAAAAAGGACCCCTCGGCTAAGGTCGAACAACAGCGGTACCATCAGTTTGTGCAAAGTACAGAGAAGGATTTAAGCATCAGAGGTCTTATGACCAAAGCACCCTCGACCTCGTCCACCACATAAAACAACGTCTCATCAGGTTCTTGACCCAAAGATAATTTATCCTTCAGCCTTCTATCTACATTGAAGACTAAGGGCTAGGGGTAATTGATATGACCAATATGTACCCTCATCTCTGAGGATGACGAGCATCACATCTCATGGTCGAGTCATCACAAGAGCCTCACATATCATTGGCGGGGTCATACAGATAAGGGTTAGCCTCAGTAGGGTCAGCCACGGCTTAATCATTGGTAGGGTCGTCCAGATAAGGGTCGACCTCAGTAGGGTCGGCCAGGGCTTAATTATTAGCAGGGTCATCGAGATAATAGTCGGCCTTAGTAGGGTCGTCCATGGCTTAATCATTGGCAGGGTCGTTCAGATAAGGGTCGGCCTCAGTAGGGTCATCCATGGCTTAATCATTGGCGGGGTCATCCAGATAAGGTTCGCCCTCAGTAGGCTCGTCCATGGCTTAATTATTGGCGAGGTCGTCTAGATAAGGGTTGGCCTCAGTAGGCTCAGCCATGGCTTAATCATTAGCAGGGTCGTCTAGATAAGGGTCGGCCATGGCTTAATCATTGGCGGGGTCATCCCGATAAGGGTCAGCCTCAATAGGGTCGGCCATGACTTAATCATTGGCAGGGTTGTCCAGATAAGGGTCGCCCTCAATAGGGTCGGCCACGGCTTAATCATTAGCAAGGTCGTCCAAATAAGGGTCGGCCTCAGTAGAGTCGGCCATAGATTAATCATTAGTGGGGTCATCTAGATAAGGGTCGGCCTCAGTAGGGTCAGCCATGGCTTAATCATTGGCAGGGTAGTCCATATAAGGGTCGGCCTCAGTAGGGTCGGCCACGACTTAATCATTGGCAGGGTCGTCCAGATAAGGGTCGATTATGGCTTGATCAACCTCGGCCTGATCACTACAGTCGAGAATACATTTTCACCTATCAGCATAAGATCATCAGTCTGTTATTAGCAACCTCAGACATCATGGCAGCAATATCGATCATCGTGCAGTGAACACGATACCTCGGCCTAAGGATCAGAACAGAAGATGTTGGCCTCTGCTGCCTAATAGCTCTTATACAGCAGCTCAGCCTCGGCCTGAGCCTCATAGCTCATCGCATGGTGCCTCGACCTCGTCTTCAGTCTAAGGGTCAGAATATAAGATGTCTACCTCGACCACAAACTCATAGCTCCCATACAATCTCTCAGCCTCGGCCTCAACCTTATAGCTTATCACATGGTGCCTAGACCTCGGCCTCAGCCTAAGGGTCAAAACAGAAGACATTGGCCTCGACCACAGCCTCATAGCTCTCATACATTAGCTCAGCCTTATAGCTCGTCATGTGGTGCCTCGACCTTGTCCTCGGCCTAAGGGTCGAACAGAAGACGTTGGTCTCGGCCAAATCCTCATAGCTCTTATAACGCAGTTCGTCCTTGGCCTCGGCCTCATAGATCATCACATTCTTCCTCGGCCTCAGCCTTCTTCAGCATTACAGTCGTCTCGTCCTCAGCCGAGACTAGGATGACAAAGACTACGAAGGACTCCCATCAGGGGACTGACTCATCAACTCGACCTCGATCCTCTCCAGCATCAACGTCGTCTCAGCCTCAGTCGGGACTAGGATGATAGACTCTAGGCCGAGACCCCTAGATGACATCTACCGTACAAGCAGTATAAGATCCCAACATGGTATATCCCACGTGGATAAACTTTTATGACCATATCTTCTTGGCACGTTAGGGAATATTTCATCACCATCCTCTACATGTGACAGTGACAGGTGGCTTCACTAGATTGGCTAGATCATCCTACATATGCTCATTCCATGCCTCGGGGTACACTACACCCAATAGGAACTATATATACTTGTCTTTTCCTACCTTGTAAAAGGTCCTCAATTACAAACCCTAGCCAAACTCTGGTGCATTTACAGTAGAGAGAGAAAGTGGAGTGATTGTATTGCTAAGGCCTTTAGAGCCCTTGTGACAACCCGAATATAATTATGATAAAATATGTTTAAATTATGATTAGATTATGTTATATGGATAATATGTTATTATTATATATAATGTCAAGTCATTGTATTTAGTCTAGTCCTACCTTTATAAAGCATGAAATATCGAATTAGTTACAAATGTGAGATTTTGATGTTTTCGGTAGGAATGTTCATGTTTAAGACTAGTTTTGACTTTTATGACATAACAATGGACTTGAGATATAAACTAGATAGTTGTATACATTTGAGTTAGGTTTGAAACACAACAATCAGTGCTCCAAACAGTCACCATAGTGAGAAGATATCGTCTTGTTACGAACAGGGGTAAAGTAGTCATTTAGCCTTAAAAGGCATTTTGTCTTATAGATGCCACATGTTATAATTTGATTGGACTAAGGGGGTGCCCTTATGCTGACTTATAACCCTTTAATTAAGCTCTTCCTTCAGCATATTTCAGCCATGGAAGAGTTTTAACCTAAGGAAAGAGAATTTTGAAGTTTAGGACGAAGGTGAGAGGAGAAATTGAAGAAAAATTCATAAAAAATTACGTAAAAGCCCCTAAGGTAATTCCATCCATAAATCTTCTTTATTTTTTTGTATTACTGATTTAAATGATAGAAACCATCATGTGTTTACTGAAATTCCATGTCTTGATGTGTACTTATGGATAGATGCAAGTTTAAACAAACTTGAATGTGTAAACCCTTAATATTGCTTCATTTAGAAACCTTGTGTATTCAAACTTCCATATCTTTTTGTATGATTACTGGAATTGATTTATTCCAAATGGATATTAAAATAGACTCATATATGTATATCATATCCGAAAATAAAGTAAAAATACCAAGAAATTAACCTTGGGTGATGATTTTAAGTTCGGGTTTGAAATCTGCCCCAAAAGTGTAAATATGCATACCATATGTTTGATATTTTGGTTGACAAAGCAAATGAACTCTGAAAATTATGAAATTTTAATATTGTATTATTCAATATGTTTTCTAAAATTAGGCGAAATATCATAGAAAGTTATGATGTATAAAAATTATGAAAATTCTTAGAAGATGACTGAATGATAGAGGAGCCTATAGGGTAGATTTGCTATGTAGTAAAAAAATGGGCATATCTTGCTCTAGGAAACTTGGAATGATGTGTAGTATTTTGTGTTGGAAACCTAATATTATAAGGATTGGATTACCAAAAGTAATTAAAGTAGGTTTGGGCTGTAATTTGAATATGTTAGATATCATAACCTAAATCTAGATGGGACTTCATTTATAATGAATGATTTGAATTGAATCATATGATGCTTATGAATTGAGTAATGTTGAAGTTATTCTTTGGATTATTAATATTCTTATGATGATACTAATATTTTAAGAATGATAGGAAGGGAAGAAGAGCTTATTGAACAAGTACCGAATAAAGGCAAGGAAAAAGCCAGTTAAACTGTCAATGTGAGTGTACTTCTGATTGTCTCACATATAGATATGAAAATGATATGATGGTTATGAATATAGCTCTAAGAGAAGGATTGATTTGAATACTTTGGTATTCAAGATTTGTTTGGATATTCAAATATCTAAGATTTGTTATTGTCAACGGGCAGAATTATTTGGGTCTTATGATCCAGGATTTGTTATTACCAACGGGCAGAATTATTTGGATCTTATGATCCAGGATTTATTTTTGCCAATGGGTAGGATTGTTTAGATTTTATATCCACAGATTCGATATAGAATTGTTATTCCATTGCAGGGAAGGAGTACTTCACTAAGCTTAATGCTTACGGTTTATATTTTAACAATTTCAGGTTTGTACGCTGCCAGCTAGGATACCGTATGATCGGTGATTTTGAGAGTTGCACCATTAGAAAGAGCTGGGGTTCAAATATGGGGATTTTATTATTGTCACAAGAAGGATTTTACTGCACTCACACATGGTATATATTGAGTTAGTGTGAATGGATTTGATGATTGTAAAATTTAATCGTAGTTAATCACAGTATTGTTTAATCTCTAACTTTGACTCTGATGTTGACTTCGTTATGGCACAAGAACAATATTATGTTCATTATGTACATTATGCATGAAAATATTAATAAATGAATTACTTTTCAAATGGACTGAAGATCATGATTTAATTGTTATGAAAATAAATGATTAGAATGGATTTGGGTTCGGGGTGTGACAATTAGTGGTATCAGAGCGTCTAGGTTATTAATTTTGGACGTGTGTGACGATTAGATGGAAGTCATTGAGTTGATTTTATATTTATGAATATTTTTTTTATACTAGCGAATAGTTTAGTATTATAAATTGTTTATATTCGTTGTTAGAACTTTGTTGTATTACAGATAATTCCAGATGGAACTTGGGAATGGAAAACATAGAGAAGAGGGGGTAGCTTCTCGTACAGAAAATACTGAAGTAGAGCAGAGTGTTGCTGGAAGGTCTAAAGAGCAAGAGCAGTCTATAGAGATGAAAATAATGGCACATGCAATACTGAGGATGGAAGAACAATAGGAAAGAAATATGGAATTAATGGCAGAGCAACAGACTAAATATCTAGAATCAAAGACTGTGGCCAGAATTGAGAAAGAGGCAAGGAAGGAAATGAAAGATTCCATGTATGAGAAGTTTTTAAAGCTGAATCCTCCAGAATATTCAGGGTCAGTTGAACCTACAGAAGCTGAGATGTGGGTCAGGGATCTAGAAACTATCTTTGCAGTTATGAAGGTTCCAGATAACCAAAAAGTGAATCTAGCAGTGTTTAAGCTGAAAGGGGAGGCCAAGTATTGGTGGGAAGCCAGCAACCATTTGGTGCCCAGGATGGAAGGTATTGATGTTATTACTTGGGCTGAATTTATTAAAGATTTGTATGTTAAGTATTTCCCTAAAGTTTATAGGAGGGATAAGGTGAGGGAATTTATAAATTTGACCCAAGGGAAAATGTCTGTGAGGGAGTATGAGGCTAAATTTACTACTTTGTCTAGATTTGCTACTAAGTATGTGCAGGATTAAGAAGATAAATATAGTAAGTTTCAAGATGGACTGATTTGGCCTATTCAAAATAGAGTGGCCACTTATGAGTTAGAAGATTATGCTTCTCTGATAAAAAAAGCCACGATAGCAGAAAGGCAAATAAACCAAGGGGTGGCGAGTAGAGAGAGTTTTAAGAAAAGTAGATTCGACACATCTCAGTCCAAGGGAGGTGAGGGTGGAAGTGTTAAGATGTAACCTCATAAATTTCAGAGAGGTGGTGGAGATAGTGGTAGAGGTCAGGGGAGATTTAGTAGAGATACCAGGGGTGGAGGATCTTTTGGTTCAGTTAGAAAGTCAGGGAGAGGTGAGGCCCCAATAGGAGGTGTTACATGTTTCTTTTGTAAAGAGGAAGGACATTATAAATCTGAGTGTCCAAAGCTTAAGGGATTGGAATGTTATCATTGTCATCAAGTGGGGCATATTAAAAATAATTGTCCACAGTTAGCACAGAATCTAGCAGCACTTAGTGAAGCAGCAAGCAGGGTGTTATCTCGAAGCAGTGCAGTAAAAAGTATGGGCAGAGGACAAGCTAGTAGTTCTAGGCCAGGTGGACGAGTCTTTATGATGAAAGAGGCTCATATTACCCCAGATGAGGTGACAGGTACACTTTGTGTTACTGATAAAAGTGCTTATGTTTTGATTGATCCTGGTTCCACACATTCTTTTGTGTCCTATGCTTTTATTGTATACCTGAATAGACCATGTACTCGTTTAGATGTGGGGTTGGGTATTTATATGCCTATGGGGGATATGGTTATAGCCGAATATGTTTTTCGTGATTGTGTTTTGACTGTGGGGGTTAGATATACAGTTATAGATCTAATTCCATTGGATGTTTCTGATTTTGATATAATTTTGGGAATGGATTGGTTATCTAAATACCATGCATCTATGGATTATTTCTGTAAGGAAGTTGTTTTTAATATGCCTGGTGAGCCTGAATTTAAATTTGTGGGGGAAAGGAAAGTTGTTCCCAGATGCATCATTTCTGCTATTCATACGAGGAAATTATTGAGTAAGGGTTGTGAGGGTTTTATTGCATATGTTCTTGACACTAGGAAGGGGGATTTACAATTAGTCGATGTTCCTATTGTACGGGATTTTCTAGAAGTGTTTCCTAGTGAATTTTCAGGGTTACCTCCAGAAAGAGAAGTTGAATTTAGTATTGAATTAGCACCGGGGACATACCCTATTTCTATGGCACCTACTGAGTTGAAAGAAATCAAGATTCAATTGCAGGATTTACTTGATAGGGGGTTCATATAGCCTAGTGCATCTCCATGGGGTGCACCAGTTTTATTTGTGAAGAAGAAATATGGTACATGCGTTTGTGTATTGATTATAGGCAACTAAATAAATCTACAATTAAGAACAAGTACACTTTACCTCGTATAGATGGTTTGTTTGATCAGTTACAGGGTGCTAAAGTGTTTTCAAAAATAGACTTGCGATCGTGTTATCATCAGTTGAGGGTCAAGGAGAGTGATATTTCTAAAACTACTTTTCATACTCGGTATGGTCATTTTGAATTTATGGTGATGCCTTTTGGGGTGACTAATGCTCCAATTGTATTTATGGATCTTATGAACCGGGTACTACATCCTTTTGTTGATTCATTTGTGATAGTTTTTATTGATGATATTCTGATTTATTCACGTGATATGGTTGAACATGAAAATCATCTCATAACTATTTTGAATCTGTTGAAAGATAAGAAGTTGTATGCTAAGTTTAGAAAGTGTGAATTTTGGATATCACAAGTTGTATTTTTAGGCCATATTATTTCTGGAGATGGTATATATGTTGATCCTAAAAAGGTAGAAGCTATTGTAAAAGAGGCCCAATAATGTGACTGAGGTGAGGAGTTTTTTGGGTTTAGCTGGGTATTATAGAAGGTTTATTAAGGGATTTTCTTCGATTGCCTTGCCAATGACTAAACTAACCCGAAAAGATGTTAAGTTTGAATGGAATTCTGATTGCAAAAGTAGTTTTGTAGAATTGAAAAAGAGGTTGGTAATTGCACCTGTTCTTACTATTCCACATGGAGGATATGGTTTTGTTATTTATATCGATGCTTCACATCAGGGGTTGTGTTGTGTTTTTATGCAGCATGGTAAAGTTATTGCTTATTCTTCTAGGCAGTTGCGTACACTTGAACGTAATTATCCTGCACATGATTTGAAACTTGCTGCTATTGCCTTTGCTTTGAAATTATGGCGTCATTATCTATATGGTGAGGTGTGTGAAATTTTTACTGACCATCAAAGCCTTAAGTATTTATTTACTCAGAAGGAGTTGAATTTGAGGCTGAGGCAGTGGATGGAGTTAATTAAACATTATGATTGTACAATTCACTACCACCCAGGGAAAGGAAAATGTAGTTGCAGATGCTCTGAGTAGAAAGGCTTTGGGCAGGTTATCTTGTATTCAGTGTGCTAGAGTTACCCACATCATGGAGTTGAGATTAATGGGAGTATAATTGAAGCTAGCAGATAGGGACAGGTTCTTTGCTCATGTAACCGTGAGGCCTTTGTTAGCTACCCGTATTCGTGATTTACAAAGTCAATATCCTTTTCTTGAGAAGAAACGGTAAGATGTCCGAGATAGTAAGTCTGAAGATTTTTGTATTATGAATGATGACACTTTATTGTATAAGCAGCGGTTATGTGTGCTTACTGTGGGTGGATTAAAAGAGGAAATTTTAGATGAGGCTCATAATTCCATTTATACTATGCATCCTGGTAGTACTAAAATGTATAGGGATTAAAAGGAGCATTATTGGTGGAATAATATGAAGAAGGAAATAGCTAATTTTGTTGCTAGGTGCCTTATATGTCAGCAAGTGAAAGTGGAGCATCAGAAACCGACTGGTCTGCTTCAGCCATTGCCAATACCGAAATGGAAATGGGATCATGTAACGATGGATTATGTGGTTGGGCTTCATCGATCTCAGAAGTGGTCAGATTCGATTTGGGTAGTGGTGGACATATTGATCAAGTTCGCTCATTTTCTAGCAGTCAAGACTATATATACATTTCATAGGTATGCTAGATTGTATGTTAATGAGATTATTCGATTACATGGAGCACCTGTATCTATTGTTTCAGATAGGGACCCTACTTTTACGTCTAAATTTTGGGATAGCTTGCAGTATGCTATGGGTACTAACTTAAAGTTTAGTATGGCTTTTCATCCTCAGACAGATGGACAGTCTGAAAGGACAATACTGATTTTGGAAGATATGCTTAGAGCTTGTGTGCTTGATTTCAAAGGTAATTGGGATGAATGTTTGCCTTTGATAGAATTTGCATATAACAATAGTTTTCAATCTACTATTAGTATGGCGTCATATGAAGCGTTGTACGAAAGACAGTGTCGTACACCCTTATGTTGGGGTGAAGTTGGTGAAAGGAAGATAGAGGGTCCAGAGTTGATTGATGTCACCACTGAAAAAGTAAAGATTATTCAAGATAGAATGAGAACGGCTCAAAGCAGACAGAAAAGTTATGCGGATAGGCGACGAAAAGATTTAGAATTTCAGAAGGGGGATTACGTGTTTCTTCGAATATCACCATGGAAACGAGTTATGAGGTTTGGAAAGAAAGGTAAATTAAGTCCACGCTACATTGGACCTTATGAAATTCTTGAGAAAGTCAGGATGGTTGCCTACAAGTTAGCATTACCACAGGAGTTAGCTCGATTACATGATGTTTTACATGATGTTTTCCATGTTTTCCATGATGTTTTTATGTTGAGTAAGTATGTAACAGATCCTTCACATGTATTGGTGGAACAACCTATTGCGTTGAAGGAAGATTTGAGCTATGTGGAAGAACCACTTGCAATCGTCGATAGGAAAGAACAAATATTGAGATCAAAAGTGATCCCACTTGTGAAGGTTATGTGGAAAAGGCTGAAAAACGTCGCTAATGCCGTTTAACACAAGGTTAAACTGTATAAGCAACTCCGAATGTTTGTTGGAGAAACCCTTTTCTTTTGAAAAATAAAAATTATAAACAAGATTTGTTTACAAAGAAACTTATGTACGAGATTAATTAAGATTGTGTAATCAGTTTTAAAACTAAGGCAGTTTCAAAAATTCAGCACACTTAAAGAATGAGGTGAGTAGATGAAGATAATCAACACAATGATTTTTAACGTGGTAAAACCTCTCCCAACAGAGGAAACATCCACGGTGACTTCTAAGTCACAAAATCAAAAATCCACTAATAACAAAAATCAGTTACAAACAACACAACATGCAAGCACACAAATCAACCTATTCTAAGTTTAGGAATATACCCCACTTGGCTCCTTCTAACTTCTGATAGATCTGATTTGTTGTTGATGTTTCTCCAGTTTGCTAACTTCCTTTGCTTTAGCTTCTTTACGTCGACTCAATGATCTCAGATCTTAAACACAACACTTCCAGTGTAGTAGTGTGTTAAGTGTATGTGTAGTGATTCCTATTCACATGCATGAACTCACACACACTTAGATTTACAAACAATCCTATACAAATTACATATACAGTCTATATGCAGTGATTTTGTTATTTTTCTTTCTTACAAAACTAAAAACCTTTTGACCTTTAAAGATAACCCAGATTCCACGGAGATCTTGCTTAAGAAATCGGTCAAGACCTTTCTCAATCTCTTTTGAAAATATTTAGGAGATTGAAAACCCTCCAAGTGCGAATCCAACTAGGTCAGGTTAAGTTTTGTAAAAACAGAAACTGTAAAACATTTTAAAATCAAAACAGAAATGATTTTCTTAAACCAAGTTGAAAATATGCATATCTAGTGAGAAATGTAACATTCAAAGTATAGATCTAACGTTTCTATGGAAAAAGAAACAAGATCTGCACTCTACAGTTTAAGTTGTGTACAAGATCCAACATCACGAGGTTACAGCAACAATATGAACAAACCAATCTCTCTCTCTCTCTCTCAAACACTCAGGTTGTGTTTGGGGTAAGATTTTTTTTTATGAAGGTTTGTTTCAGAGACGAAGTGTTTAGGGTTAGGGTTTGTTTATGGCTAACTGTTTCCCTTTCTCTCTCTTCTCTCTCTATTCTTTTTCTCTCTTCTCTCACTTCTCTCTTCTCTCTTCTCTCTCTTATTTTTTTCTCTCACAGAAGACGAATGACCAAAAGTTTTGCAAGGCAGAGAAGGGAAGGGTATATATAGTGCCTGGGGAAGGTTCTGGACGATCGAGGCAAATCAAAGGCTAAGATTAAGTCTACAAGGGTTTTGAATTGATCCAACGATTATAGATAAGCGGTGGTTTAAAAGCATTGTGATTGGTTCATATGTATGCACTGGGATTAACCAAGAACGCATGCAGGCCTTTGATAAGAAATGATCCAACGATCACTAATGAACCTGGCTATCCTCTCACACAACAAACACAAATACATAAGCCCGGAGGATGACAAGTGTTGGCTGATAATTGGCTCTCACACGCGCATCAAACTAATTACAAAACATCACCCTGAAGTCTCTAGCGCTTTGAGATCCTACCCAACCAAACAATTCGAGTGAAAACAGAGGTTTCCAAAATAGTAAATTAACCCCAAAAACTTTATTATCCCATTTTATTAATAAAAACAATTATTAAACAAATGTTTAAAAATGTTTAAAAGGTTTAAAAATTATTTAAAAATTCCCAAAAACTTATTAAAGCTTCAATTCAAGGGGAATTAAACACACACTCAATTTTAGGCAATATGAACACATGTATGCACTTCTAATTGTGTGTAGTGTGATTCATTTTGTATCTTCATAGATCATTGAAGGGGATTAGAGAGATAAGTTCTGAGGCTTTTTGGTTTCTAGGATAGACAACAAATTTTGTCATTATTTCCAAACTAGTTGAGCACTTATACAATGTAGACTTAAGTAAGTCAAAGGTATAAGGTGCTTCAATCTCCCCCTTTGGAAATATGAGACAAAATCTCCTTTGAGTTAACTTAGAACTCGTAGGGAACCAAAAAAATAAAAACCTAGTCCTATACAAAAGATTCTATCTACCCGTTTCCTAGAAAGACAAAAATTACATAACTCAACTATTTACAAATTTGTACACTAGAAACGGTAGACAATCAGTAGAAGAGATTCCTGCAAATATACACACTAAGATCAAGCAGTTTAGATGAAATGTGAACAAAATATTGAACTCATAAAACTCAAATTTCTCCCCCATTTTGTCTCAAATGGACAAAGGGTAATTAAAGTCTTAAGAGTTTAATCAGCGCATACCATGCCTATAGAATTACGCAAATACAGAAACCTGTTATAATCCAAAGGTTTAGTGAACATGTCTGCAAGTTGCAGATCAGTAGGCAGGTAATGAATTTCTAACTCCTTAGTCTCAACAAGTTCGCGAATAAAATGATGTCTTATTTTAATATGTTTAGTTCGCGAGTGTTGAACTGGGTTTTTAGATATGTTAATGGCGCTTTGATTGTCACAATACAATTGTAATTGATCTTCTTTAATCCCATAATCACTTAACATCTGTTTTATCCATAATAATTGGGCACAGCAACTTCCTGCTGCTATATATTCGGACTCAGCCGTGGATAAAGATGTGCAGTTCTATTTTTTACTACTCCAACCAACTAAATTATTGCCGACATAATAACAGGCACCTGATGTACTTTTACTATCATCAGTACACCCGGCCCAATCAGCATCAGTATACCCTATGATGGTGCTACAGGTATCATTAGTGTACCTAAGTCCAAGATTAAGAGTGCCGTTTATGTACTTTATTATACGTTTTACACACAATAAATGGCTCTCTTTAGGGTTATTCTGGTAACGAGTACACAGACATACAGCATACATTATGTCTGGTCGTGAGGCAGTTAGATAGAGTAGGCTACCAATCATACTACGATAAAGTGTGGAATCAACAGACTTACCATTTTCATCTTTACATAATTTAACAGTAGTACTCATAGGTGTTTTGGCAACTTTAGCATTCTCTAAGCCAAATTTCTTAACAAGGTCTAAGGCATACTTAGTTTGAGAGACAAATAGACCATCAGAATTCTGTTTCACTTGAAATCCTAAGAAAAGTTGTAGCTCCCCCATAAGGGACATGTGGAACTCCTTGTGCATAATAGCAGAAAAGGATTTAACTTCAGAGGTTGAAGTAGACCCAAAAATGATGTCGTCTACATATACTTGGGCTATAATAATGTTTTTGCCAAAATGTTTGACAAAGAGAGTCTGGTCATTTCCTCCTCTCTTAAAACCGTTATCCAACAAAAAGTTGGAAAGGCGTTCATACCAAGCTCTAGGAGCTTGTTTTAAGCCATACAGAGCCTTTTTTAGACGAAAGACATGGTTAGGGTGTTTAGGGTCAATGAACCCTTTGGGTTGTTCTACATACGTTTCTTCGGACAGAATTCCATTTAGGAAGGCAGATTTGACATCCATTTGATAAAGTGTAAATTTTAAGTAACACGCTATGGCGAAAAGAAGTCGAACAGATTCAAGACGAGTGACAGGGGCAAATGTTTTGCTGAATTCTATCCCTTCTATTTGAGAGTAGCCTTGAGCAACTAGTCTAGCTTTGTTTCTAAGAATCACCCCATTTTCATCAGATTTGTTCTTAAAAATCCAACGTGTTCCAATAACATTTTTGTTTTGAGGCCGAGATACAAGATACCAGACATCGTGAATGACAAATTGTAAAAGTTCTTCCTGCATAGCAGAAATCCAGTGTGTGTCATTCAATGCTTCATTAACATTTTTCGGTTCCACAAGGGAAACGAAACATGCATAATTAGCATAATTTCTTAACTGGGATCTAGTACGAACTGGCTCATTAGGATTACCGACCACGTTGTCAATGGGATGGTCTTTAGAGACCCAGCCAGGTACTTCTGGACTCTCAATAGGTAGTGAGTCATCTATTTCTGGTGAATCAGTTTTGAAATCATTTTCAGATTCAACCACAATAGGTGATTCAGATATCTTATTTTCGACAATAGTGTCACTTACAATTACATTTATCGATTCCATAAGGGCCTTAGTACGCAGATTGTATATACGATAAGCACGACTGTTTGGAGAATATCCTAAGAAGATGGCTTTATCACCACGAGTTTCAAATTTAGACAGGTGTTCTCTGTCTTTACAGACATAACACTGACTTCCAAAGGTTCTTAGGTATTTCAGATTAGGCTTCTTACCGTACCACAACTCATAAGGGGTTTATTTAGAGTTTTTCCTAAGATAGACCCTATTAGTGATGTGACAGGCAGTTCTAATGGATTCTACCCATAAGTATTTAGGTAGGGATTTGGCATGCAACATGACACGTGCCATTTCTTGAAGAGTTCGATTTTTCTTTTCAGCAATACCATTCTGCTGAGGAGTTTTAAGGGCACTAAATTCATGTTTGTATCCGTTGTAGTCACAATATTCAACTATTCCTGTGTCTATGAACTCTCCCCCTCTATCACTACGAATACGATTGACTTGAGTGTCCTTCTCATTTTCAATTCTTAAAAGAATTTTCAAAAAATTCTGAAACGTGTCAGATTTATGTTTCAAGAAAGCAACCCAAGTGAATCGTGTAAAATCATCAACCATGACAAGGATATAACTGTGTCCACAAAGACTAACAGTTCTAGAAGGACCAATAAGGTCCATATGGATGAGATCCAAAGGTCTAGAGGTGAGGATGTCTTTAACCTTTTTATGCGAAGTCTTAACTATTTTTCCTTCCTGACAATGACCACAGACAACACTTGGAATAGGTTTAATTTTAGGAATACCTCTAACTATCTCTTGACTAGACAATCTACCAAGGATATCATAACTTAAGTGACCCATACGATTATGCCAGATTTCATTGTCATCCATTCTGACAATGTTACAGGTTTCAGAACTAGTCTTGACAGTATAGCAATTGTCAGGTGTTCTAAATCCTGTAATAATGCATTCACCTTTATCATTTAAAATTTTACAATTGTTCTTTGAAAAGGTGACTGTATGGTCAGAGTCACAAAATTGTGATATACTTAGGAGGTTGGCTTTAAGGCCTTTAACTAATAGAACATTTTTTAGAACAGGCATTCCTTCTTCTTTTAGGGTTCCTTTACCAATGATCTGAGATGAAACGCCATCACCAAAAACAACTTTCCCACCAGCAAATCTGGTTTTGTTTAGAAGTTTTGTTTCATCTCCTGTCATATGTTTGGAACATCCTGAATCTAAGTACCAACCAGATGAAGTGTGTTCAGCTTTTAAAGCAGTGATGACAATGTTACACTTCATTTAGGGTAAAAGATCCTCTTTTCTAACCCAAATAGCTCTAGTTTTAATTTTGCGCAAGTTTGCTCTCATTTGATAAAATTTTCGAGACACAGCTTTTTGTCGAAAAACATTTGGAGCAGCAAACTGATTGTTGTGAAAAAGTTGAGCTTTTGGTTTAGGAAAGTTTCTGGGAGCCTTTATCTTAAATGAACTCTTAGTTTTGGTCTTTCTATTTCTGTAGTTAGAGTTCTTATCAGGTTGTCTTGGAAGGACATAATTGTTACGACTTTGCCTAGAATAGTTAAAGTTTTTATAGACAGAAGTATTGTATATAGGGGTGTTTAGACGCCTAGCATAACAACCTTCAAAGGAGTGACCATAAATGTCACAATATGAGCAATATTGATTGCTTGAGGGATGAATTTCCTTAGGAAAACTTCTAAAGATAGGTTTGACAGCATTCTGTTCAGAAGTCCTATTCCTAGGGGGTATGGTCTTATAAGTAGAATCAGCCTTTCTGATCAAAGGACAGACGTATTTAGTCTTAAGTGCAGTCTCAGCCTTAGAATTACTACTCTCTCCAATGTCTTTCTGTTGTTGCTTTTGATCAAATTCATTTTTAATCAAATGAAAGTCTGGACATGTTTCCATTGGTCTTTTGCCCCCAGACACAAACTTAATAGGTTCAAGTTTTGTTGTTTGAGATTTGTTCTTAGGGCAAAATCCAATACCGGTTCTATCATCAGAATTAGTCTTGGAGTCAACAACAAAGTCAGTAAAGCAATTTGAATCGTTTTCAAACTTAGAAAATTTTTTGAAAACAGTAGTTGTCTTTGTTTTTGCTTCCTCTAATTCTAATAATGTTCCCTTATATTTCATTTCTAGGGTTTCATTAGTTTTAGTCAACTCTTTTAATTTTTGATCAAAAGTTTCAATTTCAGATTGATGAGATAGACACTGGTTAGTGTACTCTTCAGCATTCAACTTCACAATAAGACTTAGATCATCTAATTTCTTAGTCAGGTCTCTAACAGTCTTCTCCAATCTAGTGCCTTTTTTAAGAGTTTTAGCATACAAGGTATGGATATCAGGGAGGTCATCTGTGTCTGAGTCGCTAAGTGAAGTGTGTGTAGTGACCCCTAACGATTCAGTTTTAGTACTCACGCACCCATTTGCATCGTCATTATCGAGATCACTTTGACTCACACACACGGAACTAGAACTAGCAACATTTTCAGATAGTAAGGCATCTAGGCCAGTCAAAACAGTGTTCACACAAGCAGGAGTAGAAGCATCATTATCACACACAGGCATATTATCATTGTAAATGATCTTAGCATAAAAGGACATGCAAGGGTCAAGTTCATTTTATGACTCAAGTTCCTCTTCATCAGAGTCACTTGAATCATTCCAAGTTTTACATACATTGGCTCTATTTTGTGTGTTGGCTTTATTCAGATTAACTCTGCAATCGTGAGCAATGTGACCTAGTTTCCCACATCTAAAACATTCAATTTTTTTAAGGTCTCTAGTGGGTCTGGAGTTGTTGTCCTTAGGATGTTTGTCAAAACTTCTCTCATGAGGTTTGGGGTTAGACAGACTAGGATAATTAGGCTTGCCTTGTTTAGATGCCTGTTTGTTTCGAAATTTGACAATTTTCTTAAATTTTTTAGACATCAAGGCAATCTGATTATCTAGTTTATCTATATCGCATTCCTCATCAGAGTCAGAATTGGTCAAATTGGACTCTAGTTTGGGTATCTTAGAGGTAAAACTCAAGTTAGAGTTGGGCTGTTTCCTTTGAGAATGATTTAATTGCTTCTTAAAGTCTAATTCCATTTCCACAATTCTGAGTTTGCTACTGAGTAACTCAGGGGTAAGGTTTTGATCATTCATTTCCTCAATAGCATACCTCTTACTGTCAAACTTTTGTGGTAATGACCTTAGAATTTTATAGACAATTTCATTTCTATCATAGGTAATACCATTAGCATGTAACTTAGTGACTATATCAGTTAAGTTCATGTAAAAATCATCAAAAGATTCAGTGTCAGACATGATCAAAGAGTTGTACTGCTGGATAAGCATTTGGGTTTTAGCAGCTTTAACTCTTGAGTCTCCTTCATGTGCAGTGATTAATGTGTCCCACGCTTCCTTAGAAGTGGCACAAGATGAGATTCTCTTGAACTCATACTCATTAATGGACATAAATATGGCATTCTTGCCTTTATTGTTATTTCGAGAAATTGTTTTCTCTTCTTGGGTAAATTCATTTAGGATTTTCTTTACCCTCTCATCGCTTCCTTCAGTGGCTGGTTTAGTGGGATAAGTATATCCGTTTTCAATAATGTCCCATACATCATCTCCTAAAGTCCCTTGGATGAAGGCAACCATTCTTACTTTCCAGTAAGCAAAGTTGTTTCCATCAAAGAGTGGAGGTCTGGACAGATTACCAAACCTTTCATTCTTCTCGGCCATAGTTAGGTTTTTCAGAAAACGATTTCAGAAACACAAGATCTTTTGAAATAAAAAGTTAACAGGGCTCTGATACCAATTGAAAAACGTCACTAATGCCGTTTAACACAAGGTTAAACTGTATAAGAAACTCCGAATGTTTGTTGGAGAAAACCTTTTCTTTTGAAAAATAAAAATTATAAACAAGATTTGTTTACAAAGAAACTTATGTACGAGATTAATTAAGATTGTGTAATCAGTTTTAAAACTAAGGCAGTTTCAAAAATTCAGCACACTTAAAGAATGAGGTGAGTAGATGAAGATAATCAACACAATGATTTTTAACGTGGTAAAACCTCTCCCAACAGAGGAAACATCCACGGTGACTTCTAAGTCACAAAAATAAAAATCCACTAATAACAAAAATCAGTTACAAACAACACAACATGCAAGCACACAAATCAACCTATTCTAAGTTTAGGAATATACCCCACTTGGCTCCTTCTAACTTCTGATAGATCTGATTTGTTGTTGATGTTTCTCCAGTTTGCTAACTTCCTTTGCTTTAGCTTCTTTACGTCGACTCAATGATCTCATATCTTAAACACAACACTTCCAGTGTAGTAGTGTGTTAAGTGTTTGTGTAGTGATTCCTATTCACATGCATGAACTCACACACACTTAGATTTATAAACAATCCTATACAAATTACATATACAGTCTATATGCAGTGATTTTGTTATTTTTCTTTCTTACAAAACTAAAAACCTTTTGACTTTTAAAGATAACCCAGATTCCACGGAGATCTTGCTTAAGAAATCGGTCAAGACCTTTCTCAATCTCTTTTGAAAATATTTAGGAGATTGAAAACCCTCCAAGTGCGAATCCAACTAGGTCAGGTTAAGTTTTGTAAAAACAGAAACTGTAAAACATTTTAAAATCAAAACAGAAATGATTTTCTTAAACCAAGTTGAAAATATGCATATCTAGTGAGAAATGTAACATTCAAAGTATAGATCTAACGTTTCTATGGAAAAAGAAACAAGATCTGCACTCTACAGTTTAAGTTGTGTACAAGATCCAACATCACGAGGTTACAGCAACAATATGAACAAACCAATCTCTCTCTCTCTCTCTCAAACACTCAGGTTGTGTTTAGGGTAAGGTTTTTTTTTATGAAGGTTTGTTTCAGAGACGAAGTGTTTAGGGTTAGGGTTTGTTTATGGCTAACTGTTTCCCTTTCTCTCTCTTCTCTCTCTATTCTTTTTCTCTCTTCTCTCACTTCTCTCTTCTCTCTTCTCTCTTCTCTCTCTTATTTTTTTCTCTCACAGAAGATGAATGACCAAAAGTTTTGCAAGGCAGAAAAGGGAAGGGTATATATAGTGCCTGGGGAAGGTTCTGGACGATCGAGGCAAATCAAAGGCTAAGATTAAGTCTACAAGGGTTTTGACTTGATCCAACGATTATAGATAAGCGGTGGTTTAAAAGCATTGTGATTGGTTCATATGTATGCACCGGGATTAACCAAGAACGCATGCAGGCCTTTGATAAGAAATGATCCAACGATCACTAATGAACCTGGCTATCCTCTCACACAACAAACACAAATACATAAGCCCGGAGGATGACAAGTGTTGGCTGATAATTTGCTCTCACACGCGCATCAAACTAATTACAAAACATCACCCTGAAGTCTCTAGCGCTTTGAGATCCTACCCAACCAAACAATTCGAGTGAAAACAAAGGTTTCCAAAATAGTAAATTAACCCCAAAAACTTTATTATCCCATTTTATTAATAAAAACAATTATTAAACAAATGTTTAAAAATGTTTAAAAGGGTTAAAAATTATTTAAAAATTCCCAAAAACTTATTAAAGCTTCAATTCAAGGGGAGTTAAACACACACTCAATTTTAGGCAATATGAACACATGTATGCACTTCTAATTGTGTGTAGTGTGATTCATTTTGTATCTTCATAGATCATTGAAGGGGATTAGAGAGATAAGTTCTGAGGCTTTTTGGTTTCTAGGATAGACAACAAATTTTGTCATTATTTCCAAACTAGTTGAGCACTTATACAATGTAGACTTAAGTAAGTCAAAGGTATAAGGTGCTTCAAAGGCATTATATGTATAAAGCTACACAGGAGAGTGAGGATATCATGAAGATGCGTTATCCATATTTGTTTGATTCGGACAGCCGAGGTATGACAATTTCGGGGACGAAATTTCCTAACAGGGGGAGAATTGTGACAACCCGAATATCATTATGATAAAATATGTTTAAATTATGATTAGATTATGTGATATGGATAATATGTTATTATTATATATAATGTCAAGTCATTGTATTTAGTCTAGTCCTACCTTTATAAAGCATGAAATATCGAATTAGTTACAAATGTGAGATTTTGAAGTTTTCGGTAGGAATGTTCATGTTTAAGACTTGGTTTGACCTTTATGACATAACAATGGACTTGAGATATAAACTAGATAGTTGTAGACATTTGAGTTAGGTTTGAAACACAACAATCAGTGCTCCAAACAGTCACCATAGTGAGAAGATATCGTCTTTTTACGAACAGGGGTAAAGTAGTCATTTAGCCTTAAAAGGCATTTTGTCTTATAGATGCCACATGTTATAATTTGATTGGACTAAGGGGGGTGCCCTTATGCTGACTTATAACCCTTTAATTAAGCTCTTACTTCAGCATATTTCAGCCATGGAAGAGTTTTAACCTAAGGAAAGAGAATTTTGAAGTTTAGGACGAAGGTGAGAGGAGAAATTGAAGAAAAATTCATAAAAAATTACGTAAAAGCCCCTAAGGTAATTCCATCCATAAATATTCTTTATTTTTTTGTATTACAGATTTAAATGATAGAAACCATCATGTGTTTACTGAAACTCCATGTCTTGATGTGTACTTATGGATAGATGCAAGTTTAAACAAACTTGAATGTATAAACCCTTAATATTGCTTCATTTAGAAACCTTGCGTATTCAAACTTCCATATCTTTTTGCATGCTTACTGGAATTGATTGATTCCAATTGGATATTAAAATAGACTCATATATGTATATCATATCCGAAATAAAGTAAAAATACCAAGAAATGCGCCTTAGTGATGATTTGAAGTCCATGTATGAAATCTGCCCCAAAAGTGTAAATATGCATACCGTATGTTTGATATTTTGGTTGACATAGCAAATGAACTCTAAAAATTATGAAATTTTAATATTATATTACAGAATATGTTTTATGAAATTGGGTGAAATATAATAGAAAGTTATGATGTATAAAAATTATGAAAATTCTTGGAAGATGACTGAATGATAGAGGAGCTTATAGGGCAAATTTGTTATGTCGTAAAGAAATGGGCATATCTTGCTCTAGGAAACTTGGAATGATATGTAGTCTTTTGTGTTGGAAATCTAATATTATAAGGATTGTATTAGCAAGAATAATTAAAGTAGGTTTGGGCTGTAATTTGAATATGTTAGATATTATAACCTGAGTCTAGATGGGACTTCATTTATAATGAATGATTTGAATTGAATCATATGATGCTTATGAATTGAGTTATGTTGAAGTTATTCTTTGGATTATTAATATTCTTATGATGATACTAATATCTTAAGAATGATAGGAAGGGAAGAAGAGTTGATTGAACAAGTACCGGATAAAGGCAAGGGAAAAGCCAGTTAAACTGTCAAGGTGAGTGTACTTCTGATTGTCTCATATATAGATATGAAAATGATATGATGGTTATGAATATAGCTCTAAGAGCGGGATTAGTTTGAATACTTCGGTATTCAGGATTTATATGGATATTTAAATATTCAGGATTTGTTATTGCCAACGGGCAGAATTATTTGGGTCTTATGATCCAGGATTTGTTATTGCCAACGGGTAGAATTATTTGGATCTTATGATCCAGGATTTGTTATTGCCAATGGGCAGGATTATTTGGATTTTATATCCATATATTCAATATAGAATTGTTATTCCATTGCAGGGAAGGAGTACCTCACTAAGCTTAATGCTTACGATTTATATTTTAACAAATTCAGGTTTGTATGCTGCCAGCTAGGATACCGTATGATCGATGATTTTGAGAGTTGCACCATTAGAAAGAGCTTAGGTTCAAATATGGGGATTTTGTTATTGTCACAAGAAGGATTTTACTACACTAACACATGGTATATATTGAATTAGTGTGAATGGATTTGAAGATTATAAAATTTAATCGTAGTTAATCACAGTATTGTATAATTTCTAATTTGGACTCTGATGTTGACTTCGTTATGGCCCAAGAACAATATTATGTTCATTATGTACATTATGCATGAAAATATTAATAAATGAATTACTTTTCAAATGGACTGAAGATCATGATTTAATTGCTATGAAAATAAATTATTAGAATGGATTTGGGTTCGGGGTGTGACAACCCTCTTCTGATAGTGATACTTACACTCACTTGCACAGTGGACGTAGGCAATTGTCGAACCACTTATATTAGTGTGTTTCTACTCTTCTCCTCATCTCCTTCTACATATCTGTGTTATTATTTGCTGCCATTGTTATACCTGTTTGAGCTCTACTACATCTTTATCTAGTGGTACTGTTTAAAGCATCATCACCAATAGCATTGGCAATCGAGAAAAGAGTTATTTTTTCGAGTAAGTGTATGGGAAAGAAAGGGATATTTACCTAAACTGGAACACAAGGACTGTCAACATTAGCTTAAAAATTTGTGGACCATTTCAAAACTCTCATGGGAAACCTATGAATGTACTAGAGGTATCTTAACCATATCCTATGGAAATCTTCCTCGCAGTTTAAACAAATCAAAATATCTTTGTCGTCCAGCAAACCTATATCGAAACCCAATTTAAGAGAAAATGTCAAGAAAGTTTTCCTTGATAGTTTCAAGTGAGGGTTGACCATGGTGAAATTGGCTAATAAGAGAAAATTTAAAAGGGCAACCAAGGAAGATATATTATCCTCAAAAAAGAACAAAGCGATCCCACTTTTGTGAAGAGCTGTAGGTTTAAGTTCATAAAAAGAGGGATTACCAGAAGAATCTGAAAGAAAATTTGCGAAAGATTTCATCGAGTTCCTATTAGGAGGCTTCGGTTCCGGTTGTGGTTTGACAGAAAACACGAAGGGATGATTAAAAGACAGTGGCAATGCTGCCATGGAGGAGAAAGTTACTAAAGGAGACGACGGTTATGCACTAGAAAACATGAAGGCAGTTAAGGGATCGTGGGAGAGAAAATGATTGTAGAGAGAAAAACTACATATCTGTTTTTCATAGTGATTCCTAAAAGTACAATCGAAGATTTTTATTTCTAATTCATGTTTTAATGACTTATTATACATGCATTTTTTACTTTGCTGTTGAGACTGTAAAAATGATGGGTTATTTATTAGAAAAGAGATCAAATAATTCGAGGAAAAGACTTAATCCGAGAAATTATGGCTAAAAATGGATAAGTTTATAAGAAATAACCTGAATTTTCTCGATCCCCTCGAATGATGTTAGCATCTCCACATTTTCCCTTCGACGTCTCAGTCGTTGGTCACTGGGGGGATGATCGTTCTTTTGGTTATCATGTATTTTATGCGTCTGAGGGATTTCAACGATGCGGGCCATGCCGAAGCTGTTGCCCTAGGCCTAACTTCGAGGCTCTTGCTGGTGATAGGGAACCTAATGGTGGACCCTTAGTTGGCTGTAATCACAGCGTGGATGTCTTATCATCATAATCTTATAGTAGTGATACTGGCAGAGACCCTGAATGGTCATGATGCTTGGCGGGAAGGCCTCTCTAATTTTTTGAGAGGGAGTCTAGTGATGTTGTTGGCTGGCTGAGAGATTCCTCTTGGAAGTTCCCCCTGAGTATCCCTTAGCAAACTTATCGAAATTCTAAACTCGATACTCTATTAGTTTCAGCCTATCCATAGAGAACTAGGTAAATTAGTTGGTGGAGCATGGAGAGTGATGCCTTTGTTGGTCGATGATATGATGGGGAGAGCCGCAGCCTATTCTGGAACTAGGAGAATACAGGTATGTTTGGTTAGTTAGCCTTCGGCAGACCTCATTCTATTTCCCCTAGCTGTTTCTATGCCAAGTCGGATGGGAGAAAATGGTGCCTCCTCAGACACTAAACTTATTTCCTGTGGAAGACTTAACTGAATCCATGCGCATGAGATTAAGTTCTCTAGGGGAGAATCTTCAGTCGTCATCCTATCCATTTTAATTTGTAGGCAGGGTCTAGCATGTGTTCAGAGACTATCTGAAATGGCTGTGGAAGTGAGTCGTGATGAAGATATTGGCGGAGGAGACTGGCCATAGGTTTGTCCTTTTTACACCATAGAGGGAGAGTAGTGGTTTTCTCCAGGCTGGTCGGGACATATCGTTCTATGGAGCGACATCGAAATACCAACCAGGTAGGTAAAGTTTGGGGGCCTCAAGGAGCGGATGATGATGGGGTTGGGTCTCCCGATAACTACGGATAGGGTCTTTTTTGAAGTTGGTATTATTTCAAGTAAAGCTTTTTATTTGACTCTTGCAAAGCTTTTGGTGATTTTGATGTTTTAGGATTTGAAAATAATTTGGTAAAGTTTGGCTAGGCTTATTTTAGGGATAATTTGGTTATCGGGGGGTGGTTATTTTGACTCCCTTCGTAGATACTTCGTGTAATTGTACTGAACTCTCCTATTTGAAATAAAAAAGATTTTGATCATATTGTTATGCCTCTTGATGAGTTTTACGTTTGAATTATCTATACTAATCAATAAGGCATACATAATCCTTTTGTTTAGGTAAATGATAAAATAAAATGTCGTTCTCGGAGGTTTGAAAATAATATCATTTCATGAAAATGTGAAAAACTTGTTTACAAGATTAATAACAAAAAGTTATACAATTAGTAAACTCCGAAATAAACTCATTGAATGAAACTCTTTTCAAAATAAACACTAGATGTGTTAAAACAAATTTTCTGAATATGATCTTAAGACTTGTTAGATAGATTACCTTAGGTTTTTAAAATCCAAAACCACAATTAAGTCTCAAGTTTTTTATTGTAGGCCAAAGAATTAAGAACACTTAAAGCAAATTAACACGCTATTTTTTAACTTGGTAAAACCCTAAAATTAGGGAAACGTCCACGGCTCCCTCTACGGAGCAAAATGAAAAAGTTCACTAAAATCACAACCAATATACAACCTGAAGCATGCAACTAAGAATCAAAATACAAGATCAAAAAACGTACCTACCCGAGTTACCCCACTCTTAAAGGCATACTATCTTAATTCGTTCTTCTCCACGCAGCTTCCTTATTTTCCTTGAATCCCGAATTTCAGCAACTCCAACAAACAAAATACCTCACCAAGAACCACAAATCATATGTGTTCGTGTGAGAGTGATAGTGTTTGTGAATAAACTAAATGTGTAAAATACTTCTCACCCTATCGATGAATAATACAAGCAAATACCTACAAATTGCAAGCCAATTCTATATGCAATGCAGGTAATTTCAAATATTCATTTAACAATATGACTTCAAGAAATTTTCAGATCTATCACACAAAAAAAATATTTCAAGATTTTGTTTCAAACAAATTTTATTTATGTTCAAATTGATTTCACAAAATGTGAAATAATATTTTTGAAACAAAAAATATTTCAGATCTGAGAATATACTCAAAATAAATAATAGAAGTCAAATTTCTCAAAATAAATTTGAGATTACTATCTTGGATCAAACAGCAACAATAACCACAAATTAAAATGATCCAAGAAAAATAAATTCAAGAACCCTAAAAAATCTTACAAGTGATCTAAATAGGTTCTTAGAGAGATATAATGTTGAAGAAGGTCTTCAATATAAGCACACCACCAATACCCCCAATATCAAACAAATCCCCAAAGTATTTAATTCAAAAGTGAATGGGTTTACTGTTTGGATTATTTGGTCAATGCAAGACTTGGTGTATATGGGTTTGAAAAGGATAAAGAAGTTTTCTCTCTCTCGGGTTTTTCAATTTGAAAAACCGACCTCTTTCTTCTCGATTTTCTCTCTTGGAGCTCTCTAATGGAGATGAGTCTCTCTCTCTCGTTCTCTGTTTCGATCCGGCGCAGATGAGATTTCCGGCACGGAGGTCTACTCTCCCTCTCTTCTCGATTTTCGATTCTCACAGTTCTCTCTCTAATTTCTCTCAACAGCACCGCTTCTCTCTCTCTCTGAAATCTCTATTTTTCTCACACCGCCGCTACTCTCTCTCTCTCTAATTTCTCCCACACAAAATTGCAAACCCTAGAGAGGTTTTATACCCAGGTTCAAAAGGTCGGTTATAAGCGAACGACGAGGATCTGTTCTACACAGATCCTATGGCTGGAAATAGCGGTGGAAGTGACGATAATGTGTTGCCTGATATGGGTATCTCACGGTTTGGGCTTGATGACACTGATTGGCTGAATGAGTGATGACACAGATTGAGGGATAACAATTATGGAACGTTGATCAACACATAAGCAAGGGCTAAGATTGGTTTCTGCATTGGTTTTGCGTTGGTTGTTCAAAGCAGGTCACGATGATTGAGGCTGGAACGGATTTGGTCCGTCAATTAATTCAAGGGACGCGATTTCTCCTAGCATCTCAGATTGAGAAGATGCGTAAAAACGCATATGGCCACACCAACAAACAGTTGCAAGATGTAAAAATGTTGAGAAATTAAATTTTTTAACCCCAAAGCTTTTTCAATAAAAATTTATATAGATACTTACTTCAAACATTTTAAAAGCACATTTTTATTAATCAAAAAAAATATTTAGATGATTAAAAAAATTATTTTAAATGAATTTAAAAAATATATTTGAATAGACAACTTCACACAAAAAAATATGCACACATAAAAAAATATGTCGTGTGTGGTGTGTATGTCCTAATGTGGTTCAAGAAAAAAATTACTTCCCTTTGTCGTTTATCTCTTGGCGCTTGGACTGGGATACTTTAATGAAGCTTGATGCTTTTTTCGAGGTAGAGTAACTCGAAAAAATCTAAAACGATTTTGTCTCGATATCCAAACTAGTTGGAACTCCTATATGGCACAGACCCAAGTAGGTCAACCATATAGTGTGTTCTCAAAATGAATGGTACCGTGAACATGTATGAGTTTCCTACGTACATCTAGGGGTTTTGAAAACTTTTTGAGTTTCATTTTGAAAGCAAAAAGTTTTTTAGAGGATCAGGCCCCATGTAGTTCTGGCTAGAAGGAAATAAAAAGTTTTTTTTCATAAAATAGAAGGGGGATGAGAAGAGTCATAGAGCGTTGAGGTTTCGAACTAAGGGTAGAACTTCTTGAGACGGTCCAGGTTGACTGAACATGCCATCTCTTTTCCGTCAAGGTCAGTGAGCCTAGTGGTGCCACCTGATAGGATCTTTTTAACGATGTAGGGACCACTTCAGTTTGGCTTAAATTTCCCTCTGGGGTCCCAGGCAGTATCTATGATTTCTTTAAGGGACAAGTCTCATTCCTGGATACCATGGTCCTTGATTCTTTGGTTGAATGATTACGTTATCTGGTGATGGTACCCTTGTATGTGGTATAGAGCCTTCAGCCTCTTTTTATCTATGGGTAATAATTTATCAAAGCGGCTACGATACCAATCTTCATCGCTGACTATGCGTTCATGTATAATTTGTAAGGAAGATATTTCCAGCTTAACGAGTAGGACTACTTCCATACCGTATACTAAAGAGTAAGGGTTAGCCCTAGTAGATTTCCTGACTGAAGTGCGATATCCCCAGAGGGTGTAAGGGATTCGATCAGCCCAATCTCGATAACTCTCGATCATTTTAATAATGATGGCTTTGATGTTTTTGTTGGCGACTTCAACTTCACCATTGGTTTGGGGTTGGTAGGGAGAAGATTTTTATCTCTGAATCCCATACTCATCGACCAATTTCGTGACCTCGGCGTCAAAGTATAACCCATTATCTGATACTAACTCGTGGGGATCCCTGTATTGGTGGAAGACGTTCTTTCAAATAAACTTGGCTACCTTCTTGGCATTCAGTATTGCCTATGACTAGACTTTAACCTATTTTGTGAACTAGTTAATAGCAACCGGGATGAACTCATGCCCATTTGAATATTTAGGTATGACTTTCCCTATGATGTCAATGCCCCAAGTGGAGAACAGATAGGGAAAAGTGATGATGTATAATTCTCGCGGAGGCAAGTGGAGGAGATTAGCAAATTGTATCATTTGAGGCATCTACGAAAGTAGACGATGCAATCCTGCACCATGATGGTCCAATAATACCATTGACGAATAATCTTCTTAACAAGCATATGACCATTCATGTTGGGTTTGCATTCCCTATTATGGATCTTCTGCATCATTTCTTCAATGTCCGTCCCTGCAATGCAGTGCAAATGGCTACCATCAAAGTTCCTCTTGAACAGTGCTTTGTCATTGATGATGTATTGGGTAGCCAATTTTTGAAGGGTCGCACGATCTTTCTTGTTAGTGTCTTTGGGATACCTACTGTGCTTAAGGAGGTGCCAAATGTCGTAGTACCACCATTTAGCCATATCGGATTATTCCTTTGTGACAAGCTGAACATGGTAGTAGTGGGCTGACATAGCATGTTTTTGGACTAGAAAGGGGGCGACCATTATTCCCTCGGGCATAACGACCATGGAGGCTAGGATTGCAAAGGCATCGGCTAAGTTATTCTTTTTCTTGATGCAAGTAATGGAAGGTGATATCTCGAAACTGGGAGGCCATCTCTTCTAGAAGGGTAAGAGCTTATCATCTTTAACTTTCCATCTTCTAAGGATTTAACCGATAATGAGGACAGAGTCCTTATAGACATCTAGGTGTTTGTTCTCTTTTTTTAAGGTGACTTTGAGGCCTACAGTGCATGCCTCGTATTCGGTCATATTGTTGGTGCGAGGAAAATCTAGCTTAGTAGCAATGGGTGTGTGAGAGTCATCGAGGGCGATCAAGAGTATTCGAATGTCATATCCTTTTTTATTTGAAGCGCCATCAAATAACATTTACCATCAGAGGTCCTCCTGAGAGGTATAGAGAATATCTTCATTCAGGAATTCAGAGACCCAAACACCAACCTCTTCCATGGGGTAGTTAGCGAGGTAATCGGAGATGGATCTCCTTCTCATAGATTTTTGTTTAACATACATGATTTCGAATTTAGATAGTAGCATCAACCATCGGGCCATTCGGCTAGACAGGGAAGATTCCTCAAGTAAGTATTTGATGGGGTCCATTTGAGACACAAGTCTGATGGGAAAAATGAGCATGTAGTGTCGTAACTTTTGAGTGACCCAGACAAGGGCAATGCATATTTTCTACAAGGTAGTGTATTTTACTTCCTACCCGACTAATTTTTTACTTGCGTAGTAAATGACTCTTTTTTATGGGTTTCTTTGATATATTAGGCTAGCAAATCCCCTACTGTAGTGTCTGTTACAAGAGTAAAGGGAGGCCTAGTTGCGGAGGCATAAGTACCGAATGTCGGGTAAGGTATTGCTTGATTTTATTAAAGGCTTCTTGACAGGCTTCGTTTCAAACTTTAGTAGAATCCTTCCGGAGGATAATGAAGATAGGTTCGCAAATGGAAGTCAAATGGCTCATGAATCGACTGATATACTGTAATTTTCCTAAGAATCCTCAAACTTCCTTCTCCATTTGGGGCGATGGCATTTTAAGTATTTCTTTCAGTTTGGCAGGGTCTACTTCGATTCCCCTCTCGCTGACCATGAATCCTAAAATCGTTCCTTTGGTGACACCGAAAATGCATTTTTACATGTTTAATCACATTGGGTATCATCGCAGTCATTCAAAAACTTATGGAGGGCAGGAATGTGACCTTCCTGAGTCTTAGACTTAATGATCATTTCGTTTACATAGACTTTGACCTCCTTCTGTATCATATCATATAAGATAGTTGTGGTGGACCTTTAATAGGTATCCCTTGCATTCTTGAGCCCGAATGTCATAATCGTGTAATAAAAGGTCCCCCAGATGGTGATGAAGGCAGTTTTTTTCTTGATGGTCATGGCGTATCTTAATTTGGTTGTATTTGGAAAACCCATCGATGAATGACTTGAGGGGGTGATAGGTCGTGTTGTCCACAATTATGTCTATGTTGGACAATAGGTAATCGTCCTTCGAAGATGCTTTGTTCAAATCTCGATAGTCGATGCAAATGCGGACTTTTCCTCTTGATTTTGGTATGGGAATAATGTTTTTTATCCATGTGGGATAGTCGATCACCCGGATGAAGCCTACATTCAACTATTATAACAGACACTTCCTTGATATTGAGTGACCATTCAGTGCAGAGCTTTTGTAGTTTCTATTTGACTGGATTGTATTCTGGGGGAGTTGGAATTTCGTGCTGAGCTATTTCAGGATAGATGTCAGTCATGTAATCGTAGAACCATGAGAAGATGTCCACAAATTCCTTTAGTATCTCTTTGAATTGTGTACGCTCATGCTCATTAAGGGTCGACCCTATCCTAATCTCGCGTTGTTGGCTATTAAAACCGAGATTGATAGCAACAATTTCATCCTCATTGATTTGAACGTGGTTATGTTGCTTGTTATTAACCTTATTAATATCAGTTAAGAATTTCTCATTTGCAAAATCATCATCATCATCAATAATTTGATTTAGAATCAAGATAATTAATGTAAGGCACAGCAAGATACTCAAAATCCTCATTTATTTCACTTTCAGGAAAAACAACGTCAAGAACCTCGTCAAAACAGGACTTGATTACATTATTATCAGAAAAAGGAGGAACAACAAAAGATGAAGAGATAGGGTAAACACCCAGGTTGGGTTCCATCTCAGCAGGTGGGACGGGGGTAGCATTTCAGTTGAGTAGAGGTGCATCAGTGGCCTTGATCAGAGAGGACAGGTCCGATAATGTAGTGCCTAAATGGATCATGCAGAGTGTTAGCCCCAGTGTCTGAAAATTAAATGAGTTTTCGAAATCACTTTCCTTAGAGACCTCAATAATAGCTACGGCTTTCTCAGAGAGAGCTTACCCTTTGTGCTTGCAGTCTTTGAACCAAGAGTAGTTATCTTGAAAGTAGATTTCCATTCCTGGCTTCATCTTCTTATCCACATGAACATACCATGGTCCTGAAAAGTCACAGAAGGGGAAGTCTTCACTCTCTTTGACGAATCTCCCATTCAAAGAATACCTCAAAATAGTCTTGGCATCTTCCAAACTTCACTTCAACTATGGTTGGCGGAGAATTATGAGTTCTTATAGTAAAGGATAATAACCTAGGCCACACGGGGGAAAGGCCATTTTAGGACTATAGGCTCTCGTATACCTTGTTTACGTCACCCCATCTCCAGTCCAGGCATAAAGTGCATATTCTTGAATATTTGTATCACGTTAACATTGTTGTGAGGGTTGTGCTCTAGACATAATCGGTCTTTGAAATCATCACATGCCAGAAGGGGAAGTGGATCAACCCTGAAGCTGGAGTGAAGCATGTAATTCATCCCATGTTGTATTTCTAGTACTGGATTGCTAGTGTTGGTATTTTTAGTATTGTCATTGTCTCCCAAAATGGTAATGACTTTACCCTTGGCGGAGAATTTCAACTTTTGATGAAGGGATGAGGATACCCCTCAAATGCTATGAAGCCAGAGTCGACCAAGTAGCATATTGAAGTATGCGGGTATGTAAATAACTTAAAATTCATTAATGGGATTGATAAGTCCAGACCTTATTGTGAGTGTTATGGATCCCATCACCTCTTCGCGAGTCTTATCATAGGCATGCACTGAGGCGAAAGTAGGAGTTAGGTTACTTACTTTTAACCCCAAGCAAATGAAGGTTATTAATGAGAGAATATTGTCGGAGGATCCATTATGGATGAGTGAGAGAGGGATTGTCTTTCCCATCACTTCAATGGAGATGTTGAGGGCATACTTATGATCATGGACGGCCTTTGAAATTTCTTCTTTGGAGAAGGAAAAGAGTCTAGTGGTGGTCAAGGATCCAACTAGGTTTACAGCTTCCTCTGGAGTGGTGGAAGGAGGGACTGTGTGCCTAGTGAGCAATTTTATTTGAGCATTTCGGTGTAATTGGGAACACATTAAGAGTCCTCACAGTGTAATATTGGCTTGAGTCTTCTTAAGTTGGTCTAGGATCTTGCTTTCCTCGATGGTCATCTCAGGAATGGGGACTTCCTCGGCAACTCTCTTTCCTTTATATATTCCTGATGGTTGAGAATTCGGATTCTGATACTGCCTTCCTGATCTGGTCATATGGTTACAGAGGACGGGAAGAACAAGAACCCCGTTTCTTCATCAATTTCGATCTGTAGGGTTAGTTTACTAATTTCCACCAATAAGTCCTCAAAAATTATCATCCCGCACATGTTGATCACTGGATTAACCTTTTCCTGACTTGGTTTATCATTTGAGTTGTCACATTTATCCTCCCATCTAGTGGCGATGAGGTCTTCCTGCCAACAGAAGTCAATGCATTCCACGACCTCAACATTTTCTTCATATAAATCTTCCCACTCGATGGGGAGGTGCGAAAGTGAAGGAGCCAACCGCCCTTGAAGCTTAAAATAGGTGAGTAGATCAAAAATTCTGCAGATTTCACCGATTTGTCGGAACATGTTTGCCATAATCTGTACTAGATCATCAAAAATGATTTCATCAATGGGTACAACCAAATTATTTAACTTCCGAGCCCACTCCTGGGCTTCCATGAACAGGATATTGAACTTCTGACAGTCGATGGTCATTTTAGAGGGAAATTTTAGCCCAAAATCCAGAAGTTGGTTCAGAAGAGCGGGTAACTCCATACTTCTTCCTTCAGACAGAGTACGAACGATAATATAAGCCCTCGTGAGGAGTGACAAAGCTTGGCTGGTGAAACAGTAGGGTGTGGGAGAAAATACGAGCAAACTTTAAGTGGTCTTGGCGAAAATACGGGTATGATGGTGTTTTACTGTACACAATATAGGTAGATGGTTCGAATTCCGGGTCATTTTCTAGGAAGATGGAATTTGTATGGGTTGGAAGTGGGGTGTGAGTAAGGTTGGGTTTAGGATTGGTTGGTGGGGTGATGATACTCCGATCAATTAAACCCTGGATTACATTTTGGAGATGGAAGCATTGATCAGTAGTATGGCTGGTAGACTGATGAATATCACAGTGGACATCAGTTTTTAAGTTTTTAAGAAGTGGGTTTGGCAATGGACGAGGGTCCAGAGGTTTGATGAGATTTTGGCTTTAAAAGGCTTGGTAGACTTTAGAGAGGGATAATTTTGGCATAATCCCTCTCAAGAGAATAAAACTTTTATGGAGGAAACCAAAGCTAAGCTTAACTGGGCTATTAAATGTGAAGAACAATTCTAGAGCCAAAAAGCTAGGATAAAATGGTGCCAAGAAGGGGATTTGAACGCTAAATACTTTCATGCTGTTGTAAATAATTCTAAAAGAAATCTTCTTATTCAAAAAATAAGGAATAATCAGGGGGTCTTGGAGGATTCTAAAGATAAAATTAATGAAGTTATTGTCAATTACTTTCAAACAATTCTTACTGCAGAAGGTACTGAAGATAATCCTCACCTTTTTTATTATATCCCCAACCTTATATCTAATATCTCAAATGATGATCTTATCAAAATTCCTGAAGAAGAAGAGATATATACAGCCATTGAATCCCTTAAATTTGACAGCCAAGCTAGTTCAGATGGATTCAATAGTCTCTTTTACATAAAATGTTGGAATATCATCAAACATGAGATGATTGAATCCATTCAAGCCTTCTTTTTGGGTAGAGATATCCCCAAAAGTTGGGGAGCTACAAATATATATCTTATCCCTAAACAGAAACAGCCTATAGATTACAAAGACTATAGACCAATAAGTCTGTGTAACTTCAGCAATAAAGTTATCTCCAAAATTATCAACACTAGGTTAGGAGTTATCCTCCCCAAATTGATCTCTCCCCATCAATTTGGATTTATAAAAGGTACAAATATATTAGATAACATTTTTCTTAGCCAAGAAATGTTACACCTCCTTGATAGAAAATACCTAGGAGATAATGTTATCATAAAATTATATATGACTAAGGCTTATGACAGAGTCTCTTGGTGGTTTCTTATTAAAGTCCTAAGAAATTTTAGCTTCTGTGAAGGTTTCATAGATATTATTTGGAGAATTATCTCCTCTAATTGGTTCTCTATTCTAATTAATGGCCAAACCTCAGGTTAAATCTACTAGGGGCCTTAGAAAAGGTGACCCTCTAGCCCCTAGCCTCTTTGTGATTTGTGCAGAAGTCTTAAGTAGAGGTCTTCATCACCTTATGCAACATGGCTTTATAGGAATTTATTCTCATCCCAGATAATGTAAGCTTATAAGCCATCTCTCTTTTGCTGATGACATCATAATTTTCACTCAAGGAACCAAGAAAAGTCTAAAATATCTTATGATATTCCTCAAAGCTTATGTATCTACTTCTGGTCAAGTGATCAATAAATCCAAAAGTAAATTCTATACCAAAACTAAGGGCTCTGCCCAAAGATCCAATATTATTAAAGAGCTCACTGGTTTAGATAGAGGTAATACCCCCATAAAATACCTCGGTTGCCCTTTATTTAAAGGGAGAAAGAAAGCTATATACTTTCAAAATTTAGTATCCACTATAAGGTCTAAAGTTGAAGGCCGAAAATCGAAATTCCTATCTCAAGCAGGCAGAATTGTCCTCTTAAAATCAGTTCTTAGCTCCATCCCATTACATACCTTAGTTGCCCTGAAGCCTCCCAAACTTATTCTAAAGAAAATAGAAAACATTTTCAGCAATTTTTTGGGGGGTTATCACAAAGAATATGGTAATAAATTTCATTGGTGCAAATGAAAAGACCTCTGCTTTAATACAGAGGAAGGAGCTCTTGGCATAAGAAGTCTTCATGATGTCTCTACAGCTTCCATATGGAGAATAGGATGGTCCTACATAGCAGGTAATAGTTTATTTTCTGAGTTTCTTAGAAGTAAATACAAACTTGGTGATAAATCTAAAGGTTCTAATACTTTCAATAGTTTCAAAACTCATCTTCATGAGATAGATCAATTTATTACTTTTAAAGCTGGTAGGAAAATTTGGACTCCCTCTGAGGATGGCAATTTCAATTTTAAAACTGCTATAAACATTATACAGCAATCTAAGTCATCCTCATTTCTATTCAAAAATATTTGGGACCATTTCATACCCCAAAAGATTTCTATTTTTATATGGAGGTGTCTTCTTAATAAAATTCCTTTAGAACACAACCTCCAAAAAATAGGTATCAAAATTCCTTCTATATGCAGATGTTGTTATAACCACTCTGAAGACTTAAATCATCTCTTTATTCATGGTCCTTTAGCCAGGCAGGTATGGATTCATTTTGCTACTCTTTTTGGTATTAAACTATCCTTATCTTCTTTTCAAATAATGCTTATGGAATGGTGGCATATAAATCAAGCTAATCTTGTCTTGAAGTTCCTTGTTAAAGTTATCCCTTCTTGTATCATATGGGAGATATGGAAGCACATAAACAAATGCATTCAAGAAGATACATCTTTCTCTGTTTCCAAAATTATCCAAGAAGTATATCTATCTGCCAAAACTATTGCAGTAGCCCATCCTCTAATATATAGTAACTCTTCCCACGAGTTGTCTTAGCTATTCTCTATAAAATATTTTGATTCAGTGATGATGTATAGAAGATTCATCAAATGGAATCACCCTCCTAAAGATAGATGGAAACTAAATAATGATGGTGCCTCTAAAGGCAACCCAGGCCCTACTGGTTATGGAGGTATCCTTAGAAACCACAGAGGAGATTTCCAATGGGCATACTCTGAAGCTGGAGATATTGATTCAAATAATGTTGCTGAAGCTCAAGCTATCCTATCTGGCCTTCTCTTATGCAAGCAATATCACCTCAATAACATTGAAGTTAAATCAGACTCCCAACTCCTCATGGATATCCTTTCTCTAAAAAGAAGGAAAATTCCTTGGAAAAATTTGCAAATTATTGAAGAAATCTTCTCTATTATTATAGATATGGAGGTAAATTGCATTCATTGTCTTAGACAAGCTAATTATGCGGCTGATTCTTTAGCTAATTTTGGAGTTAAATCAAATGGTAAAATGGTTTTCCAATCTTTTTAAGACCTCCCAAAATTAACTAAAGGCTTCATAAACATAGATAAGTGGAATTTTCCTTCAATTAGAGTTTCCAAATCTTCTATTAGGAAGTAGGATTAAATGTAATGGGGATATTATAAATCCCCATATTTCCTAATTTGCTTTAGCTTTTATAATGGGGGTATTTATAAACCCCCAATTTTTTATCTTTATATTAGATATCTTGTTCTGGATCTTCGAGATATCTTATAAGTCTTAGCTATTAAGAGCTTGTATTTGTGCCACTAGAGAGGCTCTTTCTCTTCTATTTTAATAAAATTTGTGGGGATACTGTCCCTCTTTCTAAAAAAAAAGACTTTATAGAGGGGAGCATGGAGGTCGGTGTATTATTTTCTCGCGGGGTTAGGGTGGATTTCTGGCGCCCAAGAGGTAGCAGGTTGGGAGGTATTGTTGATGGTTGAGACTATGGCATTGGCAGGCTTTTCATGCTTTTTAGGGGCTAATTGTCCGAACACTTTCTTTGGCTCGGCTTCTATCCTAGTAACACTTTCTTTAATTTTCACACCCGCTTCTCGGAGAGATCGAAAGTGCGGGTAATACTAACCTCCCATGGTTTCTCTGATAAGGGGCAAGAAATTCTTCTTCACTACGCTGACTTATTCTTCTTCGGAGCGCTGATTGGTCATGGTGATAGCTTTCTCTCTCCACCTTGCTATGAAGTTGTTGGCAGTTTCTCCAGAATTCTGCTTAAGAAGCTCTAGATCACGGAGTGTAACCTTTAGTTCTTCGTTGTACTTGTAGTGTGACATGAATTCTCGAAATACATCTGCCAACATGTGGATTGTGGATTCCTTAAGGGATAGGAACCAATGAAGATTGTTGTCCTTCAAAGTCTGTTGGAACATCTGGGCCATTGTCTCTTCAGAGACACTAAAGAGAGTCATGGTTTGGTAATAGCTACGAAGGTGAACAGTTGGGGGCTCGCTTTCCTTGAACTTCTCATTAATTAGCATCTTGAATTTCTCTAGCCATCTTGCTTTAGGATAGGGGGTCATGTGAGTGTATTCCATGTAGTTCCCAAATAGCTTAACTTGCTCAAACTTCTTTGATAATAGCTTGAGGTTCCTTATCCTTGTTCAATTATTCTTTTTTGGGATTAATGCGTGCGGGTAAATTAGCCCCTGGATGGGCTAGGTTAGGCATAAGGAGTTGAGTTGGCAGGGACCATTAGCAGGCGGGGCACGCAGAGCATACTAATATTCTTCCAGGACCAAAGTAAGCTTGGGAGCAGGTGGACCCATGGGACTAAAAAAGATAACCTCGAGTTCTTCGAGAACTTGAACTCAGTTTCGTTCCATCTAATGAATATCGGTTTGAAGGTTGTCAATCTTGGCACTCAGTTAAACTAGGAATAATAAAAGACTAGGTTATTCGTTCGGTGCTTGATCGACATTTTCCATGAAGATATGGTGAAGGTAGATTTCAAACTCCAATGATGTTGCTGGGAACTAAAGGAGCATCGGGGCGGTTTAACAAAAGACCAAAAACAATAGGGAGTCAGGTCAAGAATCGGGTATGCAATCGACCTGAGAAGGAAAATGATACAACTTTATTTTTTTAAAAGAGAAAAAGGATTCGTTTCTTATTGAAAAAGAGGCAAAAAAATTTGGACATTTTTGGTAAAAATTAGGGAAAATGTTTTTTTTTTGGTATCATGATGAAAAAGAGGAAGAACATTTTTGGTATTTTAATAAAGAGGAGGAAAAATATTTTTGGTATTTTGATGAAACGGAGTAAAAATGTTTTTTGGTATTTTTCCTTTTTGAGAAAGAAGAGGAAAACGAGGGAAAAGTCTCAGTATGATTATTATTATTATGTTTATGTTTTCACTTGTATTAAGTTTACCTAAATGCAAAAGAAATGTCGAACAGGACTCGAGTCTAAAAAAAGTGGGTTTAAAAATAGATAAGATAGGGTTTGACTTATTTCCAGGCTGATGGACAGGGTCGTATTTTGAAAAAAGACAAAATAGTGCAAAAATTTGGGCGACATGCCGACTCAACATTTCGACAGTGTTTTATGTGGTAACCAGCAAACTAAATATGAGTGTCCTAGGTCTGACGCCTATATGAGGTCTATGCAGTTGTTAGGTTAATGGAAAGGTTCCCCCTTTGACATAAATTTCACAATATAGTTCCTACTTTTGAGGGAGATCGGTACTTGTGGACAAGCCATTTGATATACCTGAGTTTACGTGAATTTTCTCACTATATACTTTGTGGGGACATTATGTGTCAGAGATAATTTGATATACTCGACGTACATGAACGAGTTCCCTTATATATACCTCTCATCGTGAGTTCGGTCAAGGGGTATGATGCGAGGGGAATCGTTCGATATATGTAGAAGGTGCAAGGCCAATGGAAGGCAAGATTCATATTGCTTAGACTAATTATGACCTGTCGGACCTGCACCCATCACAAAGTGATCCCCCCCAGTACGGGATAAAATTTTGGTCAATAGCCATGCTTTTGGTGACGTAGCGTGCAAAATGCATAATTTTTTATTAATATATTATGGAAAGAGTCTTTTATTTGTACAAGTACTACACTAATAGGGAAAAATGTACAAGTATCATGACAAGTAAATCTAGCATGGAGCATGAAGATTATACTAAGCATGGATACATATGAGTGAGTGATGTGTGAATACCTACAAGTGAGTATGTGATAGTGAACCTAAGCATGGTTCAACTACAAGTGGCGTGCGATATGTAGAAGTGAGCATGGATATATACAAGTGTAATAAGTGGAGTTGTGTTCTAGTGAAACCTAAGTATGGATATTATAAGTGGTGTGTGAAAGATATGGAAATAAATTATCCTACGTATAAGTGTAAGTAGTGTTAGGTGTACATGGAGGATATTTACAAATGAATGAAAATGAAAAGTGAGTGATAGGTGATATAAGCATGAGATAAATATATACAAGAAATAAATAGAGGAAAAAGCGAACATACAGGCAGGTGCATATGCACATATGCGAAAAATGATAACACTCATACAAACAAAGTCTAGCCTTCTTATAATAAACAATTCCCCAGTAAAGTCGCCACTATGGCCATCCCCGTTTTTCCCTTTTCCTTCCTCCTTCCGGGGGGGACGATTTTAACACTCGCACGCACAGTTGGAGGGAGAGAATAAGAAGGCCTCGCGCCCTTTCTAGGAGCGCTTCGACCATCGTCGATGTGGGGTAATGTAAAAAGATAGAGTCGCCAACCTATTTTGCACAAAACAGGCAAAAGACATGTTGCTGCCCCAAGAGAACGGCATCAAAGGCATACTAATGCTTGCGAAACCAATTAGTTCTGAGGTTCGACGACTAAGTTACGGAATGGGAAGGTGTTAGGCACCCATCCCGCCCTTTCGATCTCTTATGGGCATGTGTTACTATTTCCCTTAATAACTCCGTGAAATGTGTGCACGTGCACATATAAATGGAGAATGAAATTTCTCAACTCACATCATTTAGAAAGGCGGAGTGAGGTCATCCGTATGAGTGTTCCCAAAATAGTAATTAAAAACATAATGCGTGTGCTCATCTATATATCAATCGTTATGGTGAAACGATAATATGTGTTAGATAAAGCACGAATAAGAATCACAAGTATAATATATAGAAATAATATATAAAGAAAAAAAATATAAAAGGAAGACTCGAGTCTCGGGTTTTAGCTCGAGACACCTACGTGCCTAAAAGGCATCAAAGTCGACTTAGTTCGTATGCAACACGGGGGTGAGGTTTATCCCATAAATCCAACCGGGGATTTTATTTAGATGTGTGTGTGTAGAAAAATGAGGTTTAATTTGAGAAAATGTGGTGAGGAATCTCGTTTGGAATTTATGAGCAAACCCTCTTTTTATTGTTTTTGGATTTTTTATAAAGAAATATGGTATGTGCGATACTACTAATAAAAAAGATGGGATTATTAATATGTGGAGACTAACAAAGGTGAAATGCTAAAGTAAGGATTAGATAACTAATGTCAAAATAAGGAAATTTAAAGAGAGCGAAGAATGTTTGGACCTTCTTTGGAGACTTGAGGGTGCCCTTGTAAGTGGATGGAGGAGATAGGAGTAGAGGGAAAGGATTTTTGCTAAATTGGGTGTGAAAGGTATAGAAATGGAATGTGGAGGAAAGATTTCAATGGGAAACCACGTTGACTTTGAGAGAATATTGTTGAGATCACTGAGAGGGATGCTTCTGAGGTGCCTTTAAAAGTTAGCTCATGCTCTCCTTATATATGGTTAAGCGGGTGCCAATCAGCATCGAACTTTACTTGCCTATCGACAGGCATCCCCAAACACACTATCGATAGGCGGGGAAATGGGTTTGCCATTAGGCAACATCATGTAGATTATCTAGAAAAATGATCATAAAATGCAATCCATAAGTTCGAATTATGCACGGTGCATACCATTGGAAATGGTATCCAGAGCCCTTTAAGAATCCATTGGGTCACTCCCGATTTCGGGAGTTAAGTTTGGTCAAATGGGGCTCGGAAGCGCCAGATGGTATTTTGGACAAGAGATTTTCGGAGGAAAATGGATCGTTCGTCCATATCATAAGAACGATTAGAACACGGGTTGGACCGTTAGAAAGGGTACTCAGAGACCTTCGAAGATTCATTCAGTCCCGTTCAGTTCAGAGAGCTGACATTGGTCAAATGGCGCCCGAAAGCGTCCAATGACCCTTCAGAGTAAAACGAGTCGTTCATCTGTATCGTAAGGCTGATTCATTCACAAGGTGGACTATTGGGAAGGTTATTTAGAGACCTTCGAAGATTCATTCAGTCCCATTCAAGATAAAGAGTTAAAGAGAGTCAAACGGAGTCTGGGAGCACCCGATCGCCTCCGTATCAATTTTTGGAGAAAAACGGATCGTTCGTTCGAACCGTAAGGTCGATTCATGCACGAGGTAGATCATTGGAAAGTGTATTCAGAGTCTTTTTGTAAGGACATTTTTCTCATGTCCAACATGTTACATTTGTGTATGTCGTACGCCGCTACATTTGGCACGTCACCTCACGATCTCACATGACGGCCTCTATCCGAATTCCGAGAATTAAGCATTCAACATCTCCATTAATGTGTCCCACATCTGCCTCAACGACTTCACGTTCCAAGATTTTAGGGACTTAATGCAAGTGGTACGCAAGGGAAGTCAAAACAGTGAAATAAGGCTTGATAGGGAAGTTCAAGGGAATTTTCGTAATTTCACATCCATAGTTCGGAGGTCTGGTCAACTAGAAAGTGTAAGAGCTCGCCGCAACGAAGATAATGGAAGAAACGGCACCTCAATCCGAGCTACGGTGAAGGAGTTATGACCTTTTGAAGTTGGATAAAATTCCTTGAAGAATGCTGTTTTTTTTTACCCCATACCAGAATGGTACCCCAAACCGCATGGGGAACCGGTTCGGGGGGCGAACCGGTTCGGGGTACCTGACGCTGCAAGAGTCCCTAAGTTTTAAAACTCTTTTGGTTTCCTTATAAAATCCAACTTCGGGGGAGCAGTTTTGCATGACTTTAGAAGACGTTTTTGAGAGTCCAAATTACTCTAGTCTTCATATTTTTTGAGTCCCAAGACTCATGTTTTGATTCACACAATTCTTCCAAACCTTTGTGAATCTTTTTGGTAACCCAAGAACACAACTTTGGTTTGTTCAACCCTTGTGGAGAAGCCGTTCTCTTCTTCATTGCTGCCCTCCTGGAAAGGGAAACTTCCAGCCGCCGACATAGGAACCGACACCTGCGGGTATTTCTGTGTCACACTATTTCTAGCCGTTGCTTTGAAAGTTTACCGAAGACATCGTGCGTTACACTTGTGGGCGATTATCAGGTTGTATGTAAGTCAATGGTCTTGTAAATTCTTTAAAGTTCTAGAAATAAAAGGTTTTGCCCTTCGGGGATTTTTCCTTAACTTTGTGTCGCATGCTTTATATTTGATGGGTTGATTTAGATGCATGTTTAAGGGTTGATTTTATTTGGTTTAAAAGTAGACGTTAATTAAATAAGGGTTCTTGGAAACTTGCGAATTTAATTTAAATCGATATTACACGCGTTCTCAAATTGGTATCAGAGCAGGTTGCGCTAATTTATTGCGTATTCCTATTTTCCGCAAAATCGTGTGATATTGAATTTTTTTTTTTTTTTTAAATCAGTTTTGTGAAAATTCGCATTTTTTTCTTATGGATCACTTATATAATCAGATGCCTATTTTTGACAGGTCTAATTATGCCTACTGGAAAGCTCGTATGAAATCGATTTTAAAATCTATTGACGAGCGTGTTTGGTTGCTTTGCGAAAATGGTTGGACTCCTCCCACGGTCACAGTTAATAACATCACCACTTTAAAACCCGTGTCAGCCTGGACTGAAGATGATTATAAATTGTCCAATTTTAATTCCCGTGGTCTGAGTGCTATTTCTGGAGCTGTCTCTCCTGATGAGTTTCGCCGAATTATGACGTGCACCACGTCTAAAGAGGCTTGGGATGTTTTGAAATTGACACATGAGGGTACGAACGCGGTTAAAGAGTCAAAATTACAAAATTTGGCCACCCAATTTGAGACTATCACCATGTCTGAGTCCGAATGCTTTGATGATTTTTATGCACGTTTATCAGACATTATTAACACGTGTTTTAATTTGGGTGAGGTAATTGATAACACGCGTGTCGTTAAAAAGATTTTGAGATCTCTCCCAAAACGCTTTATTCCTAAAGTCACTGTTTTGAACTCTTTGGGAAATTTGAAATCACTTAAGTTGGAAGAACTTGTAGGAGATCTTCAAACCTATGAGATTGATATGTTTCCCAAAACCATTAAGGCTAAGGATAATGGCATTGCTTTAAAGACTAATTTTAAGAAAAAGAAAGAAAAATTTTGTGAGTCCGATTCTGAGGGAGATTTTGATTTTAATGATATGGCCTTGTTTGCGAAAAATTTTAAAAAATTTCTCAACATGAACAAAAATAATTCTTCCAATAAAAAAAAAAATTTGAGAAAAATAAAAAGAAAGAGGAGGCCAAAGATAGTGATAAGGAGGATGAGATCAGGTGCTTTGGGTGTGAAGGGAAAGGGCACATAGCTAGAGAGTGTCCTACTAGTAAAAGGAGAAAGGGGAAAGAGACTGCTATGCCCGCCACACTTAGTGATAGTAGTGAAGATGAGGGTGATGAGACTAGTGGTGAGAAGTTTGTAGCTTTTTATAGTCGTGTGAGCACACCCACCTTGTCCCACAATAGTGCACACGAATGTGATAGTGATGGTTTGAGCGCTTCAAGTGAAGGAGAAAGTGAGAGTGAAAGTGGAGATGAAAGTGAACTCCAAAAAGCTTTTAGAGATTTGTACACCGAGACCTTGAAAACAAAGAAGTATAGTAGGGATTTAGGTCGTCGGGTTTTAGATTTGGAGAAAGAGAAGGAGGTTTTGAGAAAAGAGAAGTGTGATTTGGCCGACACGTTGTCTAGTCTGACGACACGTGTATCCCAACTCGAGAGTGATCTCGAACGTGCCCGGGAGGTCAAAGTCAATTTTTTGAACGCACCTAAGAAGGTTGAAAAGGTGGTTCATAAGGGTAAAGGTGAGAAGTTAGGAATAAGTCATGACGGTGCTTCTTCTTCCCAATTAGCACCCGAGCCGGTTCCCACTTTAGTGACAGTTTCACATGTGTCTCACCCTAACCCACCTAGGCATCCCATTCCTATTAGGAAAGTGCGTCCTAGAGTTTTTGAGAGAGGTGTTCCTAGGCCTATTTATGTTTGTTCACATTGCAAGAGGAGAGGACACCTTAGGGAATTTTGCTTTAAGTTGGGGTATGTGTCACGTTTTGCTTCTACACGTGTTTCTGGCACACATGCACCCACACATGATACATTACATGCTCCCGGAGACTACATGAGAGAGTTTGCACATTTAGGTGAGCAAGTTAAGTTTTTAGTCAAATCTTCACAAGAATTGATGGAGGTTTTTCATAAGTTGTCACCACCTTTGGAAAACCCCTCCGCACCTAATGATTGAGGTTTGACTTGTTTACTAGCATAGGGTGATTTTCATGATGTCATTGTTTGCCTATTGCTAGTATGTATCTTTTTTGTATATATTTTTGTTTTGAAATATTTTGAAAAATACAAAAAGATTTTATATTGACAAAAATTTTGAAAAATCCAAAAAGATTTTTGTTTTTTGTTTGCACCGGTTATGGATGAACACTTTGGATGACCAAGTCAGAACATCATTCCATTTTCATGTGACTATTTGATAGTGTTTTGAGACAATAGGTCAATTCATCCATGTGCTTTATAATGTTTGGAGTCATTAAGATGTAATTAAGTGTTACTTCCTACATGTTTGACTCGTGTTTCCTTTATTGCACACATGCACGGATTTGTTTGATTATTGTGCTTGTCTTATCACATGTTGGTTGGGTGTTTTCACTTCAATCCTGTCCTTAAAACAAACCAAGCGCGATAATTTTTTATAAGGAAACTGTGCATATAAAAACCGTTTTGTGAGATTGTGTGTTTTGTTTAAGAACGGGGAGGGGCTGCGAAAGGTAATTTTCTATCCTTTGCGCAAAAGCCACCGTTAAAAAAGATCTAAAAAATGGAGGAATTTTAATATCCGAGGTCCAAAGAGGTTAAAAGAGCCCGAAAAAATTTAAAGGCAATAAAAAGATATTCATGCCAAAATATGGGCCATTTAGGTTTTTGCTCCAATTCTCCAAAGTTTGAGAATTTAGATTACCTCTAAAAGATAATATATTCGAGGGAGTTTGGTTGGAGAATTAAAACGGGTTTGCACGTCCTTGAAATTATTGAAAATGCTCTACATAGTTTTGGACGTTATTGGTGTGGAAATCATTTGACTTTGATTTGTTGATTTGCATAAAACGATGTCATTTAAATTCAACAATCTTTTACACCTAAGGATACTTTTGATGCTCATTCGTTAGGGGTACACATATGCATCGTGCACATATGATTGATTGAGTTGATGTACCTATTGAATGTGTTCACACCCATTCATTCTGTTTCCATGACTTGGTTGTTTGAGTCTAAATCCATGGTGTGATTTTTGTATCATGTTTTACATTTTTTTTTCAAAATGGTATCTATTTTTTTTTGTACAAAATTTGAAAAATAAAAAAATAGTTTGTGTTTTTTTTGTATACCGTGACACCCCGATTTTTCTTGTTTGATTCATTCTTCTTATTTGTCTATTTGGGGACATCATAAAAAAGGGGGAGAAAGAATTATCTTATTCTGGGGGAGTTTGAATTTTGGGGGAGTTTTTGAGATTTGACTTATGCTTATCACATATTGGTATTTATGTTTATCTCATTTCAAACTCAATACGTCACTTGGTATTTTTCTTTATCTCATGTGTGTAGGTACAACATTGATGATCTCTGAATTGCACACCCTGATGAGAAAAGATTTGAGATTCCTGAAGATTTGAAGAACAAACGATGAAGACTATTCATTTGTACCTTTTCCAGTTTTGGGTTCATGGGAGGGTAGATTTGTATAGGCAATTAAATATTTGATAATTCGGATTTTTTATGTATGTACCGGCATAGACATAGGGGGAGATTTGTAAGGACATTTTTCTCATGTCCAACATGTTACATTTGTGTATGTCGTACGCCGCTACATTTGGCACGTCACCTCACGATCTCACATGACGGCCTCTATCCGAATTTCGGGAATTAAGCATTCAACATCTCCATTAATGTGTCCCACATCTGCCTCAACGACTTCACGTTCCAAGATTTTAGGGACTTAATGCAAGTGGTACGCAAGGGAAGTCAAAACAGTGAAATAAGGCTTGATAGGGAAGTTCAAGGGCATTTTCGTAATTTCACATCCATAGTTTGGAGGTCTGGTCAACTAGAAAGTTTAAGAGCTCTCCGCAATGAAGATACTGGAAGAAACGGCACCTCAATCCGAGCTACGGTGAAGGAGTTATGACCTTTTGAAGTTGGAGAAAATTCCTTGAAGAATGCTGTTTTTTTTTACCCCATACCAGAATGGTACCCCAAACCGCATGGGGAACCGGTTTGGGGGGGCGAACCGGTTCGGGGTACCTGACGCTGCAAGAGTCCCTAAGTTTTAAAACTCTTTTGGTTTCCTTATAAAAGCCAACTTCGGGGAAGCAGTTTTGCATGACTTTAGAAGACGTTTTTGAGAGTCCAAATTACTCTAGTCTTCATATTTTTTGAGTCCCAAGACTCATGTTTTGATTCACACAATTCTTCCAAACCTTTGTGAATCTTTTTGGTAACCCAAGAACACAACTTTGGTTTGTTCAACCCTTGTGGAGAAGCCGTTCTCTTCTTCATTACTGCCCTCCTGGAAAGGGAAACTTCCAGCCGCCGACATAGGAACCGACACCTGCGGGTATTTATGTGTCACACTGTTTCTAGCCGTTGCTTTGAAGGTTTACCGAAGACACCGTGCGTTACACTTGTGGGCGATTATCAGGTTGTATGTAAGTCAATGGTCTTGTAAATTCTTTAAAGTTCTAGAAATAAAAGGTTTTGCCCTTCGAGGATTTTTCCTTAACTTTGTGTCGCATGCTTTATATTTGATGGGTTGATTTAGATGCATGTTTAAGGGTTGATTTTATTTGGTTTAAAAGTAGACGCTAATTAAATAAGGGTTCTTGGAAACTTGCGAATTTAATTTAAATCGATATTACACGCGTTCTCAAATTGGTATCAGAGCAGGTTGCGCTAATTTATTGCGTATTCCTATTTTCCGCAAAATCGTGTGATATTGAATTTTTTTTTTTTTTTTTAAATCAGTTTTGTGAAAATTCGCATTTTTTTCTTATGGAGCACTTATATAATCAGATGCCTATTTTTGACGGGTCTAATTATGCCTACTGGAAAGCTCGTATGAAATCGATTTTAAAATCTATTGACGAGCGTGTTTGGTTGCTTTGCGAAAATGGTTGGACTCCTCCCACGGTCACAGTTAATAACATCACCACTTTAAAACCCGTGTCAGCCTGGACTGAAGATGATTATAAATTGTCCAATTTTAATTCCCGTGGTCTGAGTGCTATTTCTGGAGCTGTCTCTCCTGATGAGTTTCGCCGAATTATGACGTGCACCACGTCTAAAGAGGCTTGGGATGTTTTGAAATTGACACATGAGGGTACGAACGCGGTTAAAGAGTCAAAATTACAAAATTTGGCCACCCAATTTGAGACTATCACCATGTCTGAGTCCGAATGCTTTGATAATTTTTATGCACGTTTATCAGACATTATTAACACGTGTTTTAATTTGGGTGAGGTAATTGATAACACGCGTGTCGTTAAAAAGATTTTGAGATCTCTCCCAAAACGCTTTATTCCTAAAGTCACTGTTTTGAACTCTTTGGGAAATTTGAAATCACTTAAGTTGGAAGAACTTGTAGGAGATCTTCAAACCTATGAGATTGATATGTTTCCTAAAACCATTAAGGCTAAGGATAATGGCATTGCTTTAAAGACTCATTTTAAGAAAAAGAAAGAAAAAGTTTGTGAGTCCGATTCTGAGGGAGATTTTGATTTTAATGATATGGCCTTGTTTGCGAAAAATTTTAAAAAATTTCTCAACATGAACAAAAATAATTCTTCCAATAAAAAGAATTTTTTTGAGAAAAATAAAAAGAAAGAGGAGGCCAAAGATAGGTATTTTTTAAATAATTCTTCCACGATAAGTATTTTTTAAATAAGTTCATGATAAATTGGATGCATTTGGTTGAATCCTCCATGGAGAGCGATTTTAACGAATCATGGATGTTACTTCACGTGGATTGGGTTGTATACCCCAACACTCAGAACTACATTAATTGAGCATGGTATAATCTAAAGTAGACCTTTGTTCATACATGGATAAATATGATTAAGTACCGGGGTAACTAGAGGTGACAATTTTGGGAACGAAACGATAACACGACACGAAATGAAATGAAATTGACACGAAATTAACACAGTCTTTTATGTTCGGGTCGTGTTCGAGTCTGGGTTTTTGGACCTGCCACCGGGTAGTGTCATGTTCGTTTCTAATTTTTACCACGAAATTGACCCTATAAGGACCTGATAGTGACACGATAAAGACCCAATTAAGGACACGATATAACCCTATGTAGACCCACTATTGACCCCATTTAGACCCATTATTAACCCACTATTTGTACCCATTATTTTTTTAATTCCTCACTAACTAGTCTAATCGTGTCCAATCGTCTTGTGTTGGGTCGGGTCTAATCGTATCCAATCAGATCATATTTACTTATCGTTTTATCATGTCGTGTCGTGTTCGGGTTTAAAGAAAAAAATGCTATCGTGTCGTGTCGTGTTCGGGTCCACTGATCTCTTATCATGTCATATCGTGTCGGGTCGTGTGAAAACACGACCCGTTGACTCGTTTTGACACCCCTTGGGGTAACCGAATTACCAATCGATGTGAAGGAGATCACGGTAAGTTGAGGAGATACTTGGAGAGTTCTCAACTAACTTTTAATAAGGCTTTTGTCGGTATGCACAACTGGATTAAGTTGAAAGTGATCGAGATTAAGAGGGAATTTGAGGATTCATTGCAAAAATTAAAGCACTCGTACAATATTCCTATTTTGCGTGAGCTAATTGGTTGTGTTTTGCACTATGCCATTGACCTAATTGTTGAGGAGCTAAAAATGCGTGACAATGTTGGCATGGATTTCAAATCTTACCTACATGTGGTGCGTAATGTCTACGATATATCTTACACTCATGAGTTGGTCATGTACTAGATGGATGGTCGGGCTATACTTTGGGGGATGTGTATGGATATTGGCACAAATTAACTACGGTGCCCGATATAGAGAAGTACCACATGGTTGATTGTGCGTCGAAAATGAAACTCTTTAAACAGATGCTGGAAAGGCCCACTCTAGATGAGCAAAGGGACATGTTATGAAAATTGAAGGACATAGGGTGTCCCACCACTATTAGTCTATTTGATACGTCTGTTCTTAAGCAAGACAAGGGGGGGCCAAAAGGTCAAAAATTAACTGCTCGTGATAAAAAACACAGCAAGTCAACCAAAAGGGATCCCCCAGGCTTCGAACTTGATATGGAATCAATGGAGAAGCAATACCATGTTTCCTAAATGCCTAAGAAGAACATCAATTTTATGGAGTTCACCCGCTCCGCCCCATGGTGCCCTAACTACACGCCCACATATAGTAAGTACATCAAGGAGATATTAGACATTTATAGATGTTTCATTGAAGATATCGTTGATGTTGATGCCGATGGAAATTTTGGTTTTAGATGCATTGCTACATGTCTAGTGATGGGAACCAATGGATGGAAAAATATGAGAACAGATTTGATGGATAAAATTTTAGGAAATAATGATTATTATGCACATTATTTTGGTTTGTAGTTTTTGGACACTATTCTAAATGTGTTAAACGATTATACAAGTCCATGTGGTCCGAAGTCTTGGATGATCATACCATTATGTGATTACCTTTTGGTTGAATCTTACAAATGTGTATGTGTTCTTATCTCCACCGATGAGATATGAACGAACTGTGCATCCAATGTTTGTACAGATTACTCATGTTTTCGAGAATCATTTTGTCGTTCTAAAATTGAAGCAGGATTATCCGTTGCCACCGGTTGTAAGTCACTGGCATAGTTGTTCCTTGCCCAAAGAAAAACCTTGGATTGACAAATATGTGGATCAAGCATCAGAGTTTCGAAAAATTTGGCCAAAGGATGTAGCGACCAATGATCAACCTATAGACATCAAGTATTTTGTATTTTTTGAAATCATGTTAGAAAATGTGTAGGTAGTTCAAATGTGTTTGTAATATTTGTACCGATGTAAGTAAAGTTATAATGTAATGTTATTGTATTGGTAATGATGTATTAAAGTAGTTTATGGTATTGATAATGTAATGATGTATTAAAATTATTAATGATGTATTAAATTGGTATTAATGTATTAATGCAATGTTATTATTTTGGGGATGTTATAGTATTAGTAATGGTAATGATGTATTAAACTGGCTTGATTCGGTATAAATATATCGAAACACTAAGAACAGAGTCGTTATCTTTATATCGAATGAAACTAAACATAGAAACTCAAATCCCACTGTTAGGGATGTTTATATCGAACTAGCATATGATTCATTTTGTTCGGGTTTATCATGACGAGTAAGGAACATGATTTCATCATGATCACAACAACCCAAGTTCAAACTGGTCTGGTTTATTATAAACATCCCTAAGAGTGGGATTCGAGTTTTGTATGCCTAGTTTCATTCGGCAAAATATAGAGGTCGTTTTCTTAGTGTTTCGATATATTTATACCGAATGAAGCTACATTAACATTCTCTAAGTGTATATTAACATTCTCAATATGCATGGTTTAAATTATAAAACATCTTGCATAGCTAGTATGAAAAAATTCCAACTCATAGAGACTCTAGGAGGGATATATTTCTTCAATAAGAACTTAAAACCTATATAGTTATGTTTTTCAAACCTCACAAACTCATATGCATCTTTAAATGAAAGAATGCCACACCAAATAGAAGGTCAAAACAAGCAGTTTTAACATTAATATTCCAATATCCAATAAAATTAACACATTAATATTCCAATAGCCAAGCAATATCCAAATACACTAACAATATCCACAATTCCAAACACTAACAATATCCAAAATTTGATTATGTTTAACATTAATATTTAAATATCCAATAACACTAACAAAATTCCATTAACAAGCTTCTCTGAAATTCCACTAACAAAATTCCAATAGCCAATAACATTAATATATTTACAACTTCAAAAGTTCTCACTTTCTTTTCCGTTTTCCACCCTCAAAAACCTTCTCCTTCCCCTTGCCCTTTCCATTTTCTCTTCTATGATTTTTACTCTTCTTTCTGCCCAACTCCTAGATGACAATCGGGCGACCCAACCCAATTACCACTACAAGTATTTCGTACGCTTCTCCTTTGAGTGCAAGCAATGTATCGAGATTTGTAGCAATTCCATTATTCATATTCTTCTTTAATAACTCCATCGTCTTCTGTACTTCGTCTGCCTAGTGAAAATCATGTACGTAAGTACGAGAATTTGTTAAAAGTAAGAAAATGTTACAAACTTAATACCTACCATGGATGTTTTCTTCGGTTTGGACTTTCGAAAAGTGGGGTTTTGCACGATAGGATGGGACTGGGATGTGAACCACTACATGTAGTCCACGCCATAATCCCAAGGCCACGATACGAGGACCGACCTCAACTTATCCAAGAAAAGGTGGTCTTGTCAGTTTTCCTGGTACCTTTTTTGCATGTCAAATTTCACCTTGTATCGAGCAGCCTTGTTTCCCCACTCATTAATTAACGGTGTCATGTGATCGCGATCGAATTGTCTCAAACATTGTTCCGGGTAGTACGGATCCGCAACATCAAAACGGATGATAATTCCACAATAAAAAGATATGTTGGGAAATGGACATGCATCCCTAGCATCTTTATACGGATCTCAAAATACCTACACACAAACAAAAGAAAATATAATTCACAAGTTAAGTTTCGAGAATATTTTAGTTTAAATAAAACGCAATTCACTTACATTCCCTCCAGACATGTCATCGAGCTGCTCTCAATAGTTTATGAGAATTTGAAAAGCGTTATTTTGGGAGGCATATTACAATGCACAATTTGAGGCCTTCTGTCGTTGAACTCCGTATTAAGGACGCCTCCCAACCCAGAGAAATTCTCATGAATCCACGACTGCAAAGCATCAAAAATGAAATTAATGAAGAATTTTAAAAAAATAGAAAATGAAATTCATTTATTAGTTACCTACAGTAGTGAGAGGCACCCGCTAATCTACTTAACACCGGAGCGAGATGTAAGGCCGAGCTTCTTATAGAGGTGTGTGAGAATACATATTCCCCAAGCCAACTTACCCATCCTTTTCAAGTGGCATTCACGTCTTTGGTTTGTTCCTTAAAATTTGCGATGATACGGTTCAACCATACAGCACACGACTTGCTGCACTCTAGCTGGGCATCGCCCCTGCTAACGCCCAATCCCTCCACTACTAAGTAAATCTCATTCGGATATTTCACATACTCCTCCTCCTCAACAGAAATGTGCGTGCTAAACAAAGGGTCACCAACTATAGGCACTTGAAGGATTTGAGCTAAGTCATCGAGGGTGACGATCATCTCTCCAATTAGCGTGTGAAAGTTATTGATCTCAGGATGCCACCACTCGATGAAAGACAAAACCAAAGCATAGTTTATGTACCAATGACTATATTTTATCAAACCATTTAACTTTTCCCTAGCTACCCCACTCAGCACACTCCCACTAAAATCATTAAATCCCAATTCACTAATCTTTGTCTAGTGATTGATACAAAGCAAGGGCACTCACTCAACCTATTATAGGAATAGAAATTATATCAATACTAATCATAAGAAATTATATCAAATACTAATCATAAGTTAGATCAGGAAATTTGATTACCAATTATCCGATCCATATGCCATAAGCAATATGGTCCTTGAAATGCTTCATCCGTCTTTAGATCATTAGGGCCCCCGTAAGTGATCTAGCTTCGCCAAGCTTCTTTTTACTATGCTGGGCAACCGTCTTACGTAGAATGCGTAATGGGTTAATTGATATCCCCGGAGCATCAGTATTGCTCTCAACAGGAGTATCATCATCATGAACAACATCTTCCTGAGAATGGCCCTCCCTCGGAACCTCAGAATGACCCTCCATAGCGGTCTCCACATGTCGACCCACAATGGTCTCCACAGTCCCCTTTACAGTAGCAGTAACATCCCCATTGACAGCAGCTGTAACATCTAGGGATGGCAATTTAACCCACCCCGCCCTGCCCCGACCCTAATAGGGCGGAATTAAAACATGATTAATGAATTAGGAGCAGGTATGGATTTTTTTAAAAAAATCCGTTTATTAAATGGGGCCAGTTAGGAGTAAAGTAAAAAAAAGGCCCAGGCCCGACCCGACCAGTTTAACTTATGCCTATATAATTACCCTTTATATGTATGTTAATTACAATTAAACCATATAGACACGCACACACACACACACACACACACACACTAAAAAAAACTTTATTTGTATACCAATTTTGTAAAAGATCTATGTGAAAATATGGATTGACAATTGGGGGATTGTCTCATATATTGAAATATGAACCATTATAAGCCTCTTGAAGTATGAGACATTATAGGCCTCTAAGACTATAATGTAATAATTTTAATTTTACTATTTTTAAAATTAATCCAATCCGTAGGAGGCCCGACCTGCCCCGTTTATTAAATGGGGCGGGTTAGGAGTTAATTTAAATAAAAATCAACCCGCCTCGCCCCGCCCCATTTATTAAATGGGTCGGGTTAGGGTTTTGCCAAACCCTCCCCATTGCCATCCCTAACATCCCTCTGATGTCCCTAGGCAGCATACAAAGCCTGAATCTCTTCCCGATGCTTCCGCTCAAAAGTAGTAACCAGCTTCCTCTTGGAACGGGAGTAGCATATAAGATTCTACATCTCCGACCTGCATTAAAACAAAGAGATAATAATGATAATGAATGGGATTATACAGTGGCAATCAATGACAGTGAATGGGATTATACAGTGACAAACAATAAAAAGAATAACAATGACAATGAATGAATGAATGGGATTATACAATGACAATCAATGAATGGGATAATGGTGACAATCAATCAATGACAATGAATGGGATTATACAGTGACAATAAATGAATGGGATGACAATGAAAATGATAATATATACAGTGAATACATTCCCATATAGTTAATACGTTCCCATACGGTTAATATATTATTTTAAATTCATTTTGTATATATACAACGAGAATGGGCTTATACCTCGGGATATTTGACCTGAATGAATTTATTTCATTATTCCTACCTTGATTCGACATATATATGATGACAAACTGAACAGAGCTCGTGAGATTTGCCCCAAAGCTCGATGTTGCTTTGGTTCGGCATAAATATAATGAGGTATTGAAGGTTATCGAGGTGAATCTAGTGAATGGAACGAGGTTAAACAAACAACCTCATTCATCATAAACAAGATAAATTGGGTCCATTATTTCATGTGATTTTCCCCGAATGAAACCCTAGGTCTTTTGAATTTGTGTTTCAAATATTGGAATCTAACCATTAAAACCCTAGTTCATTCGATCGTTTAATTGCTGCTTCTAATTGCCAAATCAGCATATATATAAAAAGTTTACAATGGTTCCAATTCCAATTGAAGTTTACTGGTTTGGAAATTGAATGGGTTTATAGGTTTGAATGAGTAGAGAGAATAAGTGAAAGTGGGTAAAATGATTTTTAATGCTTTAAATATAGGGTTTCCCTCAATGTGGTATTTTGAAGTAAATATTGTATTATTGTGGTATTTTGTAGTAAAAAAAACTTGTGGTATTTGGGAGTATTATTCGGGTTGCCTTTAGAAACACCCTTCTTCTATTTTTTGTTTCCTTTATTATTTTATTTTTATGTAGTCCTTTTATTTACTTCATAATCAACTTGCATACAACTCTATTTTTAATTGGTTGATAAGTTTCACTTATTATGACTCTTTAGCTTTTCCAACTGATTTTTTTTAAAATGATGTGTAGTGAGTTTATTCTACAACTCCTCCCTTTATTTTTATAGAGCTTTTGTGACTCCAAAAAGTTCCTTAGCTTTGTCATTAGTTTTTGGTTCTTTTTATTTGATTTAGAAAACGCTTTTAATCATAATAAAAAATTAATCTTGTCTTTTTAAAAATCTTTTTTTCCAAAATTTAATTATAAAATCTGTGGAGGTTTTGGTTTTGGTTATGATTAAAGCTAGAGCAGATTTTCAAGATCGGTGTGCCAATTGAATTGGGTTGTGATCCAAGATACGTTTGTGACACTAGTGAGCTAGGAATCAAAGATGCAATGGAGATTCGTGTAAACGCACATATTTTAATAGATCTGTGAATACCGAGATCCGAGAGTTGTGACCGTCAAGTCGAAGATGCAGTGAAGATTGATAGAACTAGTATGCCAGAGGTTTAAATTACAGAATGACGAAGATTTTTTACTACGATCAAATCAAGGGTTTTATGTCATGTCGGTACGTTTTTTAAATCCTTAATTTTTGTTCGGTGAACTTATGTGTTGGGCGAGTGGGTGGGGGTTTTACCAAAAGATTTCAACGTTAAATACCTTGTAATTTTTTTTAATGCTTTTATTTTTTGCCATAGTTAATTGCTAATCACTTTGCACGTAATTTGGACCTAATTAATTAATTCGATAAATTATAAAGTTTGCCTTAGTTAATTTTGTTTGGAACAAATTAAAATCGTTATTTAATATTGCACCATATTTAAAACTATTTTGATTAATTCAAATTTGAATTAATATTTTGATCTAAGATAAATAATTAATGGGAATTAATATTGGATACAATACATTTTAGAATAATTTACTTATCAGACCCATTAACATTTTAAGTAATCTTAGAGAACCCATCAATAAACCTCTTATAGTACCAAGACAAACCCAAGAAAATCGTAACCTATGCAGGCATTGTGAGCTGCTCCCGCTCCATCATAACCGAGACCTTGCTATGATCCATAAGAATCCCAGCCTTCAACATAATGTGCCCTCAAAACGAACCTCTCTCAACCATAATCCACACTTGGAAAACTTAGCATATAACTTATATCCCAAAGTCTCTACAAAACCATCCTCAAATATTGTGTGTGTCCTCCTCGAACCAAGAATATACAAATATGTCGTCAATGAACACTATGACGAATTGGTCCAGAAATGGGAGGAACACCTTGTTCATTAAACCTGTGAAAACCATTGGCACGTTGGTCGAACTATATGGCATGACGCGGAACTCATAAGATTCATACCACGTCAAAACGGTTGTCTTAGGAATATCCTCCTCCTAAATCCATGATGATACCCCAAGAATATTCGATCTTAGAGAAGAACGATGTTCCCATCAATTGATCGAATAGGTCATCAACACATTGCAATTAATACTTGTTTTGTATCATGGCCTTGTTCAACACCCGATAGTCCACACAAAGCCTTAATGAACCATTTTTCTTCTTTATAAACAATACAAGAGATCCCCACAGTGACATACTCCTTAGTATGAACCCCCAACTTCTAAGATGCTAAATTTGCACCCGAAACTCCCGCATATACAATGGATCCATCTAATATGGTGCCCTCGCAATAGGCATGGTGCCCGACACCAAATCTAAAACAAAGTCTATCTCTCGTACTGGTCGTAACCGCAATACCTCCTCAAACACGCCTATAAACTCCTAGACAGGCGGTATCGTCTCTAATGATATGGTGACCTCTTCAAATATTCATACATTAATATAGTATAAGAGAGTGGTAGACCCTACCTCGAGCCTAGGCATAGCTATAAGGAATATTTATTTCCCAAGAATAAAATATATGATCACCTTCCTGCTGCAGTCGATCTACGCACGATGTAGTGTTAACTAATCCATACCCAATATGAAATCATATGTCTGCATGTCTAAAATAAAATAAAAAATCAACCAAAAAAACATAAATGACCAATATCAAGTTCCACGTCGTTACAAACATGACGGAAGGCAACATCCTTACCCACTCGGGTATCCATGTGCATAGAAACATCAATATAAATCTTTAATAACACCAAAATCGTAGCAAAATCATTGCTAACAAATGAGCGTGATGCTCCCGTGTCAAATCAAACCCATGCATAATAAATGTAAATATAAAACCTATCCTCTATGGGTTGTGGTGGGGCCTACTAGTCCTACTGATAGACGTTGAACACACGTCTGTAATACAGCCATGGGCAAACCTGAACTAGGTCCCTAGACAGTGTTGACACTGAGGTGGGGCTGGCACAATCTATTGATACTCCTACTAATATTGGACCTAACCAGTCTGGTTGCCTCAAAGCACCTCCTGAATGAGTAGTCCTGATCACCACAAGTATAATATGCACTTGTGAGTCGACAACCCTGTTATCTCTAGCCTTAAGGTTGATCTTGTGGACCCTGGCCTAGTCAGCTCTGCTCTTTCTGTCCATGGTCCGGTTGGCCCTGATGTTGTTGGCCATGATGGCCTTGGCTCGAGTGGCCCTATGCACTCTGTCCCAGGCCACCCTAGCGGAACTAATCATTCGATCCCCTAAATCTCTAGGGGTTTATCCCCATGCGACGGTCCCCTTTTGCTGTTGTGAATCTCCCTGTGCTTAGGATGACTCACCACTCTCCCCAGTATTTAATTATTGGCCAGTTCAAATCTTTTTCTTCATAAGATATTTATCTTTCTATGTCTCATGGTGGTCTTGGAAATGGATCAAAGTGGCATCCACTACCTGAGTGTAAGTATTAAAGGTTAGGTTGCCAAGTAACACTTGCCTAATCCTCCACGTAAAGCCACTGATCAAATGGTCTATCTTATTCGCCTTCATATTAACATCATTGGGGGCAATGAAAACAAGGCAGGTAAACTCCCTCTCGTACTATGCTACTGTACAATCCTCCAGCAGCAACCTCATAAAATCCAACCTCATGTTCACCTAAAGTGATGGTGGGAAGTACTTTCCCTCAAACTTGCCCTAAAAATATTCTATGGTCATACTAGACTGTAACAACCCGCCTAAAATAATAACGGGTGGCCAGCCCTATACTATAATAAATCAGGAATTTCAGATGGTCCAGTCTCAACATCAACCATCGGTACTATAATATAGGACTAACTACCCGAAATCATATAAGCGAGATGTTATAAAAATTTAAAACTTGCAACATACAACAACCCAACACTATAAAACTACTAATGAATAAGAGAGATGCAGGAAAGAACTATAATAAATGAAATGCCATAAGTAAATAAATAAACCCGAATAAGCTGTCGGGTCACAGCAAATACAATAGCTGAAATGGAATAAATATAAACATGTGTATAAATATCCCTATAATACAAACCCGATATACAACATGAATCCTACCTAGAATTTTAAAGAAGTAGGAAGCGGCTACCTGAAATATCCCGCAACAGTCCGCACCTGTCACGGCTCCCAAGACCCTGGAATGAAAGTCATCCGGCATCCATGCGGTAGGATACGTGTAGTAAAATATATATATACAAGGAGGAGAGGAAAGAAAACGGGTCAGAGCCCCGAATGTGTAAAATATTTAGCAAGTGTTAACCGTGCATAATAAATACCGGTGTACTTAATTTCATAAATAAGTGAGACCGCACTCTCGTGGAACCCCAACTCACCTCTCATCTAAAGGCGCGCACCTATTCGCGTCCTCAAATTTTAGTTAAATTACCCCCATTGATTTTAGGACAACCTACTTATCAGGCCTAGCCTATAACCACGAGAGCTACCTTCCCGTCATAATCTAAGGATCCACCCATTTCTAATCCTATAAGATTATGATAACAACAATTATGCCATAAAAGGCTTAATGAATTCCAATTAATAATCTCATGAATTATAATTATCATAATTCTTAAAACATTACCCCTATACATATACATACATATATATACCTATACAGGCTAAAAGCGTAAGGATTAATATACTTAATAACATGCACATGGAATATTGGCAAGACTTCTCTCTAATCCCAAGATTGTACTACGTTTCGTGCGTGGGGAGTCTCGCAAAGCGAAATCCAAACAAGGAACCGCCCCGTTACACTACTCCTGACAAGGTCAAGATCAGAGATCCGAGATGCCACCTATGGAATTACTTCTCTCAAATCTCGACACGGCACTGTGTTTCGTGCGTGAGGTGTCTCGCAAAACGAAATCCAAACAAGGAACCACCTCGTTACACTACTCCTGGGCAATGTCGATCCTAGAGATCCATAATCCCCAACATACAAGTTAATACTACCATTACTACTAAACTATAATTCCTAAAGAAAAGAAAAGAAAGAAAACAAGTAAGATAAAATAAAAGAACCTCCAATAATATCCTTGGGATGATGTAACCGAAATAATACCTTATGTGCGATACATCAACCCCCATCAATCTAGTACACCATGATCACCTAAGATGTACTTCACAAAAGTCCATATCCTTTCATCTATAGGATATATATATAAATATATATATATATATATAGGTATTATTTCTAACCGTATATATATATCATCATCGATACAATGGCCAAGTGTACATACTACATATGATGTACAAGGCCATGCACACAATATACCCGGCTATATATATCGCCGATAAACTGCATCAGTGCTATCATCTTCCCAGTGCCCGACTCACGTAGCAATACTGGGGCCACCATTGTGGGACTAAACGACACCCATCTCGTGGTAAACACACGCACACGACGTCCCGGGAAGCGGTCATAGTTCCAACCGGCAATGAGACGAAACATACCCACCACGTCTCATCCCAAAAATATATCTATATGTATAATAATCACAAGGGACGACTATGACCTGGGGAATATCCACACCCTGCATTATAAGCCAGGATGCTCACCCTCTACGCGCGCAACTTCCCAATGATAGCATGAGCGGGGTATGCTTAACCAATTAAGTATATATATCATTCACATGCATAATATATATAATCCGTATGATCCAATCTTGTGATCAAATAATAAACCATCATATACGGTTTAAGTATCCATACCATGTCTATCAATAACATAATTATATCCATATATCTATATACATACAGATATATATATATATATATATCAATACGTATTCACATATCTTTATCTATATATATAAACTAATTCTCGTTCATATGTATAATATATATACATATACCTGGCTATAAGTATACATAGTCCTCAATATACAAGCCGTCACCACAATTTCCATTTTATTTACCTCGATATGTGAATATAATCCCATACTTGAAACACATTCGATCATTTTCCTATGATGAATAGTCTCCCAAACCATATGTATATATCTATACCTATATATATTCAACCTTAGGGCTATCACCCAAGAGTTTGCGTAGAAACCTTCACTACACATATCGTCTATATCTCCGAGTACATTAAAGAATCTAGTAATCATTTGACTATAGGTATACATATAGCTAATAGTCTGTCAGCCTCAAGCTCCTTCTTTCAATCATCAAATAATCTCATTTCCCTCTATTCCGACTATGGTTCGATCACTTTTGTGAATACCCTAGTCTAAGATCTCTCTAAGAGTTCTTAGCCTCACATCACGTCTACACTTACTTTTAATCTACAATTAGGATTCCCAATCCTAAAAGGGTTTCCCCAAAAATCTCTATACCCGACTCCAAACACTTACATGGATACATTTCTCCCAAATTACCCTAAGGAGTCCCCAAAACTCTAATGTGTGAGAAACTCCTTATGTGTCTCCAAGAACATATCTCTTACATCATAAGAGAGAGGCCCCAAATCAAATAAACCCAACCAAAAAGGGTTTGAAATCACTATGGAGAAAATACCTCAAAATGCCCTGTTTCCGAATCGATTCGGCCCTGTTCCGAATCGGTTCGGACTAGCGAATCGATTCGGCCTTCAAGGCGAATCGATTCGGGTCCAAAGACCTGGTCTTCTGCAATAGGCTGAATCGATTCGGCTTGGGGTCCGAATCGATTCGGTCAATGCAGACCTACTACTTTTACCAAACCGAATCGATTCGCTGGAGGGGGCGAATCGATTCGGACCTGCAATTTTTAAAGGTTTCATCTGTTTCTTCAAAACCCACGAATTTAAAACCCTAATCTTCCATTTCTAACCCTTAAACCTTCATCAAAACATAATTCTAAGCCAATAAATCAACCCAAAGTTGATCCCAACCATTTCTATGCCATTAAATCTTAATTTAAACATTGATTCCAAGATTAAACCCAAAATCTAGGTTTTGACATTAATACCCAAAAATCCATTCTTTACCCCACAATTTATGAAATGAAATACACAAATAGCTATTTAGCAAGATTAAACACTTGCCTCAGGTTTGTAGAGGTTGAATCGTCCTCGATGTCGCGGTAGGGCCGGAAATCTCCAAGCTTTTCTTCCTCTCTCTCTTCCTTTCTTCTTCTTCCTCTTCTTCTTCTCTCTCTAGGGCTTTTCTCTCTTTCTCTCTAATGAGAAATGGCTTCATCCGTAAGCCTCCAATCCCTTTTAAAACAAAATCCCAGTTTTTAAATGTTAATACACACTTTAAATGACTCGTTTACTCCAATTCAAGTCAAAATAACTTAAAAACATTCCGGAGCCGAAATAAAACCCAATGACAGTCATTTTGACTATCTCGACCCTTCCGGGATCGATGGTACCCTCAAAAATATCATCCGGAATACTTTGAAATATTTTCTATTTTTGGACTTAAATTCCCAAATTTTAAAATTCTCCAATTTAATTAAATTTAATTTTCCCAAAATTAAATTTCTCAGTCTCCAAAATCTTGGGGTGTTACAATCTTCCCCCCTTACAAGAATTTCGTCCTCGAAATTTAAGATGAGCCTAGGACATCAATATCATCTAGTCCTTACATCAATCCTCAAGATCACTATGCCGATCCTTTCTAGTTCTTACGTCGAACCATATAGCCTTTAAAACAAACTAACTACTCAGGGCGCCCATACACCCCGTACCCGAGTCTCCACTCGTAGAATTTTAATCAGGCTCCATTAGCCTCAAAGCTGTAAGATAACCCTCGGTAATATAATCTATAACAATATACTAAATATATAAAAGTTTGAAAATTTCCACTGGTTGAACTCTCCTCAATTCCTGACGGTAGCCACCTTCGTGCGGGGGAGGTCTCGCAAGCGAAATCCAAACAAGGAACCCTCCCAATACACTACTGTGTAGCTAGGTCGGGGATTGAGATTAGTTGAACCAGGGTTAAGGTTTTATAAAAAGATTTCCATATTTTAGATATTGCCTGAGGGCCCATACAAATAATACGATATAAATATATTCCGCGTCTTTCGACACGCCAAACAAATACCTTATGTTTAGAACACAAGGCTTCAACAAATACAATACTTTAGCCAAAGCCTAGTTCTCAAAACTAGCGCAACTATGAGCTAAACTATCCGCTCCTCGTAAATCTACCAACTCTGAACCTCTCAGTTACGAAAAGGTATATCATCTCCAGAGATGCCATATAAAGGCCACACTTGCTCACTTCCTCCTCTAGGAAAATTTCATACACCCTAGCGGTGTAGTGGCTAGCTACTCGTCACACCCCATACGTGACGTTCCCAACATCGCACAAAGCGTAACGTACCCAAAGAAAGGTATTCTACCTTACAATTCCATAACCTAATGGTTTCCCCCTCACCCTAGAATCTCAACTCAGGGTCCTCAACTCCTTCCAGGAAAATCATTATCCTTAAGCCTATTTCTCCACAAGAGAAACATCTTCCTCAAAATCCTCCCTAACCATATTGAAGGACAAGGCGTGATTGCAACTGCCGAAAATTCCCTCAGTCCTATACAACGAAATTGAATCCCCAAAGGCATTCTCCCTCATCTTAGAAGGCGATACTCCTAATATTGGGATAACTACACCAACCTCACCTCGGTAAGAGTCACCAACATTAGGTTTCCTAACTAAGGTTAACAGATTCTCAATCTAAACCTCCCAAGGACTACACTACATGTCTCTCCTCGGACTTACCTCACTAAGACCAAGATTCGCCATATGAGTAAATTTCCTTTCTTACTCAACTATCGATAAATCACCTCGAACCACTGCTAGAAATCTCCTCAACATCTCCTCCGGAACCGGGGAAAAACAATTACCCCCGATTAGAGCGTACCCAGTATATACTATGGGTATTGTACTTTTAATCCTATCCCTTCCTAGACGACAAAATCTAGGCGACGCCTAAAACGAAACAAGAGCAACTGTTATCAGAACGTCAATCAAGTGAATATACTTCACAGAAGAAACAATGCAGTGAACACAACAGTCCTATTTATAGGGCTTTATGTCAAGAATGTTAACGGAAGAATGCAAAAACTCGCACAGATCCTAAGGACTCTAGAACCTGATGCTCTGATACCATCTGTAACAACCCGCCTAAAATAATAACGGGTGGCCAGCCCTATACTATAATAAATCAGGAATTTCAGATGGTCCAGTCTCAACATCAACTATCGGTACTATAATATAGGACTAACTACCCGAAATCATATAAGCGAGATGTTATAAAAATTTAAAACTTGCAACATACAACAACCCAACACTATAAAACTACTAATGAATAAGAGAGATGCAGGAAAGAACTATAATAAATGAAATGCCATAAGTAAATAAATAAACCCGAATAAGTTGTCGGGTCACAGCAAATACAATAGCTGAAATGGAATAAATATAAACATGTGTATAAATATCCCTATAATACAAACCCGATATACAACATGAATCCTACCTAGAATTTTAAAGAAGTAGGAAGCGGCTACCTGAAATATCCCGCAACAGTCCGCACCTGTCACGGCTCCCAAGACCCTGGAATGAAAGTCATCCGGCATCCATGCGGTAGGATACGTGTAGTAAAATATATATATACAAGGAGGAGAGGAAAGAAAACGGGTCAGAGCCCCGAATGTGTAAAATATTTAGCAAGTGTTAACCGTGCATAATAAATACCGGTGTACTTAATTTCATAAATAAGTGAGACCGCACTCTCGTGGAACCCCAACTCACCTCTCATCTAAAGGCGCGCACCTATTCGCGTCCTCAAATTTTAGTTAAATTACCCCCATTGATTTTAGGACAACCTACTTATCAGGCCTAGCCTATAACCACGAGAGCTACCTTCCCGTCATAATCTAAGGATCCACCCATTTCTAATCCTATAAGATTATGATAACAACAATTATGCCATAAAAGGCTTAATGAATTCCAATTAATAATCTCATGAATTATAATTATCATAATTCTTAAAACATTACCCCTATACATATACATACATATATATACCTATACAGGCTAAAAGCGTAAGGATTAATATACTTAATAACATGCACATGGAATATTGGCAAGACTTCTCTCTAATCCCAAGATTGTACTACGTTTCGTGCGTGGGGAGTCTCGCAAAGCGAAATCCAAACAAGGAACCGCCCCGTTACACTACTCCTGACAAGGTCAAGATCAGAGATCCGAGATGCCACCTATGGAATTACTTCTCTCAAATCTCGACACGGCACTGTGTTTCGTGCGTGAGGTGTCTCGCAAAACGAAATCCAAACAAGGAACCACCTCGTTACACTACTCCTGGGCAATGTCGATCCTAGAGATCCATAATCCCCAACATACAAGTTAATACTACCATTACTACTAAACTATAATTCCTAAAGAAAAGAAAAGAAAGAAAACAAGTAAGATAAAATAAAAGAACCTCCAATAATATCCTTGGGATGATGTAACCGAAATAATACCTTATGTGCGATACATCAACCCCCATCAATCTAGTACACCATGATCACCTAAGATGTACTTCACAAAAATCCATATCCTTTCATCTATAGGATATATATATATAAATATATATATATATATATATATATATATATATATATAGGTATTATTTCTAACCGTATATATATATCATCATCGATACAATGGCCAAGTGTACATACTACATATGATGTACAAGGCCATGCACACAATATACCCGGCTATATATATCGCCGATAAACTGCATCAGTGCTATCATCTTCCCAGTGCCCGACTCACGTAGCAATACTGGGGCCACCATTGTGGGACTAAACGACACCCATCTCGTGGTAAACACACGCACACGACGTCCCGGGAAGCGGTCATAGTTCCAACCGGCAATGAGACGAAACATACCCACCACGTCTCATCCCAAAAATATATCTATATGTATAATAATCACAAGGGACGACTATGACCTGGGGAATATCCACACCCTGCATTATAAGCCAGGATGCTCACCCTCTACGCGCGCAACTTCCCAATGATAGCATGAGCGGGGTATGCTTAACCAATTAAGTATATATATCATTCACATGCATAATATATATAATCCGTATGATCCAATCTTGTGATCAAATAATAAACCATCATATACGGTTTAAGTATCCATACCATGTCTATCCATAACATAATTATATCCATATATCTATATACATACAGATATATATATATATCAATACGTATTCACATATCTTTATCTATATATATAAACTAATTCTCGTTCATATGTATAATATATATACATATACCTGGCTATAAGTATACATAGTCCTCAATATACAAGCCGTCACCACAATTTCCATTTTATTTACCTCGATACGTGAATATAATCCCATACTTGAAACACATTCGATCATTTTCCTATGATGAATAGTCTCCCAAACCATATGTATATATCTATACCTATATATATTCAACCTTAGGGCTATCACCCAAGAGTTTGCGTAGAAACCTTCACTACACATATCGTCTATATCTCCGAGTACATTAAAGAATCTAGTAATCATTTGACTATAGGTATACATATAGCTAATAGTCTGTCAGCCTCAAGCTCCTTCTTTCAATCATCAAATAATCTCATTTCCCTCTATTCCGACTATGGTTCGATCACTTTTGTGAATACCCTAGTCTAAGATCTCTCTAAGAGTTCTTAGCCTCACATCACGTCTACACTTACTTTTAATCTACAATTAGGATCCCAATCCTAAAAGGGTTTCCCCAAAAATCTCTATACCCGACTCCAAACACTTACATGGATACATTTCTCCCAAATTACCCTAAGGAGTCCCCAAAACTCTAATGTGTGAGAAACTCCTTATGTGTCTCCAAGAACATATCTCTTACATCATAAGAGAAGGCCCCAAATCAAATCAATCCAACCAAAAAGGGTTTGAAATCACTATGGAGAAAATACCTCAAAATGCCCTGTTTCCGAATCGATTCGGCCCTGTTCCGAATCGGTTCGGACTAGCGAATCGATTCGGCCTTCAAGGCGAATCGATTCGGGTCCAAAGACCTGGTCTTCTGCAATAGGCTGAATCGATTCGGCTTGGGGTCCGAATCGATTCGGTCAATGCAGACCTACTACTTTTACCAAACCGAATCGATTCGCTGGAGGGGGCGAATCGATTCGGACCTGCAATTTTTAAAGGTTTCATCTGTTTCTTCAAAACCCACGAATTTAAAACCCTAATCTTCCATTTCTAACCCTTAAACCTTCATCAAAACATAATTCTAAGCCAATAAATCAACCCAAAGTTGATCCCAACCATTTCTATGCCATTAAATCTTAATTTAAACATTGATTCCAAGATTAAACCCAAAATCTAGGTTTTGACATTAATACCCAAAAATCCATTCTTTACCCCACAATTTATGAAATGAAATACACAAATAGCTATTTAGCAAGATTAAACACTTGCCTCAGGTTTGTAGAGGTTGAATCGTCCTCGATGTCGCGGTAGGGCCGGAAATCTCCAAGCTTTTCTTCCTCTCTCTCTTCCTTTCTTCTTCTTCCTCTTCTTCTTCTCTCTCTAGGGCTTTTCTCTCTTTCTCTCTAATGAGAAATGGCTTCATCCGTAAGCCTCCAACCCCTTTTAAAACAAAATCCCAGTTTTTAAATGTTAATACACACTTTAAATGACTCGTTTACTCCAATTCAAGTCAAAATAACTTAAAAACATTCCGGAGCCGAAATAAAACCCAATGACAGTCATTTTGACTATCTCGACCCTTCCGGGATCGATGGTACCCTCAAAAATATCATCCGGAATACTTTGAAATATTTTCTATTTTTGGACTTAAATTGCCAAATTTTAAAATTCTCCAATTTAATTAAATTTAATTTTCCCAAAATTAAATTTCTCAGTCTCCAAAATCTTGGGGTGTTACATAGACCTGTCCTCATCCATGGTGACTGGCTCCCACCACTTAGTGCATCCCCTACTAGCTTGAAACTAGCTAGTATCTGCTTTAGGACCTCTGAGCACTTTACTATATGCATATGCCTTTCGATAGCTCGCCACCACTATAGGGATGTAATGGGGTTCGTAGATCCTGCAAATCCTTAAAGTTTGACTTTAACAAAGTCACTCCTAGATCTTTACCGGGTACAAGTCGTATGCGGGCTAGATGCATCCATAAGTGGTGGCGGTGGTGATTGATCCTGGTGCATGGCTTCCACGATAGCTACTACTATTTGCGCTATAATCGCTGCCAAGTTTGTCAGCACAAGTGTTGGCTCCTGAGGTTGTTATGCCTATGACTCGGCACTCACGGTGTGGTTGTGATGTGCGGGTTCTCTCCAAGTTTTAACCATCTAAAAATACGATAAAAAAGTGTATCAATAATCGTATAAAATAAGAGTACAAAAGTCTAAACAACAAAATATATAAAGTATCAAACAACTCAACAAGAAAAAGTGGCAGATGCACTTAAGGCCCTAAGGCACTAGAACCTATAATTCTCTGATACCAACTGAGACACCCCGTAAAATCCATAACTATATTAAGAAGATCTATATATAAATAATACAGGAGTCTAAACAATTTGTATAATTTTAAGCGTGACTGAAATAAAATACGACACAAGTATAATAAGATAATATTAATAACATAACTGAAATAGACACAACTGTGATCCCTATCTCCAAATCATAGTAAGTAAAACTCCGTCACAAGAATAAATAATTGTCTCTACAATTATGACATCATAACCTGAATATAAATAGTTAACTCCAAGATAATATGTCCAATAATAATAATTCGATACGAAATACAAAAATGGAAATGCAATAAGTAAAGATGAGCATGCAAGATTGACACTTACATCCTATAAAAGAAAGTTGGAACTGTGAATGGATAACTGAGCATATCAACGTTGAGGTGGTTGTTGTTGCCTATGACCTGAAAATAGATTCCACAATGAGGATCAAACCTAAAAAGTCTATAATAAGTAAGAATGTAACTAAATTTGGACCACAATAATAACAATACACCTTCCTCTCATAATTTAGTTGTTTTTAAGTTAACTCAACCCAAACAACCTAAATAAAGCATTAAGGTCTAATACCACTCCCAGATGAACCCATTTATAAATAATTATAAACCTTTCTTAATTGATTATCACTCTCACATTTAATTGAGTTTGTCCCCGCTCATGTACAAATGGATGGATTATGCACAAGCCCACACGTAAAAGCATAAATGCATATCCCTATTACCTTCGGGGATCATTCGTGCGTACTAGGTATAGTTACAGGCCATCCTCTCCCTATAACCTCAAGACAACAATGAGGGATAATCATTATTCCTTCCCGTTTATCGTATGGACTCCATACCCAAGGCTATACGATATGACACCCCCATTTACCCTCACACGGGACATGGGTGCGTTAGCAGTGGGATCATGGTAAAAGGACCAAGGTAAAATCATATCTATCACAAGGGGTACAAGCACGGTCAATGTCATATGCTCCCTATCAAAATCCTTCCTAGTACTCCCCCTACGAGCACACACACACAAGGTATGCTTACACAACAAACACAAAAGAAATCTTATCTATTCACCGATTACTAAAAGTATTTAAGTCTTCGATTAATTATCTCTAATTAATTAAGAATTAATAATCAAACTGTATAAAAGTCATTCGAACGAAATCCCTAACTCGTTAGTACGAAAACCCCTATGTCGTTCGCATCAAAATATCATCTCATTCGAACCAAAATCCAACTTATTCGAATAAATCCATCCATCTCATTCGAACGAAACTCCAGTCTCGTTTGAACGAGATCCATGCAGGAGACTTCTTTCCCAAATCGTAAAAACAACCATTAACACCCCAAAACCCAAGCTTAAAGCCTCTAAATATCCCAATTCACATACTCCTTCAAGTATAACATGTTTAACAACTATACTAACCTGTAAAAACAATTTTTAGGTGATTATAACAAGAGTTCCTAATTCATTATAGGATTATAAGTCTTTGAACCCTAAGTTTATAATTTATCAAATGTGTTTTAGATTCGATTCAATATCTGCCTAAATAAGAGGAACTTTATATGTTATCATTACCACGATCCATATTACATGTTTTCATGATTAAATTTAAAGGATTCATTATCAATATATTCAAGTTCATCATATGATTAAGGTAAAAATGTATAATTAAATCTAATTACGAAACTTAGGTTTTTAGTTGATTAAAATCAGGTTTCATGAATTTTAATACACATTCCAATGACTAAAACTATCATAAACAAATCCAATTAAATTATTAATCAATGTATACTTTCCTTAGACTAGTTAATGAATCAAAGTCTCAAATTCCCAAATTCTCTTCAAGCCTTAGTTTGTCTCCTCTCCTTAGCCTTTAGGGTTATATTTAATGTGTTGTGGAAGTTTTAGATTTTTTTAAGTTAATTTATAAATCGATATGAGTCAATTAATTTAAAACTTAATTATTAATTAATTACGTATGGCTCGACATTATAAGAAACTACATAACGAACAGTGTGACCTATAACCAAAGGACTAATTTAAATAAGGAAACTCCCGACACCTATCTCTGACCATTATATAGTCACCCATGATACCAAGTCACTCAAAATATTTATTTAGTATATTATCGTATATTATGTCGATTTCTAAAAAGCTTGAATTCATGTAGCACATATACAATTCACATAACAACATGTAAAAATATACTAAGTGACACATGTCACATAAGGCAAATAAGTAATTAATTACTCAATTTAAATAAATGAACGAAAAAATACATGGTATTATATGTGTATAATTAAGTGAACATGGTAACATTTATAGAGACCCTAGATAAATATATCTCATAGATTATTAAGGAATCATGTTATCACACATGAAACCTACACTATTAGGACACAACATGACTTCTTACTAATCACAACCGCTTAATTATATTCTTAATTAAATCAGAGCAAGTTTTTACAAGTCGTAACATTTTATAGACATCGATCGATCGATAGTTCATCATTCATCATAGACACGAGGAGGCAAACAACCATTAATCAATAATGAAGTTTCCATGGATCATAAAGAAATAACAAAAACTTTTGAACGTTTAAAATTAGTATGACATTTCCCTTAAAATATTACATAAAACACAAATGAACAAAATCCATAGCCTAAAACATACTCACAAATATTTACAAAATACCTCGCACCAAGGTTCTAAAAAATGCGGGGCGTGATAGAGGCGTGTAGGCCAAGCCTTAAGCCTTAGAAGCCTAAGCGAGCCTTAGGCGTAAAAAGGCATGAAAAGGCGTTTAAGACTTTTTAATATATTTTAATATCTTTTAAATATAACAAGCCTATTAAAATACTAAAATTGTACATATCATAAAAATATGTCTAAATATTTGCAAATTAAAATAATATTTCATTGTTTTGGCCGAGATAATGGTCCGGATTGTAAAAAAATCTTTGAAAAGCGATATGGTTTCACTAAAGCATTATTGGTTTTAGAAAAAAGTGTGTCTTAAGGGTTTTACCAACAATAAAGCGTAAAAATCTTAAGGCGGGGCGTTTCGCCCAAGTCTCAAGCCTTTGTGGGTTTTTTAGAACATTGCCTCACACATAAGAAGACAACTAACAAAATGCTTAAGTTTACTATTAATACCACGGTCATGAAAACTTCAACTAGATCACAAATGTCCTCATCTCCTAACCTAAAGAATCATGTAATATCAAGGGGACGAGATCACAAATGTCTCAGCAAAGGATAAACAAAATCTCGATGTACATGAACAATAAAGTTGGCATTTATGAATATCCAATTATCTAGGGAATAATTGAATGATATAAAGACATGATGAAACAATAAATTCAATAAGCTAGGGAAGTAAACTTAATTAGGAGGATGTAATTTAGAAAACCCCAATACCCATAGGTATCCAAGTGAAACCTTGTCTAAGGGGAAAATGTTAGCCAAAAAGATGGATCTCAATTAATACCCTGGACTTTTCTAAGGCTTTTCAATGCCAGTCAGTTAAACTCAACTTGTCCTCTAAGGCTCTTTGGGCCTTAGTTGGACCTTCATCCCCCCTGAACTTATTTTATAATCCTTTTCCTATTATTCTAAAGTCCATATCCATCTACCCTATAAACTTCTCAGATAAGCCTTATGCAGTCTATCGTTAGCTCTATAGTCCTATTCGAGCTCTAAACATGATCTAAGACCAAAATTAGCCAAATATGTCATCCTAAGCACAAAGTATGAGATATTCTGTGCTAACCCATTATCCCCCTTTTCTAGACTTAAACACCAATTACAAATATTAAGTTAATAAAACTATATTACATCCATCTCACAACAGAGAGTCCAACGGGTCACAAAACTAAAGGTCAAGCATAATCCTTTACTACCTTCCATTCATGAACACAAATAATGTAGAGGCAAAAAATCCCTAGCTAAAAGCTCTGATACCAATTTGTAGACGTAGAATAATCTAAGGGTGGAAACGAAAAAAATTGCAATACCAATTTTATAAATGCGGAAGCCAATTTTAAATTGATTTTATCTTTTTATCCTGCGCATGCATCTATGGTGATAAAACAGATAAATCAAATAAGCAAATACAAAATGGCCAAGTTTCAGGAAAAAATTCCCGCAGGGTAAAAACCTTTTATTTCAATAATAACTTGCAAATCGCAACTTACAAACTTACAAGTGAAATTCAGCAATGAATTTTTGCAGAAACCCTCAAAGACCGTAGTTTTCAACTCAACAATGATTCCCTTGAGAACCACAATGGACTGCAACCCTCCTTCAGCCTCAGTCTTCATCATCTGCAGTGAATTCCTGCAGGTATCACAAGTCAATAATGGATATCCTCTCCACAAAAGGTGTATGCAAAGATACAAAAAAATTTAGGGTTCTAAACTAATTCACAAGAACAATATTGGAAGATGTTTTATTCTGAATTAAAATAAGTTTTTTTCAACACAAAAAGGTGAAGAATTTTTGCAAAAGATATGCAGAAAATGTTTTGTCAAAAGTCTTAAATAATTGAATCACAAAATGGGTATTTATAAAAACTTTAAGTTGGTGCGTCGTTCAAACGAGTGGAGCAGGTCGTTCAAACGACATAGGGATGTCGTTCGAACGAAATGCGATCTCGCTTCTAACGACCTAGACAAACACAAACCAGTAGGCCTCATTTGATGCTCGTTCGAAAGCATGCAACTAACGACATTGATATGCCTTTTGAATGATATGGGGATGTCGTTTGGACGAGTCAAACGAAAAAATTAAAAATTTTAAAACTCCACCTACTGGTATCTCAGAAAACATATTTTTGAAAAATAAAAAATCATGTTTGTATTTCGATAAAAAATAAACATCCCAAATATAATTCCATGAATTAATTCAAGCTCTAAATCGTTTTATACCTTTTGGTATGTCAGGAAGTCTTCAAACTTGGAGATGCTTGAGTTTGGTTCGTTTTGATGGTGTGTACGATTTATAACGGGATACGCGAAACTAGTTTAAAATTATGTTATGAACAATCCCTGAAAAATTATTCTTACAAAGAATGAGTTGAAAATCTTTTTTAGAAAACAAGGGATTTTTTTTATTAAAATTGTATACCCCCCAAAATAATTTTTACTATGACTTTTTAAGATTAATAAAAATAAAAAATAAAACTGGCATTAAGCCTTAAGAAGGTGGTGAATATCACAAGAACCTTAAATAGACATATCTCCAAAATAATCTCAGTACAAGGACAAGTGGTAACAAATCAATAGTTCAAATATAAACCAACAATTAAGCAAGAATGAACATTAATCAACCATATCCAAAATTCCATAGTTAGAGAAAATTTTAGTTTATTCATCAAAATCTTCATCTCATTGAAGGAAAATGGAAATTAGGGTTTAAAGTGAATAGTAAACAAATAAGGCAGAGAATCCCTTATCTATAGGACTAAGTCCAAATCTTTAACTATCAAAATTTCCTCGATCACCTTTGGTCTTCCTATGAACATCATCCTTATCTATGAACCTCACTTTGGTTGTGGCCTCAAATCACTTGTCATCTCCTTCCTCTCACAAACTCTCGCTTATATATATATATATATATATATATATATATATATATATATATATATAGAGAGAGAGAGAGAGAGAGAGAAGTGTAATAGGGGTCTATATCTATAAATAGGGGTGGCAACCTAAGGTTTCTTAAAAATATGGTCAATTTCCCAAAATATCCTAGGCCTTGACGTTCTAAAAGGTCCAAAACTTAATCTCGAGTAATAATATAACCAACCCACGCCATCGATCCATTTTGTGTGTGTTTTAAGATACAAAGTACACGGCCTCTATCGATCCCTTGGATTTGATGTATACTAGGCAAGTTGACTTTATCAAATTCTTCTTAGGACAATCATGAGTCCACGAACTATCGAATATCCCTGATTCCCTGATCAAACTTGACGCATAGTCTACGGCCAAAATTAATTCCTAAGGGTTTTCATAAGGGTCGGTTATTGGGTATTACATTCTACCCACCTTATGAAATTACATCCTCGTATTTAAATATAAAAAACACAAGCATTAAACTATATCATACCGTGAAAAAATAAAGATATTTCTTCTCAATTCAATATTATAACTCCCAAGTGGCATATTTTGATGGTTGCTTCACGTAACTTAAACTAAAAGTATCATTTTCATCCGCGACATTTCTCTTTTTCCAGAAATCTACATTAGGAATAGTTCTTAACTTAGGTTTTTGTGGGCCTCAAAAGTATCTTGACTGAACATGGTTGTATTCTAATATATTTTGTTAATAGTGAAATATGTAGCAGATTGGTAATGTCGGCTAAGTTAAGTAAAAATACAAGTCTGTAGAAAAAGTTTCATACATATTCTAGGATCTTAAAGGTCCAAACATACCGTCGATTCAATTTACCCTTCTTCTTAAACCTTGACACTCCTTTCCAAAGGAAACTTTAAGGAATACATGGTTAGGAAAATATATCCTTATGATCTCCACCTTTAAAGAGTATATATATACTAATGTACCCCAATTCAGTTGGGTTAACTTATTCTGGTTTTCAAAATATACTTTGTGTTTTTAGCCCTTCAGGTCACTCTGGCAAAGCATCATATTGAGACATATTCATCGAACTTCATTTGGGCATCATATAACTTCAAACTCTTGGAATACCACTGTGACACCCCGCCTAATTAACCCCGGGTGATCAGTCCTAAATTAAATTAGAACAAGTTTCTCAGTTGGTTCATTCTTAGCATCACTGTCGCCTTTTTAATTACTAACCACCTAAGTGAGAAAATTAGACTGGTGCTAATTTTTATCTTTCATTAACTTAAATGAAATACTCATGTGGAAAAAAATTAATATGACAATCATAAATAACTGAATTCAACCATTCACAATTAATTAACTGACCGAATAAACCATCGGTTTAAAATCCAACAGAAGTAAAGATAAGCAAATAAATCTCAACAAGTCTGACATAAGTACTGAATACAATAGTGAGCAACATGCTCGAATAACTGCTAGGAAATCTCTACACTAGAAATGAAAGGAATGAGGCGCCTATCAAACTCTCGCAACATCCACATATGCTGCAGCAACGGGTCCCTGGAATGAGTCAAGCCTGGCGTCCCTGTGGCTGGACACCTAAAAGGTTTTTAAAAGTTTTTATAGCAAGGGTTAGTACACAAAACATTTAGAAAATATTTAGCAAATGATTAACTTGCAGTAATAAGTAAATATGCATGCTCTCCATATTTTAGTTAGTGCCGCACTCCCTTGAGAACATCCTCACCCCTCCTCTAATGTGCACTACTACCGCCTTAATTAATTTACCTAGTTATTTATCTCATGACTAGATAATTTATATAACCCCTTGCAACCACCCTACTCTAACCGAGTGTGCCAAAATTATGATTTCGAAGTTATTATCAACATTAACTTAATTAATCATTTCCCTTTTTAAATTCATATAACTATCACACCCATTATATATAATACAATTCACAACTGGTATTAATTGTACCCGTATATAATTAATTACCTCATTATATACGTATAGTCATATTACAACATTCACAAACATGCTGAAATAATAATTAATAATAGCATCCTCCCGAGTAATAACTCACTGGATGTAAGTTATCTAAAGTGCTATCCCACTATGTATATTCACATAACCTAGTTACCCAAGTTAGAATCGCTCACTAACTTGGTTAATACATACATGTTGGAGGTGGTCATATTCCTTACCTAAAAGTGAGAGGTCCCTCACCCATATAATAGATGTTATGACCTGGGAATATACTCGCCCTACTACTCAAGATAGGGGATTCATCCACTACGTGCAACCTCCCCCTATAGCACTAGAATATATAATAATAATAATATCTAACCACTGATATTAATGCACACACCATATATGTATACTATCGCACACCGTATATATACATATGTAAATAAAAATAAACTATCCCGACTATACCGTGTACTAAGTCCGTAACACAAGCCTATTCAGATTATTATGAGTTTATGGTCCAACTCTAATTATTAATTAATTTGCACATTAATTAATTAAATTACTTTTGGTGTCGCTCCAACCAATATATTCGGACTTACTTTTGTGGCCCGAAATAAAACAATACCCGAGTCTAAATTCCCGACTCCAAATAATTTATCCTTCACTCTAAATAAAATTAACGTATTGGTATCGCTCAACCAATAACCCCGGACTTGCCCACTCAATCCGTATTTAATTATTTTGAAATACTATTCCCAAAATTTAACCATAGTGTGTCACACATAAATTTCCTCCAAATCCCAATTAATTTTAATCATGGTGTGACACACATAATTTCCTTTAAATCTTAATTAATTTTACTCATAATTAATTAGCTTGAAAATCCTATATTTATTTCTCATTAAATAAGGCATGGAAGAAATTTAAGTTTAATTTCCCTTGTATACATAAACTGGCCGAACTGCCAGAAATTTTCGACCTTCGATCGATCGATCCCCAACCCTCGATCGATCGAACAGGTCATTGTCTTCTTCCCCCTTCTGTTTCAGCCATGGACGAAAATCTCTAAACCCTAACTTCTTCTACAGTAAAACCCAAGTCCTCCCATCAATAATACATAACAAAATCCTCATAAGGGACCCCCATAAAGTCCACAAACACCATTTAATCTACGTTCTCTATTGTTTTCATAAATTGGGGGGGAAATCCGATTTAGTCTTAAACACATTTAGCCAGCAAATTATTATCTCAAATTCATTTCTAATTCATCCGGGTTACACATCATACCAAATATATATATGCAAATCTCAGATTATACATGAATTTCTACACAATTTAGAAATCAGAATAAGGGTTTACAAAAAAACCTCTTTATACCCTTTAAATCCCAAAACGAATTTCTTTTATTACTCACATCACATGAATATGAATCGAAATACAATTTAAATGCTACAGCAAGTTAACCACTTGCCTTATGATTCGTAGGGTCTGATTTGGAGTTGTGAATTCCCAAGGTTGAAGATGAACTCCTTTGTTTTGGCTCTTTCCTTTTGTCCCCAAATTTTGCCTTTAACTAGTTCTTAGGGTTTCCTAACCCACTAAGTATTTTCTAAACTCAATTCAGTCGTTCCCCATTTTCTTATAATTGTTTAATTAGGCTAAATCCCATTTTTTTTCCTAATGGGCCAAGCCTAAGTACCCAAATGACCCCGTGTGGGCCCGGCTATGCCTAAAAACGTTCTGTGACCCGTTTACTACCCTCGGGTACACTTTTTCGACTATCTCGGCCCATCCGAACTCAACAGTACACTCAGAATTGGCATCCGAATTAATTTATAAAAATCCTTATCTCACACCCAAATTAGTCTATACCGACTCCCGGCTGAGATAAGTACATACCCCGTCATTAATACCCGAAATGACGCAAATAAATTATTACTATTCACTTAGCAAATAAATTTCCCTAAATATTAACCATTCACTGCCCGATTAATATTTAAATATATTTTTCCATACTTAATTCAATTAAAATTATGACACACAAGTAATTTTAAATTCTCGAATTAATTAAATATTAAATGCACAAAAATACGGGGTGTTACATACTTCCCCCTTATAAAGGAATTTCGTCCCCAAAATTAGGTCGTACCTTGGTGAAAAGCTCTCGATATTGTTCCCGCATATCCTCCTCCCGCTCCCAGGTAGACTCGTCAACGTTGTGATGAGCCCATTGTACTCTAACTAGTGGAAAAACCTTGGATCGTAACTTTCGCTCACTACTGTCCAGAATAGCGACCAGTCTCTCCTCATATGAGATGTCTGGATGTAAATCAATTTCCTCGAGTGGAATGTACCAGAAGGGCCTCTTGCTCCTTCGATATTTCTTCAGCGATGCCACATGGAACACATCGTGTATCCGCTGAAGATGCTCTGGCAATCCCAGTCTATATGCTATCGGTCCCACCCTCTCAATAATAGGGAAAGGTCCCACGTACCTCGGTGCTAACTTACCCTTCTTGCCTAACCTCATCACCCCTTTCATAGGGGATACCCGGACTAATACCTGGTCCCCAACCTCTAACTCCACATGCCTCCGTGAGGCATCATCATAACTCTTTTACCTATCCTGAGCTATCCGAATTCGCCCTCGGATTAACTCTATCTTTGCAGACGTCTCCTGGACAATCTCCAGCCCCAATAGCTTGTTGTCCCCGACCTCTAACTAGCAAGCGGGTGAACGGCAAGGTCTCCCGTACAGCGCCTCAAACGGTGCCATGCCAATCAAGAATTCGTAAGAGTTGTTATACGCGAACTCTACGAAAGGGAGATATTTCTCCCAAACTCCCCCAAAGTCTAATATGCACATTCTGAGCATATCTTCCAGCATCTGATTGACTCTCTCAGTTTGCCCGTCGGTCTGTGGGTAATAGGTTGTGCTCAAACGTAACTCCGTGCCCATGGCCTCCTAAAATTTCTACCAAAAGTGAGCCACAAAAATTTTGTCTATGTCAGACATAATATTTATCGGCACCCCGTGCAGCTTAACAATCTCTGCTATGAATAGATGGGCATAACGCATCGTCTCAAAGTCTGTGCGAATCGGTAGGAAGTGGGCCACCTTGGTTAACCGATCCATAATGACTCATATGGAATCGTGACCCCTCTGTGATGCAGGTAACCCTGTAATGAAGTCTATTGAGATGCTTTCCCACTTCCACACGGGGATCTCTAGCGGTTGTAGCATCCCTGGTGGTCTTTGATGGTCAACTTTCATGAGCTGACACGTGGCACATTTCGAGATAAACTCTGCTATGTCCCATTTCATTCCTGCCCACCAATATTGTCTCCTCATATCCTGGTACATTTTATCCCCTCCGAGATGTACCGCAAATCTCGAACCATGGGACTCTGTCATAACAGCGTGCCTCAACTCCTCATCCTCTGACATAATTAACCTCCCATTAAGGCGTAGGCCTCCTTCCGAGCTAATCGAGTAACCCTCCGCTCCCTCGGCTAACAACCATTTCACCCTATCCCTGTAGATTTGATCCTCTGCCTGAGCCCTCACAACCCGCATAATGATCTCAGGTGTGATGGATAATGCTGACATACAGACCCTGTCTACATCAACCTCATATCGAAGCTCTCTCCACTTCGCTTTCTAGACTTCTGATATCTCTCTAGTCGGTTTTTGACTCAATGCGTCTGCTACCATATTAGCCTTACCAGGATGATACTGAATATCAAACTGGTAGTCTTTCATAAATTCTAGCCACCGCCTCTGCCTCATATTCAGATCCTTCTGTGTGAAGAGATATTGAAGTGACTTGCAATCCGTGAATAAAGTGAACTGCTCTCCTAGAAGATAATGTCTCCATATCCTCAAAGCAAAAACGATCGCTTCTAGTTCCAGGTCGTGAGTGGAGTAATTCCTCTCGTGGGTCTTTAGCTTCCTAGACGCATACGCTATAGCCCTTTCCTCCTACTGAAGCGCACCCCCAAGTCCCTGTAAGGATGCGTTAGTGTAAACCCGATACTCTAGTCCTGACTTCGACAAAGCAAGTACGGGTGCAGATGTCAACTTGTCCTTAAGCTCGTCGAACGCTAATTGACAATGATCACTACAAGTGAAAGGCACTCCTTTCCGAGTCAGATTCGTCAAAGGGCTCGTGATTTTTTACAATCCTTTAATGAACTGCTTGTAATAACCGACCAATCCCAGAAAACTGTGCACCTTAATCGGGGTTGTGGACTGTCCCCACTCCCTCACCGCCGACACCTTACTCGAGTCCACCGCAATACCCTGGTCTGACACCACGTGGCTAAGAAACTATACCTCTTGCAGCCAAAATCCACACTTCCTGAATTTGGCATAGAGCTGGTGATCCCGCAGTGTCTGTAGAACCATACGCAGATGATCTGCGTGCTCCTCCTCGGTGGGCGAGCAGATCAGGATGTCGTCAATGAACACGATGACAAATTGATCAAGATACTCCCTGAAAGCCCTGTTCATGAGGTCCATGAACACTGTTGGTGCATTGGTGAGCCCGAATGGCATCACCCTGAACTCATAAGATCCATACCGTGATAGGAAAGCGGTCTTAGGAACATCCTCCTCTCGGATACGCAGTTGATGATACCCTGACCTCAGCGGCGTTCATCGTGCCCTGAACTGGTGCGGGCTGTGGTTCTGGCGTTGCATTCCTGGGAACTCGTCGTGCACGTCGTGGAGGCATTCTGAAACAAGAATAAAGTCTATAAGTTCGCAGTTATAAACTTAAAATAGCTGAAGAACGTAGCATATACAAAAGAATACAACAGTCCTAAAATATAGGGCTCTATATCAAAGAAAGCTCAGCGGAAACATAATAAGCCGTACAGATCCTAAAGGACACTAGAACCTGATGCTCTGATACCACCTGTGACACCCCGACTAATTAAATACCGGGTAGCTACTCCTTTATTAAATTAATTCAAAATGCCAAGTTGGTTCAGTTAATAGCATCACTGTCGAAAATATTTTTTTAATTACTAACCACCTAGTATTTAAAAAGTAAGTGCCAAATTTTAAGTTAAGTCTGGTTAACATGCAATAAGGAATAATGAACACATCAACATAATCCATTCACCATACTAAGAAATGAAATAACCAACAATAATAAATAGAAGTCCGGAGGAAACTCCTCACTAAAATCCCACAACTGAAGAATAAAATGACAAGTCTGAATCCTGAATAATTACATGCCAAAAGTCTGAATACTGAAATAAATGAAATGTCTAAAAGGAATGGGCGACATGCCCTACAACTGATAAGATACTGAATATGGAGTCAAAGTAGATGAAGCGTCTATAATCAATGTCCTGTAACTTCCACAAACAGCTACAGCTCGTCACCTGAATGAGGATCCTAAGCATGGTGTCCTTGTGGCTGGGCACCTAAAATGGTTTTTACAAAAAGTAGATTTGAAAGCAAACGGGTCAGAGCCCGAATGTGGAGAGTATTTTGAAAATAGCAAGTGCTTTAATAACAATTAAAACAATAAATGCAAAATACATGTTAGGACGTGCTCTCACATGAGATACTCACCTCTCGTCTAACTGTGCACTCCTAACGTTCCTGTACCCATTCATGTGGTTCCCATAACTGTCTAGTTCAAAAGAGTTTCTAACCCTACCACTCGGTTTACGTTTTAATTCTAACCTTATCAATTATAGAGAGTTCTACATTAATTCTTGAATTCCCAATTATTAACAAAACCATATTATTGATAACTGTCCCCTTTTATTTTACAATTACTATACTCGCAATTTAACATAGAAATTTCCTTTTCATTTAACCGTATATTATTCACATCATAAATATACAATACAAGCACCCAAAGGCTAAGCTGCGGTGCACACATACTCTGCTATCCATCCCGGTACATCACGTACATAAGGATCACGCATTCCGAATCTCTCAGGAATCGTTCAGATAACAACATCACAAATAATGGAGGCGAACACAGTCACATCACATGGGTCACGTACATACCTACGCTCCCACGATCAGCAAACTTATTAACATCCCAATAAGTCCTTCTCTGACCTATGTTCATCGAGGTAACCAATCTAAATCCGGGCAACACAAGGATAAGAAGGCCCTAAGCGAACGTAAACCTCCCGTGATAGCAAGTATGGTAGGTATGTCATACACATAAAATTATATACTAAGCATTCACACATCTTAGATATCTCGATATAAATAAAGGTATACTCTACATCTTTATACCATTATTCCAAATTCATATATTTCAAGTCCCCCGATAATATAAAAGTTAAAATGTCGACACTTCTCACGTCGTAGTTTCTTATACTTAAAACCTATCTCAAATAGACTATTAAGCTCCTATTACTCCCGCATATAATATCTTTATTCCTAAGGTCTTTACTTCTGCCCCAAACCTCATTTCATCATATTATTCTAATTTACACTATTAACCCAAATATTATCTCACTTATCAAATTTCATTAATATAGAATAATTCCTCAAATTGAATTCTAATTAAGGTCCAAGTTTCATACTCATGCCTACTGGTCTTCTTTAAGTTTAAGGGTATTCATAAGGTCTCCAATATTATTTTCCAAGGGTTACCACCATTAAAATTTAAATAGGGAAAAAACTTTACTCATTCTGGGAAGGTCGATCGATCGACCTTTTCCTTCGATCGATCGATGGTGGTCGATCGATCGACTGATGAACATCGATCGATCGAACGCACCAGGTATGGCTACGGACTGCTTCATTTTGCAGTCACCAATTCGTCCCAAAACATCATTTGCAAGCATGAAACTCTAAGGCAAGGTTATAATATCATCATACTATCATCCTACAACAGTATTAACGTTCTAAAACTAATAATTCATCATTCAAGGGCTTTGTTTAGATCAAAATTTCCAGATTTCTTTTCTTTCAAGAACATCAATAAGCTTCTCCTAAAATCCATTTTTAGATCATCAATAGTTCTGTTTTGGACACTTAATTCGTCCAAAATGTTACTACATGCAATCCCTAACATAATTTATAGCTTTTACTTCCAATTCATGGTTCTATATCATCTCCCAAGATCAATTTCGAAAATTCCTAAACATGGAAAACATAGCTTTGAATTACTTGAAATTAAACCACTTGCCTTAATCTTTCTCTGAATTTGATGTCGAATCTTGAAGGCTGAGTTGCTATCCCTTTCTCTTTCTGCAGAATTCTCTTCTCTCTCTCTCTCTCTCTCTCTCTACAAGTTTCTCTAAGGATGATGATAATGGAGGTGTGTTTGAGTTTTGGCAAGTTAAGACTATTTCTTAACTTCTCCCGTAGCCCATTAAGTCCCTTAGTGTAAGTAGTGGGTTTAGTGGATTAGGAAAGAGTCAGATTTTTATCTCTTATTTTCGTCACTTTTAATTCCCAGGTTTTCGAAATTACCAAAATGCCCCTATAAGTTACCGGTATGGCCCAATAATGCCCCGGGACCCAAACTTAACCCCCGGCTAGTGTTTTCTGACTATTTCGACCCTTCCGAACGCTTTGGCGCACTCAAAATGACCATACGGGTGATAAAAATAAAATTCACTTTTTAATTCAAATAATTATATTCCTGACGCGACTGACACGCGCATTCCAATAAAATGTCCAAATTGCCGTATATCAATCTCACGATAAATTTCATAATTCAATATTCATATAACATCATATATACTCCATATAGTCAAATACCAACTCACATCTCGCTAGTATTTTATCCGGATTAATTCCCAATTAATTCTAATTTAATTAATTAATCCCAAAAATAAATATCACAGAAAATACGGGGTATTACATACTTCCCCCCTAATAACTGAATTTCGTCCCGAAATTCGGAAGTAGAAAGTACCTGGTAAGAATAACTCTGGATAACGTTCCCGCATCTCATCCTCGCGCTCCCATGTGGACTCCTCGACATTATGATATCGCCACTGAACACGCACTAACGGAACTATCTTTGATCGCAGTTTCCGCTCACTTCAGTCTAGAATAGCGATCGGCCCCTCCTCGTAGGAGCTATCCGGCTGGAGATCGATGTCCTCCACAGCAATGTGAGAATGAGCCAAATTATCTCTAAGGTATTTCCTTAGCGAGAAAATATGAAACACATCGTGAATCCGATGCACATGCTCCGGTAACCCAAGTCTATACGCAACCGGTCCGATCCGCTCAATAATAGGAAATGGTCCCACATATCTTGGTGCCAACTTTCCTTTCTTTCCGAAATGCATAATCCCCTTCATAGGAGATACTCTGAGCAAAACCTGGTCCCCCACTTGGAACTCCCTGAAGAACCTCTTCGCATCAGCGTAGCTCTTCTGCCGATCCTGAGCTACCCGAATGCGACTCCGAATCAATTCTATCCTCGTCGAAGTATCCTGAATCACTTCCGGCCCAAGTAATTTGTTGTCCCCCACCTCCAACCAACATGACGGGGAACGACAAGGTCTACCGTACAACGCCTCAAATGGAGCCATGCCAATAGTGAATTGGTAGGAGTTGTTGTAAGCAAACTCCACCAGTGGAAGATACTGCTCCCATCCATCCCAAAATCAATGATACACATCCGTATCATGTCTTCCAACATCTGATTTGTACGCTCAGTTTGCCCATCGGTCTGCGGGTGATACGCCGTACTCAACCGTAATTTCGTGCCCATGGCCTCCTGAAAACTCTCCCAAAACCGTGAAACAAATATCTTGTCTCGGTCAGACACGATATTTAGGGGCACACCATGAAGTCTCACTATCTCTGCAATAAAGAGTTGGGCATACTGTCCCGCAGTGTAGTCTGTCCTTACGGGTAGAAAATGAGCGACTTTGGTTAACCTGTCCACAATTACCCAAATAGAGTCGTGACCGCTCTGTGACGTAGGCAACCCCGTGATAAAATCCATGGAGATGCTCTCCCACATCCACATCGGGACCTCCAATGGTTGTAGAAGTCCTGCCGGTCTCTGATGATCCACTTTTACTAGCTGATAAGTGGCGCATTTAGAAACAAACCCGGCAATATCCCTCTTCATCCCACTCCACCAATACTGACATCTCATGTCCTGGTACATTTTGTCCCCACCGGGATGTACTGCGAATCGTGAGTCGTGCGGCTCTGCCATCACCTCGTGCCGCAATTCCTCCCCTTCCGAAATTACCAATCTCCCATTGAAGCGTAATCCCCCGTCTGAGCTAACGGTATAGGATTCGGCTCCCTCTGCCAATAATTGAACTATTTGCTCCTGACAGAACGAGTCATTTGCCTGTGCCCTTACTATTTTCGTGATAATCTGCGGAGTAATGGTCATTACAGACATGAACGATCGGGCCACTGCATCCTGGTGTCCCAATTCCTTCCACTTGGCCTTCCACACCCCTGCCACTTCATCTGCTGGCCTACGGCTCAACGCGTCTGCTACCACGTTAGCCTTCCCCGGGTGATACTGGATATCAAACTGATAATCCTTCACAAACTCAAGCCACCTTCGTTGCCGCATATTCAACCCCTTCTGCGTGAATAGGTACTGTAGGGACTTGTGGTCTGTGAATAATCGAAACTTTTCCCCCAAAAGGTAATGTCTCCAAATCCGAAGGGCAAATACCACCGCTGCCAACTCCAAGTCATGGGTGGGGTAATTCTTCTCGTGAGGCTTTAGCTTTCGGGAAGCATAAGCTATGGCCTGACTCTCCTGCTGCAATACACCTCTGAGTCCTTGCAAGGACGCATCGGTGTAAACTAGATACTCAAATCCCGGTCTCGGTAATGCTAACACAGGTGCTGAGGTTAACTTGTCCTTCAACTCATCGAATGCCAACTGACAGGCATCACTCCAAATGTACGGCACACCTTTACGAGTCAGATGTGTCAAAGGACCTGCTATCTTCGAAAATCCCCGAATAAACCTTCTGTAGTATCCTGCTAGACCCAAGAAACTACGGATCTCCGTCAGTGTCGTGGGTTGTCCCCACTCCCTCACCGCGGATACCTTCCCCGGATCAACCGATATTCCTCGGTCGAAAATAATATGCCCCAAAAACTGAACCTCTTTCAGCCAAAACCCGCACTTCTCATATTTTGCATACAACTCATTCTGGCGCAGTGTCTGCAAAACTTGCCTCAAGTGTTCGGCATGCTCCTCCTCTGTCTGGGAGTAAACCAGAATATCATCAATGAAGACAATGACAAACTGATCCAGGAAATCCCTGAACACCCTATTCATCAAGTCCATAAACACGGCTGGAGCATTGGTCAAACCAAAAGGCATAACCCGAAACTCGTAAGAACCATATCTCGATAAGAACGCAGTCTTCGAGACGTCCTCTTCCCGGATACGCAACTGATGGTATCCCGAGCGCAAATCAATCTTCGAGAAGAAGGAAGCTCCTCTCAACTGGTCAAATAGGTCATCGATTCGAGGCAACGGATATTTATTCCGTATCGTGACCTTGTTCAACTCTCGGTAGTCCACACACAATCTCAGTGAACCGTCTCTCGTCTTCACGAACAACACAGGGGCACCCCACGGCGAAGTACTCCTCCGTATAAACCCCTGACCCAACAACTGCTCAATCTGATCTCGTAGCTCTCGCATTTCTGCCGGAGCCATACGGTACGGTGCGCATGCTATAGGTCTCGTATCTGGTAATAAGTCTATGACAAAGTCTATCTCTCGACTGGGGGGTAATCCAGGTATATCCTGAAATACATCGGCAAACTCTCGAACAACCGGAATCGAATCAAGTGGTATCACCACCTCCTTAGAGGTCTCCTCCTCTATATAGTATAAATGAGTGGACGATCCTCCCTCGGAACGAGGCATCGCCACCAAAAACATCTCCTGCCCAGGAATGGCAAAGATAATACTCCTACTGAAACAGTCAATCATGGCTCGGTACGCGACAAGCCAATCCATACCAATAATGGCATCATACTCGGTCATCTCTAGTACTAACATATCTGCAGGTAATACCAAACTACCAATCTCTACCCCCACTCCCCGGCATATAAAGAAAATAAGTGACCCATTCCCTAATGGTGAGTCTACACACGTCACTGTGCTTTCTGCCGTGGCTAACAATCCTAAAGCTTTCACAAAATGTGTAGCTATAAAACAATGCGTTGCCCCCGTATCAAATAAAACCCGACCCATAGTGTCATGGATAGGAAACGTACCCTCAATCGCGGGTGGTGCCTGCGGAGCTGCTGCCTGGTGGAAGTTATAGACACGTCCATACTGTAACTGTCCCTGCTGTACAGGAACTGCTGGAATGGCTGGAAGAGCTGGCACCTGGGCTGGAGCTGGAAGAGCAGGTGGAAAAAGTGGATTATGTGGCTCATGTCGAGCACCCTGCTGCTGCTGCGGAGCCCTGCCCTTATCAGGACAGTCCTGGCGTTTATGGCCAGTCTTGCCACAAACGAAACACTTCCCCGAGAAGTTTCCCCCTCTCTGTCCCTGCTGCCCCCGGCCCTGGTGGCCGTTACCGTTCCTCCACTGGCCCTGCTGGCCCTGCTGAAACTGCTGCCCATTCTGCCCCTGTTGGCCCTGATGGCCGTTCGGACCCTGATGGCCCTGACGGAAACCTCCCTGTTCGTGCCTATAATTCCCTGATCTGAACCTCTTCTGATCACCCTATTGGAAACCCTGCTCACCCTGTCTCTGCCCCTGAACAGACTGTGCCACACCGGCACCATGTCCTCCAGTCCTACCCTGATGGTTAGACTCTCCCGATCTCTTGCCCTCAGCCATATGAAAGCGGTGATCCTGGCAGTGTAACAAAGCAGCGTTAACCACATCAGAATAAGTGGCCAATGAAAGGTTCCCTAACAGATGCTGACGGATCCTCCATGTCAACCCGTCGGTGAATTTCTCAATCTTCTTCTTTTCTGTCGGTATCTCATCCGGAACGATATTCAACAGATTCGTGAACTCGGCCTCATACTCGGCCACGGTCTTACCCTCCTGCTTCAGACTCATCAATTTCCTCCTCATTTCCGTAGCGGACGGAAAGTACTTGCGGTCAAACCGCACCCAGAATCCTGAATCGAGAGAGTATCTCTCTCCTCCACGGTGGTAATAGACTCCCACCACTGTAGTGCAGATCCCACTAGCTTAAAAGTAACTAGTACCTGCCTCTGAACATCAGTGCACTCATACATCCTCAAGTGCCTCTGTATATCCTTTCTCCATTGACTCAAAACAACAACATCGGAGTTACCAGCAAACTCCGGTGGATGTGCTTTCTGGAAAGCATCACGTACACGTTCCCAAGTAGACGGGAATGCATTTGCCTGTACTGGCGCGGAAACTGGCGCCTGAGGTGGTGCCTGCTGTACTATGGCTAGTGCGGCATTTACCGCTTGGGCTACTATGGCTGCAACCTCAGCGGCGTTCATCGTGCCCTGAACTGGTGCGGGCTGTGGTTCTGGCGTTGCATTCCTGGGAACTCGTCGTGCACGTCGTGGAGGCATTCTGAAACAAGAATAAAGTCTATAAGTTCGCAGTTATAAACTTAAAATAGCTGAAGAACGTAGCATATACAAAAGAATACAACAGTCCTAAAATATAGGGCTCTATATCAAAGAAAGCTCAGCGGAAACATAATAAGCCGTACAGATCCTAAAGGACACTAGAACCTGATGCTCTGATACCACCTGTGACACCCCGACTAATTAAATACCGGGTAGCTACTCCTTTATTAAATTAATTCAAAATGCCAAGTTGGTTCAGTTAATAGCATCACTGTCGAAAATATTTTAATAATTACTAACCACCTAGTATTTAAAAAGTAAGTGCCAAATTTTAAGTTAAGTCTGGTTAACATGCAATAAGGAATAATGAACACATCAACATAATCCATTCACCATACTAAGAAATGAAATAACCAACAATAATAAATAGAAGTCCGAAGGAAACTCCTCACTAAAATCCCACAACTGAAGAATAAAATGACAAGTCTGAATCCTGAATAATTACATGCCAAAAGTCTGAATACTGAAATAAATGAAATGTCTAAAAGGAATGGGCGAAATGCCCTACAACTGATAAGATACTGAATATTGAGTCAAAGTAGATGAAGCGTCTATAATCAATGTCCTGTAACTTCCACAAACAGCTACAGCTCGTCACCTGAATGAGGATCCTAAGCATGGTGTCCTTGTGGCTGGGCACCTAAAATGGTTTTTACAAAAAGTAGATTTGAAAGCAAACGGGTCAGAGCCCGAATGTGGAGAGTATTTTGAAAATAGCAAGTGCTTTAATAACAATTAAAACAATAAATGCAAAATACATGTTAGGACGTGCTCTCACATGAGATACTCACCTCTCGTCTAACTGTGCACTCCTAACGTTCCTGTACCCATTCATGTGGTTCCCATAACTGTCTAGTTCAAAAGAGTTTCTAACTCTACCACTCGGTTTACGTTTTAATTCTAACCTTATCAATTATAGAGAGTTCTACATTAATTCTCGAATTCCCAATTATTAACAAAACCATATTATTGATAACTGTCCCCTTTTATTTTACAATTACTATACTCGTAATTTAACATAGAAATTTCCTTTTCATTTAACCGTATATTATTCACATCATAAATATACAATACAAGCACCCAAAGGCTAAGCTGCGGTGCACACATACTCTGCTATCCATCCCGGTACATCACGTACATAAGGATCACGCATTCCGAATCTCTCAGGAATCGTTCAGATAACAACATCACAAATAATGGAGGCGAACACAGTCACATCACATGGGTCACGTACATACCTACGCTCCCACGATCAGCAAACTTATTAACATTCCAATAAGTCCTTCTCTGACCTATGTTCATCGAGGTAACCAATCTAAATCCGGGTAACACAAGGATAAGAAGGCCCTAAGCGAACGTAAACCTCCCGTGATAGCAAGTATGGTAGGTATGTCATACACATAAAATTATATACTAAGCATTCACACATCTTAGATATCTCGATATAAATAAAGGTATAGTCTACATCTTTATACCATTATTCCAAATTCATATATTTCAAGTCCCCCGATAATATAAAAGTTAAACTGTCGACACTTCTTACGTCGTAGTTTCTTATACTTAAAACCTATCTCAAATAGACTATTAAGCTCCTATTACTCCTGCATATAATATTTTTATTCCTAAGGTCTTTACTTCTGCCCCAAACCTCATTTCATCATATTATTCTAATTTACACTATTAACCCAAATATTATCTCACTTATCAAATTTCATTAATATAGAATAATTCCTCAAATTGAATTCTAATTAAGGTCCAAGTTTCATACTCATGCCTACTGGTCTTCTTTAAGTTTAAGGGTATTCATAAGGTCTCCAATATTATTTTCCAAGGGTTACCACCATTAAAATTTAAATAGGAAAAAAACTTTACTCATTCTGGGAAGGTCGATCGATCGACCTTTTCCTTCGATCGATCGATGGTGGTCGATCGATCGACTGATGAACATCGATCGATCGAACGCACCAGGTATGGCTACGAACTGCTTCGTTTTGCAGTCACCAATTCGTCCCAAAACATCATTTGCAAGCATGAAACTCTAAGGCAAGGTTATAATATCATCATACTATCATCCTACAACAGTATTAACGTTCTAAAACTAATAATTCATCATTCAAGGGCTTTGTTTAGATCAAAATTTCCAGATTTCTTTTCTTTCAAGAACATCAATAAGCTTCTCCTAAAATCCATTTTTAGATCATCAATAGTTCTGTTTTGGACACTTAATTCGTCCAAAATGTTACTACATGCAATCCCTAACATAATTTATAGCTTTTACTTCCAGTTCATGGTTATATATCATCTCCCAAGATCAATTTCGAAAATTCCTAAACATGGAAAACATAGCTTTGAATTACTTGAAATTAAACCACTTGCCTTAATCTTTCTCTGAATTTGATGTCGAATCTTGAAGGCTGAGTTGCTCTCCCTTTCTCTTTCTGCAGAATTCTCTTTTCTCTCTCTCTCTCTACAAGTTTCTCTAAGGATGATGATAATGGAGGTGTGTTTGAGTTTTGGCAAGTTAAGACTATTTCTTAACTTCTCCCGTAGCCCATTAAGTCCCTTAGTGTAAGTAGTGGGTTTAGTGGATTAGGAAAGAGTCAGATTTTTATCTCTTATTTTCGTCACTTTTAATTCCCAGATTTTCGAAATTACCAAAATGCCCCTATAAGTTACCGGTATGGCCCAATAATGCCCCGGGACCCAAACTTAACCCCCGGCTAGTGTTTTCTGACTATTTCGACCCTTCCGAACGCGTTGGCGCACTCAAAATGACCATACGGGTGATAAAAATAAAATTCACTTTTTAATTCAAATAATTATATTCCTGACGCGACTGACACACGCGTTCCAATAAAATGTCCAAATTGCCGTATATCAATCTCACAACAAATTTCATAATTCAATATTCGTATAACATCATATATACTCCATATAGTCAAATACCAACTCACATCTCGCTAGTATTTTATCCGGATTAATTCCCAATTAATTCTAATTTAATTAATTAATCCCAAAAATAAATATCACAGAAAATACGGGGTATTACAATGTACTCCTCTGAATGAAAACCTTACCCAGAAGATGATGAATCTTCTCTCTCAACTCACGCATCTCTGAAGGGGACATACGGTATGGGGCTCGAGCAATCGGCCTCTTCCCTGGTGCTAAATTGATTACAAATTCGATTTACCTGCTGGGTGGAAACCCTGGTATTTCCTAGAACACATCCTCAAAGTCCCTCACTACTGGGATTGAGTCCAACGGAACCACCACCTCCTGTGAGGTTTCCTCCTCGATGTAATATAAGTGGGTGCGCGACCCTCCCTCGGGCAATGGCATCGCTATTAAGAACATCTCCTGTCCCGGAATGGAGAACACGATTGTCCTCTCATAACAATCCACAGTCGCCCGATATCCTGCCAACCAATCCATACCCAGGATGGCATCGTACCCCTTTATATCTAACACTAAGAGGTTTGTTGCTAAACTAAGCCTCTCGATTAAAATATCCACCCCCGACAAATTGAGTGAATTAAATCCCCGCTGCCTACTGGCGATTCTACACACTTACTAAGGCTACCCGTTGTCTCTAGTAACCCGACCCATTTAGAAAAATTTGATTTAATGAATGAATGCAATGCTCCCGTATCAAAAATAATACTACCCTCATGACCATGAATAAGAAATATACCCTCAACTGCTGGCGTCGCCTGCTGTGCTGGAGGATTGGGAATATCTCGGACATTACACACACGCCCGTAGTGCATTTGCCCCTGCTGCGGTGGGGCGGGTGGAGCTGGTGCCGCTGGCGGCATCTTCCCCTGTTGGGCACCCTGCTAATGACCTCTTCCCCTCTACGGACACTCCCTCTTAAAGTGTCCTGGTTGGCCACAGATAAAATAGCATTTCTGACCGTCCCCCTAGTGTTGGCCTTATTGGCCCTGACGTGACTGGCCCTGCTGGCCTCCCCCATTGTTCCCTTGGCCCTAACGGTCCTGAGGAATCTGCTACTGTTGATTTGGGCCTGGCTGCCCCTGCCTGAACCCCTGTCCTCCCTGTCGAAACCCACCAGGCCTAAATTTCTTAGCCTGATTCCCCTGTTGACTGCTAGTCTGCTGTTGAGTACTACTCGTGTCACTACCAGTAACTGCCTTGCCCTGCTGGCTCAGCTCCCCTACTCTCTTGCTCCCCTTCGCATGGAAGCGATGGTCCTGGCAATGTACAAGTGCGGCATTAACGACATATGTATAAGTCACTAACGCCGAATTCCCAATCAAATGCTGCCTGATCCTCCAGGCTAAGTCACCCATAAATCTCGATTTCTTTCGCTCCCCATCGCTCACCTCATTTGGCACAAAGTTTGCCAAACGGGTGAACTCTTCCTCATAGTCTTCTACTGACCGGTCACCCTGTACTAACTCACTTAACTTCTTCCTCAACTCAGCCTCTACCACTGGTGGGAAGTATTTGCGGTCGAACTGCACCCAGAATTCAGATACCGACATCAAACCCCGCTCCTCAACAGTGGTAACTGACTCCCACCACTGTAAGGCTGCCCCCGATAGACGAAAGCTAGCAAGCATCTGTTTCTACACATCGGTACACTCCAACATAGGGGTGGCCATAGGCCCGAGGCCCGCCAAGCCCGCCCAATAAAAAAATAGGGCTTGGGTAAGGTGAATAGGCCCGCAAAGCGGGCTTGGCAAAATTTTATAGGCCCGATTTTTTTTCGGGCGGGCTTGGGCACGAGTTCTTAAGCCCGATGAGGCCCGGCCCGGCCCGAGGCCCGAAATATATATATATATATATATATATGTGGGGGGGGGGGACTTTTATAAATATAAAAACGTATACCAAGTCTTTTCATGTAGAGTGGGAAACTTTATATATGGACTTTGTAATATATGGAGTTTAAAACAGATTTTTAATTAAAAAAAATCGTCTTTAAATAAAAAAAATAGGTATTTTAATTTTAAAAAAATCTTTTAATTAACATAATAAGGCCCGATCGGGCGGGCCTGGGTAAAGAGCTTTCAAATCTGGGCGGGCTTGGGATAACATAACAAGGCCCGATCTAGGCCCGAGCGGGCTTGGGATAGCACTTAATTTTTCAAGCCCGGCCCGAGCCCGACCGAGCCTGCCCAGGCCCGGCCCACGGCCACCCCTACTCCAACATGCGCAGATGACGCTGAATATTCTTCTTCCAGTCACAAGCCTCTACTACATCAGTGCTACCCCGAAACTTCGGTGGGCGACCCTTCTGAAAGGTCTCCCTAACTCGCTACCAAGACGGTGGCCCCATTGGAGCCCGATCCGCTGGTGCCACTGGTGGTGGTGACTGGGGCAGTGGAAAATGAGCTGCCATAGCCCGCATCGCTGTCTCGACTGCCTAAGCCACTATCACTGCCACCTGAGTAGTGGAGATCAACTCGGGTGGGGGTGGGGGTGGGGATGGCGGTACCTGTGGCTCCTGATGAGCCTCCCTGAGTTCATCCTTAGCCTCAACCCTCTCCTCTCTCTACCTCTTCGGTGGCATCTGAAAATAGATCGAACTGTATAAGTACACAATTTATACAAAAACTAATAGCAGAAATACGATATCTCACAAGAGAAAAATGAATCAACAGTCCTAATAATAGGGCTCTATAACAACCGAACGCTACGCTGAAACGTAGTAAGCCGCACAAATCCTAAGGACACTAGAACTTGATGCTCTGATAGCAATTGTGACACCCCGCCTAATTACCCCTGGGTGATCAGTCCTAAATTAAATTGGAACAGGTTTCTCAGTTGGTTCATTCTTACCATCACTGTCGCCTTTTTTATTACTAACCTCCTAAGTGAGAAAATTAGACTGGTGCCAATTTTTATCTTCCATGAAGTTAAATGAAATACTCATGCGGAAACAAAATAATATGACAATCATAAATAATAGAATTCAACCATTCACAATTAATTAACTGACTAAATAAACCATCGGTTCAAAATCCAACACAAGTAAAGACAAGCAAATAAATCTCAACAAGTCTGAGATAAGTACTAAATAAAACAGTGAGCAACATGCTCGAATAACTGCTAGGAAATTTCTACACTAGAAATGAAAGGAATGAGGCGCCTATCAAACTCCCACAACATCCACATATGCTGCAGCAACTGGTCCCTGGAATGAGTCAAGCCTGGCGTCCCTGTGGCTGGACACCTAAAAGGTTATTAAAAGTTTTTATAGCAAGGGTTAGTAACCAAAACATTTAGAAAATATTTAGCAAATGATTAACTTGCAGTAATAAGTAAATATGCATGCTCTCCATATTTTAGTTAGTGTCGCACTCCCTTGAGGACATCCTCACCCCTCCTCTAATGTGCACTACTACCGCCTTAATTAATTTACCTAGTTATTTATCTCAAGACTAGATAATTTATATAACCCCTTGCAACCACCCTACTCTAACCGAGTGTGCCAAAATTATGATTTCTAAGTTATTATCAACATTAACTTAATTAATCATTTTCCTTTTTAAATTCATATAACTTTCACACCCATTATATGTAATACAATTCACAGCCGGTATTAATTATACCCGTATATAATTATTTACCTCATTATAAACGTATAGTCATATTACAACATTCACAAACATGCTGACATAATAATTAATAATAACATCCTCCCGAGTAATAACTCACCGAAAGTAAGTTCTCTCAAGTACTATCCCACTAGGTATATTCACATAACCTAGTTACCCCAAGTCAGAATCACTCACTAACTTGGTTAATACATACATGTTGGAGGCGGTCATATTCCTTCCCTGAAAGTGAGAGTCCCCTCACCCATATAATGGACGCTATGACCTGGGAATATACTCGCCCTACTCCTCAAGTTAGGGGATTCATCCACTACGCGCAACCTCCCCCTATAGCACTAGACAATTTTTTGCTTTGTGTTTGTTTTGTTAAATTAAGTTCAACTTTAATTGTCACTTGAGGCTAAAGCTTAGTTTGATAAAGTTTTGGGATCAATTAGAACTTCTTGAACATATTTAAGTGTTTGGGTTATAATTCTTTTGTTTTTAGTTCATGCCCATTCATTCCATTCCACACATTTGGGAACATCGATATTATGCTAGTGTGTATAACTTATGTATTTTGTGTCGTGGTTTGTGGTCGTTTTTACCAATATATGTGTGCTGGATTTTCTTGAATATATTTCTCATATATTATATGTGGTATGTTTTTTGTATTTGTAAATTTATTTATTTTGAAAAAAATTAAATATTTCAAAAAGAGTTGGTGTGTTTTGTCTTTGAGATGATCATTACATGTGCTTAACTTAGATCTTTTTGTAATGATATCTTTTCCTTGTCGTGATGATTTGGACTTAGAGTTTATTGTTTTTACTTCTTTGTATATTTGTCTATTTCGATTAAAACAAATGGGGGAAACAAATTAAAATGGTCGTTTTTTATGAGTAAATTGTCTCGCAATTGAGAAAACAAACCGAACTAATGCATATCCAAGTTTGAAGACTTCCCGACATCCCGAAAGGTATAAAATGATTTAGAGTTTAAATTAAATCATAGAATTATATTTGGAATGTTTAATTTTTATAAAAAAAACGAACGAGATTTTTACTTTTCGAAAAATATTTTTTCTAAGACTTGTAGGCAGATTTTTAAAAATAATACTTTTTTCGTTCAAGTCGTTCGAGCGACAATAGCAAGTCGTTGGAGCGACAAGAGCAAGTTAGTCAAACGACATTATTGTTTCATTTGAACTAGATGCAATGTAGTTCGAACGATCCTGTCGCCTTATGAATTTTTTATTCTTATAAATACCAGTTTGGTGAACCATTTTGTTTAAGACTTTTGACGAAAACGTTATTGCATATTCTTAGCAAAAGTTCTTCAAGTTTTGTGTGTCAAAATACTTTTTAATTCACAAACAAAGCATCCTTGAATATGATTCTTGTGTATTAGTTCAGAACCCTAGATTGGTTTGTATCTATTTGCATCTCATTGTGGAGAGGCATTCCATGGCTGACTGGTGATACCTGGGGGGATTCATTGCTGGCATAGGCTGAGGCTAGGTTGAATTAGGACTGCGTGTTCTTGTGGGTTTGTTGCGGTTAATCCATTGAAGATTTCATTGTGTAAGTTGTAAGTTGCAATTTAGTGTTCATAGTGAAATAAAAGGTTTTACCCGAAAGGTTTTTTTTTCCTTAAGCTTGGCCTTCTCATATTTGCGTATTTGATTTATCCATTTTATAAGATAGTTGCATGATTAGGATGAACAAGATAAAATCAGTTTATAAAGTCGCTTCCGCATAATTAAAATTGGTGTTGCAATTTTTTTTTGATATCACCCTTTGCGAGTGCTCTTGCTTTCTCATTCATTTTGTTTGTCCCGATATTTTTTCTCGTTGTGAATTTTTCCTCATACGACTTGTGTTAAGTGATTAATTTACATTTTCCCCATGTATATACATCACCTAGCATTAAAAGATAATTGTTTTTGTGTTATCTAATTGGTAAAAAAAATCACGTTGACCAAGGTTGTCATATTTGTACCTATATTAAATTAAAAGAAAAGGATTGCCTATATTGCAAAAATAAATTTTAATTTGGGTACCCTTGTTCCACCTCGATTCTCAATATGTGCACTCTCAACTAATATTAAAGCTAGACAATAATTTTGTAGTTTTAATCATCTTGATATAAATCTAGTCTGTATAAATTAGAGTTAATCATGTGTGATAGTACAAGTTATTTATTTGGTTCTTGTTAAAGTCATGCTTTTACCAGAATTTTAACCCCGTCCAACTTTGTGAATCGTTATACTCCTAATATTGAAAAAGTTTATATTAGTAATGAGAAAGATAGTGCAGAAGATGATTTACACTATTCTTATGATAAGCTTGTTTCGAATAAAAAAACTTATTGAAAAATAATGTAATATTTCTTCAAAAGAAAATATAAAAAAGACAAAAAAAAAGGTCATGTTAAAGTAAGAAGATCATGTCTTCATAGTTATCAATTGGAATGGACATTTTACTTGAAAAGATTAAAACCCTTGAAATCAGAAAACTTCAAATTTTAATGAGCATATTTGTGAGCATTGTCTCTTCCCTAGACTTAAAGTCCCTCATTTATGATCTAATGACTTCTTAGAGTTTCTTTATGGTATTTTAAAGGATAAGGACTTACTTATGGTTGAAGATGAATGTGTGTCCACCATGATAAAGGAAAAAGATGATTTTACCATATCTTTGGACAAGATGAAAAAGGAATTTCAAATTTGTGAAAAATTCAATATCAAACTTTTAGAAAAAAATGGACATACTTATTAAAGACTGAGATTATAAAAAATAAGAAATTTCTAAAGGAGAAATTTTACATGTCAGAGCTTCATCATGAAATTGACATTTTTTTTAGCTTTATGAAAGTTTTCAAAACCAAAGGATATGTTTATGTAAAACATTTGAAGGAAAAGAAGGTTATTCCTCTAAAGTTTATGAATGAAAATCCACCTTTGAAAAATAGGAGACCTTAAATTGATAGTATCCATTATTATTGCCACAGAAATGGACACCTTAAAAATTCGTGTTTTAAGGTAAAGAAGATTAACATTTTGAAAACATTTGGATTGTGTTCATATGTTTCTAGATCCAGATTGTTTAAATGCAATCATTGTCATAAATTATATCATTTATAAGACTTTCGCTATTTTCTCAATCTGACCTTGTGCTTGTTTAATGCTAGGAAGAATAGGAGTTTGGTTAAGAATAATTGAAAGGTAAGGTAAGGAAACATGTTTATAATATTTATAAAAATAAGGGGAAATATCTTTTAAATCCACCTAATGATCAACCAAAACCCAAGATGCCGCATGTGAGTCAAGTGTGGATCAGGAAGGATTGTGTAAATATAGAGATAAAAAGGGATTCATCCTAATTCCCTCAATATATACTAGATATAATGGTTTCTCAATGTGCAAAGGACTTTTAAAACTCTTCTCTTGTTCCTTGTATCATTCTATCAATTTTGTTTATTCCAAATCTACTATAGGATAAAAATTAAAATGTTCAAACTATTAAAATTCTCAATCTTGATAAATACAAAGTGTACGACTTAACTCCGTGCACTTGGTTTTGTATATCATTTTGATCATTTGGTGATTGATAGATTAAACTAAAGAACTTTATTTACAATTTATAGTTTCTCAAAATGATTGTTATATGAAAAAGGATTACCATTTTTGCCTTGTGGTTATGAGGATTGTGAAGATGTTATAGATATTGTATTAGGTTTCATTATAGTTTCGTTGGCTACTTCATGTGAAAGACATTAAGTCATGCAAAAATAGATCCAAAAAGCTTGATTTATAGATTTACCATAGATAGAGAGAGTTGTGTTCATTAGAACCTATAGAATTTGGAATTGAAAATCATACGTCTTCTCTACATCAAAGCTTCCGCATGAAAATTTTGAAGATTGAAGACTACATCCTTTTGTGGTAGTTTTTGATTGAATCGTCTCAAGAACAAACACACATGTACACGATTATATTTTATAACAATAATTTTTATGAACTGATCGGGTGAAATTTTTCAAAAATTCATTGTCTTGTACACTTTTTTAGGTGAATCCTTTATTTTGCCTAAAACTATGCGCGCGACTAGGTTTTGGACCAGTGAACATGATAACATGGTTTAGGCGTGGAAAATGTTTTGCCTAAAACTATGCGCACGACTACAAAACCTAACCGTTCTCACGACATACATATTTTTGGGTATTGGATCTTTTTGCCTAAAATCATGTGTACAGTTGAAAATATTTCCATGTACACGGTTGACACACATTAAATGTGACTTTGGCCATTGCCCAAAACACTATGCGTGGAGGACTTTTTGATCGTGCGCACGATGCTACCATGTTTTCAAAGTTTTCTTTAAATAGGAGTTTTTCCTTCTCATTTTTAATAAAGGAAATCCACGAGTACTTCTCACCCATGTGGAAAGTATTTTTAAGGCAAGCTATCCAATAAACATTTTTCAATTATCAATTTCACTTGCTCTGCACAATTTTGAGAGAAAAGTTTGGATCTATACTTGATTCCCAAATTATAAGATTTGAGAGTGTGTTGAGTTGAAAATTCACATAGCCTAGATTCAATTTTACCTATTCTTATATGAATTTGAAGATCTACACTCCCTACCTAAAAAGAATCGGGTTAGTTATTAGGGAGTTAATTTATGTTGCGATCTGAGGATGGAGAGCGTGAATTCTATGTTCACTTGTTGGAGCATTGAGCGGATCAACTATTCAAATGGGTGGGAGCTTTACGTTTATAGGTAACTTATTTTTAGGGAACAATACATAGGTACCTCACTTTTCAAGTTGGATGAGAGACTATGATGCATCGATGTTTTTTACCCTTGGATGGGGGTTTTAATAGTATAACTTAACTTGTGCCTATTTGTGGTTTTTTATTCATATACACAATTAATATCACTCACACACTTAGATCTAAGATTTGATCCAATTTTCATCTAATTAATTACCATAATTAACCTAGATTTGTTCCGAATTTGATTAATTAACTTAGATTTGGTTGATCTCTCCCCTAGATGAATGTTAATTAGGATTGATCTAAAATTTGTCCAAATAAATTTTTAAATTGGTAACTTTCTCACTGATACCTATTCACCCCTTTCTAGGTTTATTTGAGGTGAACACTTAGTCTAAAATAGACCACCCTCAATTGGTATTAGGGTGATTGCTCTTTTAAGCACTACCGTGTTAGAGTAGATCTTGCTTGTTTATTTATTTTTAGTTGTGTTCTTTGCTCTTAAATATACCTTGAGGTTGCGATTAAATCGTGTTTGGAGAATGGATCAGTATTGCAATAGTAGCTCTACGAATCATTCACCTTATTTTGATGTCTCAAAGTATGGCCATTAAAAGTGAAAATGCGTACTAATTTGAAATCTAAGCATAAGCACGTGGGGATGAGTGTAGAATATGGGTGGAGTCATACCATGATTAAAGAAGATGGTGCTAGGATTAAGAAACTTAGAGTAGTTTGGTCGGATGTCGAATTTTTTGCTTACAATTATAACTCGATTGCGTTGAATGATATGTTTTCATTTGTTAGCAAACAACAGTATAATCGAATAATTTATTATGAAACAGCAAAGGAACCTTGGTATATTTTGAGAGTTAATCATGAAGGAACTTTAAACCTTAAGAGAGCTAAATTGCAAAACATTGCAACTATATTTGAAGCTATGAAAAGGACTGAAGAGGAGAGCTTGAGTGGTTATTATGCTACATTGACTAAGGTAATCAATGCATTTTTTAACCTAGGAGAGAAGATCCTCGAAAACAAAGGTGTGAAGAAGTTATTAAGGTGACTAGCTTCTAGATTCAAAACCAAGGTTGCTATCCTTAATGAAACAAAGTATACGAACACGTGTAATTTAGTAAAGTAGGTTGGGTCACTTTAATTTTTTTTATCAAGGAGAAAACTTGAGTGTGTATGAGCCTAAGAAGGATATTGCATTTGTTGTTGAATCTAATGAGAAGGCTATGTCTAGAAAGAGTGAAGAATCAACCGAAAGAGAATGTTGAAAAGGATATCACTTTACTTGTGGAACGGGACAACCAGTTTTATAAAAATAATAAGAAATTTTTAAAAAAGTGAAAAGAGGTTTGAACCTAAGCAACTCCAATCTACTAAACATAACTCTCAAGGTAGTCATGGTAGGAATGTTCCCAAGAGAGTAAAAGAGAGAGAGAGAGAGAGAGAGAGACGAAGATATATGTTTTTGTTATGGTGGAGTAGTTTATAACATGAATGTATGTCTAACATACTTGAGAAAGAAAGAGAAGGATAAATACTTTGAAAAGAATAATAAAGTCTAAATAAAACATGTGATGAATGCAGGAGTAAGATTGCATTTATTGTGAGAGTTGAAGAAGGTGAAGAGGCTTGTGATGCGAGTATGTCATTTGATGATGTTGTGAAGAAAAATAAGGTCAAAGAGTTTAGTCATAGATCTCTTAGTGATTCATTATAGTGTAGAAATGTAGGTTCACAAACATTATGCAATAAGTCATTTCATGGGAGTGATGATGAAGTTGAAGACATACATAATGTCTTTGATGACATTCATCCCGAGTATTGAAAATTAAAATAGTTTAACATAAAAATCTTAAAGAAAATGAAATCCTTTCAATTTGTTCAAAGTGAAAAATAAGAAAATGTTGAAAATGTTCAATCGGAGAATTTGAAACTCAAAGAAAAGATTGATAATTTGTCTGAAGAGAAAGAGACTTTGAAAAGAAAAGATGAAGTTCTTTTTAGAAAGAAAAAGAAGAAGTTGAGATTTAAAGAGAAATTTTGAAAGCTGATTTAAAACCTAAAAATTGAGCTTGAATGTACCAAAGATTTGAATGTTGACATGAGTGACAGAAAAAATGTTCTTGATAACATTTTTATGAACCATGGTTAAATAAAAATTGACAAACATGGTATCGTGTTTATTAAACCAATGAAAGAAAATAATATTATTTCAAAATCAAATTTTGAAATCCCTTTTTGTAGCAAGAATAAGACTAAGGAATAAACTCCAAAATATAAGAAAAAGGTGATTGTACATATGTCTTAATCTAGGTCTCATAACTTTGGATGTTCATTTTATAGGAAAACAATCACATTACTTAATTTTTATTTAAAACAAATAATCTTTCTAAAGTTGAAAATACAACTCATGAATAAAAACCTAAGTTTAAGAGATATGTGCCTTTTGTACTCATCGTAGGTTACATGGACACTCTAACCAAAATTCTAGGGGGTTAAAATCTAGATATTCGAGGTTCATTCAAAATAGGAGATATTTATTGTCACACCCCAAATCCAATATCCATACTAATCATTTGTTATTAGAATAATTGGATCATGATCTTGAGCCTATTGGAAATATAATTCATTTATCAATATTTTTCTGCATAATGTGCATAATGAACATACTATCTTATACCATAATGAAATCAATATCAGAGTCATAATTAAGCAAACATACAATACTATGATTAACTATAATAAAATTTCACAATCATCAACTCAATCCATACTACCGCAATATATAAAATACGTGAGTATATTAAAACCTTCAGTGTGACAATGATAAAAATCTCCATATTTAAACCCCAGCACTTTCCAACGGTGTAACTCTCAAAGTTACCGGTCATATTGTATCCTAGCTGGCAGCGTACAAACCTGAAATTATTAAAATATAAACTGTAAGCATTAAACTTAGTGAGGTACTCCTTCCCTACAATGAAATAATAATTTTATATCGAATATGTGGATATAAAATTCGAACAATTATGTCCATTGGCAATAACAAATCCTGGATCATAAGTTCCAAATAATTCTGCCCATTGGCAATAACAAATTCTCGAACATGAGTTCCAACAAATCGTTGTCATAAGACAAATTAAATCATTGGATCTTTGTCCAATTCCAATCCTGGATCATAAGATCCAAATAAATTCTGGATATTTGAATATCCAAACAAATCCTGAATACCGAAGTATTCAAACAAATCCTGCTCTTAGAGCTATATTCATATATCTGTATATATGAAACAATTATAAGTACACTCACCTTGGAAATTTAACAAGCTTTCCCTTTTCCTTTATCTGGCTCTTGTTCAGTCGATTATTCTTCTCTTCCTATTATTCTTACAATATTTGTATCATCATAAGAATATTAACAATTCAAAGAACAACTTCAACACAACTCAATTCATAAGCATCATATGATTCAATTCAAATCATTCATCATAAATGAAGTCCCATCTAGACTCGGTAATGATATCTAACATATTCAAATTATAGCCTAAAACCACTTTAATTCTTCTTGGTAATCCAATAATTATCATATTAGGTTTCCAACACAAAAGACGACACATCATTCTAAGTTTCCTAGAGTAAGATATGCCCATTTCTTTACCACATAGCAAATCCGCCCTATAGGCTCATCTATTATTCAGTCATCTTCCAAGAATTTTCATAATTTTTATACATCATAACTTTCCATGATATTTAACCTAATTTCATAAAACATATTGAATAATCCAAGATTAAAATTTCATAATTTTCAGGGTTCATTTGCTATGTCAAGCAAAACATCAAACATATGGTATGCATATTTACTCTTTTGGGGTAGATTTCATACCCAAACTTCAAACCATCACCCAAGATTCATTTATTGGTATTTTTACTTGATTTTAGGATATGATATACATATATGAGTATATTTTAATCTCCAATTATAATAAATCAATTTCAGTAAGTATACAAAAATATATGATAGTTTGAATACACAAGGTCTCTAAACGAAGCAATTTCAAGGGTTTACACATTCAAGTTTGCTTAGACATGCATCTATCCATGAGTACACAACAAGACATGGAAATTCAGTAAACAAACGAAGATTTCTACCATTTAAATCAGTAATATAAAAAAATCAAACAAGATTTATGGATGGAATAACCTTAGGGGCTTTAATGTAATTTTCTTTGATTTTTTCTTCAATTTCTCCTCACACTTTCTTCCTAAACTTCAAAACTCTCTTTCCTTAGGTTAAAACTCTTAAATGGTTGAAATATGCTGAAGGAAGAGCTTAATTCAAAGGTTATAAGTCTTCATAAGGTCACCTCCTGGTCCAATCAAAATATAGCATGTGGCATCATATAAAACAAAATATCATTTAAGGCTAAATGACTACTTTACCCCCTGTTCGTAAAAAGACAATATCTTCCCACTCGGATGTCCGTTCGATGAACCGTTCATTGTGTTACAAACCTAACTCATATATTTACAAATATATAGTTTATACTTCAAGTTAATTATTATATTGTAATGGTCAAAACTTGCCTCCAACTTGAACATTCTTACCGAAACTTCAAAATTTGGTGTTTGTAACTAATTCAATATTTCATACTTTATGAAGGTAGAATTAGACTAAATATAATGACTTAAAATTATATATACTAATAAAATATTATTCATATCACATAATCTAATCATGATTTAAACATAATTTATCATAATTATATTTGGGTTGTCACATTTATGCTCATGTTCTTAGGACGAGGAAAGACTTCAAAATAGTTGACTTTATGGTCAATGAGAGAAGAGGGGATAGGAAAGGGTTCCTAGGCATATATTTTATGCTCGTGTTCTTTGGAATAAGATTCCAATTAAAAAATAGAGATATAATAATTAATGATGGTGGAGTTATGCATAAAAAGGATCCAAGGAATAATATTTAGGTTGGATTACCTCAAAGACTTTTTGCAAAGAAGAAAGTTGTCATTATTTTCTTTTAAAGTAAGCAAGAGATAAAATAATAAAGACAAGTAATGTGATGGTAACAAAATAACATAACAAAATAAAAACGCCCAAAATTCATCTCAACCATTAAACTGAACCAACATAGAGGGGACCCATCCTGGTTTTAACTCTAAACCTGTTAATAGGACACTAACTGAATTGTGAACCCCAGGGTTACATACTCATGTTAGGTGTATCTTTTATCAGACAACCTACTAATAATCATCTCTAAGTAAAATTTAGTGTGTTATCTAAAAAGCTACTTAGAAGGGCTTTGTCCATATCTACTCTTTGTATTGTGTTCCCACATGTTTAGGGCGTTCACAATCGCACTTCTTGTAGACCATGTTCTTTTTATAATTCAAGAAATTACATGAGGGGAACTCTCACTCTCCAGGATTCAACTGCTTTTTGGGGCGTTGTTCTCTACAACGTAAACATTTGGTGTTGCTAGCGAAATTCATGAACCCACACTATGCGCCATTCCAAAATCCTTTCTTAATTTCAACATCATCAACACTAACCCTCTTAGGGACATTTGATTTGCATTTTAGGAACCATATAATCCTGGCACATATGCACAGTTGATATCATTTGTTGTTAAATAATCTCTCCAACTAGAGGCTTCTCCCCTTCTGAAATGATAAGTGGTTATAGTGTATAGAATAACAATATACGGACAATATCAATTGTGCATGCAGCAGCTTCAGATTCCTTCAGTATCGTTGTATCATATGATCCTCGCAGATTACATTCATTACATACATCTCCTTCATCGAGTTGTACGTATGCTCTCAGTCACTTTCTTGAATTAACCGATTACCTAAAAAGATTAAGGCAACCCTTCTCCACAACTATCTGAATATCTTGCCTAGACAACGATTTAAAAATATGTAGTCATTAATAGGAACTCTTATGGGTAGTCTAAATTTAGACAATTTTAGTGTAAATATACCCGGATAAAATGGAAGAAAATGCTATGGATAGTGTAAATTTAACTCCCAGGTAGAGATAAACTATTCCTTAAGCAAAAAATGTTGTTCCGCCTAAGGCTTGGACCACTATTCCTAAAGCGGAAAATCATTTTCCTTTTAAGAGGTTTCGGATTTACAACTCAAGCCCAAACATAATTTCTCCTAATTAAATAAACACCCCATATTAAATATTTTACCTACCTAACTAGCCACCATTAATCAAATAAATACCCCTATTAAATACTCAGCATGTATTTATAAATAAAATAAAATAAAATAGCAGTTGCCAATAAATCCGTTGGGTAGAAATAAATCTTTGGGGTTAGAAATATAATTAATAAAATTAGGTAAGAATCTTGGGCGAAACTTCTTTTTCCGTTTAAGGCAAATTATTATTATTTTTTAATCTTAGGCAGAACAAAAATCGAAGTAAACAATAATGTTTTAATTTTAGGCGAAACAAGATGTGTCGTTTAAGGTTTATTTTTATTTTTATTGAGTTGCTTCCGCGGAGTTGGGCCCACAAAAAATTTGGTGGTCGGCTTCTATTCTATTTCTAAATTTGTTATTTTTTACGGTACCAAATGCTAAATATAGCTTTATACCCTGCCCACAGCAAACATAAAAACCTCGTATATACACATTTGACATACCCATAAGGGTTGATCTTAACAAAGATGAGAGAAACATCCTCCAAGTGGTTCATGCCCGTACAAAGTATAGTTTATCTCTATCATTGCTCGTATTATCATTTTCACCGCCCTCTTCACCTTTTGATTGGAAAAGATAGCCTTTAGCTTTCAAGCCATCGATGAAGGTCACCAACTCGAACCACGAATAGTGAGGATTAACAGTGGCAGTAGTAGTATTAGTAACTAGAGCCACACAAGAATAGGTGAAACGGTGTAGGCGTAGGGTTAGGGAAGGGTACACTTTGGTGAATCAGATTGGATGGAGCTTTGTCGTCTCGTTACGAAAGATTGAGGCTCCTATGGATTTGCTTTAGATGGTAACCTTTTTAGGCAACTCTTGATTCATTTAGGATCAGATCATTTAGGAGAGTGATTTTCATTGTCACACTTGGATCATTTTCATACTTTTGGGGAGGATTTTCATCAGTTTATATATTTTCTCATATGTATTAGTCCTTACATATTATGTATACGCATATTGAATCATTCATATTTTGAAATAACAAATATATTTTCACTTTATTCTTTTTGTGATGTGATTAGGTTCCATGCTTACATTGATTTAATGTGTGACTTAATTTAAATGATGGCTAGAGAATGTGTTCTTAACTATTTGGCGCAAATAATAATTAATTTAATGATATGTTAAGATTCACAATAAAAATCATTACAACTAATGTTATTTAAACATTTCATGGGAGTCCAAAAATAATCAGCTCATAATTCCACCCTAATACACACATACACACTGAAATTATTTGAAATCTAGAACATCATATACACTAAAATTAATTGCAATCTAGAGACTAAACACTAAAGGATCTGAACATCAAGGTTGATACACACACATACGCCCTAAAATTAATTGCAATCTAGAACATCATACACACTGAAATTAATTTCAATCTAGAGACTAAACACTAAAGGATCTGACCATCAAAGCCGATACACATACACGCTGAAATTAATTGCAATCTAGAACATCACACACACTAAATTAATTGCAATCTATAATACTGAACACTGAAGGATCCGAATATAACGGCAAAACAGGCCCGAAAATGTGAAATTGTCTGTATTAACTCGAATTTTTAAATATAGAGCCCATATTTTGTAGTTGTGGGTCAAATTTGGCCCCAATCATGGAAAGTAGTAGGCCAAATATGGACACCCATCTCACATGCGGCTTTATAATAAACTAAACCTAAAATCACCACATTTTCTCATTTCACAGCGGCACCCTCCCTCTCTTAACAAACCAAGAGTCTCTCTCTCTCTTTTAGTTTATTTTTTTATTTTTTCATTCTACTCTCTCCCCACCTCTTGATCTCTCTACTTCTCTCATCTCACATAGATGGACATATATATATATATATATATATATATATATATATATATATATAGAGAGAGAGAGAGAGAGAGAGACATACAAAGCACACACACACAGAGCATTATATATGGTAGATATATGCTTATATATATAGTTAAACATACACACACTCAAAGTATATACTACTATACATAAATACACACAACCACATAGACACTAAAATACTCATATAACGAACTATACACATAGAAAAATAAATGTTCGTTCCGAAATTGGTATTTAGTTCCCACAAAAAGAAAACAAAAAATGGGCCAACCCGACCCAAATTTCGATATGGTCCAGATTTAACCCGCCCAAATTCAATCCCAGCCCAGATTTGCCCAGCCCAAATTCAGCCCAATCCACTTATTTGATAGTTCTAGATCTGAACATCAAGGCATACACACACACACACACGCACATACACAAACACGCACCTACACAAATCGAATCAACAAATCGCAATCTAGACAACAAATTCTTGCAAATCCACCAATATACACAAATTTGGCCAATCCGTATATCTACATAAATTCAAATCCAAAAATAATAACCGAATTAAATATAAATTAGAACTCACAGAAACCCTAGAAATTGAAGACAAAATGTGAGCTTTTTATACTTGCGTGATGGAGCCTCTAATGGGAAGAGAAATGTACGAGCGAGTGAAAGGGAGAGAAAGATGTACCAGAGAGCGAGAGTGAGAGAGAGAGAGAGGGGGGGACAAAGATTTTGATGAGCAAAAGAGAGAGCGGGAATGGAAAAAAAAAAGCCCCGCTCATTTTTTCCATTTATCTCAGTTTTTAGTTAAACTCTAAAATAATTAGAATTACAAAGGATATATTTATGCCGTTTATATATAAACATGAGATAAATGTTTTTTTTATCTCAGTCAACCTTAAAATAAAATAAAAATTTACCTTCAAAGACAAATTGACATAAATGTATATCATTTATGTCAATTTACATTTATCTGACGTAACACAAATTTTTAAACTGACATAAATGATGTCTTTTCTTGTAGTGGTTATGATTTCACTTTACACATGCACTTGCATATCACTTGGATAATATAATTTTTGTTATATGTATTTCATTAGTGCTGGACTTTAAATCATGATTAAATACTGAAATATAATACTGGTTATCTCAAAACTTTTCTATGGACTATTTGAGAGTTATATGTGCAGAACACTTTAACTTTATGGAATTGATTGATGAGACACTGCTTAAACAGAAAGGCCTATCATTGGTGAGATCACGTTGATTTGAATTTGAGTATCATTTATAGGTGTATACCAAAGTGTGCATGAAAGTCACCATAGAAAAAACCATTTTGTGATGAAAATAGCCAAAGCCAAGGAATAGTAAATTAAAGGCATGAAAAAACAAGATATGGCTTTTAAATTTTTGTATATCGATATCTATTAGTATCTACTTTAGGTGTTTACATCATACGAGGGAGATTATAAGGTTAGATTATACCATTTAGAAGATCTCGAAAGGATATTAACGAAATGATAAACTTAATCATGAATTGCAATTCTTATAACTTGATTATGTGCATTCACTTGATCTTGTGACCTATACTTGTTCACGATCATGCCATAATTAAGATACAATCGTTGTTTAATTTGATTATATTTGCGTTTTGAAATATAATGTTGAGTTACTAATGTTTGTACTGAATATGTTCTTAAATCATGTCATTAATCAAAGTTCAAAGGAAATTCATACAATGAATCATGTTTATCTTAAATAGCATAATCATGTTTGCACTTTACATATTTTGGGATCATATGTATATTTTTTTCTGTGTGTTGTTTATTTTTTCATATTTCTTAAATTTGTGCTTTAAATGTCAAAATTCCACACTTGTTTATGAGTTATATGTGAACACGTTGCTTCTCACGATCCTTTTATCCTTATAATATTTTTTTACGGCTCGAAGATCGTCTTGATTGAGTATGTATTAGCTACACATCTATATTTTGATACAAAGAAGTGACATTATTATGCTCCTATACCGAGAGTGGTTTAACCCATCATCAATTAGAATTATTTTTATTTTTGAGAGAGATGGCGTGGGTAAGGAATTTATTTATTCAAGGATCACTGAGATAATAATATTCCATCTTACAAATCGTGGTTATATATGACCTCATGCCCACGAGATAGTCACAGAACTTACCTTAATCAACTGGATATCTCATATATTCCATTTCCATGCATCAGACCATCGATTAACCATCACTTATTCTGGAGGTTATACATCGTGGAGGTTCGAATGAGACTCGTGGTGCATTACATTTTGTTTATATGGTCATTAGGTACCTATATTCTCTAAGTATTCCCCATTTAGGATCCGATCAGTTAGTGTCCATTTTAGGTCCGATTATAAGTGACATTATTGCACATTTTAAGGGATAGACTTCACGTCGAATTCCTGAACCAACTATAGGTCCCGATATAGACGATATTGCATATGGTCCTGGTCTAGATCCTACTCTAACTTATGTTATAACTTCACCTGCTCCACGAGCACATCATTCCTCCCGAGAGTAACTCGATGTGCAGTTTGCTTGAGCAATAAATTTGATCAGATGGATGTGAGGATGATTATTATGTTATATCACGCGCTTACAAAAGGAATACAGATAATACACTTACACATATTTCAATAATTGAGCGCCACAATATGTCATTTTCAATCACTTATAGGTCTGGTCTGGTTCCCACTCCCATTCCAGTGGACGTAGAGGATGATGAGGATGTTATTGCGAATGATGATGATGATGATGATGATGATGATGAGGAGGAGGAGGAGGAGGAGTATGATAATCATCATGATATATTGAATGAATTTTATGATGAGGATTAGAGATTTCTCATTTATCTTTATATGTTGTTGATGGATTATATAATATTTATGTTTAGTACAATTGAGATATTTTATACTTGATTTGTATTACTCTTATTTTGTTTTGGAGTTATTTATGTTAATACATTTGGTTTGGTTATATGGATATTTTATGATCATATGATGGTTTTTCATAGATATTGGTTATTGTCATTTATATATCTTGTTGTTATATATTTATGATTGCATCTAGTTAGAAGTTATGATATTATTATGCTTCTCATATTCATATGCCTGGATATATCCTGTTCAATTTGTTTCTCTTGGAGATTCATTTTCTATACAATATGTTCCATATATTAACATTATTTAGATGATGTTATAGTCTTTGTTGAGATATTATGGTCATATAATCAATGATTTCTATACTTTATCTCCATCTTAGCATTGGTTTTATCACATTCTTATCAAGATTTCGCTTTACTAGTTCTTTTTCGTTGTGATTTTGGTGTTATGCCTGTTGTCTATATGATTTTTACTTCTCTTTGACTTTTTCGTGTAAAAAATTGTAGAATCATCTAAGATGGGGGGAATTGTCCTTTTGATTCCATTTAGGGAGAAATATCTTTCGGGGGGAGACTTTTGATGAAAGGGGGAAATGTTTTGGAAAAAAATGAGATATCTTTATTGTTAATTATATTTCATGATTGAGATTGATATGATTTAAAGGGATGCTAAACTACATATGCTTTCATGCTTATTCCCATCTTTATTGTTCATATTGATTTCTTATCACAATATTCTCAAAGTGGGGGGAGTTTCTCTTTATGAACCTGTATGATATTTTAGTTGCGTTTCATATATTTCAGTTATCGTCATGAGATTGTGGCTAAAACCACATTTCAGACTTGACTTGTTGGTTGTTGGTTGTCAGTTGTCTTATGGATTTAATGTGTTTTGTGACACTTTACTCTCATTATATGGCTAATGTAGGGTGGGTTTGGTTGTCGTAATTAAGAATTTTAGGGTTTTGTGGGTTTTTCCATGAAACAGACAAAGGGGGAAGATTGAAGATGTAGTAGATCTTGTATTAGGTTTCATTATAGTTTGGTTGGATACTTCACCTGACAAAACATTGAGTCATGCGCTAATATAGATAAAAGGATTTAATTATATATAGATAATAGATAGAGAGAGTCATGTTCATTAAAATCTATGGACGTTGGAACTGAAGATTATATGACTTTTCTACGATAAAGCTGAAGATTAAAGACTATATCCTTTTGTGGTAGATTTTAATTGAATTGCTCAAAGTTATTATACACATGTAGACAATTATATATTTGTAAAAATGATTTTTGTGAACTGATCAAGTGAATTTTTCAAAAATCCATTGCCCCGTATGCTTATTTAAGTGAATCTTGAATTCTACCTATAAACATGTGCACGGTTGGGTTTTAGACCTGTGCGCACGGAAGCATGTTAGGCATGGAAAATGTTATGTCTAAAACTATGTTCGCGGGTTCAAAACCTAACCTTGCACATGACAAATACGTTTTGAGATATTTTATCTTATTGTCTAAAAGTGTGCACGTGAATGGAAATATCTCCAAGCACACGGTTGTCACACTTTAAATGCGACTTTGGCCATTGTCCAAAATCTTGCAAATGGGGGAATTTTTAACCACGTGCATGACACTACAAAATATTCAAAATTTCCAATAAACAGGATTATTTCCCTCCCAGTTTTAATATGCCCCTTTCCTGAGTGCTTCTCACATATAGAGAGAGTACTTTCGAGGCAAGTGGTCAGAGAAATATTTTTTAATTACGAATTTCACTTGATCTACATAATTTGGGGAGTAAACCATGGATTTGTACTTGATTTGTGAATTGTGTAATTTTATGAGTAGTTTGAGTCAATAATCCACATATCCTAGATTCAATTTTATGTATTCTTATCTGAATTTGAAGTTCTAGGCTCCAGATTTAAAAGGCGGTGGGCTAGATATTGGAGAATTACTCATTCAGACGGGGGAGAATTTCAACTTCCATAGGTAACTTCTTGTTAGGGAAAAATATAGAGGTAGCTTATTGAATTCGTGTAAAATTTCTTTTCAAATTGAATGAGAGACTAAGACTCACAAAGGTTTTTTCACCCCTGGGTGGGGTTTTCCTCGTGGATCTTTACTTGTGCCTTTTGTGTGTTTGTTTCGTTTCATTTGTCCTGTGTTTTTTTCCATTGCTGGTATTTCCTTGTATGACTTAGTGTTGTGTGATTAGTTCGCCTTCTCCAAATTAAAATTTATTATCTAACATTATAGATAAAATTTGATGTAATCTAATTGATAAACATTTTGACACATAGACTTAGATTTTTGTATTCTTACCTAAAGGAAATCAAAAGATAAGTAGTGCATTTATTTCAACAACAGATTTTAATTTAGATACCCTAGTTTTATCTTGATTTTAAGTAAATGCACTCTCACACCTTGCTTTTTTGCCTGCTCTATGTTGTACGTAACTTATCTTTAATTTACATTACCTTTTTTGTAGTCTATCCTACAACTTCTATTCCTAATAAATATCTCTCAGCAACCTTATCCCAACACAAAGGAATTTAGAATTTTCATCCATACAAGGCCTAATATGGTTCCTTTTCGATGCTATTTGGGCATGTGATACCTCGATTAATTAAACACTTTGGTTGATCAAGTCTAAATAAAAAAAAATCACATGGGATATTAAAACAATGCAATACCGTTATTGGCATGGAGAGATCAAATGAAACAATAGACAAATAATATGGAAGAGATGTGAAAATCCTCGATGTCAACTCATATTAGGATGCCCATGGTTTATCCAAGAGATACAATAACGTCTCAATAATAATACCTCAATACAATTCCAAATAATCTATGAATAATACAAATTAATTAAGTCTCAACATACAAACGAGAATGCCTCTAAAATAAACTAGACTGAAAAGTAAAAATGATAACTAAATAAGGTAGACACTGACAATGTCTCTGAAACTTATATCCTGGGTGAAAGAGATGGATAACAATGCTCGTTGGAACAAGGAAGATATATGGGAGGTCTAGGTCTAGCACCCAAATTTTACGTAAAGAGATGGGTCAAAACCCTAGTAAGTAACTTAGCTACACAACTCAAAGAAGTTATCCGAGTAAATGATTAAATCACAGTTTTATAAAATTTTAAATGAATGTCTTGTCACTCAAAACGTATCCTCACAATGTATTAGAATTATCTCAATTCATATCATTTATCAATTCCTCATTAATTAATCACCGCGTAAATGACATGCGCTCCTTCCTCTCGGCCATCTGCCAAATCAAATCCTTATGACATATTAGAATTATCTCAATTCATTTCATTAAATAAACAACACTAAATCGTCATGCGCCCCTTCCTCTTGGTCAATTAAAAAACATGCAGTACACCTAATTAAACAATCACCTAAACCTCGGTCGTCCATATGCATCACGATAATAACACACCATATAAAAATCATAAACATCACGTCTCACGCCCAGGCACCACCTATTATTCACATGGCCGCGAATTCACATATCACAACATCGGGATGTCCCTTCTCGATGCCCACCCATTCATTTCCATATAAACATTACGTTTCATACCCTGATGACACCTGGTATTCGTATGGATGGGAATTCACATATCACAACATCGGGGAGTCCCTTCTCGGAGCCCACCCATTCATTTCTATTTAAACATTTTCATTTGACAGTGTCATTTTAACACATATTTATTCACTCCGAGCAATTTACTCAAATTCCAACTGCCCTACCCTCGGGTCATTATCATTTAGATTCATTGATATGTTCTAGTTCATTTCATTAGGCGCTAAAAGAATATTCATCCTATAAGTGATTACTCATAAACTAAAGCATTAAATTGAAAGTATATTAAGTTCATTAACGATTTGAGTCGTCAATCCCAAATGTCTCTAAATTCCGTGCGCGCGGGACATCTCACCTGAGTGAAATCTAAACAAGTAAGTCCCCGATACACTTTCATTTAAATAGGGTAGTTGTTAAAAGACAAATTTAGTTAGGGTTTATTATGAGAGAGTATGGCAATGGTTTAAAATTTATATATATGCTATCAATCCGACCAATCCAACAACACTATCCAATAACCAAACCAATAATTAACAATTATCTCGCACTCCTTATAGCGTCTACGTGATAAAACATATACAAACAATAACAATATCTTAATGTGTTATTGCATAAAAGGCACATATAATTAACTTACAAGTGTGTTACATCACAAGGAGCTCATATATTATTACCTTATTCACTTTCTCAAAAGTAGGGATATTACATGAAACATATAGTGAAGTGGAGTCATAAATCAAATATGATGTAGATTTTTGGTTTTTCTCAAATTATTTTGTTCTTTAAGTTATTCTTATATTTGACCCAAAGTATTTATTTTTTAAATTATAAAATCTATCCTTACTTTTTTTAAATTTACTTTTGTCCTAAAGTATTTATTTTCAGTATTACAAAGTATATACAATTCAACCAAAATTATTTAGTCAAAAGGATCTGAAAATTTGTGAGATTATTAGGGATAGAATTGTTGTAATGGAGAATGGGATTTAGGATGAACTTGGGGAATGTTTCTGTAGAAACCTGTTCAAAACAGGGGTTTTAAATTCATCAATGGCGGACTTAGTTTATGCAGAAGCAAGAAAGAGGAGGAATTATCATGGTCATTCGAATGCAATGATAATTCGTTCGAACGAGATCCACTATCGTTTGAACGACAGGGATCTTCGTTCGAACGACCTCTGATGGTTGCCAGAATTCTGAGATCCCCTGGTTTAGACCTGCTGTGTTGTAAATTGAAATTTTAGCCCAACTGAAATTGTGAAATTTAATATTGAATTAGGGTTAATTTGGGAATACTTAACCTTGGCATTTATTTGACTAAATTTCATGATATTTGAGATGAGGGTTCATGATTTAGCATGTTATGGTCTTGTTATTTAAAGTGATTAAACTTGATTGTAGAAAATTAAAGGGTGCACTAGAAACACTTAATTTCGGGTCGATGGATAGGGTGACCTGGTATACTTGAAAAGAGGTTGCATTAAGATAAGGGAAATTAATGTGTAAATAATAATAATAAGGAAGTCGGGACGTAGACTTAAATATTTTAGGCTTGGGTATGGGCATAATACTCCTATAGCTTGGATTTCTATATATGTCGGTGTGAAGTACACACACACACACACACACACACACACATATATATATATATATATATATATATTTGTGTGAATAATATATATAGTAAAGTCATATCAATAAATGATATCATAGGAGGTTGTGCGATGTAGGTGAATCCCCTGGCGTGAGGAGAAGGGCGAGTATAGTCCCCAGGCCATAGCATTCGAGTTCAGGAGTGAAACGAATGGTGCCTTATTCGAATTCACTACCGTGGGAAAATATGGCCGCCTCCACGGTGATTGTATGTTTTGTTCTGAAATGGGGAGCCAACTGTATCAGGGTGTTGGGTGGATGAGAATACCTAGTTAAGATAGCATTTAGAGAATACCCGATGAATGCCTACTCGAGGGGGAATAGTTATATAAATATCTACGGCATATACGTGTGGATGTTGTAGTATGATTTCGTGTACATATGGTATAAGTATATACGGGTTAGCATATGATGAGAATCGTATTAATTATATAACTTGTGGAGCGGTTATATGGTATTAAATGGAAGATGATGTTTTTGTGAGTTAGTATGAATAATAACTTAATAAGTAAAATACTATACTCACTTGGGTGTATTAGTGTGCTAATTAGTATAGTATTTGGGAAAGGTTAGTTTCGAGGGAAAGGGCTAGGAATATTAGGCTTAATCCGTTAGGCGTGCACATTAGTTGAGTGGTGAGGTAAACTCAAGGGAGTGCGTGACACTAATTTAAATATGAAGAGCATTTTCATATTAGGCGGGGTGTCACCCAGTATTTTATTAGGCGAGTTGCTACATATGGTATCAGAGCATTAGGTTCTTGTATCCTTGGGATCTATGCGGCTTACTTTACTTTCAGCGTTGCGTTCTTTGGCATAGAGCCCTATTGTTAGGACTATTGATTCATATTATGCTTATTGGTTATCGTTCTTCTGCTATTTCAAGATTTGTATATATTGTGAACTAATAGAACTCATTCTACGTTTCAGATGCCGCCTATGAGAGCGAGAGGTAGACCCGCGAGGAGGAGAGGGTGAGGCTCCCTAGGAGCTTGAGGTACCCGAGAAAGTAGAAGGTATAGTGGCTCTGGCGGTTAATGTCACCATGACAGCGATGGCAGCTCACCTTCCTCAGTATCAGCCACCACAACACATGGCCCAAGTAGGGAAGGGTCCCCCGGGCTGACAGAGTGGCAGAGAGTGCGGGAGGCCTTCTAGAAGGGTCATCCCCCAGAGTTCCAGGGTAGTGAAGATGTGATTACAGCTTACAAGTGGAGGCGTGATATACAGAGGGATTTATGGATAGTGGAGGGTAGCGAGGTGCAGAGGCAGATGCTTGCGACATTTAGGCTGGCATGAGCCGCCTTGCAGTGGCGAGAGTCCATTACCACAATTGTAGAGAGGGATTCCATGACAGTTGCAGAGTTTTGGGCGCAGTTCGACCGCAAGTACTTTCCCCTGGCTGTAGAGACAGAGATGGGGAGGAGGCTAAGTGAGTTGACATAGGGAGATAGATCAGCTGCCGACTATGAGGAGGAGTTCACTCGTCTGGCCACTCTCGTGCCGGATGAGGTGAGCAATGAGGAAAGGAAGAAGGCTATGTTTGTTGATGGGTTGGCCTGGAGGATCAGGCAAGATTTAATATGGAATCTAGCTTTTATGACGTATAACGATGTGGTTAATGCAACCCTTCTTAATTGTCATGATCATCGTTTCCATCTTAAGGGAAGCAAGAGGGGGGGAGCCGAGCCAACAGGGCAAGGCCAATGGAGGTTCTTCGAGTGCTGCACAGTAGGGGCAGGATACTCGTCAGGGGAATTCTGCCAAGAGATTTCAATTCGGAGGTTAGGGGTTTAGGCAAGGCTAGCAGGTCCCAAATCAGTAGCAGGTTCCTCACGGCCGCCAGGGCCAGGGGAACAATGGAGGTGGCGGCTAACATCCAGGGTAGCCTCGCCAGGGCCATCAGGGCTAACCTCAGGGACCACAGCGTCAGGGTCAGTATTAAAGAGATGGACCGAAGCGCTGCTATATTTGTGGCCAGCCATATCACATCAAGAGAGATTGCCCAAGAAGAGATAGGGGCCAGCAGCAGGGTGCCCCGCAGGGATATCAGGCACATGGACATCAGGCAGTGCCAGCACCCCCGATCCAGCAGCAGTTGGGATAGTTGTAGTACGAACGTGTGTACAACGTCTGAGATGTTTCGATCACTCCCGCACCACCTGCACCGCCAGTAGTTAAGGGTACGTTCCCTATCTATGGTCATGTTAGTAGAATTCTTTTCAATACTGGTGCATCGCATTCATTTGTTAGGACCCATTTTTTTAGAGTGGTTGGCTTACTAGACACCGTTGATAGTCTACTCATGTGTGTGGAGTCACCGGTAGGGGAGAATTGCTTATTCACTCTATTTGTAGGGGGTAGACATTCTGATTGGGGGTTTGAGTTTTGCGGTGGATCTTTTGATATTGGATTTAGAGGGTTATGATATGATCTTGGGTAGAGATTAGTTAGCCGGTTATAGAACGATGGTTGCTTGTTATGAGAGAGCTATAGTGTTCGGTATCCCGGGAAGGAAATGTTTTTAGTGGTGATGCCCCTTCCCGAGGGAGGATCACGCACTCACTTATATTACCTAGAGGAGGAGACCTCACAGGAGGTGGTGCTTCCGATACGCTCGATTTCGGTGGTGAGGGACTTTGAGGACGTATTTCAGGACATACCGGGGTTGCCACCCAGTCGGGAGATCGAGTTCGTCATTGACCTAGTGCCAGGTACTTGGTCGATAGCCCAAGCACATTATCGCATGGCCCCTTCCGAGATGCGTGAATTGAGAGAACAAATTCAGCAACTCTTGGGTCAGGGATTTATTCGTCGGAGCACACCGCCATGGGGTGCACCCGTGTTTTTTTATAAAGAAGAGGGACGACTCACTCCGTTTATTTATTGATTATCGGGAGTTGAATAAGGTCACGATCTGAAATAAGTATCCACTGCCTAGGATTGATGAACTTTTTGACCAGTTACGAAGGTCAGCATTCTTCTCCAAAATTTATCTACGATCGGGGTACCATCAGTTGAGGATTCGAGAGGAAGACGTTCTGAAAACTGCTTTTCTGTGGCAGTATGGCTCTTATGAGTTTCGAGTGATGCCATTCGGACTCACCAATGCAACGACGGTATTTATGGACCTTATGAATCAGGTTTTTAGAGATTTTCTCGATCAGTTTGTCATAGTGTTCATAGACGACATTTTAATTTATTCACACACGGAGGAGGAGCATGCCGACCATCTCTGCATGGTCTTGCAGACATTGCGGGATCACCGGCTTTATGCAAAGTATGAGAAATATGGGTTTTTGCTTCGAGAAGTGCAGTTCTTGGGCCATATTGTGTCAAAGTAGGGGATTTCTATAGACCCAGCAAGGTGTTAGCGGTGAGGGAGTGGGGTCAGCCCATGACACCAACTGAGATCAAGAGCTTTTTGGGACTAGCTGGGTACTATTGTCGTTCCATCAAAGTGTTCTCCAAGATTTCAGGACCGTTGACCAATTTGACTCGAAAGGGAGTGCCCTTTGTATGGAACGATCAGTGTCAGTTGACATTTGATGAGTTGAAAGGCAAGCTAACATCGGGCCCCATTTTAGCACTACCGAGGGCAGGAGTTGATTATCGGGTTTATACTGATGCGTCCTTATAAGGACTAGGGGGTGTTACAATAAGAAGAGCGGGCTATAGCTTATGCGTCCCGAAAGCTAAAGCCGTACGAGAGGAATTACCATACCCATGATTTTGAATTGGTCGCAGTTGTCTTTGCCTTGCAGATTTGGAGGCATTATCTTTTAGGGGAGAGATTCACTTTGTTCACGAACCATAAATCACTCCAATATTTATTTACTCAAAAGGATTTGAATATGAGGCAAAGAGGTGGGTAGAGTTCGTGAAGGATTATCAATTTGATATTCAATATCATCCTGGTAAGGCCAATGTAGTTGCGGATGCGTTGAGTCGACGGCCTAAGAGAGATTTGGCGGTAATTTGAAAGGCAAAGTGGAGCGAACTTAGGCACGACGAAGAAGTCGCCAGGGCGTGTATAGCAGCTTTAGCAGTCACATCCAAAATTATTATGCGGGTGGTGAGGGTTCAGGCGGATGATTCTTTTTGCCAAGACAGGGTGAAACAATTACTAGCAGAGGGTGCAGATTCCTACTCCATTAGCTCTGAAGGTGGGTTACGCTTTAATGGACGGTTAGTTGTGCCAGAGGACTAAGATTTTAGACACGCCGAATTGATGGAGGCTCATGGCTCCAAATTTGCGGTAAATCCCATCGGGGACAAAATGTACCAAGATATGAGAAGGCAATACTGGTGGACGGGGATGAAGCGGGACATTGCGGAGTTCGTCTCGAAGTATGCCACATGTTAGCTTGTAAAGATAGATCACCAGAAACCGTCGGGGATATTGCAACCACTTGAGATTCTACTATAGAAGTGGGAGAACATCTCTATAGATTTCATTACGGGGTTACCTGTTTCACAGAGAGGCCATGATTCTATATGGGTCATTGTAGACCGTTTGACCAAGGTGGACCACTTTCTACCGGTCCGTATGAATTTTGAGACCTTACAGTATGCAAGACTGTTTATCGTGGAGATAGTTAGATTACACGGAGTCCCGATAAATATAGTGTTCGATAGGGATAAGATTTTTTTATCGCATTTCTGGCAGAGCCTCCAGGAGGCTATGGGCACCGAGCTGAGGTTGAGTACCGCCTATCATCCTCAGACGGGTGGGCAAACAGATAGGGTGAATCAGATACTCGAAGATATGCTACGAATGTGCATTCTCGATTTTGGGGGAGGGTGTGAGTAGTACCTTCCTTTGGTGGAGTTCGCATATAACAACTCGTACCAATTTACGATAGGCATGGCCCCATTTGAGGTGTTATACGGTAGGACTTGTCGCTCACCAGCATGTTGGAGTGTTGGTTGGAGGTGGGGGATAACAAACTTTTGGGGCCGGAGATGATCCGGGATACTTCCGCGAAGATTGAGTTAATTCGGGAGCGTATCCGTATAGCCCAAGATAGACAAAAGAGCTACGCGGATGCGAATCGGAAGCATGTAGAGTTGGAGATCGGGGATGAAGTTTTAGTACGGGTATCCCCTATGAAAGGGGGGATGAGATTTGGAAAAAAGGGGAAGTTAGCACCAAGTTATGTAGCCCCTTTTCCCATCATTGAGAGAGTTGGACCGGTGGCGTACCGTTTGGGTTTGCCCGATCATTTGCAGCGTATCCAGGATGTGTTTCATGTTACGTCATTGAAGAAACATAAGAGCAGTCCACAGGGCATTTTGGCATGTCCCACTAGAAGAGATAGATTTATAGCCCGATATTTCTTATGAGGAGAGGCCAGTAGCAATCTTAGATCGCAGTGAGTGCAATTTACGATCCAAAGTAGTACCACTTGTCCGGGTTCAGCGGGGTTATCATAGTACGGACGAGTCCACTTGGGAGCATGAGGAGAACATGCGGGAACAGTATCTAGAGCTATTTACTTCAGGAACGTTCGAATTTCGAGGATGAAATTCCCTTGTAAGGGGGGGAGTATGTAACACCTCGTAATTTCTGGGTAATTATTTTAATCAACTAATTCGGTAATTAGTGATCCTTAATTGATGAGAATTAATTAATGGGAATAATTAAAGAGAATGTATTTAATAAAGTTAACGAGAGAGGAGTTAATTTTAGAAATATAATTCGGATGGCGATTTTAAGTGGGCGGTTGAGTCCAGTAGGGTCGAAATAGTAAAAAAGAAGTGGGTACTTTCACATATTGGGCATTGGGGTCCAATTACACATGTGTGAACTTAATAAAGAGAGTTTAGGTCATTTTAATTAGGGACCATAGGCCCAAAACGTGAATAGTATTTTAACCCTAAGGTGTGTAAGGGGTTAGGCATCATTAAGTCATAATAGAAGACTAAAAGGAGAAAAGAGAGGGAAAGACAAAGAAAAAGTAAATTTGGGGATCTTGAAGAGACAATTGCAATCCAACTTCATCTTTCAAAGCCCTAGATCATCTTGGTTAAGGCAAGAGGTTTAAATTTTGAGTATTAAATTGTATCTTGCTATTCATATCATAAAAGGTAGAATCCAATTGAAATTCTAAGGTTAGTTCTTGCATAAATTGGGTTTTCTCTTTGTAAGGATTATAAATATGTAGATGATTTGATAAATAATGCATTTGATGATTCAAGATCTGAAAATTTGTGAGATTATTAGGACTAGAATTATTGTAATGGAGAATGGGACTTATGATGAACTTGGGGAACGTTTCTGCAAAAACTTGTTCAAAACAGGGGTTTTAAATTCATCAATGGCGGACTTGGTTTATGCAAAAGCAAGAAAGAGGAGGAATTATCGTGGTCATTCGAACGCCGTGATAATTCGTTCGAACGAGATCCACTGTCGTTCGAACGACCTCTGATGGTTGCCAGAATTCTGAGATCCCCTGGTTCAGACTTGCTGTGTTGTAAATTGAAATTTTAGCCCAACTAAAATTGTGAAATTTAATATTGAATTAGGGTTAATTTGGGAATACTTAACCTTGGCATTTATTTGACTAAATTGCATAATATTTGAGATGAGGGTTCATGATTTAACATGTTATGGTCTTGTTGTTTAAAGTGATTAAACTTGATTGTATAAAATTAAAGTGTGGACTAGAAACACTTAATTTCGGGCTAAGGGATAGGGTGACCCGGTATACTTGAAAAGAGGTTACATTAAGATAAGGAAAATGAATGTATAAATAATAATAATAATAATAATAATAATAATAATAATAATAATAACAATAATAATAATAATAATAATAATAATAATAATAATAATAATAATAATAATAATAATAATAATAATAATAATAATAATAATAATAATAAGGAAGTCGGGGCGTAGACTTAAATATTTTAGGCTTGGGTATGGGCATAATACCCATATAGCCTAGATTTCTATATATGTCGGTGTGAAGTACATATATGAGTTATATATATTTTTGTGTGAATAATATATATAGTAAAGTCATATTAATAAATGCTATCATAGGAGGTTGCGCGATGTGGGTGAATCCCCTGGCTTGAGGAGCAGGGCGAGTATAGTCCCCAGGCCATAACGTTCGAGTTCGGGAGTGAAATAAATGGTGCCTTATTAGAATTCACTACCGTGGGAAAATATGGCTGCCTCCACAATGATCGTATGTTCTGTAGGGTTTCGGGTGGATGAGAATACCCGATTAAGATAGCATTTAGAGAATACCCGATGAGTGCCTACTCGAGGGGATGTAGTTATATAAATATCTACAGTATATGCGTGTGAATGTTGATTTCGTATATATATGGTATAAGTATATACGGGTTAGCACATGATGAGAATCGTTTTAATTATATAACTTGTGGAACGGTTATAATATATTAAATAGAAGATGATGTTTTTGTAAGTTAATGTGAATAATAACTTAATAAGTAAAATGCTATACTCACTTGGGTGTATTAGTGTGGTAATTAGTATAGTATTTGGTAAAGGCTAGTTATGAGGGAAGTGGCTAGGAACATTAGGCTTAATTCGTTAGGCGTGCACATTAGTTGAGTGGTGAGGTAAACTCAAGGGAGTGCACGACACTAATTTAAATATGAAGAGAATTTGCATATTTAGTTCTTGCATTTAAATTCACTTGCTAAATATTTTTAAATGTTTTGGGTCTAACCCTTGCTATAAAATCGTTTCAAAAACCTTTTAGGTGTCCTCCCACAAGGGCACCAAGCTTGACCCCTTCCTACAGGGTACGTGACTGCAGCTATGTGGAGTGGTGTGGTTTCTTGGATGTAATCGTTTATCTCATTCTATCTTAGATAGTGATCTTCAGTTGTACTTCCAGACTTATACTTTATATTCGATTTTGGCATGTATTAAGATACTTTTACATTTTGATTTGTGGTTGGCTTGTAGTCGACGTTGTTCGACAAACTATTATTTTTACTTTGTGGCATGTTTTAGTTGGATTCTCGTATTGGTTTGTGGTTGTTCTATTATATTGTTTGGCTGGATTAATCAAGATAAAATTTGATATCAGCTTAATGAAACACTAGGTGGTTAGTAATTAAGGAATGAACGACAATGATGCTAAGAATGAACCAGATGAGATTCCTATTTAATTTGATATAGGACTGATCATCCGGTATTTTTTTAGGCGGGGTGTCACATGATGGTTCTCGGAATACCTTATTTTAAACTTCTTTCAAAATTAAATTTTCACTTCTTGAATAAAACTTCAATTCAAGTTCAAATTTAAACAAATCAAACTAAACAAACTTAATTCAGGATTAACATAAATTTTGCCAAATTAATAATTCCAAATTGAATTGTAGTAAACTAAATTACCCAATTTAATTTCGAGGCAATTACACCATTTTCATGTGGTTAAACTAATTTTATCTTGTTAAATAACATGCATCTAAATGTGAATTTTCAAGATGAAAATACACAACCACAATTCGCTGATGTACGAGGAAAATCCATAACGAAAAAAAATTCAAACAGCCGAGCCACAAGTCCACTGAGTACGGATTTAATACAAGGACAGGACAAAAGACTTACTCAATGACTCGAAGCCCTCGCAAGCCTTGACGCTCTTCGTTCCTTCCACCTCTGCCTAGTGACAATGCATGAGTCCACATACGTCTCGGAGTCTACCGATGGGCCAATGCTACTGTCAAACATACAAAGTCCATCGTATGTACGTGGAATCTTCCACGAGAAATAATTTCTATATTGTAGAGAATTATGCTTGGTGCCAAAACTTATCTCAAATATATATCATGTTGAAACTTGGATCAAAAAAATGAATTGGGTGTAAACTTGATTTTTGTTTAGAAGATTAAACCATAAGTTTAGAACAAAAGCTCTCTTGAACTTTTCTAAAGGTTTCTCCCTTTTAGATATTAAAAAATTCTCTGAAAAACGTTAACTCCCGCACTACGTAAATGGTTAAAAAAAGTAGTGGGAGGTTATGAGAAAAATAACCAAGTTTCACAAAAACTATTCTAGTCGTTCGAACGAGTATCAATCTCGTTCAAATGAAATTTCGAACGAGATGTCAACGCATGCAAAAAAGAATCTCGTTAGAAGTAGCCTGAATGAGGTCGTTTAACGAGATTTCAGGCTATGAAGCTAGATAATTTTGCTACGAACGCGTGGGTGCCAGTTTTGTATTTTTCTTTTTTTTTTTAATTAGTTATGAATTTTCTACGGAAGAGTGTCCAAGAACAAAATTTTCATGAATTCGAAAAAAATATTTTAACCCAAAAAAAAATTCTAACACCCAATAATAAGTTTCCAAGGCCCAATATAATATAAGCATTCATACCGGAGAGATCCTTGGACTGTTGATGATAAAAACGAGGCACGATACACAACATGGGATGTAATCTCTTCGACTTGGCCCCTATGTCTGCAACAATAATGTCATAGGCTTGAAAGGTCACAAATAACTTCTATCCTATAACTCAAAGAGTTTTGTCCGAAATTAAGCCAACGCATACAAATTGACTCAATTGGAAATTTATCATTACAAATCTACCCCTTTGGCTATTTCGGGATAAAACCAAAAATAAAATCCAATGGCCTGTCAAGCTCATCTAAAAGGCTAAATCCCAACCCAAAAGAAAAAAAATATAGACGCTTGACTGACACATATTATGAGAAGCTTTACATTAGAAACTTTGCCGCATGGATGAAAACCTGCACACTTAAACACACCATAAAATGCATAGGGAATATAACAAAATAAATGGCATAATTAAATTTTCTCACTGTGTCTGACAATGTCTACTTAAGAAAGACGTCTCCCCCTAAGTAATAGCTCCCCGAATGAAAAAAATCAAGTACCATTTCTCCCCTTTTTGTTCAGGACAAAGATTATTCACATAAAATAATTAATTTCTCCCTAATTTAAACAAATTCTTTCCCTAAATGAAACAAGGGCTAAGCATAAGAAAAACAATTATATCATGCAATGGTGTATAGTGATACAAGAACAACAAAGCAACATATTAACATATGAACAATTAATCCACATAAAATACGATAACTACCAACTATGACGCGATAATCAAATGATATCAACTAGAATGAACTAAGATAAGCATGGGATATCAATGGAAAAAATGCAACAAGATAGATACCTTTATGAACCAATATCATACACGAACTAGATGAAAAAGCAAAGACTCGAAGAAAATAATACCATATATAGAAGCAATAAAATATATTAATAAAGCATAAACACACACATATATAGGTATAAAGACCAAACAAGACATTAAACACGATAAGCTTTCTACACTCATATGGCATAAATGTGTCTAAACCAAATGTGACAAACAAAATGAATGTGTGTGAACTAGTAACAGATGATTTATGACTCAATCACTTAAAAATATTCACGGAGTTCTTTTTTATCGCAAAACTCTATCAACTAAGATTTAGCCTCATGTGACAAGATAACATGAACTCAAAGAACAAACAAGCACGATGTACACAAGCCTGGAATTTTAATGTTTCTACAAATCAATAGAGTCATGACATAATAAGCATAACTATGATTCATTATGTTTTCAACCTATGTCACCCATAAATGCATATAATTTTGAATTTTACACAATATTTTACATACTACACATTGGCCTTGGCAATTTGAAATTTTTATGCCAAATATTCTTTTAGGCACTTTTTCTTTTTGCAAATGGTGTCTATTCACGCAAATATAACCTATCTTTCGTAGCCCAATTCCTTTGCTAAACAAAACTTTATCAGATAAATATTTTTTTATCTGTCTCAATCAGGGAAACGGTTCCTACATGCACAAATCTCCCATAGTCACAAAACATGTAATAACAAAACTGATGGGAGAACATATCACTTGGCTTAAATATACATGTGAAGTTGAAGTTAAAGTTCAAACGAGCCCATGCATGTGTGTGCGTGGAGGCATACACAAAGAGAATTCATTAAGCAAATAAAAACCAAACTACTCCATGCAAGCATGATAAAGAACATTTTAAGAATTGAAATTCATAACAAAAGTTCTAGCCGCATGGAAGCGAAAAGTGATATAGGATTCAAACACAAGGATATGTCATATAAAATGTGTAAAACTAAAACATACACAAAAATAATCTTTTTTAAACTAATTTTAAAAATAAAGACAACTCAAAGGACAAACAAGATCTTTTTGTATTTTGTATTAAAATACAAAAGATTCAAAACACATATAACTAACAAATACATATATCATGAAATACAAAATCTATTGTATGTAAAAACATGCAAGCAATCATGCATATGATATAGCAAGTGAAGAGTCATGTGCAAACATGCGGAAATTAACCATTATAATATTCATACGCACTTTTCGGTAGACGTAGTGAGAACCATCAAAAACAGGAAACCTAAAAAATGATAAATTTCTATATTCAAACTTAAAGGACCTAACACGATAAATTAGTTTTCCTGCTTTGATACCACTTGAAAAGCCTAAATACTATGAATATGCTCTGATTTCTTTAATTTATAAGTTATGCTCTGCTACCACTTTGAAAAACCAAATTCTTTGAATATGGGGATGATGGTTCTAGGAATACTGAAATTTAAATTTCTTTCAAAATTAAATTTTCACTTCTTAAATAAAACTTCAATTCAAGTTCAAATTTAAACAAACCAAACTAAACAAACTTAATTCGAGATTGACATAAATTTTGCCAAATTAATAATTCCAATGTGAATTGTAGTAAACTAAATTACCCAATTTAATTACACGTCAATTACACCATTTTTATGTGGTTAAACCAATTTTATCTTGTTAAACCTAATCATGCATTTAGGGGTGAATTTTCAAGATAAAAACACACAACCACAACTCACCGATATATGAGGAAAACCCACAATGGAAAAAACCTCGGACGACCTAGTCATAATTCCACTAAGTACAGATTTAATACAAAGACACGACTTAAGACTTACTCAAATACTCGACGCCCTCGCAAGCCTTGACGCTTTTCGTTCCTTCCACCTCTACCCAGTGACAACGCAGGAGTCTACCTAGGTCTCGGAGTCCAACGATGGGGCAATGCTACCGTCAAATATACGGAGTCCAACGTATGTACATCAAGAGCACAGAATCCTTCGCAAGAAATAATCTCAATAGTGTATAGAATAAAACTCTGTGCCAAAACTGATCTCAAACATATATCATGTTGAAACTTGGATAATAAAAATGAATTGGGTGTAAACTTGGTTTTTATTTTGAAAAATATACCATAAGTTTAGAACAAAAACCATTTTGAACTTTTTTAAAGGTTTCTCCCTTTTAGATATTGGAAGAATCTCTGAAAAATGTTACCTCATGCACTACATAAATGTTTGGAAAAAAATTAGTGGGAGGTTATGAGAAAAATAGCAAGAAAAAACTGTCAATTTTTCGCAAAAACTGCTATAGTATTTCGAGCGAGATGCCAGTGGATGCAAAAAAGAACCTCGTTAGAAGTTGATCGAACGAGGTCATTTAAACGAGGTAGTTTGAACAAGATTTCAGTCCACGAAGCAAGTTAATTTCCATACGAATGCGTGGCTGCCAGTTTCGTATTTTTTTTATTTTTTTTAATTAGTTATGAATTTTCTACGGAAGAGTGTTCGAGAACAAAAACTTTATCAAAAAAATAAATAACCAAAAAAAATTCTAACATCCATTAATAAATTTCCCAGGCCCAACATAATATAAACATTCATAACTGAGAGATCCTTGGACTATTGATGACGAAAACGAGGCACGATAAGCTGCATGGGGATGTAATCTCTTCGACTTCGCCGCTACGTCTTCAACAATAATGTCATAAGCTTGAAAGGTCACAAATAACTTCTATCAGATGACTCAAAGAGTTTCATCCGAAATTAAGCCAACACATACAAATTGACTGAATTAGAAATTTGTCCTTATAGATGTTGGTGCGTCACACAATGTTGTGGAGTTTTGGCACTGTGTAGTAAGTGGAGACAGGTTTGTGTGACGATTTTATATGGGTGTACCTTATGTTTATTGAAATGGTCGGGGGGAAATGGCACATGTCGGTTATATTATAATTAATTATGAGGTTGATTCATTATTGCGAGTAACAAATTAAATTAAATGGATTGTGAGGGTACGTGACACTTGGTGGGTTATTGATATTGATTTAAATAAACTGTAGATTTATCATTTTTATGTATATATATATATATATATATATATATATATATATATATATATATATATATATATATATATATATATATATATATATATATATATATATTTGTTTTTAGTTACGTAGATTGGGAACTTGCTAGAGTTTTAACCAATTTTATCTGTGGTAACCTTTCAAGTGTTAGAGTTGGTCCGCCTACATAGACTTACTCCCTTTCCAGCCAACGCATATTATCTTTTCCCCTCTTCAGAGATCTTCAGTATCATTGATCAACATATGTTCAACTCCTTAGTAGACTATTATTTATTTTGTAGACACTTGAGTTGAACTTTTAGATTTAGTCAACATGTATATTAGATAACAGGACTTGGCATGTATTATTGAGACTCGGTATTGAAATGTATTTTTTGGAGTTGTTGTTTAGTTGTAGATGCATCTCTCTCTCTCCCCCTCACTCACCTTGTTAAAGCGTTGATGTAGTTTTATGATTTTTTATTAAAGGATTTTCATACCCATTCCTATATTTTCCACTTTTACATTTGTTCCTTTCATGTTGAGAATGATATTTAAATTGTTTTTATAAGTTGTATATTTTAATGTTGGGAATTGATTAATCTTAAGGTTAAAATATATAGGTTGTTACACTTCAGTGGACTATAATGTTAGTTCAAGGGCCTATATGCCATATTCATTATTAATATTCAATATGGAAATAAGGTACTTGAACTATTTACTAACGCTAAAAGTTTAAATAGATACCTGAAAAATTAGTTGAGTTTTTATGCAAAAAGTTTTTCATTTAGGGTCTGTTTGGTTCTGGATGAAATACTTTTAACCACGGTGAAAATAAAATAGTGAAATGTTATTTTAAATATGTAAAGTTATATTTTTGTTGCTTTGAAATACTGAATAAATGCGCACTTTATAATTATGTAACGTTAAGCAAAAATAGCGAACAAAATTTAATTCTAAATAAATAAAAACATATTTTACCATTACTTTTCACCATGGCAAAAAATATTTTATCCCAAATCAAATGGACCCTTAAGAATATTTGGTTAATAAAATAATTTTAGCAGACTTCATAAATGTAATAATTAATAAACTTTAGATCTCTCATCATAATTATATATTATAATTAGAATGTATAGTGTATTTTTTAGTTTTAAATGTCCCTCTTTATTTGTCTCATCTCTATATATTATCAAAGTTACTAACTAGTTCGATTTTCACATATACTCCCTCCATTTTTTCACCATGCTCTCACCATTTAGATAGGGTTTTGGGTGTTTCAAATAATGTAACACCCCGTAAATTCAAGGACCTTTAATTAAATAAAATATTTGGAGAAAAATAAATATTTTTTTTTGGAGGAATTAAATCCATGATTATTGATTTTTAAATTTGAGGAATTTATTAATTTGACGAATTGAGGATTACATATTTTAGACTATTTTATGTCGCCTTTTTTAGGTCTTAAAGTTGGAAGATGTTATAAATTAATTCGTATGATAATTTGGAGTGTACGGTTGAATCCGGATGGGACAAAATAGTTGGGAATGAGTGACCATATGTATATATTGGGTCTCGAGACTTAATTATATATAGTTGAGCTCCAAATAGTGAGTTTGGACCCTTTTTAGGAAGTCCATAGGCCCAAATACGGGATTTAAACTTTTAACCCTAATTGGGTAAGGGTAAGACAAGCTAAAGTCATTTTAGAAAATTAAAAGTGTGGAGAGCTTGAGAGGAAAGCCATTAGAAGAATTTGGGGATTTTGGAAGGAGCTTCAAGAATAAGAAGAAACCATTGGATTCAATCCATCTCCCTCATTCAAGACCTTGATCTACATTAAGGCAAGTGGTTTAAATTGCAAATTGTTAATGTGTATTTACTTATTCAAATTAAAGGAGGTGAGACTCAATTAAAATGTTAGGGTTGTATTCATTAGAAAATGGGAATTTCTTTAATGTGAAGTTATAAATCTGTAGAGGGGCTAAGATTTGATGAAATTGATGTTCTAATTGATGAAATGGTTAGGGTTAGATTGAATATGATATAAGTATGGAATTAGGATGAAACTGGGGATGTTTTGATACAAAAATCTGTATAGGATGGAGGTTGAAAACTTGTTAATGGCGGACTGGATTTTTAGCAGAAGAGAGAGAAGGAGGAATACCAGGGTCGTTCGAACGATCTGGTATTTCATTCAAATGAGATCCACTGTCGTTCGAACGATAGGGCTCTTAGTTTGAACCACCTGCTAGGTCCGCCAGATTTCTGCAGTTCTCCTGATTCAGACCCGTTATGTTGGAGATTCACAGTTCCTGCCCTGACTGAATTCTGAAATTGAGTATGAATTAAGGTTTAATTTGTGAATACCTAACCTTGAATTAATTGGGAGACTAATGAAATTGAAGATGTAAGTTAATGATTTAGCATATTGTAATCTTGTTGTTTAAGTTATTAGACTTAATTGCATGAAATTGAATGAGGGATTGAAACTCTTGAATTTCGGGCCGAGAGATAGAGAGTCCGAGTACACTTGGTAGGGCTACACCAAAATAATGAAAACTAATTTGTGTATAATTAATTGAAATGAAGTCGGTCCATAGACTTAAATATTTTAGGCTTTGTGTATGGGCATAGTACACCGGTAGCCTAGATTTATATATATATACGGTGATGTGTAGTATATATATGATATAAATATTTGTGTGAATAATATATATAGTAAAGCGTACCAATATTAATACTATCTTAGGAGGTTGTGCGATGTGGGTGAGTCCCCTGACTAGCGAATACAGGGCGAGTATATTCCCCAGGTCATAGCATCTGTTTATAGGGGTGGGCCGTTTTGGTATGGAACGGGCACTTATGGGGGGGACTATGACCGCCTCCTACGCGTTGGGTGATAGCATTTATATCTGACATGCGAGGGAATGTTGTGATATGATATGTATATATAGTGCAGAATTATATACGAATACAGATATACATGGTGTAAATGTATAATTAATATAACTTGTGAAACGGTTATATAGTATTGGATGAGAATTGGTTCAAATAAGTTAATGTGTATAACAACTTATTATGTGTATGCTAAACTCACTCGGGGTATAATAGTGGGGCAATTAGGATAATATTTGGGACAAGGCTAGTTACGGGGAGAGTGGCTAGGTGTGTTTGTAATACCCCGTATTGTTGTGATATTTATTTATGGGATTAATTGAATTAAATGGGTATTAATTGAGAATTAATCCGGATAAAATACTAACGAGATGTGAGTTGGTATTTGATTATAATGGGTATTATTTGATTATAATGAATATTGAATATATTGAATTTGTCGTGAAATTGAAATACGGCAATTTGGAAATTTTGTTAGGACGCGTGTGACAGTCGCGTCGGGAATATAATTATTTTAATTAAAAAGTGAATTTTATTTTTATCAACTGTATGGTCCTTTTGAGTGCGCCAACGAGTCCGGAAGGGTCGAAATAGTCAGAAAACACTAGCCGGGGGTTTAGTTTGGGTCCCGGGGCATTATTGGGCCATACCGGTAACTAAAAAGGGTATTTTGGTAATTTTGAAAATTGGGGATTTATGATCAACAAATTTTGGGAATAAAAAAATAGGGAATTTAATAACCCACTAACCCATTACCAGCAAATAAGTGATTAGAGGGCAACGGGAGTTAGAGGAGGAAGTTAGGAAAAGTTCCAAAGAGAAAACACAACCTCCATCTTCAACCTTCAACCTTGGGAGAAAAAGAGAAAGTGCAACCTTCATCATTCTACACCAAATTCAGATAATAATCCAAGGCAAGTGGTTTAATTACGTTAATTTCAAGCGAATGTTTCTTCCATGCTTAGAAAATTGATATATTTGCATTGTATTGGGAGATTTATAAAAAAACCATGAAATTGGAGTTATAAATTCAGATTTTGATATAGGTTTGCATGTAGAGTTGTTATTGGGTGATTTGACTAAAAGAATTACTTCTTTTTATGTTACAAAAAAACGGATTTATTTATGGAAATTGATGACTTTAAATTCTAGGGTTCATACTCATAAGGTTTGGGGGAAACTTTGGGAGATTTAATAATTAGGTGTTGTATAGGAAGATTTAATCCCATGAATGCGCTAGATTATGACCTAAGAATGTTTAGGAATGTTGAGGAACCTTAAAATATTATTGGAATAATTTTTGGAGGAGTTTTGAGGAGAGGAAATTGGTGAAAAACGAGATAGGAAATTCTGGGCTCGAAACTGGCATCTCGTTAGAAGACCTGCCCAGGTCGTTCGAACGAGCTCGTTCGAACGAGCTTCTAACGAGGTGACAGTTTGCCTTCTAACGAGTGGGATGTTCGTTCGATGCCTTTCGTTCGAACGAGATCTCGTTAGATGCCCATTTCGTTCGAACGAGACTTCTAACGAGTTGACAGAATGGCCTTTTTGGCCTGGTTTGATTTCTAGGGTCCCGTAACCTTGTTTAAATAAAGATATATCTTTCCCGTGTTAACTAATTGATATAGTTGGGAGATTTGGGATATATTGAGGAGTAAAATATAGAAGAGTGGTTTGAACCAAATGATGTTTGTGGATTAGGACACGAGCGACTAATCACGATTCGAGGATAATTAATGACTTAAATACATATAAACCGGGGGCATATGAATTGTGTAATTTAACAGTTGGTATAAGAATGAGAAGTATATCACTAATAAAATATGGTAATTACTAAGATGTGTGCATGCTTTGTATGTATGATTTTATGTGTATGACATACCTACCATACTTGCTATCACGGGAGGTTTGCGTTCGCTTAGGGCCATCTAACCTTTATGTGCCTACGGGGGGGATTTAGATTGGTACCTCGAGGACATAGGTCAGAGAAGGACTTATTGGGAAGTTAATAAGTCTGCTGATCGTGGGAGCGTAGGTATGTGCGTGACCCATATGATGTGACTGTGTTCGCCTCCATTGTTTGTGATTTGCTATTATCTGAGAACGATTCCTGAGAGATTCGAAATGCGTGATCCTTATGTACGTGATGTACTGGGATGGGATAGCAGAGTATGTGTGCACCGCAGTAGACTCGGGGTGCTTGTATAGTATATTTATGATGTGAATAATATACGGTTAAAAGAAAAGGAATTGTTATGCTTTCATTGCGAGTATAATTATAGTAAAGCCTTGATAAAGATAAAAAGGGATAACCTGCTATGTATTGTAACGCTAATAATTGAGAATCTGAGTTTAAGCAAAGCTATCTATTCAAGTGATAACATTTGGGAATTCATATTGTGAATCGAGTAGATGGGTTAGAACTTATGTCGGTTTAGTTAGATATGAATACCACTTAGATGGGTACTGTACGTTAGGAGTGCACAAGTAGTCGAGAGGTGAGTATTTCATGTGAGAGCACGTCCTAACATGTATTTTGCATTCATTGTTTTAATGTTATTAAAGCACTTGCTGTTTTTAAAACTATTCTCCACATTCAAGCTCTGACCCGTTTGCTTTCAAATCTACTTTTTGTAAAAACCTTTTAGGTGCCCAGTCACAAGGACACCATGCATAGGATTTCCATTCAGGTGACGAGCTGTAGTTGTTGTGGAAGTTACAGGGCCTTGATATTAGACGCCTCATTTTCTAGTCTTGACTCCATATTTAGTTTCATCATTTATAGGGCATGTCGCCCATTTCTATTAGAGACATTTTATATTTCAGTTATTCAGACTTTGGTTTGTAATTAATTCAGGATGCAGATCTGTTTTATTTATTTTAGTTTGTGGGATTGTTGTGAGGAGTTTTCCTCCGGACTTATTATTATTTGTTGGTCACTTTATCGAGACTTTATGGTGTATGGTGATGTTATTCTTTTACATTTCATTTATCGCATGTTAATCAGATTTAACTTAAAATTTGACAACTTACTTTTTAAATACTAGGTGGTTAGTAATCATTAAATGTTTTCGACAGTGATGCTATTAACTGAACCAACTTGGCATTTTGAATTAATTTAGTAAAGGAGTAGCTACCCGGTATTTAATTAGTCGGGGTGTCACAGGTGGTATCAGAGCATCAGGTTCTAGTGTCCTTTAGGATCTGTACGGCTTATTATTTTTTCGCTGAGCTTTCTTTGATGTGGAGCCCTATATTTAAGGACTGTTGTATTCTTTTATGTATGCTTCGCTCTTCAGCTATTTTGGGTTTATAACCGTGAACTTATAGACCTTACTCCTATTTCAGATGCCTCCACGACGTGCACCACGGGTTCCTATGAATGCACAGCCGGAGCCCCAGCCAGCCCCAGTACAGGGCACCATGAATGCCGCTGAGGTTGCAGCCATTGTAGCCCAAGCGGTAAATGCCGCTCTAGCCGTTGTACAGCAGGCACCACCCCAGGCGCCAGTAGCCACGCTGGTTGAGGCACATGCATTCCCGTCTGCTTGGGAACGCGTACGTGATGCTTTTCAGAAAGCACACCCGCCGGAGTTCGCAGGTAGCTCCGATGTTGTAGTTTCAAGTCAGTGGAGGAAAGATATTCAGAGGCACTTGAGGATGTATGAGTGCACCGATGTTCAGAGGCAGATACTAGCTACTTTCAAGCTAGTGGGATCTCCATTACAGTGGTGGGAGTCTATTACCACCGCAAAGGAGAGAGATACTCTCACGATACAGGATTTCTAGGTGCGGTTCGACCGCAAATATTTTCCGTCAGCTGTTCACACGGAAATGAGGAGGAAGTTGATGAACCTCAGACAGGAGGGAAGGACTGTGGCCGAGTATGAGGCCGAATTCACTAATCTACTGAATATTGTTCCGGATGAAATACTGACAGAGGAGAAAAAGATTCAGAAGTTTACAGATGGATTGACTTGGAGGATCCGTCAGCATTTATTGGGAATCTCTCATTGGCCACTTATTCTGACGTGGTTAACGCTGCATTACTACACTTCCAGGATCACCGCTTTCACATGACTGAGAGCAAGAGATCAGGAGAGTCCAGCCATCAGGGCAGGACTGGGGGAAATGGTGCTAGTGGGGCACAATCTGCTTAGGGACAGAGGCAGGGTGACCAGGGTTCCCAGCAGGGGGATCATAAGAGATTCATATCGGGGAATTTCAAAAGTGGAAAGGGAAGTTTCAGGCAGGGCCATCAAGGTCCGAACGACCATCAGGGCCAACAGGGTCCGAACAGTCAGCAACAGCAGTTTCAGTAGGGCCAGCATGGCCAGGGGAGGAATGGTAACGGCCACCAAGGCCGAGGGCAGCAGGGACAGCGAGGGGGAAACTTCCCGGGGAAGTATTACGTTTGTGACAAGACTGGCCATAAACGTCAGGATTGTCCTGATAGGGGCAGGGCCCCGCAGCAGTAGCAGCAGGGTGCTCGACAGGAACCGCAGAGGCCTATATTTCTCGACGCCCTCCCAGCACCACCACAGATGGCAGCATTACCACCCATTCCAGTAGTCCCAGTTCAGTAGGGACAGCTTCAGTATGGGAGAGTGTATCAGCTCCAGCAGGCCGCAGCCCCACAGGATCCACCAGCCATTGAGGGTATGTTCTCTATTCAGGGGACTCTGGGGCGTATTTTATTTGACACGGGGGCTACACATTGCTTCGTTGCCATGAGATTTGCACGCACCATTGGGTTATTAGACACCGCCGAGAGTACGGTTACTTGTGTAGATTCACCGTTGAGTAGGGGTTCCGTGATTTCCCTTATTTGTAGAGGCGTGGGTATAGAGATCGGGAGGTTTACTTTACCCACCGATATGTTAGTATTAGAGATGACCGAGTATGATGCCATTATTGGTATGGATTGGCTAGTTACGTACCGAGCCATGATTGACTGTTTTAGTAGGAGTATTATCTTTGCCATTTCCGTGCAGGAGATGTTTTTAGTGGCGATGCCTCGCCCTGAGGAAGGATCGTCCACTCACTTGTACTATATAGAGGAGGAGACCTCTAAGGAAGTGGTGATACCACTTAATTCGATTCCGGTTGTTCGAGAGTTTACCGATGTATTTCAGGATATACCTGGATTACCTCCGAGTAGAGAGATAGATTTTGTGATCGATTTGACGCCGGGCACTCGGCCTATTGCCCGCGCACCTTACCGTATGGCTCCAGCTGAGATGAGAGAGTTACGGGATCAGATTGAGCAGTTGTTGGGTCAGGGGTTTATCCGGAGGAGTACTTCACCGTGGGGTGCCCCTGTGTTGTTCGTAAAGAAGAGGGATGGATCATTGAGGTTGTGTGTGGATTACCGGGAGTTGAATAAGGTCACGATACGGAATAAGTATCCGTTGCCCCGAATCGATGACTTATTCGATCAGTTGAGAGGAGCTTCTTTCTTCTCAAAGATTGATTTACGATCGGGATACCATCAGTTGCGTATCAGGGAAGAGGACGTCTTAAAGACTGCTTTCTTAACGAGATATGGTTCCTACGAGTTTCGGGTTATGCCTTTTGGTCTGACCAATGCTCCAGCCGTGTTTATGGACTTGATGAATAGGGTGTTCAGAGAGTTCCTAGATCAGTTCGTTATTATCTTCATTGATGATATTCTGGTTTACTCCCAGACAGAGGAGGAGCACGCCGAGCATTTAAGGCAGGTTTTGCAGACGCTATGTCAGAACGAGTTGTATGCAAAATATGAGAAGTGCGGGTTTTGGCTGAAGAAGGTTTAGTTTTTGGGGCATATTATTTCTGACCGGGGGATATCTGTTGATCCGGGGAAGGTATCCGCGGTGAGGGAGTGGGGACAGCCCATGACACCGACTGAGATCCGTAGTTTCTTGGGCTTAGCAGGATACTACAGGAGGTTTATTCGGGGTTTCTCCAAGATAGCGAGTCCCATGACACATCTGACTCGTAAGGGTGTGCCATTCATCTGGAGTGATGCCTGTCAGCTGGCATTTGATGAGTTGAAGGACAAGTTGACCTCAGCACCTGTGTTAGCATTACCGAGACCGGGAGTTGAGTATCTAGTTTACACCGATGCGTCCTTACAAGGACTTGGAGGTGTATTACATCAGGAAAGTCAGGCCATAGCTTATGCTTCCTGTAAGCTTAAGCCTCACGAGAAGAACTACCCCACTCATGACTTGGAGTTAGCGGCAGTGGTATTTGCCCTTTGGATTTGGAGACATTATCTCTTGGGGGAGAAGTTTCGATTGTTCACGGACCACAAGTCCCTACAGTACCTATTCACGAAGAAAGAGTTGAATATGCGGCAACGGAGGTGGTTTGAGTTTGTGATGGACTATCAGTTTGATATACAATATCACCCGGGGAAGGCTAACGTAGTAGCAGACGCGTTGAGCCGTAGGCCAGTAGATGAGGTGGCCGAGGTCTGGAATGCTAAGTGGAAGGATTTGGGACACCAGGATGCAGTGGCCCGATCATTCATGTCGGTGATGACTGTTACACCGCAGATTGTCACGAGAGTGGTAAAGGCACAAGCAAATGACTCGTTCTGTCAGGAGCAGATAGTTCGATTACTAGCAGAGGGAGCCGAGTCCTATACCGTTAGCTCAGACGGGGGATTACGCTTCAATGGGAGACTAGTCGTTCCGGAAGGGGAAGATTTGCGACACGAGGTTATGGCAGAGTCGCACGGCTCACGGTTCGCGGTACATCTCGGTGGGGACAAAATGTACCAAGACATGAGACGTCAGTATTGGTGGAGCGGGATGAAGAGAGATATTGCCGTGTTTGTTTCTAAATGCGCCACTTGTCAGCTGGTAAAAGTGGACCATCAGAGACCGACATGACTTCTACAGCCATTAGAGGTCCCAATGTGAATGTGGGAGAGCATCTCCATGGACTTTATCACGGGGTTACCTACGTCACAGAGGGGTCACGACTCCATTTGGGTAATTATGGACAGGTTGACCAAAGTCGCTCATTTTTTACCTGTAAGGATCGACTACACTACGAGACAGTATGCCCAGCTCTTTATTGCAGAAATAGTGAGACTTCACGGTGTGCCCCTAAACATCGTGTCTGATCGAGACAAGATATTTGTTTCACGGTTTTGGGAGAGTTTTAAGGAGGCCATGGGCACGGATTTGCGATTGAGTACGGTATATCACCCGCAGACCGATGGGCAAACCGAACGTACAAACCAGATGTTGGAGGACATGTTGCGTATGTGCATCATTGATTTTGTGGGTGGATGGGAGCAGTATCTTCCACTGGTGGAGTTTGCTTACAACAACTCCTACCAGTTCACCATTGGCATGGCTCCATTGGAGGCGTTGTACGGTAGACCTTGTCGTTCCCCAACATGTTGGTTGGAGGTGGGGGACAACAAACTACTTGGGCCGGAAGTGATTCAGGATACTTCGGCAAGGATAGAATTGATACGGAGTCGCATTCGGGTAGCTCAAGATCGGCAGAAGAGCTATGCTGATGCGAAGAGGTTCTTCAGGGAGTTCCAAGTGGAAGACCAGGTTTTACTCAAAGTATCTCCTATGAAGGGGATTATGGGATTTGGGAAGAAGGTGAAGTTGGCACCGAGATACGTGGGGCCATTTCCTATCATCGAGCGGATTGGGTCTGTTGCATATAGACTTGGGTTACCAGAACATTTGCATAGGATTCATGATGTGTTTCATATTTTCTCGCTAAGGAAATATCTTAGAGACGATTTGGCTCATTCTCACATTGCTTTGGAGGACATCGATCTCCAGCCTGATAGCTCCTACGAGGAGGGGCCGATTTCTATTTTGCACCGAAGTGAGCGGAAACTGCGATCAAAGATAGTTCCGTTAGTACGTGTTCAGTGGCGGCATCATAACGTCGAGGAGTCCACATGGGAGCGCGAGGATGAGATGCGCGAACGCTATCCAGAGTTGTTTTTACCAGGTACTTTCTAGTTCCGAATTTCGGGACGAAATTCTATTATTAGGGGGGAAGTATGTAATACCCCGTATTGTTGTGATATTTATTTATGGGATTAATTGAATTAAATGGGTATTAATTGAGAATTAATCCGGATAAAATACTAACGAGATGTGAGTTGGTATTTGATTATAATGGGTATTATTTGATTATAATGAATATTGAATATATTGAATTTGTCGTGAAATTGAAATACGACAATTTGGAAATTTTGTTAGGACGCGTGTGACAGTCGCGTCGGGAATATAATTATTTTAATTAAAAAGTGAATTTTATTTTTATCAACCGTATGGTCCTTTTGAGTGCGCCAACGAGTTCGGAAGGGTCGAAATAGTCAGAAACACTAGCCGGGGGTTTAGTTTGGGTCCCGGGGCATTATTGGGCCATACCGGTAACTAAAAAGGGTATTTTGGTAATTTTGAAAATTGGGGATTTATGACCAACGAATTTTGGGAATAAAAAAATAGGGAATTTAATAACCCACTAACCCATTACCAGCAAATAAGTGATTAGAGGGCAACGGGAGTTAGAGGAGGAAGTTAGGAAAAGTTCCAAAGAGAAAACACAACCTCCATCTTCAACCTTCAACCTTGGGAGAAAAAGAGAAAGTGCAACCTTCATCATTCTACACCAAATTCAGATAATAATCCAAGGCAAGTGGTTTAATTACGTTAATTTCAAGCGAATGTTTCTTCCATGCTTAGAAAATTGATATATTTGCATTGTATTGGGAGATTTATAAAAAACCCATGAAATTGGAGTTATAAATTCAGATTTTGATATAGGTTTGCATATAGAGTTGTTATTGGGTGATTTGACTAAATGAATTACTACTTTTTATGTTACAAAAAAATGGATTTATTTATGGAAATTGATGACTTTAAATTCTAGGGTTCATACTCATAAGGTTTGGGGGAAACTTTGGGAGATTTAATAATTAGGTGTTGTATAGGAAGATTTGATCCCATGAATGTGCTAGATTATGACCTAAGAATGTTTAGGAATGTTGAGGAACCTTAAAATATTGTTGGAATAATTTTTGGAGGAGTTTTGAGGAGAGGAAATTGGTGAAAAACGAGATAGGAAATTCTGGGCTCGAAACTGGCATCTCGTTAGAAGACCTGCCCAGGTCGTTCGAACGAGCTTCTAACGAGGTGACAGTTTGCCTTCTAACGAGTGGGATGTTCGTTCGATGCCTTTCGTTCGAACGAGATCTCGTTAGATGCCCATTTCGTTCGAACGAACTCTCGTTCGAACGAACTCTCGTTCGAATGACCTTGTTCGAACGAGACTTCTAACGAGTTGACAGAATGGCCTTTTTGGCCTGGTTTGATTTCTAGGGTCCCGTAACCTTGTTTAAATAAAGAGATATCTTTCCCGTGTTAACTAATTGATATAGTTGGGAGATTTGGGATATATTGAGGAGTAAAATATAGAAGAGTGGTTTGAACCAAATGATATTTGTGGATTAGGACGCGAGCGACTAATCACGATTCGAGGATAATTAATGACTTAAATACATATAAACGGGGGGCATATGAATTGTGTAATTTAACAGTTGGTATAAGAATGAGAAGTATACCACTAATAAAATATGGTAATTACTAAGATGTGTGCATGCTTGGTATGTATGATTTTATGTGTATGACATACCTACCATACTTGCTATCACGGGAGGTTTGCGTTCGCTTAGGGCCATCTAACCTTTGTGTGCCTACGGGGGGGATTTAGATTGGTACCTCGAGGACATAGGTCAGAGAAGGACTTATTGGGAAGTTAATAAGTCTGCTGATCGTGGGAGTGTAGGTATGTGCGTGACCCATGTGATGTGACTGTGTTCGCCTCCATTGTTTGTGATTTGCTATTATCTGAGAACGATTCCTGAGAGATTCGGAATGCGTGATCCTTATGTACGTGATGTACCGGGATGGGATAGCAGAGTATGTGTGCACCGCAGTAGACTCGGGGTGCTTGTATAGTATATTTATGATGTGAAAAATATACGGTTAAAAGAAAAGGAATTGTTATGTTTTCATTGCGAGTATAATTATAGTAAAGCCTTGATAAAGATAAAAAGGGATAACCTGCTATGTATTGTAATGCTAATAATTGAGAATCTGAGTTTAAGCAAAGCTATCTATTCAAGTGATAACATTTGGGAATTCATATTGTGAATCGAGTAGATGGGTTAGAACTTATGTCGGTTTAGTTAGATATGAATACCACTTAGATGGGTACTGTACGTTAGGAGTGCACAAGTAGTCGAGAGGTGAGTATTTCATGTGAGAGCACGTCTTAACATGTATTTTGCATTCATTGTTTTAATGTTATTAAAGCACTTGCTGTTTTTAAAACTATTCTCCACATTCGGGCTCTGACCCGTTTGCTTTCAAATCTACTTTTTGTAAAAACCTTTTAGGTGCCCAGCCACAAGGATACCATGCATAGGATTTCCATTCAGGTGACGAGCTGTAGCTGTTGTGGAAGTTACAGGGAATTGATATTAGACGCCTCATTTTCTAGTCTTGACTCCATATTCAGTTTCATCATTTGTAGGGCATGTCGCCCATTTCTATTAGAGACATTTTATATTTCAGTTATTCAGACTTTGGTTTGTAATTAATTCAGGATGCAGACCTGTTTTATTTATTTCAGTTTGTGGGATTGTTGTGAGGAGTTTTCCTCCGGACTTATTATTATTTGTTGGTCACTTTATTGAGACTTTATGGTGTATGGTGATGTTATTCTTTTACATTTCATTTATCGCATGTTAATCAGATTTAACTTAAAATTTGACAACTTACTTTTTAAATACTAGGTGGTTAGTAATCATTAAATGTTTTCGACAGTGATGCTATTAACTGAACCAACTTGGCATTTTGAATTAATTTAATAAAGGAGTAGCTACCCGGTATTTAATTAGTCGGGGTGTCACAGTGTTATGTATAATTCGTTAGGTGTGCACATTAGTTGAGGGGTGGGGTATACTCAAGGGAGTGTACGACACTAACTTTAATATGAAGAGCATTTGTATTGTAATTTCTTGCATTTAAATACACTTGCTAAATATTTTCAAATATTTTGGGTTCTCACCCTTGCTATAAAACCTTTTCAAAAACCTTTTAAGTGTCCTACCACAGGGGCGCCAGGTCTGATTCTTCCTACAGGGTGCGCAACTGCAGCATATGTGGATTGTTGCGGGATCTTTGCTTAGACGCTTGTCTCATTCTATCTTTAGAAATGGACTTTTTCAGTTGTACTATTGGGTTTGTACTTCTATATTCAATCTTGACATGTATCAATATTCTTTCATACTTGCAATTATTGGATTGCTTGTAGTCGATGTTGCTTGACAAACACTTGTACTTGTTTTGTGGCATGTTTAGTTTCCTTCTTGTGATAGTTAATTTGGTTTCTTAGTATGTTGGTTGGGATTGATTTAATTCATAAGATAGAATTTGTTATCAGCTTAATTTAAGACTAGGTGATTAGTAATTAAAAAAAAATTCGACAGTGATGCTAAGAATGAACCAGATGAGATTCCTGTTTAATTTGGTATATGATTGATCACCCGGTATTTTATTAAGTGGGGTGTCACAAATAATTAAACTTATCTCCCGCATGTGCATCATCCCGCTTGTACCAACCCTCTCATAGCTTATGCATACGGGGGTAGGTCTTCATTATTTGAAAAATGAAAGGTTATGTTTAAATACAACATTATCTAATGGGCCAAAGTAAAAAGAACTCATATTAGAATGAATAATATATTTATTAATTCCTAAACGTGTCACCATGTAACACGTTATTTGTTTCATCTTTATAAGACTGACAATTCATATTTTAGTGTTGGGTTTCAAATAGAGACGACATGACACGACAAGAGTTTTTTGGACACGAATATGATACAACACGACTTACGTATTTTTTTACCACTTAAGCCTAAATCTGAACCATTCCTACTTAAGATGTACCAAATAGTGTTTATTTTTTTAAATGATTAAGATGCTGGCGGCTATTTTTGCATCTGAATGATTAGAGGTAAATGTACCTCTGAAGTCTGAAGTCTAATTAAGAGGTAAATGTATCTCAGATTTAGATGAAAAAACAAACTCAACCTTCATATTTTTTACCTTACACGAAATCGATCCGCAGAAAACACGACACGAGTAACCCATTTTTTTTTTAATTTTATGCCCAATTAAACTAAAATAATGCACGATAATAATCCGAATAAAACACGATTGGCATGACAAGGCACGATAACACGACTCATAATTTTTGGGGGGAGCTAAGGGCACACCATTTTTTACTCCATAAACCCATAAGAGTTTTTAACTTCATAATACCACATAAACCCATTTCTTACTTCATTATACCAACAAGTGGGTTACCCACTATTTAAAGTTAAAAAATTTCATTGTTAACTTTCCCTCCTTCTCTCTAAATCTCATAACCTCTAAACCTCCCAACTTCTAAACATTACCCTCAAAAGCTTCAAAGATCTTCATCAAATCATCACCCAACACCATATATGAAGAAACGGGGTGGTCCCTATGTGTGTTTCAAATCAAACCAATTTTCACAAAAAATTACCCAACTTTTAATTAGCACCAAACCACGTTGTGAAAAACAAAATTTTACTTTAAACAATTTTTATCTTGATTAATCCTAAACATGCATTTAGTGATTAAAGCAAGTAAAGTAAAGTAAAGAATACTCACAATGCCGGATGTACGAGGAAAAAACCCAAAATGAAAAAACAACATCGAACGACCCAAGCCAGACAATCACTATGAACAAAGGCTTTACAAAGACATATTATCCTTACTCAATGACTCGATCCCCACGGGTCTTAACGCTCCTTCTGATCTTCTACTGTTCTTCAATAGTGCCTGTGCAGAAATTCCATCTTCCACGATACCTCTCCACAACACACGCGTCCACGTATGTCTCGGTGTCCACCGAATGGCTTTGATTCGTCTACGATGTCGAACAAGAAGTCCTTCTCTTTTCTTCACCGCAAAACCCTGATGTTCAATGGTAGAACAAATCTTATTGGTGCAGCAAGATCACATAAACATATAAGAATGATATTTCGGATCTTTGCAAACTCTAAGGATGTGTTTAAGCTTTTTAAACCTTAGAAAACATGTGCAAAACTCGTACTGGATCGTAAACTATTTTTCCAGAATTCACACCTTATTATACTCTAACGAAAAAACGCTTTAAATAGGAATTAAGCATCGCCTCGAAAACAGTGTCGCTCGAACGAGATTGCGACGTCGTTCGCTCAATATGAGCATCTCGCTTTAACGAAGGACATATGCCGTTCGAACGATAGTCCTGTCAGTTTGACTTTTTGTTTAAAATGTCTCTTCCAAAAGAGATTCAATTTAGTCAAACTCTATTTCGATCTTATCAGAATAAAACGTAGTGTAAACATTTAAAACACTTTTAAAAACATTTTAAAATATTTTTTTTAATAAAATTACATCCTTATCTTTTATAAAAACAATTCCGAGCACCATTAATTATACGCATTCATACATGTGTGATCTCGGAATGCAATTAACTTGAAGACGAATAAACTTGCACCAATTAAACTTCGGCATGATTAATTTTTTGAAGCTTTGTAGCAACGTCTTCAATTTCTTCAATACGTCCTAGACCAAGTGGGATCGTGACAAAATAAAATCTCCCTATGACATATTACAAACATAGTTTTGTTCACGAAATTAAGTCAAAACAGTACAGGGACTCAATTGGAAATTTATGTCCTTACAATATATAATAGACATTGTTTGACATATTGTTCATTATATATATACATGCTAAAACTTATGAAAAACATGTTGAATCTATGAAAAATATTTTGAAACAATAATGTGTTAGTTCTTGTTGCGAATAACGTTTAATACCTCCATAGGTTGAGAAAAACACCCCACAATCAGTAAACCCTTGCGTACAAAATCCTAATTGATTACACAACGGTTTGGTATCCCGACCCTGAGTAAAGACCCAATATTCGACACATTTGTCCCGAACTAAATTGATAATAATGAAACGAGAACAATAACACACTAATTCAAGGACTCCATACTCAATAATATCCAACATGTATGGATAATAATAACGAAACAGGGACAATAACTCGGGGCAAACATTCCGAATGGAGTTTAATTGAATCAATTTTTTTGGCACTGTGTCAGTATAATAGGGATGGCAACGGGGCGGGTTTGGGGCGGATTTTTCAAAGCCCTAACCCGCCCCATTTAATAAATGAGTCGGGTCGGGTCAGTTTTTATTTAAATTAACTCCTAACCCGAAAAATAATAAAATTAACATTATTAAATTAGTTTTAGAGGTCGACAATGATTCGTACTTTAATACGTGAGACAATCCCCCATTTGTCAATCCATGTTTCCACATAAATCTTTTACAAAATTAACATACATATAAAAGTTTTTTTTAGTGTGTGTGTGTGTGTGTGTATAGTTTTATTGTAATTAACATACATATAAAGGGTAATTATGTAGGCATAAATTAAACGGGACGGGGAGATATTATTTAACTTGACTCCTAACCCACCCCATTTAATAAACGTTTTTTTTACAACTCATACACGCTCCTAGTTCATTAATCGGGTTTTAAATTCCTCCCCATTAGGGTCGGGGCGGGGCAGGGCTCTTACGGGTCGGGTTAAATTGCCATCCAAACCGAGTATTGAGGTCTAACTCGACACAAACACCCCGAATGAACTTTTTCTTAATTTTTTTTTACTTTGATTCGGGATAATCCTCATCTTCTTCGGGCGCACGATACCAAATCACTGTAAATCTCCATTTTCGGGGTTAAACTTTTCTAGGTTTAAAAAGAATCAAATAAACGTACACGTGCTGCAAAAATGACCTCAAATAAGTTATTTTGGTTATTTTCTAACCATTTTTAACACCTTTCATACTAACTTCAATATGGGAGTTATGGTAACTTCCATAGATGAAAATAGTCGAAAACCCTAGCTTCAATGTGGTTTCAACACTAATGATTTGTGTAGGGTTTGAATGAGAGAATGATTTGGGAGGGAAAATGGCGGTGGAGTCCAATTTAAGTGTGTAAAAATTATTTATACTATGTGGTGACACTAAACAAAAAATTATAAAAAGAGTCGTTCTACATGTCCCGCCTGGGGACCGCATTTTACTTCTTTCTTTTGGTTTTAACAATTGATATAATATATATAAAACTGTTTTTTTTAAATCGTGAATAAAAAAATTTATAAACAATTTTTTAATTAAAAATAACATTTAAAAAAATATTTTTCAAATTTTAATTAAAAAAAACATGTTTAATTTGATGTCTTAGATTCACGATTAAATAGTGTCGCTGGCGCAAACCCACATTCAACAAACGATGTGAGCCCGAAAATGTGCCCTCCACCAACGGCGGTAATCGCGATATTTTTTCAATAAAATATCGCGATTAAATAGTGCCGCTGGTGTTGCGCCATAAAATATCGCGATTAACTAGTGTCGCTGGCGCGGACCCACATTCAACAAATGATGTGGGTCCGAAAATGTGGGTTCGTGGCAGTGGCACTAATTAATCGCTATATTTTATTAAAAAAATATCGCGATTAATTAGTGCCGCTGACGCGGACCCACATTCAACAAATGATGTGGATCCGAAAATGTGGATCAGTTCCAACGACACTAATTAATCGCAATATTTTATTGAAAAATATTATGATTAGTTAGTGTCACTGGGACGGACCCACATTCAACAAATGATGTGGGTCCGGGAATGTGCGTCCGCACCAGCCACACTAATCAATTGTGATATTTTTACCGGCAGCACTAATTAATCGCGATATTACGAAAAAATATTTTTTTATTTTAATTTAATAATTTTTTTTTTGATTTTAATTAAAAAAATGTGTTTTTATATCAATTGAAAAAACTGTTTTTTTTTAATATTAAAACTGTTCTTATATTAAAAGCTAAAAAACAAAATAGTAAGAAACTTAAAAAAAAATTAAAAATAAAATAAAATAAGAAAGGGGCAATGCGATCGGTGGGCGGGACAAACAGGCGGAACACATAGATTTACCCTTATAAAAAACTTCTGTCGATTATGACGTAAAAATTGCGTTCACCTAATTTTGACACGAACCGTATTAATTTCGGATCAGTTTCGCGTTGTTTCTAAAATTAGTTCCATTTTCACATTTTTTCACCATACTCTATTTCTCTTACTTTGATCCACCACCGGTGCACCATAGAGTACCTCTCCTTCTCTCTCTCTCTCTCACACACAATTCCACACACACAAAGGCGGTTGAGCTAGGGTTTTGGGGGTTTCAACTTCACATATGCTACCAGTGAAGATTCGAAACCTCCTCGATAATCAAAACTAGGTCAGTTTGCTCTTCATTTCTTCTAATTAGAATTGTCATCAACATATACATATATCTATATCTATATCTATATCTATATCTATATAATAAAGTAGGTGATTATATATATATATATATATATATATATATATATATATATATATATATATATATATATATATATATATATATATATATATATATATATATATATATCGGTAAGGCACACAATAGAATGGATTTTTGATGCAATTTATTGAAAATTGGGTGAAATTCAAATTCTATATGTATATGTATATGTATATGTATATGTATATGTATATGTATATGTGCATCTTCATCTATTGAATTAAGCTAATTGAGTTGAGATTCACTCGTGTTCTCGTCCAAACTTGGTTTACTTATTGAACTCGTCTCAAATTCGTCTCGACTAACTATAATTATACTATAACACTACAAAAAATTTACACTTCTCATGCTCGAGTTCAATATATACATACATATATATATATATGGAGCGGATCGAATGAGGACGAGCTAAAGGACCACTCCGTGCGGACCAATTTATTTAAACTACTAAGAAAAATAATTTTGAGATGATTTTTTTTTGTGGCGTTTAAAAATTTCAGGGTACCCTAAAAAAATCAGATCAAAATGAATTGGTTTGCTTAAAAATTGACATATTTTGACCGATTTATTTAAAATAGTAAAAAAAATCATTGAGTTGATTTTTTTTAGGGGTACCCTAAATAGAGAAACTATCGAACTATCTCAGTTAACATAGGTAAGGAGCATACCTTTACTTTTCGAGGGTAATTGAATGAGTTTTCTATGGAATTTGGTGAAAATTGGGTGTAATCCATATTCTACATGTGTATGTGCATTTTGGTCCATTGAAACTTGTGATCATCAAGACTCGTGTTATCGTTTAAACTTGGTTCTCGTATTGAACTTGTCTCGACTCAAATACGGCTCGACTAGCTATAATCATACTATAATACTACAAAAAATCCAAGCTACTCAAGCTGGAGTTTAAATACATCATATAGGTTGAATCAACATATATGTATATACATCTAGTTATGCTATATATATATACTAGTGGATAAATAAACGATAGTAAAAAATTTGCCCTGAAAAAAAAAATTGAGAAAAAATAAAAAATAAATAAAAAAAAATAGTAAAAAAATTAATAAAAAATAGTTTAAAAAAATGAAAAAAAAATTGAGAAAAAATAAAAAATAAATAAAAAAAAATAGTAAAAAAATTAATAAAAAATAGTTTAAAAAAATGAAAAAAAAATTGAGAAAAAATAAAAAATAAATAAAAAATATAAATTAAAAAAAGAAAAAAATATTTAAAAAATTAATAAAAAAATAGTTTAAAAAAAATTAATAAAAAAAAAATTACACGTATTTAAAAAAATACATGTATTTATAATAGTATAATAGTATTTATAATAGTATATATATAACACAAAAAATAAAAATAAAAAATAACTTTTAGCATGACATTTCATGCATGGGCATGAAATGAGAAAATGTCATGCATACCAAAATGGAGATATTTTGGCCAAAATTTTCAAAAACCATGCTCCTTTGTTATATGGATATATATATATATATAGAGAGAGAGAGAGGCTCTCGTACATCATGATGTATACATCACACCATACATCACACCTAGTTCTAGGCCCTAAGAAACCATTTTTCCAAATTTTTTATTTTTCTCTTGAAATTAACCTTCCAACCAACCTATATTATAAAAATTAAGTCAAATTACATTTTGTAGCTATTTTTAAAAAATCCACAAAAAACATGCTGCCGCAGATCCTTATAAATAAGGTATTTTGAGCAGTTTTTTGTGTATTTTTTAAAATAACTACAAAATGTATTTTGACCTAATTTTTTGAACATGAGTTTATTTGAAGGTTAATTTCAAGAGAAAAATAAAAATTTTGAATTTTTTTTCTAGGACCTATGAGTAGGTGTGATGTAGGTGAGAATTCTCATATATATATATATATATATATATATATAGAGAGAGAGAGAGAGAGAGAGAGAGAGAGAGTCCAACCTTCCTCAATTAACATAGGTAAGGAACATACCTTTAGTTTTTGAATGTAATTGAATGAATTTTTGGTGGAATTTGTTAAAAATGGGGTGAAATTCAAATGCTATATGTAATATGTGCATTTTGGTCCATTGAAACTTGTGATCATCATCACTAGGGTAGTAAACTCGCGTTCTTGTCCAACTCGGTTCACTTGTTTAACTCCTCTTAAATTCGGCTTGACTAACTAGAATCATACTATAATACTACAAGCAATTGAAACTAGTGAAGCTCGAGTTCAAATGCATCATTGAGTGTTTGATGTGTATATACTATATGAGAGATTATCTAACCTACCTCATTTAACATAGGCAAGGAACATATATTTAATTTTTTAGTGTAATTGAATGAATTTTTGATTAAATTTGGTGGAAATTCCGTAATTACAAATTCCAAATTCAGTAATTTATTTCGTTTATTTATTTAATCATAATTAATTTAACTAAATCAGACTGCGCTCCAGTTTAGTTATCTCAAAATCACTCGGATATAATGAGTTCTTATTTGCAAAGTTGATAATGGCACATAATGCGATTCCTTGCGTTAAAGTTTCTGATACCTGCTTGGTCAAATTAATTTTTTGCTAATTGACTTTAACCAACATCTAATCAATTGCTTAATTTTCAGACTTAACTTATTTTGCTACTCCATCGGATTATAAAATAGTTCACTCATCACATTTAAGCGGTGGACACAAATCTTATAAGTATATTAGGGTATTGCAATCCAAGGTATCCCCGGCCGTGGATTCCTTTGAATCATGATGTCAGACTTACTCACACAAGGATCACACAATTTGTGGAGATTGAGATTCAATTGAATTGAATCTTTCCCATAACAGTCATAGCGACGATTATGTAAGCATTCCAACCCTCATAATTCTCGGGATTAAGAATCTATGCACCATTTGCAAATGGTGCGAGATTACGTTAGTCTAATCAAGACAATTCTTAGATTTAGATTCTACGGGTGGTCATGTTTAATACGTTCCTGAATGTACCAATTACAATCCTCTTTTAAATTATCATACAAGTTTTCGGACCATCAGACATGTTCCCCTAGTTTGAGATAAACTATTAGGATTATATTGCAACTGTTCCTATAGGAATTCATCTCCCTATCTAGGTTGTGAACTGTTCAATAGTACTAGAACTAGACATCCAATCTCCTGTGATCAAGTCGAACCCAACTCACCGGAGTTCTTACTAAGTACAATTGGCCGACGTATATAGAACAATATGTTTAATGAACATATATATAAGGCACTCTCACAAACACGATTCTTATTCTAAAATGAATAAGACAATCCTTTATTAATAAATAAAATATCTTTATATGGTTTTAAAAATATAACTCCAACAACATTTTTGTAATGTCTTTATATATGGGTATAAATTCTCTTGTAATTTTATAAGTAAAATCCCCGAATTAATATAAATGCAAAATACCTATGTATATTCTTGCCAAGGTCTCGTATTTGTCTCTAAAAAGTTCCCAAAAGAGGGTCTTTGCAACAATCGACATAGTTTTAAGAGATTTTTTTTACATAAAATCTAGTACAAGGGGTCCCCAATAAAAGCTTGATAGCTCGGGGCTTATGACACTTCCCACTATCTTTTCTTAATATTCAATATGGACATAGCAAAGAAGGTACTTAAAATTATTTACTAATGCTAAAAGTATGAATAGAATACTTGAAAAAATTAGTTGAGTTTTAATGCGAAAAGTGATTCATTTAAGAAGAATTGATTTGTAGAATAATTTTAGCAAACTTCATAATTCTAATAATTAATTAGTTTTTGATCTCCCATAATTATTAGTTATTAGAAGGGTTTTATTTACTTTGCCGTGTGAGATAATGCTATATATGGCATACCCCATACATTTCAAATAATTAGACTTAACCCCGCATGTGCATCATCCCGCTTGTACCTTGTGTATCAACGCTCTTGTACCTTATGCATATGGGGGTAAGTCTAATTATTTGAAAAACGGAAGGTGATGTCTAAATACAACATTATCTCAAAGCGCAAGGTAAAAACCCTTATTAAAATAAATAGTATTTTTTTAGTTCCAAAATGTCATTACCATATATAACTCTCTATCTTTATCTTATCTCGATAGGGGTGACAGTGTCTTTGGGTCAGGTTTCGGATCAACACGACAAGTGTTTTTTGGACACGAACACGACATGACACGACCTGTATAGAACACGATACGACACAACTAACACGATTTCATAAATTTATGCCCAATTAAATTAAAATAGACATGATAATCCGAATAAAAACACGATTGACACGGTAACATGATTCATAATTTTAACACGAACACGACCAAGACGCGATTTCGTATAAAAAATACCCAACATGAACACAATACGGACGCAACAGGTCGTGTCACTTTCATGTCTATTTTGTTGTCCTTTGTAACCCCTACGTCTCTGTATTATCAAAGTTACTGATTAGTTCGATTTTTACATATTACTCCCTCCATTTTCTCACCATACTCTCTTTCGCTCCCTCTCTTACTTTGATCCACCGGGGTACAATAGAGACCCCCTTCTCTCTCTCTTACCCAAACACAAAGAAAGGCTGTTGAGCTAGGGTTTTGAGGGTTTCGAATTCGCATTTGCTATCAGTGAGCAATCGAAACTCATCACCGTTGCTTTATGAATGTCATCAATAATCAAAATCAGGTCAGTTTGCTCCACATGTTTTATTTTATTAATTTACTTTTAATTAGAATTGTCATCAACATATATGTATATATACATCTCTCTCTCTCTCTATATATATATATCAAGGTTCTAAAAAATGCGGGGCGTGACCGAGGCGTGGAGGCCAAGCCTTAAGCCTTAGAAGCCTAAGCGGGTCTTAGGCGTGAAAAGGCGTTTAGGCCTTTTTTAATATATTTTAATATTTTTTAACTATAACAAGGCTATTAAAAGTACTAAAATGGTACGTACCTTAGAAATATGTCTAAATATTTGTAAATTAAAATACTAAAAAAAACAAAAAAACTCTCGTTTTTTCACGCCTTATTTCTAAAAAACTCGTGTTTTTTCACGCCTCACCCAAAAAACACGCGTTTTTTCACGCCTTAATATATATATATATATATATATATATATATATATATATAGAGAGAGAGAGAGAGAGAGAGAGAGAGAGAGAGAGAAACTATCTAATTTACTTCATTTAACATCAGTAAGGCACATAATTGAATGAATTTTTGATGCAATTTGTTGATTTTGTTGAAAATTGGGTGAAATTAAAATTCTATATGTATATGTGAATTTTCGTCTATTGACTTAAGCTAATTTAATTGAGCTTCATCCAAATTTGGTTTACTTATTGAACTCGGCTCAACTTCGGCTTGACTAGCTATAATCATACTAACAAAGTACAAAAATTCAAGCTACTTGAGCTCAAGTTTAAATATATCATGGTGGTGGAGCAATCCATACTTTGGCTATCTTAGGTGGAGTTGAATTAGGTTTTTGCGATGTTTTCATAGGTACACGCTAGCGTACTCCTTGCTTATATGGGGACGTTGATTCGAAGTTCGAGTACGGTCCGTGTGCCCCCTTTTATAGCGTTGATTCTCATTGTAATTTCCATTGTAGCGCATGTGTGGCCTAGCCCATAATATGGTATTACGAATCTTGATATTAGTTTTATGAAAAATCTTTAGCGGGATTGGATTTTGCCATAAAGTGCGAACCAAGATCCTTGATATGAAAACCAAATTAAGAGCCCTAAGAAAATGATATCGTGATGTTAAGTCTATTGTTCCTTGCATCATAGGTTTTGCTGCATCCTGAGTTCTCAATTGCCATGGCTATGCTGCATCACGATGAGTAACTGTAAGGAATAGCCATATAGTTTCTAAAACTTTTTTTTTTGGCTTCAAATTCGCTCTTTTAACCAAACCAATCCATAAATGGAGACCGAGGAGAAGACACTTACAAACCTTATTCTTTTGATCGATGTTGTCCACCCACCAAAGGAGCCCATACTCTTATATATAATACCCTTATTTCGAATTACTACGAATGCAATTCATTCAGCTACCATTTTAGTGTAGTTCGGGGAGATAAAAGTGTGAAACTAACAAGCCAAGCTCAAACACAATTTTAAGCTCGTTAAGTTTTTTGAGCCAAGTGTAACACCTCGTATTTTTGAATTATTAATTCTAGCATTTTAATGACACGTGTGCTCGTAATAATGTTGCTTAATTGATAAATATTAATTAGTGAGAATGAAATTAATATTTATGTGGAAATAAAATTTACTAAGTGTGAGTAGAAAATTAAATTCGGTAAATTGTTAGTACGTCGTAGTGGGTAATAACAACGGGAATTGACGGTAGCTCAACAGGGGCATTCAGGTAGGCTATTTTTAGGTTGAGATAGAATGTTGATGTTTGATGGCTTGGATGGTTGAGTGCACGGTTGATCCGGAATGGGTCGAAATAGTCAAAATCAGGTACCCGGGGTTAGAGATAGATTGGTTACCGGGAGCTTTTTAGACTAGTCGGGGCCCATCCGGGGGCATTTGAGTCTTTTTGTATTAAGGGGTTAACCTAAATTCGGGATTAAGAGGTTTAAATAAGAGATTAGGGCTAAGAGGCAGCCATTTTACACACAAAACCTCTGAGAGTTCTTTTTTAGAGAAAAGAGGGAGAAAAACACAAGGGAGATTGAAGGAGGCTTGATTTGGAGGCCAATAGTTGGAGTTCTTGACTTGATCCACGTCTATTCCAAATACAAAGGCCAGTGTGCAAACTTGCTTTATGTTTTGTTGAGTATTATGATCCATGTCAAAAGAGGTAGATAAATAAACAAATTTTGGGGTGGGATTTATATGAAAAACAAAGGGGATTTTAGAACGATAAATATGACTGTGTTCTTATGATCTTGTTGCATGCAAATTGTCAATGATTAGAGAAAATCATGAATAAATGTTAGATACATGGATCTTGATTGGCAAGACACTATCTTTTGAATTGAAAAGATGAAACCTTGATCATGAAATTCGGATTTTTATTAGAAATTGTGACATAAGTGATGCTGGACCAAGAATGACGTGAATCCCATAAATTAATCTAGTTTTGATGAATTCAGGACAATTAATACGTACATTCATGTTAATAGTTGATGGGGTTAGGATATTTTATCTTGGGTTGATGATTAGAAACACTTTGGAATGGAAAAAGTGGGGAAAAACTCGTATTACTTGTAGCAGGTCCGTGTCAGATTTCTAGGGGCAAACCGATTCGCCTCCTGGCTGAACCAGTTCGGTTCCCCTGCCACTTCTAGTTCTTTTGTTTAACTGTTATCTAAATTAGTTTGGAGTTCGGGAAATTTTAGGAGGTTCATTAATGGAAATAGGACTTCGGGAAATTTATTTTAGACAAGGGTTCAATATAAGGAGGTGTAGGAAAATCCGGAGTGAACTAGGATGGGCGTTTAGGATGAACAACGCATGGAATATTTAATCTATAAACTCTAGGAAAATTCGCGTAGCGAAGGATGCAGACTGATTGAGAAGGGCTTAGTGTCTAGAATTCATAATCTATGTGTGTAATCAAAATAATAAGAGATTATGTATTTTGTAGTCAAGGTAGACTCGGGATAAGTAGGCGAATGCTTTGGGGGATAGGCACATATTAGCCAAACTTTGTGATTATATATATATGCGGGTGTGTACACATATATATGGTTGATGATATCTATGTATATGATATTTATATGGAAAATACTCCTCTAGTGCTATCAGTGAAGGTTGTGCGATGTGGGTGATCTTCCCTGGCGAATCACAGCAGGTTAAGTATCGACCCCATGTCATAGCGTCATGTTTATGTTTGTGTGATTTATATTCGAAGTGAGGTAATTGTGGGTATGGTTATGATTCACTGTCGAAGGATTATGACTGCCTCCAATATGTTTGCGATTTACCGAGTCGGTGTGAGAGTCCGACCTCAGGTAACCTAACCAGGATGATGTGAGCATGCCGTGGATAATGATAGCATTGTAGAGATCCGCTTCCAGTGAGTTATTACTTTGAGGATGGCGGTTATACGCGACACATGTGTGTTTGTTGTAGTATATTATCACGTATATTTATGTGTAGACAAATATACGGGTAAATAGTAAACGGTTACGACTTAAATAACTGGTGACAGTTGCTAGAAATAAAGTAATAAATTATAAATGTGATTATAGAAATAACTGGAGTAAAGTTATATCTTAAGTAGTGATAATTCAATGAGATGTTAATTAAGCAGTTGATAAAGCTAATTAATAAGGGGTAGACATTATATTCGGGCCAGGGTAGTATAGCATTGATGTTAGTGACAAGGCTAGTTAGACGGGGTAGCATAACTAGGAGGGTTAAGAGTATACGTTAGGTGCGGTCACTAGATGAGGGACGATGATTATTTCACGCGAGTGCGCTGCCAATTTAAATATGGAAAGTTGCTTTACATATTCATTATAGCAATTTATACACTTGCTAAAAAGTTTCAAAGGTTTTGGGCTCTGACCCGTGTCAAATATTTTTTAAAAACTTTTAGGTGTCCAGCCACAGGGACGCCGAGGAGGACTCTTCTTTCAGGGATCACGTAGCTGCAACTGATGTGACAGTTTGCATGATTTGGAGTAGATGCTTCCATTATTTCTATCCTAGATTAGGATCTCTCTTCAGTTATTAGTTGGACATGTTCCGTTCTCAGACTTACTTATTTTTAGTTTGATTTAATTCAGTCCAGATGATTATATTGGATTTTAGTAACCGATGGTTTATTCGGTACTTGATTTTAATTTACTACAGCATTTAGATTCTTTACTGGTGTGATTGATTATATAGTTTACTGCATGGGTTTATGTTGAATAGTTTTATTTGGTATGAAAAAAATTCAAGATTAAAATTAAGCACGGCTTGTTAAACTAATAGGTGATCAGTAATTAATTGAACTTCGTTAGTGATGCTAAGAATGAGCCATATGAGACTCTTGTTTTATTTTAGTAGGGGGCTGGCCACCCGTTATTTTAATAGGCGGGGTGTCACACCAAGCTTTTTAGGGTCAACTCGTTTATACCCCTAATCATCACACCTATTGATAGTTGAATTATGATGCAATTTTGTGAAGTTGATATCCATGTTGAGCACATCACCTCTACCAAATTTGGTCAAAAAATTGTTTCATTTACCCCCCTAATTGGAAATAGAGGTATGTTCTTTAGGTACATTTAATAAGGAATATTAGAGGGCCTCCATATATATATATATATATATATATATATGCCGATTTACAAAGCGACTCCCGGTCCTACGTTATTCAACATTAGTAACAAACACACCTTCACTTTCCAAGGTAATTGAATGAATTTTTGATGAAATTTTATCAGAAAATCCAATCATATCCAACCATTTAGTGGGTGAATGCAAATTCGATATATGTGGGCACTTTTGGTCATCAAAACTTGAGATCAATTTGTTAATGAACGTTGGAGACAATCTCCTTACTTGTTACGAAGATCATTTCCACCATATTTCGTAAAAAATTCATTCATTTACTCAAAAATAATGAATATATGTTAAATGTGGTATGTTGTAGGGGTGTGCAAAAAAACCGTTAACCCGAAGAACCGAACCAAACCGACCTTCGTGGGTTGGGTTGGTTCGGTTTTTTTTCTCCACGGGTTGGTTCTGGTTCCAAAAAATTGAGAACCGAAGTGTTCGGTTCGGTTCTCGGTTTTATACCCGAACCAAACCGAACCGAACCGAGAACCGAACCCATGGAACCGAACCAAAAAACCGAACCAAAGAACCTACTCGAGAACCGACCCATGAACCTGAACCATTAACTAGAACCATTAACCAACCCGAGAACCAACCCACGAACCAGAACCATTAATGAAAATCGCGAACCAGAACCGCGAACTAGAACCGCAAACCAGAACCACGACCCAAACCGCGAACCAGAACCGCAAACCAGAACCAAGAACCAGAACCATGAACTAACCCGAACCAAACCGAGAACCGATGGTTCGGTTCCGAACCGAACCGACCAATTTTGGTTCTGGTTCTGGTTCCAAAACCATGGAACCGATCAATTTCGGTTCTGGTTCTGGTTCCGTAGTGGAACCAAACCGAACCGAACCATGTGCACCCCTAGTATGTTGGATATATATAATAATAATATATAATATATTTATATAGTGAGGCTCTCCAACATACCTCATTAAATATATCTAAGGAACATTCCAATTTTCAAAAATACTAAAAAAATATATTTTCTAATCTATTAGTATAGAAGATATTCATAATGAGGAGATCATCCAAAAAATATTTTATCAAAAAATTCAACTTAGAGTTAGATGTGATCATATATGCCTAGTTTGGTTAAAATTATGTTGAAGTGTGGTATTTTCTGCTTCCAGGGGACGAGCAGGCCTCAGATTCTTTACATGGATTGTCTGGCGATCATATTGTTTTGCTTATAGACATTGGAGGACAATGTTTGAGGGTCTTGTCCGCCAACTGATTTTGGGTTATCTCGGCCAATACATTAAAGACATTCATAAGGAGCAGCTAAAGATCACCCTATGGAATGGCAAGTCAGAATATGCTTAGTGTGTGTTGTTATGATTTTGAATTAATTTTTCATTTTCTTTTGGGAAATGCAGGTATAATTCTATCATATACAATCATTTTATTTGTATTTCGTGTGTATATGTTGTTGGCATATATATTCAATTCCATTTATAGGAAAAAAATTCAAGCAAAACTGATATGATTATAGTTTGTGGAAATTTGGCTTAGAAAGTTTGACCTGATACTGCAAATGCTCATGTTTTCATTATCTAATCATTCCCTAGGTCGCAGTTTTGACAATTTAAAGTTATCTTTGTCAAACAAATCGTGTGTAAGCGTAATCTTTAACCGATATTTTTGGGTAACAAATTACAAATTTTGAAGTCATGGTCATTCCATGGTAACAACGGGTAAAGTAGTACTATACATTTTTGCCTCGTGGATAATATTTTCTTTTTGGGTGAGGGTGACGTAAACTACATGTCAAAGGCCCAAAACAAAACAAACATAAATTCTAGAGAGAGAAACTAAGAATGTCTTGTATCAAAAAATGAAGGAATTTCCTCAAATGATGAGTACATGGGTATTTATATGGGGGGGAATTACTTGCTAACAAAGTAATTACCTAAATAACTAAAAAGGACAATCATTACCAAAAAATATACCTAATTAGTCCCAAACATGCTTGAAGACATAAAAGGAAATAAAAGAACTATAATAAAAGGACAACTAATAAGAAATTATAAAATGACTAATATGTCCTAATATGAGACCCATTCCCATCATTCTTCCCGGCTTTAAAAAAGTTCGTCCTCGAACTTAAAATGACAAATTGGAGTAGCCCGGGTCGCACCAAAAATGCTTGCTAAAATTGTGTCCAACCATACCACACGAACAAATATTTTGATAATATTCAGTGAGGGCTCATGCGATCTTCCGAGGGTATTGGACTTTCTTGATTTAGAGTTTCTTGATTTTCTCTTGTTGCCGAGGAGTTTGGCATTTTTAGGTGAGGCAATAGCTTCAGAAATGTTAGGGTTCTTGAAGATGTCGGAATTCTTGAATTTTCCGGGGAGTTCTAAAATACCAAGAGGGTTGGGATGTCTGCCGGGCTCGGATTGCCCTCGCCGGCTCCGAATTTCAGGCTGGACATTAAAATCGCCCTGATTACTTGGGGAAAACCTTTGATGTTGACTGGAATCCACTGAATTCCCAAGGGTTTCAGAGGAAGAACTTCGACCGAAGAGGCCTGGGTTATGGTGCTGTCTGATGGTTTTGGCAAATTGTCGGCAGGAATTTTGATGGGGGCTGGCAGCCGTTATTGGCTCCTCGGTAAGGGTTTCTTTTCCAGGCCTATGGGGGTTTGATTCCGGTGGCTCACTCGTGGTGGTGGGTAGTTGAATTTTCGAGAAGAGGTGCAACATGGCATCAAATTTCTTGTTGATTTCTCTCAATTCTTGATTAATCTCTTCTTGATATCGATGCGATTTCTTCGGGGCCATTGAGAATGTAGTGTACCATTTGTTAATAATCTACACACCGATACACCAATACACTAATGTTGGAGAGACACCCGCTCTGATACTAATTTGATGTAAACTACACGTCAAAGGCCTAAAACAAAACAAACACCAATTCTAGAGAGAGAAATAAGAATGTCTTATATTAAAAAATGGAAGAATTTCCTTAAATGAGGAGTACATGGGTATTTATATGAGGGGAATTACTTGCTAACTAAGTATTTACCTAAATGACTAAAAAAGACGATCATTAACAAAAATATGCCTAATTAGTCCCAAACATGCTTGGACACCAATTAAAATGCTTGGACACCAATTAAAAGACATAAAAGGAAATAAAAGAACTAAAATAAAAGGACAACTAATAAGAAATATTAAAATGACTAATATGTACTAATATGAGACCCATTCTCATCAGTGTGTGTGTGTTTGAAGGGGAGTGGGGGGGAGGTTTAAAAGGGCTGATCTAGCTTTTATAAGAATTTCCATTCAAAAATATACCCCCCTCCCCCCCCATCAATTTACATAAGAAAACAATATTCTAAAAGAAAATACTGAAAACGAACGGTGTTAATCTGAAGCGTACCATTTAAACGTACTTACCTGAAATCTGCAGAGGATAATATATGAAACTCAATTATAATAAAGTATGAATAGGGTATAAAATATTATATCCAATCAAAATAAATTAAAAAACATATTATTTGTTCATGAAATACCATATGAAATTGACAAAGGACTGTTGATTTGATTCATGTCCAGAGAGACTCATACATTCCATTCAACTGGACGGATTATTAAGGTTGAATGTGTCACTAGTCTAACTTGTGCACCTGCCAGTATATTGACAATGCTCTTCCAATCGGTGTAGACATTATCCCATGGTTTTCTTGTTGAAGAGCTTACCAGCATGCTCTTTCCCTTCTCGCAGAGGGGAAGAACTAATAAAGCCAGCAGCTCCAACACTCATTATATATGAGCATAATAGGGACAAGTCAGGAATTTTACAGGGATAGTGCTTTGGACATTGCGTAATCAAGTTAGGGTTAAATTGAACATTTGTATCTGTTAACTATAGGATTATTAAGCTGCTGGTTGGACATTGTTTTGGTTTACGGGATTCACAAGTAAAGGGATTTTGGTCTTTCTTACAATTGTTAACAATGGTCAATAGTTCCATTCCTTTCCATCTAAATTTTCCAAGCTAATGACAAAACTCCATCGATATTTGTTGTTCTTCCGATTCCCGGTAGTTATTAAAGGCACAAATCACAAGGTCTCCCCAGAGTTTAGGTGCAAATACATGTAAAAGGTAGATATTATTGTATATTTGTAATAATGAAGCGGTATTTCATCTAAACTAAGTTTTAAATATGTAGCATAATTTATACTTGTATGTGCACTGGGTTTGCCCTTTTTTTATGTGGTTATAAAGAGATAAATAAAAAGATATATTTAATATACCTTATGAAAAGATTTAAATCAATTTACGAATCATCCAATATTTCAATTATTAAATAGTCAATTAAAGCAAGAATATCCAAATATTTCAAACAAACGTAGCCTAGCAACTGCCAAAACACAAATCATGGCAACATGTTAATTGACCTAAGATTACTAAGCAATGCGAATAAATGAAAAAAATAAATTAATTGTAGAATGCTTTACAAGAGAGAGGCCCATCCTATTTATAGCTTACTAGTCCCTGTCTAGCACGGAAAAATGAAAAATAAGTAAGTAATTAAAAGGACGGACAATTGCGTGCTAATACTATTACTGAAACTCAGCTTAACAAAATCATTTTCTCAATTATTTGGCATCGGCTATATGGATACTATTTTTCCATTCCGTTTTGTTTAGCACAATGTTTTTGTTGAAGTTTCACGATCTTCGGCAGTCTCCTCCACTCGAAACATAACACTTCAATTATAAGAAAAGTACCTCTGTTTCCGTCTTTCTTCAATATCTCCTTTGAAAATATCAAAGAAATCGTAAAGGAAATATTCTTTTCCATATCTCATTCTTTGAAAATATCAAAGAAATCGTAAAGGAAATATTCTTGTCCTTTTGTCTTAGAAGACTGGTCTAGTTTGGCAGGGTCTGCGTTGTACCCGTCGGAGTTTTCATGGGGCGTTAAATATGTCATTTTGATTCGTCATCTATGTGTCTTTAATCTATGTCATTTTTATTTTTCTGTTGTAATTTTTTTTTCGCAGATGCCATCTTTGCAGTTGGCTCCCCCCTCCCCCCTCCCCCCCTCTCCTTTTAAATATTTTCTCATTTTGGACTCCTTGTCCATTGCTTTTTATGTATCCTATTTACCCTTTTATATTATAATGCATCTGTTTCTTAAGAAAAATCTGATGCACTTTTCTATTGATATCGTTCCTGAACACAACACAATGGGAAACACACAAAACAGCACAGATCAATTCCATCTGATACCAAGTTAATGTGAACAGCGGAAGTGTAAACTATCACAAACACTTTGCGAATACGAATCAATAAATATTTTTAATTCTAGAATGCTTTACAAGAGAGGCACATCCTATTTACAGCTTGCTAGTCCCTGTCTAGTGAGGAAACTAGAAAAGTTATGAATAATTAAAAGGAAAGAATAATTGCTTGCAAATACTAATCCTAACTCAAATAGATAATTATGTAAATTACTCCCATAAAACACCTCTCTCCCTCTCTCTCTTTTGTAATAATGAAGCGGTATTTCATCTAAACTAAGTTTTAAATATGTAGCATAATTTATACTTGTATGTCCATTGGGTTTGCCCTTTTTTTATGTGGTTATAAAGAGATAAATAAAAAGATATAGTTAATATACCTTATGAAAAGATTTAAATCAATTTACGAATCATCCAATATTTCAATTATTAAATAGTCAATTAAAGCAAGAATATCCAAATATTTCAAACAAACGTAGCCTAGCAACTGCCAAAACACAAATCATGGCAACATGTTAATTGACCTAAGATTACTAAGCAGTGCGAATAAATGAAAAAAATAAATTAATTGTAGAATGCTTTACAAGAGAGAGGCCCATCCTATTTATAGCTTACTAGTCCCTGTCTAGCACGGAAACATGAAAAATAAGTAAGTAATTAAAGGGACGGACAATTGCATGCTAATAGTATTACCGAAACTCAACTTAACAAATCATTTCTCAATTATTTGGCATCGGCTATATGGATACTATTTTTCCGTTCCGTTTTGTTTAGCACAATGTTTTTGTTGAAGTTTCGCGATCTTCGGCAGTCACCTCCACTCGAAACATAACACTTCAATTATAAGAAAAGTACCTCTGTTTCCGTCTTTCTTCAATATCTCCTTTGAAAATATCAAAGAAATCGTAAAGGAAATATTCTTTTCCATATCTCCTTCTTTGAAAATATCAAAGAAATCGTAAAGGAAATATTCTTGTCCTTTTGTCTTAGAAGGGGACTGGTCTAGTTTGGCAGGGTCTGCGTTGTACCCGTCGGAGTTTTCATGGGGCGTTAAATATGTCATTTTGATTCGTCATCTATGTGTCTTTAATCTATATGTCATTTTTATTTTTCTGTTGTAATTTTTTTCTTGCAGATGCCATCTTTGCAGTTGGCTCCCCCCTCCCCCCCTCTCCTTTTAAATATTTTCTCATTTTGGACTCCTTGTCCATTGCTTTTTATGTATCCTATTTACCCAGTCATATTATAATGCATCTGTTTCTTAAGAAAAATCTGACGCACTTTTCTATTGATATCGTTCCTGAACACAACACAACGGGAAACACACAAAACAGCACAGATCAATTCCATCTGATACCAAGTTAATGTGAACAGCGGAAGTGTAAACTATCACAAACACTTTGCGAATAGGAATCAATAAATATTTTTAATTCTAGAATGCTTTACAAGAGAAAGGCCCATCCTATTTACAGCTTACTAGTCCCTGTCTAGTGAGGAAACTAGAAATGATATGAATAATTAAAAGGAAAGAATAATTCCTTGCAAATACTAATCCTAACTCAAATAGATAATTATGTAAATTACTCCCATAAAACACCTCTCTCTCTCCAATCCTATTTATCACTGGTTTACATCATAAAGTGAAGGAAATAAGGCACAATTTAGAATCCCCATATCATCCCAAAAATGAATCTTATCGCCCTCAACGTTTAAAGAAGTATTTTTGAGAAAAGATCAAATTGTGTGAAATAAAATCCAAGGACATCGGAAGCAGCCCTTTAAACAACTTTAGAGTGCTATCCACTATCATGAATATGTCTTGTTCCTAACAGTGGAACAAAGAAACTCTTGTTCTAAGGGGATCTCCCGTCCACGTTCCTAAAAGAGAGAGATTTCTTTTATTTAAATTACCTACTCTAGTACATCCTACCTTTTAGACAACACACATATCCCCAATTATCTAAGTGGTGTTTTTTATTTTCCATGAAGTTATGTTATAGGGCCGTTTTATGCGGCCTTTCAAGTGTTTATAATATAGTCTTAAGAGTCAAAGAGGCAATGTCACTCTGTGAAGTTGAAAAACACATCAGAATGAGTGAGGGGTTGTTGACATAATTATTGTTGTACTGTAGTTCAGGATCTTCCTTACATATTTATACAAGTTATTTTCATTTGACAAAGTGTTTGTTATTACTTTGAAAGGAATGTTTAGATTATTAGAATATCTTTTCTGGTTGACTTTTGTCTGCAAGATTGTTGTATTGTCATTTTTTTTATATACTTCAATGACATATTTGCAGAAAATTTGGTTAAATTTGAAGTTTAGTTTCATATTTCATACAGAAGAAGTATTATTGGAAAATGTAGAGCTAATTCTTGAAGCTTTTGAGTACCTCCAGCTGCCGTTTGCTCTAAAGCAAGGTGATTTTTTATTTTTTAATTTAAATTTCCACCACTAACGTTTTTTGCATGGTAGAATGACAACTTCTACGATTACTACTATTTATAATAGCTGTAATGCCATTCAAAATGCGAATATACTTGTTATCTAATATGACTTAAACATTTGATATTGCCATTTTTTTGCATGCCTTGACTTTTTAACTCTTATCGTTTTCTACTGTTGTCGTAGTCATCAAGGAGTTCTTCCGTAAAGAACGTTGGGTGTGGTTGGGTGAATTTGTGTAGGCTATTATTTCTCATTTTTCTATAGACACCATGTTCTTCATTTCCTCTTTTGGACGTGAGACAATTTGAGTGGTACTTCACCTTTTTAATGCTGTACCTTTAACTTCGAGCTGAATGAATGTTCTGTTAAAGGAATAAATGTTGATGCCTGCACTTTGGGATCCCTTCTTTAAGATTTTGGTTCTTAATAGACGCCTGTGAACTGTTAAATCGTTTTTCGTTCAATCTCTATGGTCCATAGTTGAGAAAGATAAACAAGGACAATCTATAGTTGATGAGTTATAGAGTTCTCTCTCTCTCTCTCTCTCTCCCCCACAAACACACTCGCACACACGCGCACGTGCCCTGGCTTTCTCTTTCATTTTTTTAGGGGGAGGGGAGATCGAACCCTCAATTTCCTACATGAGGGTGAGAGCCCTGGCCAATAGGATAGCCCTAGTGGTTATTTCCCTTTCAATGATAAAGGATGACATGTCATTGTGTCCTTAATTTGTATATGGGGGCCCTTTCGCCAAAGATAGATGTTGGAGTGGTAAGAGTGTTTTAGGATCCAGCTCCTTGGAATTCATATTCTCTCTTACTAATTTCAAGATCTGATTGGTTTGATAGGTCGGGTTGGCAGATTAAGCATCAAAATACCATGGAAAAAGCTTGGTTGGGACCCCATTGTAATCGTTTTGGAGGATGTATTTGTTTGTGCTTGTCAGCGGGATGACGAAGAGGTAAATCTAATTTCATTTCAATATAAGTATGAATATTTCTGTATTAAAAGCAGATACCTCACTGTACTTCTCAGTTCTTATAATGTCTACTATACCTAATCCCTTAAGCTGGAACACAGTCTTGGAACGTAAAAAAGGAGCATCTTTCTATTTATTATTGTTTATTTATTTTTATGTGAACCCCTTTTCCTCTATGTGGCAGTGGAGTATGGATGCAGTTGAAAGAAGAGAGTTTGCAGGCAAAAAGGCAAAACTTGCTGCAGCAGAGCTGGCAAAATTATCAAAACGTGTATGCGGTGAGCAATTTGACTTCCACTTTCAGGTGTCTTATGTAGCCATGTTCGTCTACATATACTTGTCCAAAAATGACTTGTTTACTTATTGTACAATTTGCTCTACTAAAGCATATATCCTGCTTGCTGTTATAATTTTCTGATCGGAAATATACATTCTTACCAATAAAATAAAAGACAATTACATATAGAGGAAATAACAAATCTCTGTTCACTAAATTGGAAATTCTAAATTCTCCCAAAACAATGTTGGTAAAACTGTTCATTAGTGTGACCCTCTTCCATCCTTCTAATTTATGTATCTGATGGAAATTTTCTACCTTCCCAGTCATGAACTAGGTGCATTTTGTTTTCTGACATGGGGATTAATGCATATGGAAGCCCGTGATCCTCATTCATTACTCCATGTCATTACAAAGTAAGAATTCTTTTCCTATTAGGCACATCCATCATCTGGCTTGTGAAGGGACGTTGCCCTGTTTAGTCCCATTAATCATAGTTGAAAAGTGGTGCTAGCATTAATTTTGGGATGTTTCCGGATGTTTTGGTGAATAGTTGGATGGAAATGATTTTGGCCTGCTTGGTTTTGATTTAAGAGCAAAGCAGTGAGAAGGTCAGTCCCATTAGGTGTTACTGTTATTAATTAAAGGCAATGAAGAAGCAGGGAAAAGGAGAGGGAAGTCTTAAGAGTCACACGTTGGTTCTTAGGCATTCAAGTCTTGACTTAAAGGAAAAAGCCTAGGGCCTAATACCCAAGAGAAGATGCATCACACACGTCAAAAGGAAAAAAATTCATAAATATCTCCTTTACTACTTGAAAAGAAAGAGAAATACAACGATGTATATATGGAGGGCTACTTGAGGATGAAAGAAATATAGTGTTTGATGTTAATACGAGTTCTTTTGATAATTAGTCTCAAATATATATTAAGAAAACCTAACTGGGGTGGGGGGATCCCATATGCAGGAAGTATACAAAAAAAGGAAAGAAAGAAAAAGGGAAATACACAAAAATTCCCTTCCACAGGAGTTCTGTCAAGGGAAAAACCAAGGACGAAGCTATAGTAGGGCTGGTTTTGGGGTGGGGTGGCGGGCATGTCCCCTCCAAGCTACAAATTTATATAGCAATGCCATAGAAGCTATGGATTTAGAATTTTTTTTTTGTTTTCCCTCAATCGGTGGATGCATGGGTCTTCTACTTTCAAAAGCCAATGTCTGACAATTGCGTTTCAAATTTAAATCTCAAAGTGATCTCCGCCTTGCTACCATGTGACAAGGCCTCCAAAGTGTAAATCATCCATGTTTTCCCTTTTTAGTACTCACATTCAAAACTTTTGTTTAAGAATTTTTAAACAGCTTTTTAAAATACCATATTTTTATTTATTTAGTTATTTTTTACCACTCATTTTCAAATCTTTTAATTCCGATGGGACTTCATGTGAGGTCTCTCTCATTTTTTACCACTCATTTACAAAGTGATAAAAAAATCGGTCAAAATATGTCAGTTTTTAAGCCCCTTAAAAACTGACTTATTTTGACCGATTTTTTTAAAATAGTAAAAGAATCATTTTGAGTTAATTTTTTTGGGGGGATTCCCTGAAATGTTTAAGTACCACACAAAAAATAAATCGACTCAATAATATTTTTTTGATATTTAAGAAAAATGGTCTGCATAGGTTTTATGTAGAGGAGCATGCCTCTCTCTCTCTCTCTCTCTCTCTCTCTCTCTCTCTCTCTCTCTATCTATCTATCTATCTATCTATGGCATAGGCTCAAATGAGGTCCTTATGTGAGGTTCATAATAAGACAAAAGTAAGACCTTTAGTAATATTCTATTTTAGACCCCAATACCTTTAGATAACAATTTTGCATTTTAAGCTTTAAGATCTTAGAAATAAAAACTCACCGAATTCCGACCCAACCCCAATTCTGGTATCAGAGCCATAAGACGCTCCTTTTAGACTTTTAGTAAAAAGACTTTAATGCCCTTGGGATTTATCCCTCGCATTTACCAAGATATTTTTGGAACCAACCCAGAGTACCAACCTATACCCATAACTGATCTAGACTCAGAAGGTTGTTTAACCACACACATAGACGGTTGTTCACACATTGAACATATCCCAGCTAAACACGCAGACAATAGACAAGTCACTGCTAGTGCTATTAATAACATAATGGATCAAAATAAGTGTATACTCCTTATATTAAGACAATTAATAAAAGACACTCAAACCTTATAAACAGAGATGAAAAATATCTCTAAAAGACTATTAGAAATAGATAATCAAATCCCAATAGACCTAGTACAAGTGTTGCAAGAAATAAATATTAAGACTAATCATATAGAAGCCCTTAACAAAGATATTTTAGAAATTAAGACTTTAATTAAAAATCAAGACAGTGAGTTAATTAAACTTACTAAAGAACAAGCTAAGCTTATCCCTAGATTAGATAGTTATCTTCCTAATGGAGATAGTTAGATCAGACTGGAATGAGGTACAAAGAGACCTCTCCATTCAGGCTTTTATCAAAGAATTTTAGAAAAGATAAATGATGATAGATTTTATTATAAGATAAATGAAAATGAGATTGCCAATGCTGCTAAAGCAACTAGCTTTATATTAGAAAGATTAAATTTAATTTCTACATCCATAGCAGCTACCCAAGACTATAACAGTAGCTTTGTTAAAGACTTGCATTTAGACTTAAAAGCTAAGACAGAAGGATTAACTACCTTCTACACAGATTTTGTTAAATTCCAACAAAATTTAGCAAATTATCTTAATAATATGGAAAGCCATAAACGATCCAAGATGGATAGTATTATTAATGAACTTAGACTAAACATGACCCAAGTAGAAGAAAAATATGAAGAAATTATAAACGGAATTAAGGCTGTATATAATAAACCTTCCCAAGCAGAAATAGACTCTCCTTTTATTCTAACTCGTTTAGATAAAATAGAAAGGACTGTAGAATCTATAGAAGCTAGATCTGTGCAACAACAAGAAAAAGATAATGAAGTAAAAGACTATATTACAAATGTTGCAAAATCTCTAGTTAATTCTCTAGCTAGACACGGTGAAGAAATTTCTGAGAAAACAAGAAAAGAGAATAAGAATTTTAAAGAAGAAATCCTTGGTCAGATAAAAAGACAAAAAGATTATTTAGACTTCTTAGAAAGAATTGAAAAAAAACAGGTTGCCACCTGTAAATTAGAGAAAGGAATACCATAGGTAGACGGGTCATAAATGACGGATTAGATAAGACTAGTAAGATAGTTAGCTCTATCCCAAATATTGGACAGAGTAATCATATGCTTCAAAGACTTAAAGATTCATCCTCCAATGTTAGGACATGGTGGAAAGAAAGAAATTTCACCAATCCTCTCCAATGGAAAGAATGGGGTGAAGTTAACTAGATGATTGTTGAAGATTCCATTCATAATGGATAACTTCCAGTCGTTAGATACATAGACTTGTTTAAAGAAGGTGCCACTCCTAAGACTCCTAATTATAACATGACTTACCATTGTAGGAATCATGTGTTAGACAAATCTTATACTGAGCTCCAAGTATTTTACTCAGAATGGCTTAGATCTAGAGGAACTGATAGGAAGTTCCAATTCTTAACCTTTGAACTCTTTCAAGCAAGAATCCAAGGATTACATAGACCTCAGAATTATATCAACATATTATGTTGTTTAGTAGACAAAAGATGGAAAGATTTTGAGAAAAGCCTTATTGGGATAGCCCAATTAGAAATGTCAGACAATATAGGATACTTTAATGTCATTCCGGATGCTAGTGGCTATGAAGACTATATTATCCCAGACGTTAATATAAATATAGAATTCCAAAGCTATGTGAAGTTCTCCCAATATCCTTATGAAGGAATGCAATCGGGAATTCCTAGCGGTAGAATTAATGAAGAAATCTTAGTTAGAACCAATGTTTCAGACTATAATCATACTTACAGTATTAGGAATACTGGACCTATGAAAGAAAAAGCTAAGGCAATTGCCAGAATTTCAAGAAACTATGACTATACAAAATAAACCTTTGTTTATTAATCAAGACGACGTCACTGGAAATGTTACCATCCAGTTTGGTCCTCCTAAGATTGTCAATAAGAATATCCAGACCGAAGAAATTATATTTAGGAATATGGGAGAAACCATAATCAATGATCCTTTAGAAGGAGAATGTAGTAGTAAGACTAGTGCTAGTTTACTAAGACAAGCCCCAATAATTAGACCTAGAAGGTCATTTGAACAAAAAGACTTAATTAAAGAAAAAGCTAGGATCCAAAACTTTGGACAAGAACCGTCAGAATTAGATATGAAGACATTTAAAGATCACCTTAAGAAAAGTCATTCGGTTAGATTTCAAGAAAGAGAAAGATTTAATATGATAGCTCAAGAGCGCATATTAAAATTAAAAGAATTTAAGAATACAAAAGAACTTCTTAGAAACCTAAGACTAATAGAAGAAGGAGAACCAAGATTAATGCCAGCTACGCAAGTAGAGCCTTGTAAACAAGAGATAGGAAGTAATAGTAGGTTAGAAGATGCTCCTAGACTTTTTAGTAAACCAATAGGAATAAATATTCCTATATACTCAAGCACCGTAATTAAGACTAAACCTGATTATATAAAAGACTTTCCAACTAGTGACAAGAGTTTCACTCCTGTTAAGACTATGGCAGGCCAAGCCATAAATCCAGTAGATATTTACCTTAACCTAGACAATGTTCAAGATAAGAAGAAGGCCTTAGATGAATGGCGTAATCAGATGAACATATGTTTTGCATCTAATGAACAATGGGATGCAAGTTCATGTAAGCAGTACGCTGAGCAATCCATTAGAGGTATTGCAAAAGATTACTTAGATAGTGTAAGAAAGGCTACAGATGAAGACTCATTAGCAAAGGTTGAGAAGATGAAAGAAAATTTAGAAGAAAGATCAATTGAAGAATGTATTCAACTGTTCACATCAGAATTCATTGGAGCTGGACATCTAGCTCAAATCAATGAACAAGACCTAGCAAAAACTAAGTTAGCCCTCCTTAGCATTTGCAAATTAGATAAGATAAATGAATATAGCAATAATTATGAGCAGCTATATTACCAAATTAAAGAATTTGGAGAGACCTTAAAAGATGAATGCTTTAGAAAGATACCTGCCATAGGACAAATACTAATTAATGAATATAGGAATTGGCTAGGAGTAGTTGAAGTTAAGAATAACTCCTTTGGTGAAAGAATCAATTTTGCCAAAGACTATATCATATCTAAGAGATGTGATATAACTCAAGGAAAGTTGATAGAAGAAACTTTCAAACAGATCCCTCCAATCAAAGACGAAAGAGACATTGCTCCAATCCAATGGGGTTGTGGTAGTGAATCTAAGAAATTCAAAACGAAATTAGAATGGAAACATAGAAAGTTTAAGACTAGACCTTTAGGATTTCCAAAGAAATATAAATTTAGACAATCTACTACCTTTAAAGAAAAGAATCCTAAGACTAAGAAAAAAAGATTTAACCAAAGAAGATACTTTAAGAAGAATACTAGTAAATATAAGAAGGTTTTAATTATAGAAAAGACAAAGATATAACTGCCATCAAAGAATGTTGGACTTGCGGCAAAGGACACTTTGCTAAAGACTGCCCTAATAAGAAAGATAAAGAAAGTATTAAGATCATTAATACAATATTAGACTATGCAGATCAAGAAGAGTTAGACTTCCTATATGCCATAGAAATATCAGATATAGAAGAGGATGACAATACTAGTATTTATAGTGCATATACAGACAGTGATTCGGAAGACTAGTGATACTGATGAGTATGAAGACTCTCAGGATACTCTAGACTTGTATATGATGCAAACTAATCAAGACGATTTAGATGATGAATATATAGACTTTGAAGAAGCTTGGTATAAGTGTATATTAAGCCCCTTTTTAAAGAAAAGATGGACAGTTAGTAATCTTGAATTACTAACATATATACCTAGATGTTACTTTGATGAAAGACATTATTGCACATTTGAAATGAAATGTTGCAAGAAAAACTTTATATGTGTAGAATGCTTTGAGACTATACAAACAGAATTATTTATGGTTTGTGTTATTTGTCAACTACACTACCATGAAGACTGTTGGAGAATTAGATTTAGAGAAATTTATACCAGCCAGTATGACGCTCAAATAGACTTGGATATTAAAACATATTATCAAGACATTGATAGAAATATAGCCAAACGATTGCAAGAAAATGAAGACTTCAAAGGAAAGGGAATTTCCTATGATTTAGAAGAATACCATTCTGATAATAGTTTAGAAAACCAAATACCCTTAGATTTTATAGATAAACCTCAGAAAGAAATATCTATTTTAGAAAAGAACAATTTAGGAATTTCTACTACACCACATGCTTGTTTTGTAGAATTATTTGTTCAACACAAAGACTATCCTAAAAGACTTTCAGCTTTTATAGATACAGGATGCTCTCAGAGTATTTGCAAGGCTAATGCCTTCCCTGAAGACTATTTTTTAGAAAGTACTCAAGAAATCTATGGTAAAGTGGCTAATGGAGATCCATTTACCTTATATTTTCAGACTATTCCTATTTATTTTAAATTAGGAAATCAAACCAACAAAACCGTTAATCATCGGTTTTGGATAATGGATCCTCGTCCTAGTTTCACAGGAAACATTATTTTAGGACAAGACTTTATTAGTAAATATTATCCTTATACTCAGTATAACGATAAGATATTAATTAGCGATAAAGAGGAATTTAATATTAAAGCCCCTCTAATAGATCACAAGACAGCCTTTGACCTTATACAGGTCGAACCAAATTATAGACCCATAAAACATCAGACTTCTTCAGCTGAGCATGGTGGACCTAGACCTACAACCCAACAAGAAGCCTTAGAAATAACCAAACCCTTACAAAAAGAGTGCAAGTGTCCAGACCAAAAGTGTTATAAGCAAATAGCGCTTATACAACAAGACATTTTAGATCAAGCCAAGCATACCTTATTACAGGTTCAAGCTATATCCAAACAAAAGAAAATGGATATAGAAGTAGAAAAGGAAAAAATTAGGCAACTAGCAGAGCCTACTTTAGGAGAAAATCCCATTGCCAAGTGGGATAAAGACCAAAGTTACTGTGAAATTATCCCTATTAACCCAGATGCCACTATTAATGGTGGAACCTATAAGAAAGGATATTCACAAGAAGATAGGGAAGAATTCAAGAAAGACATAGATGAAATGCTTAAGTTAGGCATTATTAGAGAAAGTAAAAGTAGACATAATAGCCTAGCCTTCTATGTTCAAAATGAATCTGAACGTAAAAGAGGAAAAAGACGAATGGTTATAGATTATAGACAATTAAATAAGAATTGTGAATTCGATTCTTATAAGATACCAGACAAGAATAATTTAATCAATCTGATTGAAGATAAAATTATATTCAGTAAGTTTGATTGCAAATCAGGCTTCTGACAAATTAAGATGCATCCAGACAGTATTACTTGGACAACCTTTAGTGTGCTCCAAGGAAAATACGAATGGCTAGTAATGCCATTTGGATACTTGAACGCTCCTCAAGTATTCCAAAGAAGAATGGATAATATATTTAGACCTTATTCCGAATTTTGTCTTGTTTACATAGACGATATTCTTGTAGCCAGTAAGACTGAGATAGAGCATGTAGACCATCTTAAAAAGATTATTTTAGAATTAGACAAACATGGTATTGTTATTTTCGAAAGGAAAATGCAATTATTTCAGACTGAGATAGACTTTGTGGGAATGCATATTAATAAAGGAAAATTATCCTTGGCATAACACATAACTAAAAAGATTTTTGAGTTTCTAGACCAACTCAAAGATAAAAATATTACAATCATTTTTAGGATTGCTCAATTGTGCTGCAGACTTGATTAAAGACCTTGCTTCAAAAAGACAAAGCCTAACATCCAAATTAAAAGAGACAGACAAGACTAATCCTTTTTATTGGACCAAAGATGATTTTGAAGTCATATGACAAATTAAAGATGCAGTCAAGAATATTCCTTTACTTGAACTGCCTAATGCAGAAGACCAGTTTATAGTAGAAACAGATGCCTCTGATAAACAATGGGGAGCAGTATACTTTGCCATTGATCATCAGACAAAAAAGAAGAAACTTTGTAGACATAGTTCTGGAACCTTTATAGACCCTAAAACAAGATACACTGCCCATGAAAAAGAAGTTTTAGCCATAGTAAGGGCAATAGAAAAATATATGCTTTTCCTTAGACCTAAACATTTCACTGTTTATACTGACTTTTTTTTCTTATGCAGTAAAATTAAGAGACTTAGACTTGTCCAAATGAATGACTAATAGACTTATTAGATGGCAACAATTGCTTAATGGTTATGACTTCTCTGTTATACATATTAAGGGAAGTAAAAATACCATTCCAGACATCATATCAAGAGAACCAATGTTTGCTAACACTAATATAATTTCATGTTTTATGTTGCAAACAGAAGACCTAGACAGCATGAGTTCCTCTGGAACAAATAGACCGAACAGAGAAGACGTTGCAGACTATCTTAGACGCGTAAGACCAAATGCTGGTGCAACGCAAAGACAGACTCATATTCAAGACTCTCAAGAAAGACCAATCCTAGAGAACTTTGATGATATCTTGGTTCCTCCAGGAAAATCTAGACAAGAGATTATTGCTCAAAATAGACTCATTGGGAAGATGTATTTTCCTCAATATAGACCCGATCAAAGATACCCAAACTTGATCAAATTTAGAAGAGAATTTTCAGAGGACGAAAATACTCTTATAGACACCATATGGTGGAATGTGAAGAATAGACTATGGATAGAGTTCAAGCAAAATCTGGTAGCCATTGCCAGATTCATGAGAACTCAAAGACTTGCAGTTATCCAACTCAGTGGTACTGCTATGCCTAGACCACAGACTTAAACCTATGCTCAGACTCTTGGAGAATCATCCAAAAAATAGACCCGCTGATAATTTCTGTTATCAGAAAAAGACTTTTAAGACTAAGATTGTTATACCTTTTGGTCATAATAATCTTCCATTATCAGAAGACTATAAGAAAGAATCTGATAGCATTATTGAACATTTCAATATGTTATTATCTGAGACTAATGGAGATGCCTTAATGATGAAAGGTTTATTCAAAGACGTTCCAAAGATTTATCTTTCTGGGAAAGTAGAGATGACCCAGATAACCTTAGCAGACTATGGGTTCATTGGACTTGTCCAAATCGAGACTATAGAAGACTCTGTTGCTCTTGGAAAAATAGTCTATGAGTACGTTAAGAAGATAGAAGAGTTCCTTCCTTTATTTGCTAGAATCTATCAGATTGCTCCAAGTTCCTGTAGAGGAATGAGAGTTGAAGGATTTAGACTTATTAGATTTTTCAATTATATATTTGAAGACGTTGAGATTTTATCAGAAGACGAAACTAAAGATTTAATTGTTGATAAGTCCAAGCTCCAGATTGCTCAAGCCATTGAGACAATTGAAATCATGGAGTTATAGACAGGAGAAGACAGGTGGTACACTGCCTACCACAAAGAAAACCTGATAATCCAAGCTGATGAGCCGTTCAACGGAAGGCTCAAGAAAGAATCCAAAGAAATGGTAGAGATAGCTTTGCCAGCCAGCCTTAGAACTGTGGGCCTCATTGATGAAATTTTCAACAATGCCCTACCAAACCAAGACAAGGAAGAAGAAGATGCGGATGGGATAAAGACGGGCCCCTCGTTAGCTGAAGAATTATTAAAGACAGAAGATGCCATGCGTTAGACCTATGCATTATTACAAGAAGACAAGACTCCATTGCAGTATAAAGGTGAAAGATAGCTCAGACCTGCCCCATGTAGGCCCCAAACAACCTCCTTTCCCAAAGATAAAGGAGACAACTGAAGACGTTAGGTGTGGAATAATTGCAAGACGGCAGGATTTCTTTTGAAAAAGGAAGACTCAAAAGATTCCCAAACTTTAGACTTTTTATTATTGTATTTCTCTTTAATAATTGTATGCTTTCAACCGGATCACTTTTTGTAACCGGTTACCAGTCATCTGTATGCCTCCTTATGCTATAAAAGGAGAGGTGGGGAGTAGTTAGAAGATATCAGTTGTTAGACTTCCAGTATTCGATATTAGAGAGAGAGTATGCTTGTAGTGAGTAATATGTACATGAGTGAGTAAACCTCTCATAGTTAGGGGAGAGGGGAGAGTTGTATTTACCTATGAAATGCAATAAAAGTATTTTCTTTTCTAGAAATCTCTTATGCTAAGTTGTTATTATTTTCCAAATTGTCTCCAACTTTCTGTTCATAGAGGACTATTGTGTGGAACCTTTGGTGTAGCACACAAGGTGTTATACTGGTGAACCGCCGTCAGGTGCCGATTTGCCGTGAGCCGTCAGCCAGGTGGGCGTTAGGCGTGAAGGCGTACATTCAGGAAACGGGTTCAACGCCAAAATAGTGGATTGAGGTGCGACACATAAAGAGGGAGTTGTAGGAGGCCGAGACCGGAGAAGAATAGTAGCAAGGCTGAAGAGAAGAAGGAAGGAAGATAAAGATATTGCAGACCAGAAGGAAGGTATAACTCGAACCAAACCCTTAACTATTTTTACATATTATTATTTTAAAAGAATCTTGTATGAGCCTACAAATCACCTCAGACTTTTTAGCATTTGTTAACCAAACAAATCCAGACTTAACAAGAGAAATCCAAGATTAGACTCTTACTGACACTAAAGATAAAGAACGTATAGAATCTGCTTTAATATACGCAGGTGGTACTTCCAAATATATAGACCAGATTATTGAATGGTTAGGAAGAGAAGTACCTAGAATAGAAATAATTAGAACAGGGATCCGTGATCTCTTTAGACAAAAATTAAGAACTGAAGATTTTGCAGAAGGACCTTAAAATATCAAGAATACACTAGGATACTTGAAGACAATATAGACGTATTAAAATTTATTAGACGAAAAAGGTTAGCTGAAACAAATGCTATTTTAATTAGAGCCGGAGGAATCCGCTCTCTTCTTAAAAACGTAGAGACAGCTGCCCCCAGAACATACCGTAGATTTTTGTCATCTTATGGTGATAATAATTTAGACGAATTTATAGATAACGATATAATTGATATTATTAATCAAATATATAAAGAAACTAGACAGATAAACCCACGATACCGCATAAGGTATTTAAGACTAAAATATTTTCCATCAAAACTTCTTGCAATTTCTAGACTCCCTGAAGAAACTATTTATATAGATAATTCTCGCTATTAAGAACTCCAGTACGATAGTGACGAAAGACGCTTGAGATGTAGCAGTAGCCCTGAAACTTCTACACTTAAACTTCCAGATTAATTAAGCTTTAAAATGAGCTTAAAAGACTTTAGAAATCATTGGGGTAGAAAATTCTATTCCCTAAAACTTTAGAAAAGGACGAAAACATATAAAAACAAAAGTGGTCCCTAGGTAAGTTTTGGATTGTAGCTAGTCCGCATACTTAGTCCGCAAACTAGGTCCGCACTAGATCCACTCTCATATATATATATATATATAAATATAAATTTTAAATTTTCACCAAATTGCAAATTAGCCAATTACTGTGACTTTTTATTGTAATATGCAAATATTATTATTAACATTTAAATACATTCTAGTTTAATTCTTTTTACATAATTATAAATTTAATGTTTAACCTGTATTGTTTATTATAAAGGAAAATAATATTTGACCTTAAATAAATTCTCAGTGCACCCTTTTTAAAGTTTTAACAAATGCTAGGTCTAGCATTGGAAATTAAAACGCAACAGGATAGTCATTGTCCAAATAAATAACTAAACTCTTAGTTATTTATGAAGTACTATTTTTTTTTACTTTTATCCGTATATTTCACATTATATCAATCATTTTTTATAGTAAAATGTTTCTAGCTCATTTTTGTATATATGACATTTACATTTTTCCGTAGTAAATTGTTTCTAGCTCGTTTTTGTATGTATGACATTAATGTTTTGTAGATGAATATATATTGTATTGTTGATGAATTTTTTTTTCATAAATTTTGGCCCCCCTTGAGAGTAAATCCTGGCTTCGTCCCTGGGAGAGACTATTCTGTGTCAAACTTTTTCACAAATTCTACAAATAGAGTGATTGTCAACAGTACTCCCTGAGCCACAAATACATTGTAACATAATACTCCCTCCGTCCCAAATGAAGAGTCCGCATTCTCATTTTGTATAGATTAAGGATACCTTCAATCAATGGCCACTATAAACATATGTTTCACTATTGGAAAATCTGGATTGTTGATTATGTCCAAAAAAAAGAAAGTGGACTATTAATTTGGGACGGCCCAAAAAGGAATAGTGGACTCTTAATTTTGGGACGGAGAGTGTATAACACAACTTGGTCGAAGCTGTCTCAATTATGTCAAAACATCTTCTGTTCTTTCCCTCCACAACATCCAAAAAATGTGAAGTGGGCTGCCTCCCATAAACTGCGATCGCAATTCCCTACCACCCAACTCCTCCACGCTGCCCAACAGCTCCAACACTGCTTGTGCAATCGAAAAAGAGAGAATGTAACATTTCACAAGCTCCCCTCAACACAACAGTCATCCACTATCTCCACCTCCACCTTGCAAAGCCAACATTGACTCTCCAAATGCCTACCCCTCCTCTTTAAACTATCTGTCGTCAGCGATTTAGCTTCCATTAAAAAAAGTTAACATTGCCTGGAGCCTTCATCTACCATACTAAGTAGAATGCTCTGATGGAAAAAATCCCTTGGCTGAAGCTCATCCATCTCATTGCATCCATTCCCCTGCTGGAAATCCCACCTCTCCCATCTTCCCAAAGAACTCGTTAACCTCCCCCAACTCCCAATTCTAAAGTGGTTTCCTAAACCTGGAATTCCAAACCTTCCGATCTCCCTGCCTGCAAAATATGATTTGCCACAGTACCCTTCTTGTGCTTCTCAGTACGAAAGACTCTCCTCCAAAGAAAGCTCACACCAAATATCCCGCCAATATTGCAGTCAGAATGAAGAATGCTCGGCCCCCCCCACCAACCACAACAAACATGACACTTCCACAACTTCACTTCATAAGTGATGCGGGGTTGGACGGGAGGCTCAACTGGTAAGGCCAAGGCTGTACCTTGCGAAAACTACTCCTCTCCACAAGCAACTCTCCTCAAAGGAAATCTTAACTACCCCTTTTCCAACAAAACCTTTTTAAAAAGCTCTAGATTCTTAATACCGGGTCCCCCCTCTTTGACCGGTAAAACTTCTTGTTAATCTGTGATCTATTTAAACGAAATGACAAGAGATTACAATTGTGGCATATATATGTGAATGCATACATAATTTTTTTAGATAAAAAATTAATTTTATTAAGGTTTAGATTATGAGATCAATCACAAACACAAGCAGGCATTCTTCACAAAAACTGAGAAGGGTAGAGGCTTTAAGTTGTCATATATCTCTTTATTTTTTATTTTTGAACAGAATATATCTCTTTATTTGATTTGTCACATATGTTGCTATTAAAGGTTTCCTTATCTGCAGACAATGAGGCTGGGCAATCATTTATTTCATACATCACTGCAAAGGTAATATACTTTTTTTTTCGCTGGTACCTTTTCAGGTTGATTGGTTTATATTCTTCTAGTTCATTTATTTATGGTAGTTCTTTTTCTTGTTTTATTTTGTTTATCTAGTGTGTGTGTGTATATATATATATATTATCCTCGTGGGACCTTCTTAAAAAAATATTTTTTTATGCTGTTGGAAATTTAAATGTTTGTACTTTTATAGATTAAATGCTCATATCACAATGCAGCTGATGTTTCTTTCCTTTGTTTTTCTAGATTCTTGACGGCATCCAAGTGTCCATCAGAAATTTCCATATCCTATATCATGACAGGCTAACTGACTCGGTACAATTTCCCCTTTGGTTATGATATTATGTTATCATTTGTACTTCCTCCCCTTTTGACCTTTAATATTTTTGGCATCCTCATCTCTGTACATGTAAAAATAATTATTGTCATTTTACCATTATGATCATAATTCTTTTCTGTTTACTTCTATCAATATGTTTTTTGAGATGAGTCTTTTCTTTTTCCTTATTTATTATTCTTGATTTTGGGGAAGAAAAAGACGATGAAGCTCATAGACACGATGGGATAAATATATTTTGTAATGATTGTGTTGTACCTCTAGATTGACATTGGGAGAAATACTTTCTTTGTTAGATAATTTATTCTAATGAGAGGAAAAGGTTCCATATATCCTTATTCTCCACAAAGGAAAAATGAAGAAAGTTAACCCCTTCCTTTCTCAAGCACTATCAATCCAACTTTTAGATTATGATTCCTTTATTTTGTACTCCTTTTTAGATTTAAACTTCGCATAAGTGGAGCCCCGATCGGCCTAAGGATTCTCTAGGGATCATTCTCAATACATTTTATAGCTCATGCTACGCAACCTTTAATAAAAAAAATTATGAGAGCAACTGATGGAGAAGCTCTTGCATGGTTGGATAATTATTGAGGCTTTGAAGCTAATGGGTCCTAAGAAGTCGATGGGCCCTAAGAAGTCATGCGAGTCGAAGGGAAAATGCCATTGGTTGTTTATTATTATGGTCAAACACATTTTTTTGGGTGTTTTGAACTTAAATAAATAGCTATTAGAGTTCAAAGACAATTGTAATCACTTTATTTTATTTTATTTGAGAATAATTTTTATTATTTTCGAGTTTGAGTATTAGTATCTGAGGGAAACCCTGTGCGCATTAGTGTGTTCCCTTCCTTTCTCCCTTTTTCTGTTTTCTCCTCTTTTTCTAACATTGGCCCGCCGTTAATTAGTATCAAAGTCAGGCATGGACTTCATACTACATCAATTTTTTTACTCTCTCCTATTTTACTTTTCATCATTCCACATCTGTTCCATTTGTTATATACCTATCTGTTCCACTTTTTCCCCCTAGCCAAACAATTCCAAATCAATCCAAACCGACATCTTTACCACAAAATTGTCATCGTCATGAACTACAAGCTATAGCTTATGGTTCTTGCAGAAAACAGCGCTCTTTAAGTACCAACTCTCTCTCTCTCTCTCTCTCAATGCAGCATCAATAAAGAAAATCTGGCATCAAGCCCCAATATCTTCATCATTAATCCTCCTCACACACCCACTACCGTCGCAACTAAGAACCTATCACCCTACTCTCCGCTCTTTCTTTATCTCGTTCATTATCTGTTACAAATAACACCTTTATGACATACAAAACGCTCCTTGAATTCTCTCTAGAAACTTCCTCTATTAAATCACAATCAAACCCAAAAGCCATTGTCAAAGCCTTGAAGCCAAAATTCCATCAGATAGTAGCCTTGCATTTGAGGCTTACCATTATTTTCTTCACTGCAAACCATTGTGAACGAATTGCTGTCGACGATTATCTTCATCGCTGTCATAACCACCTGTTGAACTCCTACGTTGACATTATCAGACATGAATCTTACCCTTTAGCTTCCGTTGCCGCGGTGCCACTGCTCTGAAGGGGGTTAGAAAATCTAAGTTAAAGAACTTGTAATTCTATTCCATATTCGATCCAAAATTATGACAAACCAACCAAATTTTGTTAACCCATAGCAATATAAGCTGGCCTCAATTAAGTTCATATTATTTTATTCAGGTCATATATTATATAGTTGCCTTGATCCACCATACCAGACGGTCCAGTACTCTATCTAGGATCTTGAGCTACATTCAAACTTGATCTACCTTCCTAAATGGACCACCAGAATCAGACTGAACCTTGAAAGGAATGGTATAGTTGTGAAGGGTGCGCGCCAAATTCAGACTGAACCTTGAAAGGAATGGTATAGTTGTGAAAGCCGCGCTCCTAGGTGCAAGGTGCAGCAAGGGGCGGTGTAGTGCGTCGCTTGGCTCAAAGCGGGGCGCATTTAATAAGCCACACGACTTTGGGCAGAGGCGCAAGGCGCGCCTTTTTAAAGAGAGGTGCAACTGGAACTTTGCTGTACGTTTTTTTAGACTTTTCTATACCTGCCCCACAATATTTACTATCCTTTATTTTTTAAAACAAACTCCAAAAATACCTTGGGCAGTCTCTCACACCCAAAAATCCTCCAAACCAAAACCCTCCATACCCAACACACCGTGACCCGAAAACCTACCTGACGCCTGAGTTTCTTTCCGGCGAACCTCTTAACGCCGGTGTTTCTCCCGGCCCTCAAGCGCCTGTGCAAGGTATTTTTTAAGTCTGAACTTTTTTTAAATTTTTTTTAATTTATTTTAATTTTAATTTTATTTTGTTTATGTCCGGGACATTTTTTTTTCCTGTTCTTGCTGTCTTTAGTTTTTTAATTTCAACAGATTATTTTATTTTATTTCTTTTTTGATGTCTTTAGCTTTTCATGCATGGATTATATGGAATGCATGAAAAAAAAGCTCTGATCTGTTTTTTTTTTCAAGTCTGGATTTTTTTCTTTCTGTCATGCTGTCCTTTTTTCTTTTCAAGTCTGGATAATTTTTTTTCTTCCTGCTGTCCTTTTTTGTGTTGTTTACAGTCCATTTTTTTTTGTTTACTTCAACAATTTATTTATTTTCTATGCTCTCTGTTTTTGGTTTTCTTTTTAACTATATTCCCAGCTGTATTTCTAATTTATATGTATACATTGCTGAACAATTTGCTTATTGTAAGGAATATTATATATAGAAATGTCATTTCAATGAGAATACCTGGCCGGGAAGTACTGCCACTTGGCCGATCCAAATGATACAAATGTCGTGATATGTAAATATTGTGATCAAGTCAAATGATTAGTATAATACATGTGCACATTTTTATAATTTGTTAGTTGGTTACAAAGATTTTTACTGACAAGATATGCTAAATTAGACAATAGGAATGGTTCTTGAATAAATATATATATATATATATATATATAGAGGGAGGCTCACCTACATCATGCGCTATACATCACACCGTACATCACACCTAATTCTAGGCCCTAGAAAACTTTTTTTTTCAAATTTTATATTTTTCCCTTGAAATTAACCTTCCAATCAACCCAAAAATCCACAAAAAATATAAAATTTCATGGGAGGTTAATTTCATGGGAAAAATATAAAATTTGAAAAAAAAAGTTTTTTAGGGCCTAGTATTAGGCGTGATGCATGGGTGATGTATAGAGCATGATGTACTATAGCCTGACTCTCTCTCTCTCTCTATATATATTGTGTCTCACTTCAATCAGGCGCACGCCTCTCTTTGCGCCTTGGGCCTAGGCTCTATGGAGACTTGCGGCTTGGTCCACCTTTCGCCTCTGACAGCTATGTAGAATCGACACCCCCCTGCCAGAAAAAAAACCAACAACAAACACAGAGGCATACATTCGGGCAAGGTGTTGTGTTTTGGTTCCGGGGTCGCGTCGCGCATCGCACGAGCAATTCGTTCAATTCAAGTTATTAATTTGAAAAACGTACAAAAAATATAAATAAATAAATAACATTTAAATTGTAATTTGTATAATAGATAACATTTTAAATTGAAATTTGTAGAAAAAGTGACATTTATAAACTTCGATTTGTTAAAAAAAAGAGTAACATTTTAAAATGATTTTTTTTTTAAAGTAATATTTTAAACTTAAATTTATAAAAAAGTAACATTTAAACTTGAATGTGTAAAAAAAGTAACATTTGAAACTATTTTTTTTTTAAATGTAACATTTTAAACTGAAATTTGTAAAATAACTAACACTTTAAACTGAAATTTAAAAAGAAAGTATAACATTTTAAAACAAAATTTGTAAAAAAACATGTTACATTTTAAACTCAAATTTGTAAACAAAAAACATTTCAACTGAAATTTGTAAAATAAATAACATTTAAACTGAAATTTGTAAAAAAAAAGGAAAAGGAAAGAAAAGAAAAAAAGAAAGAAAAGGGAAAAAAAAGACATTTTAAATTGTAATTTTTAAAAAAATAACATGTTTGTATGAAAAGTAACATTTTAAGCTGATGTTTTTGTTAAAAAAAGTAACATTTTAAACTGATTATGTAAAAAAAACAACACTTTAAAGTGACAAGTTTAAAATATTCTTTTCGTAAGAACCTAAAATCCCTAAGTTTGCAAAGTTGGGAGTCAAAGCTCCCAAAATCCCTCAAGCCGAAGCTCTGAAAACTCAAATCTAAAGCTTCCGGCGACTTCCATGTCCCAGACCTGTACCTCCGATGACTTCGCAATCAGCCGGCGAGCTCCAGTGATCAATTTCTAGGGTTTCTTTGGGTTGAAAACTTTGATTTTTGTAAGAACCATAAGGTAAATAGTAAACGACAAGTTTTTCTGGGCTTATTTTGGTTTTATAGTCTTTGATTTTACTCAAAAACGACGAAGTTTAAGTTCAAAAACGAAAACAGAAAACGTGCAAATTGCTCACAATTGCGCAAAATAGCGCAAAAATGCGTGCCACGTCAGTAAATTGCCCATGCTATTTGGAGGTCCCGCAAAATTTGATGCGCTATGTTGTGTTTTTGGGTCACGAATAACGAGCTATTGAAAACAACATTTGGACTGAATAAATTATCAGAGATTGTAGTAACCATTATTGAGAATTTGACATCCTAGTTTTGGAAACAAGGATAAAGAGGAATTTCCAGAATTTTTCTTTACTTCAGGCATTGATCATGAACAAACCTTTTAGGATGTTCCTCTGTTACTAATACGCCAGCCAGTAAACCCTAGGTTGATTGATAGAAAGGCTAAATTGGAAGTAGGTGACTTTAATGGAGACATAAGCTTGGGCTAGTTCTTGATTAGTTGCATATATTTCGGAGTTAATTTTGGTGGTACCTCTTAAGGTATGAGCAAAACTGTTCTTTGCTGAAGTCAGATTGAAAATGTTTTCTATTATGTTGAGCAAAGTACCAGCAAACCTGCTATGCCACCATTAGAATGTGGCAAGACAGGAGACTTGCCATGGGCAACTACGTTTTCTTTTAGATAGAGAAAGAAAATTATCAGTAGAAAGAAAACGTAGTGTGGGGACAAGACGTCCCCAAAAAATTACTTAAAGAATGCCCAGAAATCTAAAAACAAAGAAGCCCCCGAGTTGTACAAACAAACAACGAGCACACAAGCATTTCATGCAATTGTTACAAGGAAATAAGTGCATTTTTGCAGCTTGGCTTCAAGATTAGACTTTCTAAGGAGTGAAAATGTCAAAATGTCAATTCTTTCGTGTATTGGCAAATATCGGACTGTACAATAGCTTTACCAGATGGAGGCTTAATTATCTTGAAGAAGACTTCTGATCTGAGATGATCAGAAGTGAGAAAAATATGTTGTCATGAATTGAGGTAAATCTATTGCCAAGTCGCAGGTAAGATCTCAAAAAATTAGTGCTGCTAGTAGTAAATTGAGGCACTTTAACTGCTAAAGGACTGGACTTCATGCTTGAGAATATTCATTTCTGACTAGTTTCTCAATCAAATTAGATGCTGTCATTGGAACTGAACCTAATGAGCCTACATAATATGAACATAATGAACAGATTATTGAGGTTGTCAATCCCATTTAGTTGGATGATCCCCAATGATGCAGAAAGATGAGACTTGGTTAGAATATTCATTTCTGACTAGTTTCTCAATCAAATTAGATACTGTCATTGGAACTGAACCTAATGAGCCTACATAATATGAACATAATGAACAGATTATTGAGGTTGTCAATCCCATTTAGTTGGATGATCCCCAATGATGCAGAAAGATGAGACTTGGTTTGTGCTCTTGTTCCTCTTTATAATGTTACTAAGTTACTTGAAATGGGTACTAATGAAACTTCCATGAGAGGAACATTCTTCCTAATATGTTTTGCGGAAGCTTTTAACTAATCTACACAACAATTTAAAAATAAAGGTTTTCTCATTTTCTTAAAATTATTTGTAGTAATTGATTTTCTTACCCCAGATGGGCTAATATATATAGGGGCTGAGGGTGAGGGAGAGGGAGAGGGATTGTACATTAGATATCCTAATCCTAACCAAGTAGGGAACGTTGTAAGCTCTTTATGAGGTCATGGGCTATGTCATTAGAATCACCTAAGACATGATTCATAAGGGGCTAGATTATTGCATATGAATTCCTTGTCACTAACTAATGATAGCACTGCCAAAGGAATATGATAAATGAAAAATTACAATAGAAAAACTTAAAGAAAATGCAGAAAGCGCCGTCAACCGATTCATATAAGTTCCTCGTTATTGAGATGTGAGGGACATCTTGTTCCTTGGAAGTTGGTTGCGAGTGTCTTTGGTGTTGGTAATCATGGAGTGTGAATGCACTCATGTATTTGTCTGTTGCACTTGAAGCGTTCTCAACGAAGAGGATGGGAGAGTCAATACATACGCTTGGATGCAAAAGAGGCGCCCTCATTGGTGTCTGTTGGAGAGAATGATATATATATACATTATGGGCACACTACCTAACATCTTAAGCTTTTGGGTCAGACCCGTTTCTGAACATAGTATATCTCGGTTTATCTCTCCATGTGCTTGTGGGAGTCGCTCGTGAGGGGGATTGTTGGAGAGCATGATGTACATACCTGACAACTTAAGCTTTTGGGTCAGATGGTGATTCAACAGTGTCAAACACCACATTGGTGTGTTATGCTGAAATTCGGGGTGAAGACATTGACCATCTCCTTATCCATTGCTCTTTCACTAGGTTCCTTTGGTATAAGATTTTGTCTCAATTTGGTATTGAGGGGGTGCTTCCTAGAAAAGTGAAAGACATGTTTGCTTTGGAGATGGTGAATCACGACCACAAGACTAATGGTGTTTATGGAGATGTATTGTTATGGCCCTCTTTTGGATAGTTTGGAATGGAAGAAATGCAAGAATCTATGAAGATAGGATCAGGGAGAAAGAGGCGGTTTGGGAGAGTTTGAAATTTACGACCACTTTATGGGCCCGTTTGTCCAAAGACTTTTTGATTTGGAATGAAAGAAATTCAAGAATCTTTGAAGTTTCCTTTTTACTTGCTGATTTTGAAACCGGGCCAATAGCGTTAATTAAGTGGAGATCCATGTGTAGATTTTTTTTGTTAGGTGTTTCCTATATAGGCCCTAAGAGACATCTTGTCCTTCTCTCTCTCTCTAATCGTGGTTTTGCTATCAATGAAATTTTATTTCCAATTAAAAAAATGACTGTCCCATTGAGTTTATTTCAACCTATTTATGTTGGTGAAATCTCTCTGTATTGTGATTGGTAATGGTAAAATATCGGATTTTAGAAAGTCATGAGGTGATGCCAACATATTTTCTTACCCACACTATCAATGTTAGGGAATGTGTTGACTTGTTAAAAACTCAAGGGATGTATACGCAATTTTTAGGGTAAGTTACATTGACCCGCCGAATTATTTCGGCTTGATGGGTCTCCCCTAATCTAAAAACCCCGACAAAAATTCCACTCAGCTATTAAATCTTCACACTTTTACCCACTTCTGTTGAAAATCCTTGCAAAAATTAATAGAAATGGTCATGTGCCTTACACGTGATTCAATTTTGTCGAATGAGTCTAATGACCCTTTCATATCCCTATTTTGAATAAATTTATCCCAGATAATTTGTACTTGTTTTTCAAACAATATAAACATCACATCTAGACGACCATTGTTCACTCCCAAAGACACGTTTCTTACTCTCTACTCTTCCCGTTCTCTTGTGGTTGACGACCTGAAACCGCTGCTGCCTCTAAACCCTACTGAGGTCGTCACTTCTAAACCAAGCTGTCGCTGCCGCCATTAAATGTTACTGCCGTCATCGCATCTAAACCTAACCGCCGCTGTTGCAATTGAACCAAACCTCTGCCGCATCTAAGCCCTATCACCACCACAAAACCCATTTTTCTTTTCCTCCCAAATAATTCTTGTCCGTAACATGGTGAAAATCAACCCAGATTTTGTATCTAAACATTCAATCATGGAAACCGTCTTAGGTTCCATCTGCGTGTAAATCAAATCTCTCAAACATGATTGGGAAAAGCTTTAGCCGCCCATCACATCCGAACAAGGGCCTGATATATATATATACACATATATATATATATATATATACACATATATATATATATATATATATATATATATATATATATATATATATATAACTGTACATATGTAGATATATACCCACTGACAAACAAGGATACACTTTGTATTTATTGATTTTATATTTCGATTTCGATTTCAATTCTGGTATGATGGTGATGTGATTTTGAAGACCTTCGATTTTGAATGAGTTTCAATTTTGAAGTTTCGAGTTTGGTTCACTATATGGAAACATATGAAATCAACATCACAAATAGGAACAGATTTAACCCCATGTGAATTTCGATTTGCTTTGCCTAGCAATTAGTTTTACTCAAATTATCAAATTGAATGGTGGCGTTGTTTTGTTAAATTCACATATTAGAAAAGAAAGAAAACACCACATTGGAAGAAATCGTTACTGTAGAACCAAGTTAGGTAAGAGCTTTTTAGAAGTCGTTTGACCCAATGTGTTAGTCTTTGGATCGATTTTTAACGGAATTGTTAAAGTGCCAAGATTTAATAGTTGTGTGTGTGTGTGGTGTGGGGGGGGGGGGGCTTACTGTCAGTTCAGGGTGCGATCAGTAGACCCGAAGTTGTTCAGTGGGGGGTTAGTGTGATTTATCCTAATTTTTAACACTCCAAAGGGTTACTGTACCTTGTGACAAACCTGAGGGACTCCTCTCAACTTGTGCCTTACTTCAGTTACATTTGGATTTTGCAATATATGTGTGCCTTAACATGGCTTAGGCCTTTAATGACTAGGAGGTACAACCCTAATAAAATCTCACTATATGAAAAGTAGATGCGTCCGCCTTAGTTCACCGCTTCTTGTCATGTGTTTAAGAGATTTTTTTCCCCATTATATTGTTTTGAAATGTTTTGCTAAAATAATCATATTGTGAATATTGAAACTTATTAGCTTTCTTGAATGTTTGATAGGCACAAACCGTAGTTGGTTTAAAGTTTTCCTGCCTGACCGTAATGAAGCAAAATGTTGCTGGGTATTATTTCTTACTCTCCTTCAGTATTATTCCAGCTTGTTAGAACAAATTTCCATATATTTCTGTCAAGTGATTTTGTTTATGATATTTGCATCCCTTGGGAAGAATTTTAGGCTCGTGAGGTTAGTGGGGATATCCAGAAGTGGATAAAGCAAGACCCACTTTGTTATTGTGATTTGGATCATGCGAAAGTAAGCATTAAGTTGCTCAAGAATATTCTTGTTATTTCCTTTGTGGATATCACAAACAGGCTATAATTTTATTAACTTTATTTAAATTAATGGAAGCGTATGGTATTTTCCTAATGGAAGCGTATGATATTTTCCTTGCACTTTATTTATTTCTAATGCTAATTTTATAATCTAATTTTTGAGGTATGATTTTGTATCTGCAGATTAAAATGATTATAATATAGACATAGTTCTAGGTATCTATTTTCGTGGGGTGTCTTGTGTCATTTGTGTGAAAACCTTCATTCTTGGCTCACTAAATATGCCGCATCCCGATATTTATGAAGAAATAAATGTTATTATTATTTTAGTTATTGTTTAGATTATTTTTAGGATTTATCTTTTAATTAGTTCATCATCATCATCCTTGCCTTAATCCCATCATATGGGGTTGGCCACAAGGATTCTCCTTTTCCATTCTAATCTATTATAAGTAATATTATCATTCAAGTTTAATTCCTTAAGATTTCTCCTGATAATTTCCTCCCACGATAGCTTAGGGCAGCCCCTTTCTCTTTTAACCTCTATTTCCAATAAACTTCCTCTTGTTATAGGTGCATCTACTGGTCCACCTAAGTTTACTTTCTCGTAATTTATCACTAATGGGAGCTAATCCTAACTTTTCTTTCACATAATGGTTTTTAATTTTGTCCTTTCTAGTAATTCCTATCATCCATCGGAGCATCCTCATCTCACCAATGTGGAGATTTTGTTCATGTTTTTCCTTTAAAGCCCAACACTCCGCTCCATATAGGGTCGCTGGCCTAACAACTGTTCTATAAAATTTTCCTTTTAATCTATTAGTTAACCTCTTATCGCGCAACACCCCACTTGCTTGTCTCCATTTCATCCAACCAATTGATATTCTACTCGTAACATCCTCATCAATATCCCATTACTTTGTAAGACTGAACCTAAATAACAAAATTTATTAGTTTGTTTTATCACTTTTTCTTCACTCTTTAACATTATGCTATCCGAAGCGTCACTATTAAATTTACATTCCATAAATTCAGTTTTATTTCTACTGATTTTTAGTCCTTTAGATTCCAAGGTTTTTCTCCAAGTATCAACTCTCATCGCTAAGCCCTCCTTTGAAGTGTCTACTAAAACTTTATCATCCGCAAACAACATACACCATGGGACATCTTCTTGTATGCCCTTAGTAATCTCATCCAATATTACGGCAAATAAGTAAGGACTCAAAGACGATCCTTGATGTAGACGCACTTTAATCAAAAAGTCATTAGTTTCTCCACATATAGTTCTTACTCTAGTCTTTGTGTTATCATACATATCTTCAATAACTTTAATATAACTCATAGGGATTCTTTTTGATGGAAATGAGCTCTATTTTAGGGTTTATTCGTCATTTTATTTTCTTTTGTATTTTCTTTTCTTTTGTTATTGTATTTTCCTTTATTTTGCTTTAGTATTTAAAGGGAAGGAGTAGCTAATGCCATTATTACTCCTTCCCTTTAAATACTAAAGCAAAATAAAGGAAAAAAACAATAACAAAATAAAAGAAAATACAAAAGAAAATAAATTGACTAATAAACCCTAATATAAAGCCCATTAACAGAGCCCATTTCCATCACTTTTCCTCCTTAAAGCCCACCATATTATATCCCTAAGTAATCTATCATAAGCCTTTTCTAAGTCTATAATGACCATATATAAATTTTTATTCTTACTTCTACATTTCTCCATTAACTGTCTTAATAAGAAAATAGCTTCGGTGGTGGCATAAATCCAAATTGATTGTCCGAAATAGTTGGCTCATTTTGTAATTTTTGTTCTGTAACCTTTTCCCATAATTTCATAGTGTGATTCATCAATTTGAGTCCTCTATAATTACCGCAGTTTTGTATATCCCCTTTATTTTTATACAAATGTATTATGGTGCTTTTTCTCCACTCATCTGACATGTTACCTTCTTTTAAAATACATTAAATAAACCTGTTAACCATTTTATCCCTATACTTCCAAGGGTCTTCCATACCTCTATGGGTATTTTATCTGGGCCAACCGCTTTATTCTTTCCCATTTTTCTTATTAATATATATACTTCTTTTTCAATAATCGGACATACCATTCCTATATTCGGCTCTATGTTCTCGACATCTTTTTTGGGATATTCTTCATTCAATGATCCTTGAAAATACTCTTCCCATCTATCTAGAATTTCTTTATCGTTAATTGATATATTTTGATTTATGTCTTTTAACACACTTAACTGGACCCATATCCCTTGTCAATCTATCTCTATTCTTTGCCAATTTATATATTTCCTTTTCACCTTCCTTGGTACCAAATTTACTATAAAGATTATCTAGTTCGTTTTGTTGTGCATTTCTAATAATATTTTTTTAATTTATTTTAATTAGTTTTTTTTTTATCTTCTAGTTTCCTCTTCCAATTAGAAGGCTTGCTCCCCAAGTTTAGGATTATCTTATTTAGCCCTCGCTTGTAATCATAATTATTATGAATAATTTATTTATTAATGAGATTTGAGGGAAAATATGGTTTGATTATTATTATTATTCGTGTGTGTTAATGTGTGTATAAATTTCGATACGTTTCACATGAAAGTGGTATCAGAGCTGCATTCGCTCCTGATTTTTCTACGCAAAACACAAGTGTGTGTGTAAGGTTTTGAAGCCATGGTGAGAGCTTGGGGCAACCAATCGTGCATCGTGTACTCGACGACGATAAATGTTCCAAATTATGCCAAAATAAGAAATGGGGATCGATGCTTGGACGATTGGGACGAGGGATGGGAATCGACCTCCCTCGGCTACACGGGGTGGCGCGAGGGCCTCCTGTCACCTGCTGTCGTCTCTTTTCTCTCCCCACCCATCGCCACCAGCAAGCCTTTTCCCCCAACCATAACTACCACAATCCACCGCCCCATCCATTGTGAATCTGGTCTTACCCATAGCCATATCCACATTACCCAACCTATTCCCGACTTCGTTCGACCAAAGTTGAAACCACCCCAAACCCCAGACCCGATCTCATCCCACCCACCATACCCCCTCCGACTAGATTTGAAGCCAAAACCCTCTATCAAAACCGAGACCAACCTCCGACATTTGATTACTTTCATCTAGAGGCCACTGAAGAGAACTCTGGCCAAATTGACCCCATGTCGGTTCAGTCAGAGCAGATCCGGCGTAAGCCAGACCATCTCCCGACCCTCGAGTGCCACCCGACCAGATCTGAGAGTCTCCGGCCTAGTTCCGCCCAGATCTGGCCTCCGTCCGTAGTTCAGCGTTGCTGACCTCCGAAAATAATTTTCGACCTCCAGAGGTGGTCGGTTAACCTCCGGTAGCTATTAAGATGGATGGGTTGAGTGAAGAAGGAGTTGGGTTTGACAAGGCAACAAATAGGGTTTGTGATGGAAGAAACTGTGACACCCTGCCTATTTTAATCATGGGTGATCAGTCCTTTATCAAAATAAACAGGAATCTCATTTGGTTCATTCGTAGCATCACTGCCGAAAAACTTTTTAAATTACTAACCATTTATGTTAAATTAAGCCGGTGTCAATTTTATCTTTCATTAACGAAACAACATGCGAAAGATAGAAATATCATAACTCATCCACACAAATATAAGAGTTTGAATCATCACATGATAAATAGATAAATAATGAATACCGAATGAACCATCGGTTCCAAATAAAAATCCAAACCATAAGTCTACAGAAATAAAACTGAATCCAAATACATCGTCTGATAAATAAAACTAATAGTGTATCAACTGAAGGGACAACATGCCCAAATGAAATACTGAGTTAACATCCAAGTCTAGGATTGAATAACTGAAGCGTCTACACAAAATCCTGCAAGCCTCCACAAGTGCTGCAGCTACTCATCCCTGGAATGAGTCCTCAAACTTGGCGTCCCTGTTGCTGGAAACCTAAAATGTTTTGGAAAATATTTTTGACACGATCAGTGCCCAAAATCTTTTGAAAATATTTAGCAAGTAATTAAGATGGAACAATTAAATATGCATTAACCCTTTTCATATTTAAGTTGGTGTCGCATTCTCTTGAGATATTACTCACTCCTCAACTATTGTGGACACCTAATGCTTACCTCCTAACCCGCCTAACTAGTCCTGTTATAAAAACTTTCTATCACCTTGCTCTATCCCGAGAACTTCCCCCCTTTGATTCATAAGTTATTTTACTCATTAACTTAATCATTTCCACTTTAATTAATTATCTAACATTGACACTAGTTATATAAAATACATTCACAATATATGTATTTAACCCGTATATAATTATCTACTCTATTATATACGTACAAATATACTACAACAATCACACATATGTCGCGTATAATAACCATCCTTTTGAGTAATAACTACCTGTATGCTTTTCTCTAAAATGCTATTATATCCCAGGTATACTCACTCTAACCCGGTTACCACAAGTCGGTTAACTCACACCGAAATAGATAATAAGATCATAAGCGTAGTGGAGGCGGTCATATTCCCCCGAGAGTGAGACCGAATCATACACAAAGCGTCTCACCACGAAAATAAATCACACAATAAAATACCGGGCGATATGACCTGGGGATTATACTCTCCTTACGATTCACTAGTCAGGGGATTCACCCACGTCACGCAACCTCCTATGATAGCACTAGAGGGGTATATTTTCACATAAATATCATGCACACCGATATTTATAAAGTACACACGTATATATATATAATTAAAACAAATTCGGCTAAACCGTGCCTAACACTCATAGCACTAGCCCATAATCCATGAGTCTGTCCCTCGACTCTTAATTTGATTAAACTCTCATTAATTAAATAATCTGCTGGAGTATTCGAGCTTATCCACCCAGTCCGTTCATCAACTATTTCTGAACTCATTTCTCTCACTTCATAATTCACAATTAATCACCAATTATATATCTCACTATAATTCTTCTAACTTTTAATTACCCTATCATCCCTAGGTAATTTAACCTCTTTTAAATTGTCCTAATAATATTCTCTAATTATTATAGGTTTCTGAATTCTCTTGAACCCGGAAATCGCCCAAACCATCAAAACAACCGAAATTCGCGACTGTCAGAAAATCGAATCGATTTGGCTCCTGTATCGAACCGGTTTGCGTGTCCAGAAATCCGAATCGGTTCGGTTTTGTGGCAAACCGGTTCGCTGCCCTGATATAGCAAACCCAAACCAGACTTTTAAATCTCAAATCCGATTCTTTCTCCTTCTAGATGATAATAAACCTTCTCCAAGATGTATAGAACTTAATGGGATGTAACTATGATGATTTTAACATTCATAAATCATTCTCACATCAAATATTGGACTAAAAATCACGAATTTAATCAATCGAATGAGTTTATATCAAAATCCTCCGACATAACTCTAGATTTAATTCCCCGATCCAAATTAAGTATAACCAGCCCATATATCTCTACAAGATTCGATTTTTTGTAATTATAATTTGCCTACAACTTCAAATTTTCATCCAATTAAACACAGGAGATTAGTTTCACCTAAACTCCCATTTTTTTCATGACCCTCCCCAAATTAATTTTGGTTCTACACCTACCATACCTACCATGATATGAACATGAATTTCTGCAAATTAAATTGAAAGCAAGTTAATCACTTACCTTTCTATTTTCGTAAGGTCTGATTACACGTTATAGAAGATGAATTGATGTTAGCACTCCCAAATCCCCTTTGATTTTGGTTCATAAAGCTCTCCTCTTTCTTTCTTCTCTCTTCTTTCAATCTCTTAGGGTTTTGAATGTTTGTTACGGCTGCCTCAAACTCTTAGTCTTAGATTTTTAATCTTCAATCCTGAAATTAGGCTAACGGGTCAAGTCTAAATGACCCAAATACCCCCGTGTGTGCCCGATTATGTCTAAAAAGGCCCTGGGACCCAATTATTACTCCCGGGTACACTATTTTGACTATCTCGATCCATCCAGAACCAACCGTGACCTCGAAATCACCATCCGAGTCACTCTACATAAATTTCCTATCTCGACATCATAGTCTACACACGACCCCCGGTTGAGATATGACATACTCCTGTCGTTATTACTCACTACGACATATAATATGTTACTACATTTTATTTACTATACACTTAGTAAATTTACTATATAAATATTAATCTTAATCTCAGCCAATTAATATTTTTTAAATACGTAATACTTCATTTAAATTAAATTACTGCACACGTGTAATTTAAAAATACAAAAAATAATTAAATTCATAATTATCCAAAAAAATGGGGTGTTACATAAAAGAGGCAGTTAGGGTTTCATTTGTGGAGTGGGAGCTTTTAAATGATGGGCTTTGAGGGTTTTGAGGAGTGTGGGCTGCATAAATGGTCTCTATTTGATTTTGGTCCATTTATAAGTGACACACCACATGGCTTAGAGGCTAATGGCCTAAAAATTAATTTTTTTGGTGTGGAAACTTTTGGGCTACCCCCAAAATTTACAACGTTGCAAAATATTTTATTTAAACCCCAAAATGTTCAGTAAAATTATTTTTCACCACCAATAAAAGAAAAATATTTTGGGTGCCAAATTAAAAGCCCGATTTATTCCAAATATTTATTTACTTGGTATGGGTGGATTCAGGTTGTTGTGTCGGTTCGAGAGGTTCGTTGGACTGTGATATTTGCTTGGGCGTGTTCAATTCAACCCTATGGGGCTTGGGTCGAGCTTTTCAAAGAAGGGGGGAGTGACGCATACGGATATTTATGAAAAAATAAATTTTAATATGATTTTAGTTATTTAGATATTGTTTAGATTATTGTTAGGATTTATCTTTTAATTAGTTATACATTTTAATTAGATTATCTTTTATCTTTTTGTTTCTTAGTCCAATTAGGAGACTTGCTCCCCAAGTTTAGGATTATCTATAAATAAGGCCTTTGGCCCTCTCTTATAATCATAATTATTATGGGGAATTTATCTATTAATGAGATTTGAGAGAAAATATGGTTTGATTATTATTATTTGTGTGTGTATAAATTCCACTTCATTTCACATCAAAATATGATTGGAATGTAGGTTTTCTCTTCTCAGGCACGACCATGTATCAAGGGTAGATTAGTAGGCAGATAACGAAACACTTGTATCAGGGATGTAAATATCACATGAGTGTGTTCTTTTTTAATAGCCCTTCGAGCCAATTACTGATTGGCCTTGGTACACATCACTTAAGTGCATATCTATAGCTTTGGTTCATCCCATGTCCAATACTAATTCCAAGTCTTAATATGAATATTTTAGATTGTTTGCAGCACATGGTAACGTACATGCTTGCAACTCTTTTCAAAGGGGGAGGACAGAGACCCGTCTTTTGACAAATGGGGTATTCTGTGTCAAAATGCATAAGATTCTTCATGTTCCTTCATGAAGGCCTTCCTTTTGATCTCTCTATGCCAAAGAGACCAATCTTTAAAGGGAAACATCTATAACCACTTTTCCACCATAGAAATATTGTTAGTTACAATGTTCTCTATCCCCAACTCATAAGTAACTCATGATCTCTCTTCCCTTCTCCCATTTCTGACCATAAGAATCCTCTTATCATCCACTAAATCCCATCTGCTAAAAAAAGAACAGAAATTACATCAAGAGGTTACCCTGAAGTCCGCATAGCAAACTAAAAATACAAGAGAAAACAGAAAAAGATACACGATAAGCAAGCCCAGAGCATAAATGAAGTTGATATCTTCTCTGCCAACAACTTAGCCCGCAATTTCAGGCTTCATCCGGAAAATTCCCAGTCAGCAGCTTTGTTAAACAGTGTCACAAACCTCGCTGAATTGTGTGTTTCCAATTCAACAAAATCATAAACAATGGAATGGGTGCAAAGGGTTTCAGCATGGAAGCCCAAAGAGAGGCCAAGAATTTGACCTCTCCCTAACTCATTCCTCGCTCTCCTCTTTTCCTTCAAAATATTGTTTTGTCACATCTATTCGAAATTGTCCAAAGCGTGTCATTCGAAACTGTACAAAATGTGGCCATAACCACACATCTCGACAAACAATCCATTTTAGATTTATCCCCAATATTTTTCATTTCCTAAAGCTTAGCTGTATTACCTTTGCTTAAATGCTTATTTGTCTTGCTTTACATTTCATGTTTATCACCTCTTCCTCTTGTCCGGTTTCTGTTCCAACTAAGTTGTTTTAATTCATGCTATCATTTCGTCAAAAATGCTTTTTAACTTATGATGAATGTGAAACCGTAATTCTGTTATCTTTGAATGACCAAATTTGGCTAATAAGCCATTTTTATGTTTTTTTGCAACATGTTGTTACTTATCATAATGCTTCTTGGTTGCATTTTATTTATTGGGGCCAAAGTCTGCTTAAGCACCCATTCACGCCTTGGTATTCTTTCATCGAATATACATTTCGTCAGAACTATTCATACATTTCATGTCCATATCCTGTGTATCACGTGCCAAATCTCAAACAATACTATTTGTTTCGCAAGCTGAACAGAACTCATGTTTATCCTCCAAACTTTTTGAGATCAAGAATTCTTTTTATAATATGAAGTGATATCTGGATGGGAAATTTATCAATCTTCAACAAAATTGAAATTTTAGCATGCATTATGACCATGATGCTCTCTATCCTGTTTGAAAAAGTTGTGTATCATAAGATGTTATTGGGGGGTGTAAGGATAATATTAAATATTGGAGCATCCAACCCAAAATCAATTGGCAATGGGTTGAGGGGCCCCATGATCTTATATACTATGTTGCAAGACTTTAATTTTTCCATATGGGACTTCATATCTCAACAGAGAACAATTTCTTCAGTGTGTGAGTTGATCTGGCATTATTTATATTTTCACATAATTTCGATTGAAAATTAAATTGGCATTTGTTTAATTGTCCAGGTTTTCTACTGCAAAGATGAGAGGGAGTCAAGTTAACAAACTTGTAGAGGTTCAAGGTTTGGAAATTTATTCTAGTTCCTTCCAAGGACCATTTGATTCGACAAGTATTGACAACAGCAGGAATTCTGATTTTTGGGAAAAAGCAAGATTTCAAGGCGATAATTATATTTATATCTTGGCCCCAGTCGATGTGTCCGTGTCTCTTTTGGTATGTATGTTTAGTTATGGCCCTTACACATTGTTATTGCCTTTGTTTTTTCTTGTACACATAAGTATTATCAGTATATATTAAAAATCCATTCTTTTATTTCTTTCAGCTGTCAATATTTGGCCTCGTGTTGCCTTCTAGTTTCATGTTTACCAATATTTCTACCTTTTTCGTTTTTTTTATTTAGGTGAACCGATATGGGAAGCTTGAGAAAGATTCGCCACAATATTCCATTAGTGTCGAACTTACTGGCTTGGTTGGTCCAATGTTGGGAAGGCATTTTGAGCAAAATAATACTTGTTTACATCTGTGGATTATTTGTTGATTATTTTTTTTGCCCTGTAATTATATTAGGTCATGTCCTTGGATGAAGCTCAGTTGCTACAAATCTTGACTCTGTGCGATTATCTAAACACATGTCGACTGAGAGAAAAGTAAGTTTAGATTTACGGATAATCGTCCCATCTCCATTTTTTCCTTTTATTATTTCCTTTTTTTTGAATTGTTTAGGCGTTGCTCGAGGGCTGCGTTGTTTGAAAGTTATATTTTGACGAAGAAATACTGGATAAAAGTTAAATTCTAGAAGTTCTCTTCTTTTACTTTTCATTCATATATTTGTTATTTACCAGATTTTAATTCAGATAATAGAACTTAAGACATCTCACATCCACTTGTAGCACCGCTGTGCACATTTTAGAAGCTTTATGATACTCAAGGATCAATCAAATAGCCTTGTAATTGCTTATTGCCTTGAATTCGAGGGAGATATTTGATGCGCTATTAGGTTTGCCGAATTACCCTTACCCCATGATTTGAGGGAGGCATTTTAGTCATTCTTCAGGCATAAAATAGTGGGAACTAAAAATTGTGTGTTAGTTGAAACGGGTTGAAAAGTAATGGGGTTTATTGTCGTTTTTTTTTATTTTATTTTTTATCTGGGGACGTCCTGTAAACCCCAAATAGTTCAGGGTTTATAGATCCTTGCATATGGTTTTTCTTGAGGACAGTCGTATCAAGATGAATGCTCATATAATTTAAAACATTTATATATTGACCCAGTGTTTGTGACTAATAATTTGTAGGGTGTCTTCTTACTTTTTTTCCCTCGACCCTTTTTGTTTTGTTAACCGATCAAGTTGACATTATAATTCTTCTCAAATTCTGCAGGATTTCATTTTCTTATTTCTTTTTTGTTGCTGCATCATGTTCTCTGTCTATATATGGTTGTTGGCCAATCAGTTGCAACCACAAGAACCTGTAACTTATAGAACCTTAATGTAGTGCTAAGATCTTATGTGGGCTTTGAATGCTGTAGGTATGGGCGTTATCGTCCTCTCTCTGGAAAACACAAGGGTTGGCAACGGTTGTGGTGGCACTACGCTCAACAATCTGTCCTATCAGATGTTCGTAAAAGATTGAGGAAAACTTCTTGGAAATACCTTGCAGAACGCCTGTGAGTTGATTGTTGCATTAAGAAATAGCCTCTTCCAGTATTATCGAATGTCGAGCATCATGATTTTTTTTGTTCATTAGGAAGTAGCCTTTTAGATATGCTTTTTTCTTTAGGTTCCGTTTTTCATGCTGTTGTGGTTTCGTATATATACTATCTAAAATATGATTATGGAGTGAAGTCAAATCAATAAAGAACTTCCGCATTTCTTTGTCTTGGGCATGGTTCAAAGTCTCGGCCGAGTCAACTCGGAATCGGCCGAGTTGACTCGGGATCGGCAGGGGACGAGACGATACAGGGTCACGATTCGAAAAAAATATAAAAAACGGACGATACCTGCTTGACTCGCCGATTTATTGGCCAGTCCGAGATGAGGGGCCGATATATCGGCCGAGATGAAGAAATTAGGGCCGAAACCTCCTCATCAGCCATTTTTTGCCGGACCCTCCAGTAGAAAAACCCTCGGTCGGAACCTCCTCATCTGCCATTGTTTGCCGCTTTCTCGCCGGAAGGGGAAAACCCTAGCTGGTCAGTAGGTTTTTCCTCTCTCTTTCGTACTGTGCGTGGGTTTCATATGTTGTATTGTAACTTTGGCTGAGAACGTTTTTCTTTTTTATGTTGTTAGTGTGTGTGCACGTAGTGTTTTAGTTTTAACCCTTTTTTTTTTTTGCTTTAGCGTGGGTTGTTTTATGTTAGTTTTTGTTTATGCACACACTAAAAAAAAGGTTAGCGTAGTGTTTTAGTTTTAACGTTTTTTTTAATGTTTTTATGTTTTAGTATGATTTTCTTTTTATTTTATTTTTTTAAGAGAAATGTTTTTATCATTTAAAAGTGTTTTTTTTGAAGAAGAATGTGCTATTAACAATTTTTTGTACTAAAAAAAATTGTATTTGTATATTTTTTGTAAAAAAATATCATTTGCATATTTTCTTTAAAAAATGTAACTCTAAATGTTATTTTTTTACAAGAGTTAACATTTAAAAATTAGGTAACTCTAATAGCACTTTTTTTTACAAGAAGAATGTGCTATTAATGTTTACTCCAAACCTTTTTATTTTGTTTCAAAAAGTCCCTCAAACACCCATTAACCAATATTCTCTTATTTTTACAAGAATAAATGTTCTGTAAAAATTGTAAAAAAATCTTAAACACTTGTTCTTTCATTTTTAATAAATTAATACTTAAATAAATATCAAATTTTAAATAAGTTGATGAGCATTTGCATTTATAATTTCTGAAAAAATATGTTTGTTGTTTTATATAATGGTTCTTACATTAGATATTGGTAGCATTTGTAAAAAAAATAACATTCGTTACATTTGTACAAAATTAAATTCTATTTTTAGAAAAAAATAACATTTGTAAAAAAAAATAACATTAAAACATTTGTAAAAAATATAACATTTTTATCCTTTTTATTTTGAAGAATGATTCCTAAAATAGATATTGATTGGGAGCATGAAAGTGCTCTTTAGTTTGTTTGCAAATAATTTAGCATTCCTAAAATAAATAATTCCTAACATTCCTTTTTAGTTTGTTTGCAAGTAATTTAGCATTACACTTGCTCAAATCCGTACCATAATTAATACTGAAACTACACGGGGAGATGAAAACTATTAAAACCCTATAATCATTTCTTCTACAATTTTTTTTATCAAGTTTTATGTGTCATTAGATTGTTTTCTAACTTAATATTGATTTTTATGAAAAATTGAAGATGACAAGTTCGACAATTTTTTCGAAATTTTTTGGGCGCTCTAAATAGCATATCTTTGCGTATCGCCCGATACCGCGACCGAGTTGAAAATCGAGCGTCCGATACCGGGACCGATACCGAGACTTTGAACCATGGTCTTGGGGAAACCATAAAATAAACTCTATTTTATTCCCACCTCACTAGTTCCGAAAAAATAGAGCTCCATTTTATTCTGACATCACTGGTTCCTAAGTTTAGTAATGAAGAGGAAAAAAACTCTGTATACGTAATTTCAAAGGAGACGGGAACCTAAGTCTGATGGATGAATAATGACCGTTTGATCAAAGCGTGATACAGCATATCACTGGTTCCTAATTGTAATAGCCAGAAAATGTGCTTATACAAGAGTCGGAAAAACATAAAGAGAGAGAATCTTCTAAAATAGTCAATATAGGAATCAGATTTTCTTAAATATTGCCTTTTAAAGCTACTTATTGAAGCGAAGGAAATACTACCTACCTTAGTATAAATAACCATTTACATTAAATTCTAACTTGATGTTGAATAAGAATCTGAATGACTCTCAACGAGTAAAACATTCATAAATGAGTAGATGGTTTAGTATGTGTGTATAAGATACATGGTCTAGTATTTGTGGACAACATGTCCTCCCCTTTGTTAATGTGTTTTTCAAAAATATTTTTCAGTTCTCATTAGAAAGTGCATATGATGTATACACATGAACACTCTTCTATTATTATGCATTTCTCTATGCCTTTAGTATGCTATGCTATACAAGATATTACTTGTTTGGATCATACGTAAAAAAAGTCATTAGTTGATCCAACTATTGAAGTAAATATTTTATTCATTATGACAGAAGATGTCGCCGGAAGTATGTGATGTTGTACAAGACAAAATTGAAATGTCTTCGGCAAGAGCAGGTAAGGTACTTAATTCATATTATATTATATGGTTATGATATTTCGCACCAAGAGTGTTTAATTTTTTAGTTTGAATCATCACGTAACATTTTCTTGGTTTTATGGGAATTTATAGTGTCGAAGAAGCTCAAAATCGACCACTGTTTGGATAAAAATGGAACCTTTTGTATTTGACTAAAACTCATCAGATTAGAATATAATTAAGGTTTATTAGTGCTGTCGTGTACCTGCACAACTTTGAGTTGTGGGAACCAGCCCTGTGGGAACCCACCTCCCTGACAATGGAGGTAAGGCTCCTCCTGAAGGAGTTTTGTACACTGGGTATGACCTTTTAGTGTTGTGACATAATTTTGTATGGTTTAGATCAAATATTGTGATACAGTTCTATTAGATTTTGCATGATATGGTTTTGGAGATAGGTACGATGATCGGGAGTTAATTTTAGATTTTGCGCTGGCTAATGTCGTGCATTAGTAAATAAATTTTTTAAAAAGAGGTTTAAACACTTGAAAGCTTTTAAAAGTGGAACAAATAAGAGTCAAATAAGCTTTGTCATTACTAGGAAAGGCGATCGATTAATGTATAAAGGCTTTAACGTTATCCCTGAAGAGAGCCTAATCTTGCAACATAGGGTAATGATGTTGGATATAAAAGGTCGTACTCAATGTACAAGGCTCCCGCTTAACTGCAGGCCTGGGAGAGGCGGATGTCGGCTGACCTTATCCCCATTATATGGAGAGGCTGCTCCATGTTTTGAACCCTAGACCAACCGTAGCTTGGGGAGGGCACTTTCCATCGTACCACGGTAGGGTAATGATGTTTGATATAAATATTAAAAACAATTACGAGAGCGAAAAAAACATAGTTGTCAAATCGCGAATCGTATCGTGAATCGTTTACCCCCGAATCGCGAATCGTGAATCGAACCGGTCGAATCGGAATCAAATGATAAAAATGAAATAAAACACGCGTAAATGGGATTTTGTTGAAATATGAACTTGTTTTTATATTTCTCAATCAATTTCCTAGAAGCATCCTAAGTTAGGTAAGGTGTGTTTATTTATTCTTAGTGCTTCATAGTGGCTAAATAAGTGGAAGCAAATTGTGTGGCTTATGAATATGTGTATTAATTTAATTTGAACCACATTGAGTGCAATTGATTTTTCAAGTATAAATACCCATCATCCTTGAGTTCTTAGAATCATCAAATAACAAGGAAGATAATAAGCAAAGCTTATTAGTTGTAATAGGAGAAGTTAAGTTGTAAGAGTGTTTTCTTCTTTGTAATAATATTTGAGTGCTAAATACAAGATAGTTGTGTGAGTGTCTTTTAAAGCTTATTTCCAACAAAGTGGTATCAGAGCAATTGGAAATTTGTTTCAAAGTATACGCTATAGCATATCAAATCGAAGCTCTCGACGAGACGAATCAAACGTCGTCAGATTCATCCCAATCGGAGGTCTGACGCGCTGCCACGTGTCACCAGAACGTTGCTGCCAGAAAGTGAGTTAACTCACCGAGTTAGCCAAATCATCCGAGTAGGAGCCGAGTTGACCGAGCCGTGAAGCTTGTTGACTGAGCTGTGAAGCCTGTTTGAGCTGCTTGACCGAGCTGTCGAGCCTTGACCGAAGGCTGGCCGTTGAACAACGTTGACTTTGACCGTTGACTTTGACTGTTGACTTTGACCATATTTTCATTTTTTGGGTCCACATTGTTCCTAAGGTTTTTGGGCGTTCCGGATCCATCCGCGCAATCAAAATTTCCAAATTCTCACTAGAATTATGGCAAATGGTGGTATGGCATCCTTTCAAGTCCCGATACTAAACAACTATGATAATTGAAGTATTAAGATGAAGGCACTTTTGGGTGCACACGATATTTTGGAAGTCGTGGAGAGAGGTTACAGTGAGCTAGAAAATGAAGCTGTCTTAAACCAAACTTAGAGGGAGAGTTTGAAAGACTTAAGAAAGAGAGACAAGAAAGCTCTTTATTTCATCTATCAAGCATTAGATAATGATGGTTTCGAGAAGATTTCAAGTGCAATCTCCTCTAAGCAAGCGTGGGAGAAACTGCAAACCTCTTACAAAGGAGCCGAACAAGTGAAGAAAGTTCGTCTTCAAACTTTGAGAGGTGACTTCGAATCTCTACATATGAAAGTGTCCGAGTCTATCTCCGACTACTTTTCAAGAGTCTTAGCTGTTTCAAATCAATTAAAAAGAAATGGCGAGAAGTTAGAAGATGTGACGATCATGGAGAAGATACTCCGCTCGTTAGATCCAAAATTCGAGTACATCGTTACGACGATCGAAGAAACTAAAGACTTGAATGAGTTGACAATCGAACAACTAATGGGGTCATTGCAAGCATACGTAGAGATGAAGAAGAAGCAAGAGATTGTGGAACAACTTCTTAAGACGGAACTCTATCCGACAAAGAAAGAAGAAAGTTTCAACAACGATAGAAGCCAACGTGGAAGAGGTCGTGGCCGAGGACGAGGTTACGGACGTGGACGAGGTTGGAATTCTAACAACTACAATTCCAATAACTACAATTCCAATAACAACTACAGGAGAGGGGAAAGCTCAACACGAGGTCGTGGAAGAGGCAATCCGAACTCGAGGTATGACAAATCTCAAGTTCGATGTTATAATTGTCAGAAGTTTGGGCATTATGCTTCAGAATGCAGAGCACCCAACAATAGAGTTGAGGAGAAGGCCAATTATGCGGAGGAGAAGACAAATGAGAAATAAAATCTTCTTCTTCTAGCACGGAAGGAGACTGATGGTAGCCAAGAAAATTCCTGGTTTCTTGACAGCGGTGCAAGCAATCACATGTGTGGAAGGAAAGACATGTTCGTGGAGTTGGACGAGTCAGTAAGCGGAAATGTCTCATTTGGAGATGATTCCACAATATCGGTGAAAGGAAAAGGTAACATCCTTATTCGTGTAAAAGATGGTAGTCACCAATTCTTTTCAAATGTCTACTATGTGCCTAATATGAAAAGCAACATCTTGAGTTTGGGTCAACTCTTAGAAAAAGGCTATGATATCCATATGAAAAATTGTAGTCTTTTTATAAGAGATGACAAAGGAGATTTAATTACCAAGGTAAAAATGTCAAAGAATAGAATGCTCCTTTTAAATATTCAAAATGATGTTGCAAAGTATCTAAAGGTATGTTACAAAGATGCATCATGGCTATGGCATCTTCGATTTGGGCATCTCAACTTTGGAGGATTGGAGCTATTATCCAAGAAGGAAATGGTGAGAGGCTTACCTTGCATTAATCAGCCTGACCAACTGTGCGAAGGATGTTTACTTGGGAAGCAATTCAGAAAAAGGCTTTCCAAAGGAGTCAAACTCAAGAGCTAAGAATCCACTCGAGTTAATCCATACCGATGTATGCGGTCCGATCAAGCCAAGCTCTCTTGGTAAAAGTAATTATTTCCTTCTCTTCATTGATGATTTTTCAAGAAAAACCTGGGTATATTTCTTGAAGCAGAAATCACAAGTTTTTGAAATATTCAAAGAAATTCAAAGCTGCCGTGGAAAAGGAGAGTGGTCGTAAGATCAAGGCAATGAGATCTGATCGAGGAGGAGAATTTACTTCTAGTGAATTTTAAGAATTTTGTGAAGCAAATGGAATTCGTCGACCAATGACAGTTCCTCGATCCCCTCAGCAAAACGGAGTAGCGGAAAGAAAGAATCGAACTGTCCTCAACATAGCTCGGAGTATGCTCAAAAGCAAGAAACTGCCCAAGGAATTTTGGGCGGAAGCAGTGGCGTGTGCTGTCTACTTGTCCAACCGATCTCCAAGAAGAAGTGTTTGGGGAAAGACACCGCAAGAAGCATGGAGTGGAAGAAAAACGGGTATCTCTTGAGAGTCTTTGGGAGCATAGTCCATGTACATGTACCAGACGAGAGAAGAACCAAACTTGATGACAAGAGCGAGAAGTTCATCTTCATTGGCTACGACAACAACTCCAAAGGTTATAAATCGTACAATCCTAACAATGGGAAGATTGTAATTAGTCGAGATGTGATATTTGATGAAGGAGAATTTGATTGCGGCTCAAATATAGATGATTTCAACTTCTTTCCCGACTTTGAAGAAGAGAATGAAGAAACCATGATAGAGCAAGAAGGAGAAGTTCAACAAGAGACCAATACTCCACCTACCTCACCAATATCAACCACTCGTGGAGACTCATCACCATCGTCAAGTGAAAGTTTCAATGAAAGAGTTGTTCCCCGCACAAGAAGTCTACGGGATCTCTATGAGGTAATCGAAAGATATGATAATCTTACACTCTTCTGCCTCTTTGCCGATTGTGAACCAGTAAACTTCCAAGAAGCTACACAAGACAAGAAGTGGAGAGACGTGATGAACGAAGAAATCAGGGCCATTGAGAAGAATGACACTTGGGAACTCGCTTCACTTCCAAAAGGTCAGAAGGCTATCGGTGCCAAATGGGTGTACAAAATGAAGAGGAATGCTATGGGAGAAATAGAAAGACACAAGGCGAGGCTAGTCGCAAAAGGATATAGTCAAAGAGCTGGCATTGATTATGATGAGGTATTTGCTCCTGTTGCCCGCTTAGAAACTGTGAGATTAATTATCTCCCTAGCAACTCAAAACAGGTGGAAGATTCATCAGTTGGATGTAAAGTCTGCATGGAATACTTGAAGAAGAAGTCTACATCGAGCAACCTTTGGGATATGTAGTGAAGGGACATGAAGACAAAGTCTTGAAGCTGAAGAAAGCTCTCTACGGGTTAAAGCAAGCACCAAGGGCATGGAATAGTCGTATTGACAAGTACTTTCAAGAGAATGGTTTAAGCAAATGTCCATACGAGCACGCTTTATATATCAAGATCAAAGATGGAGATATTTTGATCGTGTGCTTATATGTGGATGATTTGATTTTTTCCGGAAGTAACCCAAACATGTTCAATGACTTCAAGAAAGCAATGGCAAAAGAGTTAGAGATGACAGATATTGGGCTAATGGCGTACTATCTTGGCATCGAAGTCAAACAACAAGAAGATGGAATTTTCATCTCACAGGAAGGCTACACAAATGAGATCCTCAAGAAGTTCAAGGTGAATGAATACAAGACAATCAACACACCAGTGGAGTGCGGAGCTAAGCTATCAAAGAATGATGAAGGCGAAAGCGTAGATCCAACTTTCTTCAGGAGTTTGGTTGGAAGTTTGCGCTATCTAACTTGTACAAGACCTAACATCCTCTATGCAGTTGGACTTGTAAGTCGATACATGGAAACCCTAACAACTTCGCATTTTAAGGCTGCAAAAAGAATTCTTCGCTATCTCAGAGGTACAATTGACTTTGATCTGTTATATTCTTTTTCAAATGATTACAAGCTTGTTGGTTATAGCGATAGCGATTGGGGTGGAGATACAGATGATAGAAAGAGCACCACAGGGTTTGTGTTCTTCATGGGAGATACTGTTTTCACATGGATGTCAAAGAAGCAACCAATTGTCACACTCTCTACATGTGAAGCTGAATATGTAGCCGCTACATCATGTGTTTGCCATGCAATTTGGCTCAAAAATCTGCTGAAGGAACTTGGTTTGTCACAAGAGGAGCCAATAGAGATTTGTGTTGATAACAAGTCAGCGATAGCCCTGGCAAAGAATCCAGTTTTTCATGATCGAAGCAAGCATATCGATACTCGTTTTCATTACATAAGAAAATGTATTACAAGAAAAGATGTGAAACTGAGGTACGTAAAATCTCGAGACCAAATTGCCGATATCTTTACCAAGCCACTGAAGTATGCGGACTTTGTCAGATTAAGAAATTCTCTTGGCATAACAAAACAAGTTTAAGAGGGGGTGTTGAAATATAAACTTGTTTTTATATTTGTCAATCAATTTCCTAGAAGCATCCTAAGTTAGGTAAGGTGTGTTTATTTATTCTTAGTGCTTCATAGTGGCTAAATAAGTAGATACAAATTGTGTGGCTTATGAATATGTGTATTAATTTAATTTGAACCACATTGAGTGCAATTGATTTTCTTCAAGTATAAATACCCATCATTCTTGAGTTCTTAGAATTATCAAATAACAAGGAAGATAATAAGCAAAGCTTATTAGTTGTAATAGAGAGAAGTTAAGTTGTAAGAGTGTTTTCTTCTTTGTAATAATATTTGAGTGCTAAATACAAGATAGTTGTGTGAGTGTCTTTGAAAGCTTATTTCCAACAGATTTGACACTATAGAATTGGTAATTAAGCATAATATGACAAAAAACTAATCGTAGCACGTGATAATATACCAAAATATATCACAAAAATTAACCGTAGCTCATGTTCTCATTCATTTTAAGCTTAAAAATGTAAAAAACAAAAAATATCACAAAGTTTAACACAAAATTAAAACAATATTAATTTAAAACAGTGTTTAAACAATATTAATTTAAAATAGAAGAAATTATTAATAGGGTTTTAATCATTTAAAATAGAAGAAATTAAAACAATGTTTTTTTTTATAAAAACTGAAGAAGCTATTAATGTTTTTTTTTAATTTAAAAAAGTAGTACTATTTTTATAACTGAAAATCCATCAATATTTTATTTATTTAAAAAGAATAAGTAACTAAAAGATGTTTTTTAACAAAAATAATAGTAAGCTTTTTTAAAGGAAGAAAATGCAAATGTCTCTTATTTTTAATGTACCAAGCTATTGAAGTATTTTAAGGGAAACAATTGGATAAAACAAGACAGCTGGAGTCCAATATCTGAATAGCTGACTTCACTTTTCAGAAATAGAAAAAGCTTTAGTTCCATCAAATCGTGGCAGTCTAACAGCTACACACATCACATAGATATATATTATATTAATACATCTCTCAAGCTGATAAGTCAACAGACATTAACCCCACTGAGATATATTATATTAATATATTATTAGGAACTCACATAGATATATATTACATCTCTCAAGCTGATAAGCCAAACCGACAGTACCAAATACATATCTGAAGCAGTTTTGCAAAGAAAGACCAAAAAAAAAAAAAAAAATGACGGAATATGGTTCGCAACTTGATCGCATGGGAAAAGAGAGAAGAAACTCAAGAAGAAAGAGAAAAAGAAGTTACGAACAAGAGAAAAACAGAAAAAAAAAATGAAGATTCGAACTCGAATCGGACGATTCTTTGGACCCTTCCGATTCTTGTGCTGATTCGAATCGTTATGCCTCTGAATCGAACGATTCGAATAGCGAATCGTACGATTTTAACAACTATGGAAAAAAGAATAACTCACGAACTAGGTGGTGGAACTTACGAAGAGAGAAACTAGAACTATTTAAAAATAAAATATTAGAAGCAGCGTAATGGAATGCCGCAAATGAGACTAACATAATGTGGAATAAGATGGCTACATGCACTAGGAGAATATACATTATTTGAGAATCAAAAGATAGTAGGCCACAATCTAAAGGAACTTAGTGGTGGAACAAAGTACAAATTATAGTATAAATCAATAGGGAAGGCTTTAAAACATAACAAACAACTAGAAATGAAGAAAGTTTTGAGAAATATAAATGGAATAAGAAGTTAAGAAAATCGTAGGATATGCTAAATTAAGGTGTATGATGGTCTTTATATAAAACTAAAAACACAAGAAGGGAGAAAAGTATTTATAAGTTTGCTAAACTTAGGATAAAAAACAAAATATTTTAATAACGTTTAGTGTATTAACTTTATTGAGAGGTGACAGGGTGGGAGCATGGAGGGCAGTGTAGCGTCGAGAGCACTAATGAGAGTTGGTTTTTTCTCTTGGATTGTGACTGGGGGCAATTCTCATTATTTATAACTTATGTCAGAGAAGGATGGCGGTAGTGAGTTATTGTCGGTTGTGCAGACATGAGCGATAATCGGTAGACCACATCTTACTCCACTGTGACTATTCCTTTGGTCTACAGTGGTTGATGCTGAGTTCGGTGGGGATTCCGTTTTTTCGTGGAAGGCAGTTCTAGTGGGGAATCCAAGCATGATACTTGTAATATGGGCCCCATTTACCTTATGTGGACAGTTTGGAGGGAGATGAATAGTAGATGCTTCGAGGATGCAGAGTGTTCGGTGCAAAAGATCCATGAAGCGATGTTGTCATCTTTGTATTTTTGGTGTAAAGATAAATACCAGGATTATTTTTGTCTTAGGTAGAGTTTTTGGATGACTCAAGGCTTGGGGGTTGATGTACCTTTTTTGTTAGTTGTTGAGACTACTTTAAAAAAGATGAAACTAGGAAGACCTTAGAACTAAATGGTGTTCTTATTGAGGTTAGGAAGTGTTTATGGGAGGAAGGAGTGTCTTGCCTAACAAATTTATTTAATAAAATTATAATGACTATAAGATGCCCGACGAATAGAGAAAGAATGTGTTAGTACTTATTTATGAAAATAAAGGAGATATATAATGTTCAAATTATCGTGGTAATAAGATAATGAATCATACGATGAAACTTTGGAAGAGTGATTGAAAATTGACTGTGTGGAGGGGGCTTGAAGGTAATCGTGCGATTAGGGATAATTCCCCTATTTACAACAGTATCTGGGGTTAAGGCAGCTTTGCGTGACAACTCAGCGTGGCATCTCAGCGAGGCAGCTTAGCGTGACAACTCAAATTTTAGCCTGTTGTGTTACTTAGCCATATTGTATCTTTGTTTATATTGACTATAAGCTATAACGGTTGTAATGATGTAACGAGAATAATAATGAGTTTTAGTGTGAGGTCAAACGGTACTTGCGAGAGACCAGGCTTGGCAGGGCCTTGGAGAGCTTTCATGCTCTATCGAATGACCTCGCCGTGGTAAACTTTGGAGGGACTTGGTTTGGAGGATTGAGAAGTGAGGCACCTTGGGGCTTGTCCTGACCATCTTAGATACACCTGGTAAAACACCGAAGGATCCTTACCGTGGAACCTCGGGCAGAGCAACTTTGAGTTCCATCGGGTGTTGAGTTGTGAACCAAACAGCCCTCTACTTAATGTCACATCTACTGTAGGTGATGTCACTAGCCAGCTAGATAATGTCAAATCTGCACTTGAGTAAACCACCGTGGTATTTGGGGCTGTCAGACAGTTGGTGAGCCACCTCTGTGACAACAGCCCCCTGACACTCAGTGGTTAGGCAAAAGGCATGTCTTGGCATTTAATGTTTATGACATGGAGATAACTTATTTAATGTTTGTGACAAAGTATGAGAGATGTCTTTCACGAGCATTAATGGCTGAGTTGCCTCGGGGGTGGTGTGGGAGGCTATTTAAGGATCCCAACCACCTCTGAAGAAAGGATGATCTTTTTGAGAGTTCAGAAGTTATTACTAGAGATAACATACATCAGAGAGAGTTATTACAAACCAAAGAACCATTGTCATTTATTAGGAAGCTTTAATACTTGACAGAGATTTCTTGAGGGTGGTTGGTGTGTTTGGCTGCCGACCAAGGTGTATCTAGGGTGCTTACTCCACTCTCCCTCTAGCTAAGTTACTTCTAAGTTCATTACTACCTTCTGAGTTATAAACGAGAGATTTGTGAGCTCAAACTGAGTCTATCTTCATTGAGTCATTTTTGTATGTCCTGTGGTTAATCAATAGTGTTGCTATTTAACTTATCATTACTGTACTCAAAAAGGGGTTACGCCTCCATCTTATCTAAACTACCCTCTTACAAACTGAGACTAGATTGGGAGAAGGCATATGATAAAATACCTTGAGATTTCATATGGTGGGTTTTATATAAAAAAAGAGTGACTCGTAGATATATTGATATGATTAAGGATGTGTATGACGGGGTCATGATTATAGCAAGAACAACAGTTAGATAAAGTGGTGAATGCCCAATTACTACAGGTTTGCAAGGTTCAACACTAAGTTCTTATCTTTTTTTCCTTTTTATGGATGGATTGAGTGGATAAATATAAAATGAGGTGCTACAATATATGTTATTTGTAGGGGAGATCGTTTTAGTGGATCAAACTAAGGTAGGGATTGTTGCTAGTTTGGAAGTATGGAGAGAAACTTTAGAAACAAGAGGGTTTAAAATAAGTAGGACTAAAACAGAGTGTATGGAGTGCAGATTTAATAGTAGTAGGAGAAGAAATTGGGATGTTGTGAAATTTGAAGGTTAAGAGATAACTAAAAGTGATCATTTTCGTTATTTAGGCTCAATAATCCAAAGAGATGGATATATTACAGGTTGGATCAAGTGGAGACGTGCTATCTGCGTATTATGTGATCGATGTGCCAAATGGGAAGTTCTATAGGACGACTATTAAACCTGTCATGTTATATGAGATGGAGTGTTGGACAATCAAGAAACAAATAAGATGGATGTTTAAAAAGTCGAAGGGGTAAAATTGGAAATGAGCATATTCATGAAATGTAATGGTAAAAGTAGCTCCTAAGTAGATAAATTGAGAGAAAATCGGCTTAGATGGTTTAGACACGTCAAATGTAAACCATTAGGTGCCCTGGTCAGGAAGAGTGATTTAGTTGGTATTGATGGTAACGCTAAATTGACTTGGTGGGATATTGTAAAAATGACATGATATATGTGGTTTGACTGAGGATACTGTGCTGAACAAAGATGAATGGAGAAATATATTCATGCAGCCGACCCCAAATAAGTGGGAAAAGGCTCTATTTAGTTGAGTTGATTATCAATGGATTGTTACGAAAAGGGTTATCCCGTGTTCCAAAATATGTTGCACTTTTTACTATGCTATATTTTGATAAATTTTAAAAATGAGGTAACTACATATAATGTGGTATGTGATGTATAATATTGTTTTACCCTCATAAGAAAGATTCTTTACTTGTTCATTTGAAGAATTAACTTTTCAATGCTTCATGAATTTGTAGCTCTTCAATTTCTTATTTTTCTCATGCAACTCAACCATGCGCAACCAACAATAATTTTTAATCCGGTTTGCTCATGCATTTTTAGCTCGTCATTTCTCCTTCATGCTGGTGAGATGGTTTTCAGCGTTGCTTTGTAGCTACTAATTTTTTTGTTATAGATTCGACAAATTGAGTATTGGACTAAGTGTATTCAGTTTCTAAATAAGTGTTTACTTACCTTCTTAGTTTATGATGATATCCGTCTGTTTATATGTTTTTCATACATTGATTTTCAGCTGGTTGATGAAGATATCCTTCGGGAGTTGGAACAAATGGAGAAGGAATCTGATATAGACGATATCTTAAGTTACAGGTCAGCTGCTGAACGAGAGCTACAGGTAAGAATGAATCTCACTTATAGGAGAGACAAGTTCGTAAGGCACTAAGCAGTTAGCTTCTTAGACTTAATCATGGTGGTTATGAATTCAATTAGGTTTGGCTTTCGCTTTAGCACATGGTAGGCACCTTGAAAATTTTCAGCAGTCATTTTTGAAGGGCATGTTTGATAGGAATAGGTGGAAAAATTTGTGATGGAGATTTCTCCTTTACCTCCCCCACCCCAACACACACAAAAAAGGAAACTTTTTCTATGGCAAATGGTCAAAACATGCATTTGGGGGTTGTACTTTTGGCAAACCTGGGACAATTGTGCACGGAAAATTGGGTTATCAACCAAAAGTTATAAAATAGGGAATCATTTGAATTTGCCTATCAAACACATCCTAAATGTGTATTTTAGTACTTCAGTTTATGTGGTATTGATGGATTTGCAGGAATTCCTGGTGAATTCATCTTCCAGCTTGGGGGTTAATGGTGCAAATATTGCTGCTGACAAGTTGCCACGTGGATGGTTGAACTGGTTGTCACGTGGCATGCTTGGTGCTGGAGGAACTGATGATTCTAGTCAGTTTTCTGGTGTTGTCTCAGACGAAGTAATAAAGGTATCTGTACCCTCCATTTAGTTACTGTAGAACATTAATTTATTCTGAAATTTTATTAACATGTATGTTTGGTACAGGATATTTACGAGGCAACAAAGTTCCATCCTGTGCCTTCATCAAATGAGGATACTTCTGCATATGATGAAATCTATTTATCTTCAATCAAGTTCAACATACATCAGATTTCTGCAACACTAGGGAGCATGTACGAGATCCTCTTATCGTTTACTTTGGGTTTATGTAGCAGTTGTAGTGACTAAATTGTGAATTTTTCTTTTAGATATTTTGGTTGCTACTTCTTGAACGTACCACACCTGTTGACGTGTTATCGCATCATCATTGGAGCGTAGTTCCTTTGTTTCTTTGACATTTGAAGACATCATAATCAATATTCATTTCTTGAACTCTGTTTTTGCGATGCTATCACAACCTTACTTGAAGTTGGTAAGTCAAAGTTGAAGACGGAGTTGTGAGTTTAGTATGTCGGTCTGTCCCTGCTTGGTATCCAGCTTTGACCTGCAAATTATCTCAACCGATACTTGATTTCATTCATTTGTTCCATCCATATTTCTTACCTGATTCCAATCCAGTGGTTGAACCCAAGTGCAAACAAGCAGACCAGCTGAGTGCAAACAGAAAACAAGTAGATACTAGGAGCAACTTAAACCTTATGGTCTCCCCGAACCAAAATGTGATATCAGAGAATAACTTTCCCTAAATGTTATCTTTCTGTGGAATGATTAAACAAATTATACTGCAGAAAATCCTGGATAATATATTGCTGTAGGAGTTCTCATCTGTCCCACTCTATTCAAGCTATCCTCTCCTCAAATGTTAAATTGGACCCTCATTTGTGTTGATTGAGTTTAAGAGTTTGGAGAAGTGAAAGAAGGGAATAAAAACATAGAGAGAAGGGAACGAAGGGAGAGCATTTAATAATTCTCCTGCTCAATATATTTATATTACTAAAAGTAGGGTTTATATACCTGCGCCAAGAGAAAGACTAAGCGAAAACCATTGTTCAAGAAAAACAGAACGTTGTAGTCCCTGTTTATCAGCACATATTACGAACAAAAAGAACTTCGCGAAGTGCTTGAAGTTCAAGCAGAAGACCTTATAAAGTTATATTGGAATCTGGAGGTGCTACGATGAGAACCATTGAGAGAAATAGAATTCACATACATAAAACTACTTGATGGTTTTTTTACGTGGGACTATTTCTGGGTATGTGAAGTCCTAAAAGTGGCAGAGCACCTGATTTATATGGTTCATAGAGGACAACAGGGCACCTACCAATTCACGGCCAAAGCTCATGGTCAAGTTTTCTCTAACCTGGGGTGAGTGATGCAAATGACGAGAATATGAGCCATATGGATCGCATCTGAACATAAATTTGATTTGTTATTTGATTTTGATATTCAGAGTGCAATTAGAATTAGAGAAATTTATTAGGAATGTTGTGGTTAGTTAGGATCACATTAGTTCTTTTGTCATAGGGTTACTTAGTTCCCAAATCCTCTTATATAATTGCCTCATTCGAGAGTTTGAGAATGTAATTGAGAGTTTTCCTCTTTGGTTGTGTTATGATAAATGGGGGTGTATGTTGTTTACATCATTTTTGGTGTGGAGTACGGATGGTGTTCCATCTCTCATTTGCTTTTTGCTGATGATTCTATTAATTTGTGTGGGGCTATACACCCAGGATGCTGCTCATGTGCTCACAGGCGGTCTTGGGGTTAAGAATTAATGTTCAGAAATCTCAGTTTATTCATATTCGGGGTGTTCCTTTGGGACGTTAATTGGTTATGATTAATAGCACTTTATTTAGTCTTCCGACTTATTATCTTTTTATTCTGCCTCTTCTAATGAATTTCAGAAAGAGGCTGGATAAAAGTACAAGAGACTTAGTTTGGAAAGATTGTGATGGGGGGTTTATATATCACCTGGTGGGTTGGAAGGACTACTTCAGACCCTTGAGGAAGGGAGTAGGCATTCAAGACTTGGGGTATTTTTTATCAAGCCTTATTGGGGAAGTGGATTTTGACACTTTGCTTGTAGGCAAGTCTTGGGGGCCCACTTTGGTTTAGGTAAATATGAGTGGGTGGCTTGTGATTCTTCAAGCCTGTATGGATGGGTTTTCAGAAGGCCATTAGAAAGGGGTGGGAGGGGGTTATGAAGTACATGACACTTGTGGTTGGGGACGGTATGAGATTTATATTTTGAAAGGACCTTTGACGTGAGTGCATTTCTTTGGAAGTTCAGTTCTCGGATTTGTTTAGGATCACTGTGGATAGGAGGGGACAGTGGCGGAACCAGTATTTCGATTGGGGGGGGGGTATAGTATGAATTTTTAATAATCATATTCACTCGAATATTTTCTCAATTACTTTTAAATTTTATAATTCCTTTAATATATTACACAAAGAAAACAGCGAGGGTACAAAACTAACACCAAAAAAATAAATAATAGACCTAAAAGAGAGAGTATGATTTACAAAGTATAATTTTGGGCATAACAACTACTCAACTAATTCATGTAAAAAATAGGACACACCAAAAATTTTATCCAAAATAAATTAAGGCACAATAAATAGTTCATCCTAAATAAGACCAATAATCACCCAAATACTTAATCAAGTTAGGGCACAAGTGCACAATAATCACTCAAATAAAAATAATTACATTACAACACAACATGCAATAACTAAATTAATGAACAAATGTATATTTATATATGTGCGTACCTTAGGATAGGTGATTTAGGGATCATTGGTTTGGGCTGGAGTGACCTTCACAATATTTTCAGTTTTCATGGATTTTGTTTGCTTCCCTATATCTACTACGACTTCGAGAGAGATAAGGAGAGGAGAGAGAGAGAGAGTGAAAAAAAGAGAGTGAGAAATATTTGTTAAAAGAAAGGAAAGATGGCACGAAGGAGAGGAGAAAACGGGTGGGACATCTGAATTTTAGACGAAAGTTTTGATTGATATGTGAGTTTTGTGCGGAGAAGTTGAAATAAAATGTATGTAATATTACACATTTTATCCTCAATCTGAGTTATAAACATTCAGCTCCGCTCCCTATATTTTGTTTCAAACACTATATTTGCAGAAAAGTATCAGCTTTCACAAGGGCGGACGCCCCCCCTCGCCTCTTGCTGCATCCGCCCCCTGGGGAGGGAGTGTGGCGACTTGTATGTATGTTGGGGGGTCACTTGGTTCAAGCAAACGGTTTTGGCCAAAGACTCAACAGTCTAATTTTTGATTTGGTTTTGGGAGAGATGAAACAATTCGTTATTATCAAATCGGCTAATCAGCTCGGTGAGTTGCCAAGAATTTGGCGGTTTCAGTAAAAAAAATCAACATGTCACGTCGGTCAAGCTTGTTTCGTTATATTTAGGTACAGGTAATGGTTTTGGCTTTACTTTGGACCATGGGATTTGGAATATTCATATCAGAAAAAACACTCAGCCTCAGGATTGACACTTGGTGTCAGTGGATGCTTTGTTAAGCTGCTATATATATGGTGGGTGTCAATGTAGGGAAAAAGACACTTGGAAGAGGACAGCTCATAGCTCTGGCAAATTCCCCATCAGATCATTTTAAGCCCTTTTACAACTGGTGTTTCCAAGAAGTGGCATTCAGAAGACCCTGGATTGTTTGAAGGTAGCTTTCTTCGGGTGGTCTGCAACTAGGAATCAATCTTGACGTTTATCCATATGAAGAAAAGGGCCATCACCTCACAAGTCGATGTTGGCTGTGTAGGACGGAGGAAGAGACAGTTGCTCAAGACCTACATCACTCTAATGTGGTGAGGGGTCTGTGGGTAGTTTTATCCTTCGGTATGCATTGGGGTATGTGAAGGACTACCTTAGGGATGCTTTGGTGTTGGAAGGTCTGCCGAGTTCGAAGTGGTGTTAGGAGATGTTGGGCAGCAGCGCCTTTATGCATTTAATGGTCTATCTGGAGGAAACAAAATAGGATTTGTTTTGAGCGAGTTTGACCTCTCCCTGTGGAAATTAGTGTTATTATATTTTCTCTCCCCTCGCCGCGGTTCTGTAAGATGTATTTTTAGATTTTTATGGTTCCCTTGCATTGGTGGTGTTCCCTTGTTGATATTATCCTTCTGATATATATTATTTGAGCCTCACCCAGGTTGTTGATATACCCATCTCCTTTTTTTATCTCATTCACTTTGTAGGTTATTGTTGTTATTGTTACTTTGGATGCCAGTGATTCAATTTCTTTATTCGTATTTTTTAGCTTTGCTTCTAGTCTAGTTCTAAATGTACATTGTGTATTCTGCTTGGTAAAATTATTGTACAACATGAGTTTTTCATTCTAAGGGTTTTAGATGGCTTATATTTGTTTAAATCATCATAGGTATTGTGCCATTTGGGTTGTCTGTTTAATTTAGTAGATATTTAGTATTTGTAATTGTATACAACTGATATTGATTTGTAAATGATGTACTTCTGAATTTTTTCTTGTGTAACGCTTTGGACAACATTCTAGGTAAGTTGACTCATACAATGCTATATATCATTTTGTTTTTTTCTAGGAAATTGGGTCGTGCAATTGCTGAGTTGAGTTTTGAGGGGATTTTTGTTGAGTGTAAGATTTGGGACGAATCTGCAGTCGTTACTGCCTCAATCAACTCTGTTGAGATGCTTAATCCATTAAACAAGCAAGTTGTTTTAATTACAAGAAGGGTTTGTATTTTTTTGTATACCATTTATGTCTTTTGCAATCTAAGTGTATTATGTTAAAATTCAAACATACATGTGCCTCCACTTTCACCTACGAAGAATGACCTAATAATATTTGTAGCATGTTGTGACATTGATTTAAGACTTTGTGGCTAATTGGTTTCTTACCTATGATCTCCATTAATTAATACTCAGAATCGAAACCTTCAATCACAAAAACACTAAGAATCAGACACCTATGTCACCCAAAATAAACCAATGAAAGTTTATAGCATTTTATAGTATTGAAAATACTTTGTACCTAGTTGATTTCTTACCTAGGATTAATAACATTCCAACATGATTAAAGGCTCAAATCTACAAAGTCCCAATTTAAACCTGACTTCATCTTCTTCATTCAATTGGTTCAGTTTAATGTACGATTTCAGGTCCATATACCAAATTAACATAGGGCTTTGATTAATACACGTAAATCAGTCCTAAGTACGGGTTCTAATATCAGAATCATAAACCACAACAATTCAATTTAAGGTTCTCTACAAAAAGTCCCAATTTTGAAATCAAATCACAACCCATTAATAGTCCAATACATTAACTCAATAAACCCAGTAATAATATGATTTAGATAGCAAATTTAATTCCTAAACATGCTTTAAATCCCAAATCAAATAAGTGACAATGAAATCATAAACAAGTTACAAATTACGTGAATGATAAAGCAAGAGATTTCTTTCCGGAACAGTACGAACGCGTGGTCTCTCCTCTTTGATTCCTTGTTCTTCCTCATCAAAGCTCTCCTTAAGCTTCCCAAATCTCTAAGGGTACTAGGGTTCGTGTTTTATGGGTAAAGTGTTTAATTAATTAAGGTTAATACCCCTTAAATATCCTTAAATCCGCAGGTCACTTAAAAGCTTAGTTTTGGACCTCCAAATGAGCCCACAACTCTACCTGAACTACTCCAAAACTTAGCCCAAATCCAAAGCAAAAAAAATACATCTTCGGGCCTCCGTATCACTTTAAAGTCTGATTCAAATGGTAGTACCTCATAACACACGGTGATACCTCACAACGTAAAATAAAATATACGCTTATTTTACACTTAACTGCACATAGTCAAATATCTTATAATTAATATTGCAAATTAATTATTTATAACACGCGACACAAAAACTACATAACATGAAAGTTTTATTACCATCTAAATTATATATTTTATTATTACCAATTCACACAAGTAATAATTATTCCCATTTATTAATTTATTTTCACTATTAATAAATAATAAATAAATGCCACAAAATTACGGGGTGTTACAGCATTTCCATTCCTGTTCCACATACTAAGCGTTTCGCATGCTAGGTAACATTGGTTAATAGTTATGTCCACAAATTAAGGCACTATAATCCTAGTCATTCAGTTTTGTTTGATTTAATTCAGATTTCTAGAGATTGCAATTTCAGCACCACTGTGCTTCTTCTTGACGTTAAGGTGTTGCTATTAGCCTATTACAAAAGGACAATTTAAATCAGCTTCAGTTTCTGATATGCTTGTGTGCGACTGTTGCAAGACCATCTGATGTAATCTGTCATGTTTTTTTTAATATTAGATTGTTTAATGTAATAATGATGACTAGAGAACTTTGTCATAACAATTTTCTATTGACTGGAAGATGATCTTCGTATTTTGTTTTTAATGTAAATTAGGAGGAAGTGACCTTGCAATCACACTCACAGTCACATACTAAACTATGTTTATTATAAAAATGCTTAACTCTCAAAACATTTCATTCTAATAATTACTCTAAATATTAATGCCAGCTCAAGCCTCTATTTATAGATTAACGTAAATTGCTCTTTAAGACTCCAACTAGGACTTACCAACTACAAAAGAATAAAAGAGGAAGCAAATAAAAAACTCCATAGTGAAACTAGTTACTTAAAAACATAAAATAAAAGGACACATGGACCCCCTCGGATGCCTTGACCCATCAGTATTGTTCTGATTTTTTTTTTTTTTTGTTGGATAGAAGGTGTCATCAATAATTGATTTTAGTCATTGCAGGACATATGTGAGTACAATGTACTCGAAGTTAATCAACCTTCTTTGGATATCCAAGTTGATGTTTCACCGGTAAATCGTGAGTTTGAGTTGTCATGGAAGGTACATTAATTTTCCTTTCCTGTTTTTTTTTCTCAGCAGTTTTGGACAATTAGGCACAATTTTTTTCTGATATCTTAAAGTTGTCATATCTGAGACTGGATACTCTCTGTTTTGTAACTTTGTGTTTAGGTCATAGTTCAACCACTTGAAGTGACTTGTGATGCAGATTTCTTTTTGAATATCATGGACTTTTATAATGTAATAGATTCTTTCAAATTTCTGGATGAAAGGGTAAGCATTTCGATATTAACCTTAATGTACATAAATTAACACGCATTTGTTTGTGGGAAATTTTCTTATATTCTAATCCATTTTTGTTTGATAATATTGGTCTTTTGAGAAGCATTTCCGTTTTACCATTCTTATTTCCATGCTTAGACTGATTCCTTTACATTTTTATTCAGCATATTTAAAGTCAAATGTGACCAGTATCCCTACAAATTGTAGGTGTTTCAGGGTTTAATGCACATGGTATTATGGATACTCGTGAATTGTTGCAATAGAGACCAAGGAAGTGTCTTTTCCCGTTTTGGTGTCATTAATGCAAAATAGATGAAGAATATACTAATAATTGACGGCACGCTTTTATCTTACTTATGGAGAAAGGTCTTTAGGGAGTTAATGTGGTTGGGGAAGTGCCTAGAAACGGGGTTGGTTTGAAGCTAATGGAGATATTGGCGACGGAGAGCAAGCAAAAGCTATGGAACTTTGGAGATGTATCATCTTGGCTACTACGTTTTGGGTCATATAGTTTGAAAGGAATGTTAGAATCTTTTATGAGAAAGAGGATGATAGAGAGGGACTTGGGAGAGGGTTAAATATTTGGTTTAATGTGGACATCATTCTTGAAACGTTTCCATAGAATTCCCTTTGTTGTTATTTTTTTCTGGTGAACTGGAAAGTAGCCATAATCTTGAGGTGCGTGCTGTCTGGATGCTTTGAGTCATCTTTACATCAAGTATGCTGCAAGCTTGAGATTTTTTTATTTTTTGTATAAATTTCTGGTGTTTTCAAATTTATTGAGTCAAGCTCAATAAATCTGTGTGTTTTAAAACATGTTGATGTTTGGTTTGTTTATTTTACGAACCGATCTCAAACATGCCTTGAATGAGACAAACACGAGTTGAGCTCAAATAGTTGCTTCATTTTATAGTGTGTGGTACTGGTAGTCCAGTGGTAAGTTGGATGGATGTTGCTGGGGTGGTGGTGGAGTTGTGGAGGATTATAGATGATAAAAGGGGAGAGAAAATATAGAGAGAGAATGAGAGGACAGGAAAAGGCACCAACATAAAGGAGAGAAAGTAATTGTTGCCTTCTGGGAGAATGTGGCACTGTGCATCAGCTGCCACATCAATTGATCAATGTACTATAACGATGTACAGTATTACAATGTACATTACTTCAATTTGTCAATTGACTAGTTAATCTGTATTTGCTTTCAAAATTTTCCCGTATGTTTAGAATTTAATAGTAGTTAAAGAACCCAATTTCCCAAGTCTCTTTCAGGGCTTGTAATATCCGACGTTAATTAAAATGTTAGTCCTTTTATATCAACTTTATTCTTTATGAAACAATTTTTTGAGCATAAGTTTGTGATGTCATATTACAGGTCCTATTATCGCTGAACGGGATTGATGATGTCAAGGCACGGCTTCTATCAAAAGCCGGGTAATTTTTTCCACTGAAAATGCCGCAGAACTTCAAATGAAAATAATATGTGATGCTATTCATAATGTACTTGAAGTGATATGCGTGCTTGGCTATATCTGTGTTTTTCTACATCTTTATTTCACAAAGTTATATATATATATAAGTATATATTCACTTGTTGTATTTGCAGATACAAATTATCAAATCGGAAGAGGGTGTTGTGGGATGTAAATTTCACCAATATTACAATGATTATGCCGTGGGAGAATGGAAATTCGGATCTGCATAAATTGGTATATTCTATGCTGCAAATGTTGTTGTATATTTAGATTTTTATTCTTTTGACTTTTCCAACTCTCACTTATTTAACTTCTGAAAAATATTGATGTTCTTGGTCCTTCTTCATACTAGTACTGTCAATTCTTTGGTTTACACTCCGTGTTGAATGCATTCGCTTTGTACTTCTTCAGTTATAATCTTTACTATTGGGTGCATATTAAATATTAGCTACTTGCTGACAGTCGGTCCTTTTATAATCCAATTCTACTTGAGATTTGGAATACGTGTTTGCTTTTCAATGTAGTTCTTCAAATCAATAGCCATTTGTTTTAATATATTTTAGACTAGTACTTGCAATAATTTCTTGGCAGGCCTGTGTATGTGTAGATAAAATACTTCCAAAACTGACTGAGAGGTACTGAACAGTCTGAATAGGGTTGGCTGAATGTTAGCCATTGATTTCTGTTCCTTTGTTTTTTGAAAATTCGTGTACTAACTGGTAAAATAAAAAAATCTGTGTATTATTTAATAACAACTATTGCCCATGAATTTGGCAGTCAGTATCTACTAACAAACATTAAGACCTAGTTTAACAGACGGTTTGGGAATGATATAATGAGTTTGTGAACAACGTCTTTCATACTGGTACATAAGCTGTTTTGTTAGTTACGTTGGTTGATAAAGACAAGGCAGCTTAAAATATTATCTGACGTCAAATGGGAGCAAGAAAAGATAAATCTTTCTAAACTCTCTACATTCTCTATATCTCAAAATGGAAGAATGCCTCAAATGAGGCTACATATGAGTATTCATAGGAAGGAGGTTGCTTGGCCTCTAAGCTAAGAATCTAATTAGAATTATGCCCCTAAGAGCCAATAACCTTCCTTCTTCTAAATACTAACAAAAAGGAAGCTACAATGAAATACTGAAAATAAAAGACTAAAAATGACAAAAATACTAAAAATAGCCCCAATTCTTCATTCACATCATTCTCTCCGCCTTCGATAAAGTTCATCCTCGAACTTTAAGATTGAGGTTGAATGCAAAACTTCCCAAAATTGCGTAAGAGGCAAAACTTGAGGGGCCAAAATAGAATTTGCTAAAAACTTGAGGAAAACTCGTCAATTCTTGCGTTAATCATCATCTTCTTCCTCATGCCGCTTATGTCCAACATCAAAAATATAGACCACCGAGGTCAAAAACCAAGTTTTTGGTGTCAAATCCTAGTTCTTGAGGGTATTGGGTCAAAATGGGCTGAAATTGGATTGAATTTGTGGGAGGAGGGTTCTAGATTGGTTCTTAGTAATTTTGGAGGGTTTGGGAGGGTTAACTAAGGGTTTCAAAGGGTGGGGTATGTGTTTGAGGGTTTCCAAAAACGAGAGGGTAAATGGGGAGGCGAGGGTTTGTTTTTATGGGTTGGGTTGACCCGTTTAGGGTTCCTGATTTTGTCGGAAAAGGAATCTGACCTGTTTAGGTCATTTTTTGCTACTATCGGCGTTGATGAGCTAGTGGGAAGGTTGACACGTCATGGCCGACCATCTGAGGGGTGTCGGAATGAACCAGAGGTGCTGGACGACCCTCGGTACGGACGATCAGTAGCTGTTGACTGCGTTCTTGGACAGTTGGTGTGTCGGAGACAGCTGACGTAACATTCCTGCTTGTCTGTGGATTATCCAGATGCGATCTGGTCGAAGATGATATCTGGTGGTCGGAAAAGGGTCGCCGGTGGACGGCAAGTTGGTTGGCCTCGAGACGGAGATGTTTTGGTTCAGATGAGGTTCGGAAGTAGGGATCGATGGTGGTCGGGACTGGGCTGGGCAGTGACGGTCTGTCTTAGATGGATTTTGGGTTGTCCGGTTGGTAGTTTGTGGTGGTGGGGCACCTTCTCCGGTGGTGGTGCTTTCTTGGATGTATATGAGGCTAGGGTTAGGCTTTTTTTTGGGGTAAAGATGGGAAATGGGTTGCGGAAGTGTGGGTGGAGGAATTTTGGGCCTAGGGTTTTGGTTTCTTGAATTAGGGTTAGGTTTAGGGTTAATAATGGTGGGTGGTTTGAGGTGTCGTTGGGGGTGGTAGCGGGGATAGGTCGAAATTTGGAGGAGTAGAGGGTCATGGTGCGAGATGGTTGTTGGTGGAGGAGTACGCGCATCGAGTTCGTCAATCCGGGCCGTCAATTGGTTGAAGGCCTCCAAAATTTGATTGTATTGAGGGTTTTTCGCGGAGGTGTTCATCTTTTCTTGAACCCACCTTGACGCTGTTTACGAGTTTTTGTTTTACAACAACAAACAACAACAACAACAACAACAACCGGTGGAGCGACTAGGCTCTGATACCAATTGACGTATATGACGTCAAATGGGAGCAAGAAAAGATAAATCTCTCTAAACTCTCAAAACTCTCTATATCTCAAAATGACGCCTCAAATGAGGCTACATATGAGTATTTATAGGAAGGAGGTTGCTTAACCTCTAAGCTAAGAATCTAATTACAATCTAATTACAATTAAGAGCTAATAACCTTCCTTCTAAATACTAACAAAAAAGGAAGATACAATGAAATACTAAAAATGACAAAAATACTAAAAATAGCCCCAATTCTTCATTCACATCAGTTTTATAGGTGAGTTCATTTTTTGTATGTTTAACTATCTAAAATACAAAATTCCCTTTTAAATTAGCTATCTTTCTAATTTAATTATCCCACATTTTTTTTAAGCACCTTGGTCTTTCACATTAATTAATGTGAATATTAAATGAGCTTCTAGATACAAAGGTATCGAGATAGAGGCATGAAAGTAGCCTAGTTTCCAGACGCAAACAATTGGGTGGTGCTATTGACACTCAAAAAACTACTCCATAATGCCACACTATTTCTAGTATGTTATTGCTATAAGGGCAATCACATAGTATACATAGTTTAAGTTAATTTTTTCATTGGGTCCCACTTAATTTTTTCTCACCTCTTACAATTAAAACTCTCATTTTCTCTCAACCATCTTCTGCACCACCCACCATTGCATCTCTTTCTACACACACACACAAAGAATCACACCTCTTTCTCTCCGTCTCTCTCACGCACACACAAAAAACCTAGTTATGACAAAGTTTATATTTGAAATGAAAAAAACGACCCAAATAAATATTTTCTCTTCATATTCAACCATAAATAACTTAAGATAAAGTATGTACTCACATAGGATTCAAATAACACTTAAAACTTCAAAAGAAAAAAAATCACAGGTTCGAAAACCTGCAAATTTGCTCCCCCCAATCTCGAAAATGATGAAAAAATTTGGGGTCCAAGCCCCGAATGTGGATAAAAATAAAATATAATATAGCTGTACATGTTCGGTGACCACGCCCCGAGTTTGAGGCAAAATTTCGGGGTTTAAGCTCCGAGTTTGAGGCAAAATTTCGGGGTATAAGCCCCGAGTTTGGAGCAAAAATTCGAGGGCCAAGTCCCAGGTCAAAAATTTTCGTTTTTGAGAACTGAATCCATTCGGGGTCCGTACCCCTAATATGGGGCCAACTTTTGGGGTCTAGATCGCTAATATGGGGTTATATTTCGGGATCCAACCCCCAAATTCGAGGGGACATTCGGGATCGCGGTGACGAAGTTGCAGATTTAAGAAATTTTGATTTTTTTTTTCAAAATTTTAACTATGTTTTGAATCATATGTTACTATGTAATTTATTTTAAGTTGTTTATGAGTTGAATCTTTGAAAATAATATTTTTTAGGGTCAATTATTAATTAAAATGTGAGAGAGTTAATGAGAGAGAAAATTTATACACGTTCGTAATCGTACAAAGATTATTGCGTTGGTGGTTATGGTGGTGGTGCGGTGGTGGAGATAGTATGTTGTTTGATGTTGAAATGGGTTTGAAGGTTTTAGAGAGAAAATTAGATGAAGAGAGAAGGTTGAAAAATGATAAATTTGAACTTTAAATATGTGGGTGCCCTTTCGTGGTAAAAGGAAACAAAAATTGTCCAAGAGTGGCATTAGTAAGTTATTTTATCTTGTGGGTATTATGGAGTAGTTTTTGAGTGTCAATAGTATATCCTAAACAATTACGTAGATAGACACATTCAAGTTGGCTTCATTGACGCAATAAATATTGACAAGGAAATAGCAAATCTCTGAATCTCAAATGAGTTTTTTTTCTTAAACTAATGTAAACAAGTTTAAGACCAAATCTATTTGATAAATTTTTCAGCTTAGCATTTGGTTTGTTAGGGTTTTACGGGTTCGGTTATATTGGTGAAATCATGTTATTCGATTCTTTTAGTTGTAGTCCGGTAGATACAGTTGTCTTTATGTTTTTTTGGTCGCCTTTAAAGAATCAGGGGTTAAAGAGAATCAAATATTAATTATATGACAATTCAGTTGAAAGGAAAAAATTGAAGGGGAAAAAGACAATATCTTGGACTAGGACTAAGGACTAAAATAACCAAATATGACAAGTTCTGTTTCAAGGAATGAAAAAGAAAAAAATGATAGATAGTTGGTTGTTGGGTTCAGAGGGCTTGCTTCATGGTATGGGTCTTCTTACCATCAGTAGGTAGGTTGTGGGGCGGGAGATTCTTGTTGCGTCGGACATTAGGTAAATTAAAGTGGTAAAGTGGATCGCGGGAGGTTTTTGGTGTCCATTAAAATTGAAAAAATTAGCGGGAGAATCTTAGTGGTTCTCTGGGATATCTTTGATCTTGTGACACCCCGACTAATTAAATACCGGGTAGCTACTCCTTTATTCAAATTAATACAAAATATCAAGTTGGTTCAGTTCATAGCATCACGGTCGAAAACATTTTTTTAAACAATTACTAGCCACCTAATATTTAAAAAGAGAGTTGTCAAATTTTATTTAAATTATACTAACATGCAACCAATTAAATTATTAACTAATGATACCACAATCACATTATAGTCACAACAGAATATAAATGGAATAATAAATGAGTCTGGAGTAACACTCCTCTGAATAATCCAAATACTGAATAAAACCAAATACAAAGTCTGAATAATTAATTAATTAATTCCAAAATTGCAATGAAACTGAGAGTATGATAAAGCTGGGGCGACATGCCCTAACAGGTGAATGAGTCCGAAATAGAATCAAGGTAGAATGTGGAGGCGTCTATTATCGAGATCCTGTAACTTCCACAGCAGCTACATCACGTCACTGAAATGGAACTCCAAAGCTTGGCGCCCCTGTGGCTGGGCATCTAAAAGGTTTTTCAAAAAAATAGATTTGGAAGCAAACGGGTCAGAGCCCGATGTGAAAACAGTTTAAAAATATAGCAAGTGTTTAATTGCATTAAACAATGAATATTAAATACATGATAGTTACGTGCTTTCACATGAGTTTCTCACCTCTCAACTAATATGCACGCCTAACGTATATCCATAACCCGTCCTAGATATGCCGTTATTAACTAGTCTATATCGCAACCTGTCCTCACAATATAATATAGGGGTTTGTTCAAGACATTATAATCTCACTTGTGTGTATCTACCTTTTTATTTCTCAGATTAATTTATATTAAATCTTATAGGAAATTCTCATTTTTAACTCTACTAAAAATGTCACAAGTATTCACATTCACCCATTAGCAAAGCGTATAATCACCAGTATATTAATCTCAACATAATTATACAATAAGGGCACCCCTAGGCTAAGTTGCGGTGCACACATACTCTGCTATCAAATCCCGGTACATCACGTACATAAGGACCACGTGTTTCGAATCTCTCAGGAACCGTTTCAGTAAGCAAAACCACACAATATTGAAGGCGAACATAGTTCACATATCCATGGGTCACGCACATACCTACGCTCCCATGGTCAGCTGACTTATTAACTCACAAATAAATCATTCACAGCTCTATGTCCTTAAGGTACCAATCTAAATCCCCCCGTAGGCACACAAAGATTAGATGGCCCTGTTCCGAAAGCCAACCTCCTGTGATAGCAAGTATGGTAGGTATGTCATACACATATAATCCATATACTAAGCATTCACACAACTTAGATAATTTATAATAGCATTAAAGGTATGTTCTCAATCCCTATACCGTTACTCCAATTAGTACATTTTTATACTTCCGGATAATTATATAATATAGTCCACCGATACATCTCACGTCGTAGTTTCAAGTACTTAAAACCTAACCCAAAAAGGCTACTAAGTCTTCTATTATTCCCCACACTTTAATTCAGTACTCTTAAGGTCCATATTTCTGCCACTAACCTTATATTATCAACTATATAGATTTAACTCATTCAATGCGGTCTTTAATAGTACCTCACTTGTCGAACCTTATTAGGTTTAACTTAAATTCCAAATTTAATTTTTAATAACAATCCGGGTCTCATTTACACGCCTACTGGTCTTCCTTAAATCCAGAAGTGTTCACAAGGTCCCCACCAATCACTCTCTAGGATCGAAATTGTTAAAATTTAACAAGGGGAAAAACATAACAATTTCTGGGGAGGTCGATCGATCGATGGTGGTCGATCGATCGACCTATGAATGTCGATCGGTCGATCTCACCAGGTGAGGCTACGGACTGCTTCGTTTTCCAGTCCCAGATTTGTTCCAAAACTTCATTACAAGATATGAAATTCTAAACTAAGGATATAGGATCATTATACAACCTAAATACATTATTTTTAACGTTTCAAAACTATTAAATCATCAACAATTAGCCTTATATGGACCAAATCTTCATAAAAACCCTAGTTTCCTATTTTCTTCAAGAACCATGATATTTCTCTTCTTTAATCCGTTTTTACTTCATCAAGGGTTATGTTTTGGTTACTGAATTTCGTCCAGAACTAACCTACATGCAATTCCTATCCAAGATTTAGAGTTCTACACCAAAATTCATGAGTTTTCATCATCTTTCAAGGCTATTAACGATTCCTACACTAACATGGAAGAAGTATTCGCTGAAAATTAATGGAATCAAATCACTTGCCTTAAGATTGATGTTCAGATCCGTTGATGATGCCCAAGGGCTGGTCCTTTCCTTCTTTCTAGTCACAATTCCGTCGAAAGTGGTGGTGGTGGGTGGTGGTTATGGTTTGAAGATGTTCTGTAACTTCTCCTCTATCTCACGTAGCCCACTATTGCTTTTTGGCTGATAATGGCCCTAATGGCCTTCCCAATAATAATTAAATAAACCCTAAAATTCGTGGGTCTTATTTCCTTAAATTTTAAAGTGACTAAAATACCATCCCGGTTTGTCGGTTTGGCCTAAAAATGCCCCGGGACCCAAACTAAACCCCCGGCTAGTGTTTTCTGACTATTTCGACCCCTCCGGACACGTTGGCGCACTCAAAATGACCATACGGTTGATAAAATTATAATATACTTTTTAATCTAATTATATTGATTTCTGACGCGACTGACACACGCGTCCCAACTTAATTTTTCCAACTGTCGTATTTATAACTCGCGACAATTTTTAATAATTTCCATAGTCATATATTACCATATATACTCAGTAATACTCAATACTATCATCATAATCAAATACCAACTCACGTCTAGCTAGTATTTAAATCCGGATTAATTTCGAATTAATTCCCATTTACTTAATCCCATAAAAATCAATAAAATTACGGGGTATTACAGATCTCTGCCCCATTGTAGGTCAAGAGAGAGGCAAAGATTTTGGGAAAAATTGGTTTGTGGATGGAGACTTCAATGTGATTGCAAGTGAAAAGTCTAAAGGCAAGTCGTGTCACTTGGTTAAGTCAGAGACTTTGAGTCTTTCATCAATAAAAGCTGGTTTGAGGGGGGATGGGTGGGAGGATAGTTTTCATTAGTAGTGTTTGCTGATCGGATCCTAAAGGAAGTTACTCCATGTAACTTGTTTTGAAGAACGCACGCCAGAATGCTGTGAGCAACATGAGAGTAATGAAATGGAGGACGAGAGAACACACACTTCTTTCAAGAGGTAGAGATAAGGAAAGCATGCACAACTTTTGGTGTCAAGAAGTGTGGAGGGAGTATGTAGGGATGATTCTTTAATAGTGGAAAGCTTCAGAGAATGTTGTAAATGTTTTAATGGTGGTCAGATTGTATATTTAGAGAGAAATAACGAGAGAACGAGATCCACAATAAATGAGGGTTAGGGTTGTATTATGGGCATATGGGTTTTGATCTTGCCGTTGATCACAGTTAGTGAATAATATCAATAACTGTACAGTGGCATGCATTTAATGCAAATCAGTGCATATAAACTATCAGATAAGCACTCGAGGAAGGGATGGTGTGTGGGCTGATGTGGAAGAATGGTAGTTGGGTTGACTGTAGGCTGTCTATTGTATTGAAAGGAGGAATGATTGCTTTTCAAGGGTATATCAGTATATTGGTTGAAGTATCAAGATGGTGGTTTTGGGAGAATCAGTTGTGGTGTCTTGATAGGTTATTTGTGCCTTTATCTCGTGAAAAGTGGTTGGCTTGTGGTAGCCTAATGAACCCCTGCCCTCTTTCCTCCAAACTACATACCTTGAAGCTCTCGAGATGCTACCTATCAATTAGGCACTTGGTCCTTGAGTTTTGACTAACTCAAGAGGTACCAAAAGAGATGGGGAATACACACTCGAGGTTATATATCGATGTTTGACTAAGCGTTGTGGGTTTGGTTCTTTGTAGATCGGTAATCGATTGGGCTAGCTTGTGTTGCCTTTGTTGTATCTTTATGACTGGATTGATATATGGGGTGGACATGGTTCGGTAGTTTGTCAAATAGCCCCTCCCCACACTAGTAATGTGAAGTGAGATCCATTTCCATTTTGATTCCTTTAATTTAATGAATAAATTAATTTTTTTGGCATGTACGAGGGTCCTGGGATATATATTTGTATTTTTGTTTATTTTTCATTTTCATTTTCATTTTCATTTTTTGTATTGGTGAAGTTTTCTTGCTAACCAAGATAACCCTACAGTGAAAAATGATTAAAGAGGGTGCACTAAAGACATTAAAAGACAATGCTACCCTCTAACCTGATATAGCAACTAATAGCTTAATAAAACATGAAAAAAGAGTAAATTACACATTTAATCCCTAAACTATGCCTCCTTTTGAACTGGTCCCTATAATATATTTTGTTTCAGTTTAGTCCCTTGAATAATTAATTTGGTTCAGTTGGATCTTTATGTTAAACTAGTCCATTAACTTTGACAAAATGAAGGGTAAAATTGACAAATCATCTCTGGTTAATCCCACAATTACCCCAATTATTATTAGACAAATCTTGCAGATAATTAAACCCTAAATTCTCACTGGAAAATTAGAACTGATTTGAGGAATTTCCAGGATGCTTATTACTTAGAGAAATCAAAATTGAAACTCAAAGTTCACATTCAAACGTAAATCGATTGGAACCAGAAAATCATAACCACATAGTTGAAATCGCTCCTTAATTGAAATCAAGAAACCATTGTTGGGATTGAAATTAAGTTCGATCTTAAGTTCTTGGAGAGTTCGAGCTCAAGCCAGACCATGGTTCAAAGTCAAGGCCGATACCGCGCCGATACGGCTGAGTTGACTAGGTATCGGTGCCCACCGATCCGATTCCGAATAACGAGTTGAGTTTTCAATTATTGATGTGAATCGACCCTATATCGGTAATTTCTCGGTAGTATCGGTGATATAGCGGTACAATCAGCCCATATCGACGATATCGCAGTAGAATCAGCCTATATCGGCGATATATCGACCGAGATGAGTTACTAAATATCAATCTCTCTCTCTCTCTCGTGTATGTTGGTAAGTGTGGTTTTTTGGGGGGGTTACGAAATGCTAATTGTTTTTTAAATTTAGTGTGCTGTGTGTGTGGGTTATTTGATCATCGTGTGGGTTTAATTTAGTACGTTGTATATGTGCCAGTCTTTTTTTTAAAGAATGATATTGATCCAAATGTTATTTATTATTTTTTTTAATAATGTTCCCAATATTATTTTATAGTATGTTATTATTTATAAAAAAAACGTAAATGTCATTCTTTTACAAATAAATATTCAACTGTAATTATTGTAAAAATAATATTTGTATCCTCTAAACATTTGTAAAAATAATATTTGCATCCTTTATGTAAAAATAACATTTGCAACACAAGTAAAAAAAATATTTGCATCCTCTTTGTAAAAAAATAACATTTCCATCAATTTAAAAAAAAACATTTGCAACCCAACAACAAAAAAAAAACATTTACAGTACTTCTATAAAAAAATAACATTTGCATCATTTTTTGTAAGAAAATAACATTTGCATCCTTTTTGTAAAAAACGATTGTAAAAAAAATGTAGTGTTTTGTCAAAATCACTATTTGTATTATCTTTGTAAAAAAATAACAATACTAAAAAAGAAACATTTCTATCCTTTTTAGAAAAATATAACATTTAAAAAACACATTTGTATCCTCTTACTAAAAATAATACTAAGAATATAATAGTTGTATCCTCTTTGTAAAAAAAAAAATTATCCTCTTACTCAAAAAGTAACATTTGTTTTTCTTTGTAAAAAAAAATAATAATTGTGTCCTCTGTGAAATAAAACATTGATTTATTATGGAACATTGAATCAGGCAAGTTCGCAGCACGTCAATATAATCAATTGTACAATGTTATGCATATTAAAGTATAGTTTTAAACTTATCTGATTGGTCCACATTGTTAATCGTATATTTTTTTAAATTTTCTAGATTGTTTTCGAAATTTTTTGCTCTCTCTAAATCGTGTATCTTTGCGTATCGCCCGATACCGTGACCGATACCGCGACCGAGTTGAAAATCGAGTGGCCGATACCGGGACCAATACCGAGACTTTGAACCATGAGCCAGACGAACCCTGAATGATCAAACTGAGACCTCACTTGTGCTGTGCTGTATTAACGTGTGCGGGTGTGGGTGTTTGTGTGTGTGCGTGTGTGGGTGGGAGGGGGGGGGGGGGTTGGAGGGAGAGAGAGAGAGGTGATCATTCCGGACTGATTTTTATTTCTAGATCCGGGATTAGCTTCTCTGTGTTCGATTTGGGACAGGAGTATTATGGCTTGTGTTTATTGTTGATCGCCAGTCTCTGTTTTTTTTGCCAGGTCAGTTCTTTGTGTTTTTAATTTTCTTTCTTCTGTTTTTTTTTTGAAGTACTGAGTTACATTTAGAAATGCGATTTTATATAGAAAACAACTTAATTTGTCAATTTTACCCTTCACTATGTCAAAGTTAACAAACTAATATAATAGAAGGATCTAATTGAACCAAATTATTAGCAATTTACTCGAACAAAAACAACAAAATTAGAAATAATTCATGGGACCCGTCATTTTAACGACTCTATATACCGTTTTGAGTTGGATTACATACAAAACCTTATCGATATTGAAGAAGAGACCGAGATATGGGAGAATGACCACACCTCTCATTGCAACATGGCCTATGGGTATTCGTTATGGGTGGATTTCGGCCGATTGCTATGAGGAATGCCTGCAGAATGTGGTAGAATGCACTCGGTTTCTTGGAGATTTGAAAGTGGAACGTGATGAGATTGAGTGCGAGTATACGATGGAGTTAGCTGGGCTTCATGCAGGCACCGACGTTTTTTCCCACCTAAATGAGGCTTCCAAGTTATCCCTTGTCCCCTTTGAGTTTAGCAACCGTCTTCCCTTCACTCCGGTTACTCCGATCGATTTTTCAGGTTTGTTCAGGGTTAGCGAGGACTACGTTGAGTATTCTATTGGAGATTTCTTTGATATTTTCATCAAGGATGGTTGGATTATTTGTACACGGCAATGTTTAAAAGGGCGAAAGGCGAGGCGAGGCGTAAGCCTCACCGAAAAGAAAAAAAAAAGAAGCAAAATAATATTAAAAAAATACTAATAAAACCATAAATATAAAATAACAAAGAAATATAAATTAAAACTAAAAAAAAACATCCTTGAGGACTTTCTCACATAGTTTGACATTTTTTTATACCCTCGAGATAACTTTAAAAAAAAAAGTAATTTGAGAAAATCAATTTTAACATATTGGTTATTTTACAATATGACAATAAATTAATCAATGCAAAATCATATTGGCAAAATCATTTTTTTAGCTTCATTCACATATTGGTTATTTTATAATATGACAATAATTAATCAATGCAACTTAACAAGCAAAATTATTAAAAAAACATTGATTTCAAGCTAAGATTAAAAAGAACAACAATTTTATATAAAAAAATAATAAAACATATCAACCTAAGTTTATTAAAAAAAACAGCAACCTTCAAAATATATTAGTTTCTTAAAATATATTCAGTTTAGTTAAAGAAAACATATTAATCTAAGTTCAAGACCAAAAAACAGAAACCTTTTAAAAAAAAGTCATATTGAAGTTAATTTAGTACATTTATTTCAAACAAAATCAAATTGACAAAATCAGTTTTTTAAGTTTCATTAACATATTGGTTATTTTTTAAAAATTTCTGTGAAGTTACAATAGTAAATAGTATAAGTTAAGTGCAGTTTTAAAACAAAAAAAGAAAAAAAAAAGAATAAGAGCGAGTAGATTAAAACAACATTTTTTTTAGTTAAGGAGGAAGAGAAGAAAAAGAGTTTTATTTTTTATTTATTTTTATTTTATTTTTGTCGCGCCTCAGCAAAAAGGCGTGAGGTGCATCGAGGCTTAAGCCTCGGGGCATTTTTTGCTCGCCTCGAGGCGTAAGCCTCAAACGCCTTTTTAAACATTGGTACACGGTTTAGAGATTTGAAGGATTTTGATCTTGGGGGTTTCTTTCCCATTTCGAGAAAGAAGACGTTAGGTTCTACATTGAGGATTTCTTCGATATGTTTATTGAGGATCAGTGGGTAACCCGCACTTGATTCAAAGAGAGAAGCCATATGATATGATCGATTTCTTCCCACTGTTTGGGAATGAAGATGATTTTATTGTGGTTAATTCTTCTGGTGGCTATTGTAAAATTGAGTTGTCGTGGGTTGAGATTGGTGATTCTGAGTACGTTCGACCCAAGATGGGAAGGGTTTAAGGCACGTTTGGGGGATGACTTGCAACGCTTAGCCTTGAGGACGATCATTAGGGGAAACGCATATTGCATAATTGAGGAGTTTGAGTGTTGATTATCGACGTGGAAAATCCGAGGTCGAGTTCATGTTTGTCGGCCTTGGTTGGGATTTCTAATTACTCGATCTCACCTTTTGGCTAGCCGATACGCCGGACGCTTTCGTGGACGTCTCCTTTTCTAGGTTGGGGAGAACGATGCCGTTCACATGATTACGATGTTCACCATTCATGTTTTTACACTCGTGGACGAAATTTTTTCAATTGGGGAGACTGATGTGTACGAGGGTCCCAGGATATATTTGTAATTTCGTTTATTTTTATTTCCTTGTTTTATTAGGTTATTTCCCTCTTATTAGTTTCTATATTAGGTTGGAGGGTGATATATTTTTTTTAATGTTTTTATTGTGTCATTCTTTGTTTTTTGCACTTTAGGGTTATCTTGTCTTGCAACATATCTCCACCTATAAATAAGGCCATTGGCCTTTTTTATACTCACTTTACTTTTGGATATGAATGAGAATTAGAGAGAAACTTGGCCATTGACCTCTATACCAGTGTTGTTATTGTGAAAATGTTTTCGCGTACATCAATTTTTGAAAAACAAATTGAAAGTGTGGAATAAGGAAGACTAGAATAGAATGCCTTGCTGGAAACAATAAAATAAGTTGTCAAAAAAGATGAAATGGGTATCACCGATGAGAGGTGTAGAAAAGAGAGCTGAGATAAAATATGCTTTTGGAAAATTAATTTGAAAGAAGAGAAATATTGGGATCAAAAAGCAAAAGTGAGATATTTAATGAATAGGATAATAATTTGAAACTTTCATTGCATTGTGAGGGCTAAGAAGAAGAATAAAGTAATCAACAAGATTGAGAGGGGGAATGGGAAGTTGCTTACGAAGGAGTGAGATATTGAACAAAATATTATATTAATATAAGAGATTATACTCTAAAGATTGTGATCGTGAGTGGGAGTTAAGAGGGTTGTGGAGTGGAGCCCCCGTAGGGATGCCGAGTTTCTTAAAAGCTCATTTAAGGAAGGAGAGATAAAGTGGGCTGTTTTGGAATTTAGCTATGACCCGACGACTTCTCTCTAGCTTGGTATAAGGAATGTTGGGATATTGTGAAATATGATTCGTTGAGGTTTTCCAATGAATTTATGAGAAATGAGTGGTAGATGCTTGTGTTAACGAGACTTACATTTGTCTCATTCCCAAAAAAGGGGAGTTGGTCAAGGTTGAGGTTAGACTTTAGACCAATTAAATTGGTTTCAATTCTCTACAAAATTTTGGCCAAGGTGCTTTCTTCTCGATTGAGGGAGGGTTTGACAATACCATGCCATCTTCACAAGGTTCTTTTGTTGAGGGTTTTCAAATCCTAGATCTTGTGTTAATTGCATATTAGATTTCTGAGGATTATAGAGTCAATAAAAGACGAGAAGTTGTCTTTAAAATGGATTTTGAAAAAGTGTATGACTAAGTTAAATGGGGATTCCTTGATTTTGTGATGCAAAAGAATGGGTTCCTATGCAAATGAAGGAAGTGGATAGGTGGATGTGTGGGTTTGGCTAACTTTCCGATTTTTATTAATGGGAGACCGAGAGGTAAAATCTTAGGAGAAGTGGCCTTAGACAAGGGGAGCTGTTGACCCCCTTCTTATTCATGTTTTTGTTGGTGGTAGACATTTTAAGTGGAATTATGGAGAAAGCACGACTCTTCGATTTGATGGAGGGTTTTGAAGTATGAGAGAAATCTAGTGGACGTGTTTCATCTCCATTTGCAGATGATTTAATAGGGTGGCAATTCGGGTTAGTCGTGTCATTTTCGGGTCGCGTTGACTTTTATTTTAGTATAAGTTTTAGGTACTCTTAAATCTATACAAGCTAAACGGGTCATGTTTGGGTTATTACCGTAAACGGGTTATCGGGTCAAAAATTGCTAGCTCTTCTCTTGGAACAGCTGAACAAATGCACAGTAGCTGGTATAAATTTGACCCATCCGGACTAGGAAGTTTTGGCTTCCAAAATTAGGTGTGGTATTGAGTCTCGGCCTTGTCGTATTTGAGGATTCCTTTGGGTGGGAACCCAAATTCCCATAGCCTTTTGAATTCGTTGTTGGACAATATTACAAAAGGTTGGATGAGTGGAAAAAGGGGTGTCTATCTATAGCATATAAACCGATAAAGTCCGTTCGGCTTAAAAAAAGGGCTGAAAACCGAACCGACCAACCCGTGCACACTCCTATCTATAGGGGGTGGATTGACTTTAATCTCATTTGAACACCTAAAAAGAAATGATTTTTCATTTGCATAGAGTCATTATTATATTATGTTTATACGGAACGATACGGACTCACAGAGTTGCAATGCAAACTGGTAGTGTTACAAAACATACTGATACATCAACGTTACTGACAGATACTCCCGCGTTACAGTTGTATATGTAATTTAGCATGCCATATGCATAATTTTGTTGTATCATATTGGGACCTATAATACATATCGCGTATCGTCCGATACTAACAACTATCATTGTATTGTGTTTGTATTTGTATACAATGATGATCCTTAGAGCTGCAACTTCTTGAATACTGAAAATAATATTAATAGTAATACATGCCAATGGGGGATAGTTTTCTTTTACCCATAAGACCCCAAACCGGGATGAAAACGGTCTTTGAGCCCAGGCCCTGGTACTATTATCCAGATATTTTACCAGCCAGTGTTCTTACATACTGCAGGTAGGGATTGATGCAACTATGCTGTTTGAATTTCAATCTACTAATATTCTTTATAATTATCTATTTGTATGTGCACCGGTGGTGGTGGGGTCCCATTGGGATTTCTTTGGGGAATTATCTTGATGTTAGTCATTGGTCTGATGCCAAAAATCTTGGCATGAGTTGCTAGCCATGGGAATCCTTTTTGGTAATAATTGTGATAAAGGAGAGACTCTGTGGAGGAGTATATGCTTGGCAATAGCCGGGGGCATATGGAAAGAAAGAAATGATAGAATAACTGAAGATAGGGAATCGAAGGAAGACATATGGGATAGATTCAAATATATGGCCTCTTTATTTGCTTCTTCTTCAAAACATTTCAAGGGAACCGAGCATGTTTGATTTTGAACAATTGGGCAGCATCTTTATTGTAATGGGAAATAAAACTGCTCCGGCTAGCTGGTCAGAGTTTTGTTTATCTTTCTACTCGGTTTTGGCAGTAGCTTTTATGGATGCTTCGGGACCTACACCTTTATGTCTTTTGTTTTTCCTTTGGCTTTGTTGCTTTGTTTCCTAGTGGAATGTTGGTTCACTTCTGATGTACTTTTTTGTTGATATTAATATATTTATGTTTCTTATAAAAAAGGAGTATTTCGAAATTACCCAACCACTATGCACTTATCATTATTTGACTTTAGCCACTGTTTTGTTTCTCTTTAGGCTACCCATGGTTTTGACTTTTAGCCATGCTTTTTTTTTTTCCCTTTAATTTTTGCAACACTTTTTCCCTCACTAAAGTCAAAATAGTGGGTAAAGTGTAAAGAAAACAAAACAATGAATAATGATAACTGTGGTGGGTAAAGTCAAAGTACCCCTAAAAAATTATTAGATATCATTTGCGGTTATTATTACGAATTATGATTAGATTAGGATATATCCCTTAATTGTTTCCTTGTTTATCGATGACTCCTTATTAGATAATTACTAAATTTAGGACTCTGTTTAGTAAAAGGTCGTACCCACTGCACAATGCTCCCGCTTAACTGTAGGGTCTGGGAGAGGCAGGCTGGCCTTACCCCCATATATGGAGAGGCTGATCCCATGTCTTGATCCCATGTCTCGAACTCAAGACCAACCGTAGCTTGGGCGAGGGCACTTGCCATCGCACCAAGGGTTTCACTGCTCGACTTATAATTTTCTATTAAATATAATGTGAGGTGATGTTTAATTTGTGTGTGTTTATACGCTTCCACCGATTTCCATCAATTTTATGTTTCTGTTCTATTATACTTACCAGAAAAGAAATGAAATGTCGTTGATTGTGGGCAGGTATTGGAAACAGGAGTTCTTTCCTTTGCATCTAAAAGTGATACTGGTTCTGTTGTGTCGGATGTGGACGAACCTTCTGATCTCCTGAGAAACCTTAAAAATTCCATTTCTTCTAGTGATCTTTTACCGGGATTTCATCTTCAAGATCTCTATGATCGATTTGAGATTGAATTAAATGATCTTGAGGTAGTATTCTTATTCCGTTTCTCTTTTTTTTTTCTTGTTTCTGTTTGGGTGTGTGAAAGCTGAACAGAGAATTGACATCTCATAGATGAAGATCCTTATGCCTTACCATCCTCATACTGTAACTCTTTTGGAGAAATTCAGTGTTATGGTTACCTTGGCGTCTTGCATTCTTCAAGATGAATCAATTTTGAAAGCATTGGAGGTATGTAAAACTTTTTGATAAGTTGCGTTAATGGCATGTATTCTGATTTGAGTTAATTATTCTAGAACCTTCTTGACAAGTTATGCTCTGGATTCAATGAATTGACACAAATCAAATTCTAAGTTCAGCGGGTTTGCCTTGTGTATAATGTCAACCATTTACAATTAATATTTGCTCCATGGGAAGCATGTCTTAAATGCTTATTTATTTATTTTTAAATTTTTTTATTATATTCAGTCACATCTTATGATTTGATTATCTTGTTTCTAAAAACGTACATCCATCCGTGTCATTATATCTCCATTGCACCTTTAGTGGTTTCGACCATAGTTACCGGGTTCTCTACATACCCTACATACCGCGATCTGGGATCACCGACCCTAAAAGTGGTGGGTCCGTGATCCATATCTCTAAAATTGGCGTAACGAATAAATCTCTTTTAGCTATTATAAGTAATGATGCAACTTTTGATTTAGTAGATGAAATAAATGGGGAAAAAACAGGCTTCCTAGCAAAGTTTAGAAGAATGGTTAATATATTTTTTTAAGATATCACAAAAATGATAAACGATACACAGTTTTAGTGAAGCTTTCTAAATTGGTGGAATACATTTACTTGTGATAATTCACTTATAGTTCTAAAGTAGTCTCAACTGGAGTATTAAAACATTCCGTAATCTGAAGTAGCAAGCCAACTAAAACTTACCCCCACCGTACTGCATAACAACTATATCTACATACCACATACCAAAGCGACCCATGTTCCAGGTAACATTGGTTTTGACACATCCAATAGATTATATATATCGGATGATTTTTCATGACAATGGATTAAATTAGAATGAATTTTGACTAAACAGCTTGTACAAGTACAGTTTGTGAAACGGTATGAGAATTACTGAAGTGAAGGGCTGCATCTGATAACCTGTAGCAATTTACTGCAGGAAAATGTTATTTTGTTTGTGTGTGTGTGTGTGTGAAGGGGAGAGAGAGAGTTCATGTGTGTATGCCTATAATAAGAATGGTATGTGGCTATGTGCAAACATGAATGACACTACTGTTTCGAATGTTTGTTTTTGTCTGTTATTTTTATTAAATGATTGAACAAATAATGATACTATTGGTTGATCATCCGATTTCAGGTTTATATAATCGTGTCATCAGTTGTTGCACACTTTTCGCCATCGATATATAGTCAAATTATGGGATTAATTGTCACTCTCGATATGATGCATTATTCATCAGACTCACGAAACCTTACAACGGTCAATCCACTTAATATGGAGTCAAATGTACAAAGGACGTCTTATACCTTCTGTTTCTCTGTTGGAGTAAATCTCGAATCAGCCAGTTTACTTGTTGACCTTGAAAATGATGTAGAAAATAGCTTCACTCTTATGCTTTCTCTGCAGGAATTAGATATTCGGTATGTTGTTTAATTTTTATTATTGTAGACGTACGTAACCCTCAGTCTGTTGTTCACAGACGCACAAAGGCGCATTTTAAATTTCTTGATATGTATTCACATTCATTTTGTTGCTACGCTAGTAAAAATCTTATACAAAGGAATTATGTTTGTCCACGTATCCCCCCTCTCTTTTTTTTCTTAATGAAAAATATATATTGAAATTCACAAATGCCATAAGGGGCTCAACCCATGTGCATGGGTAGTGGGCCCTACCCTATGGGTTGATGAATTAATTGGGGGTGGGGTATATTTTCTTATTGCTTAATCTGATGGATATTAGTAGTTTAGGATCTTATATTATTTCCTGGTTATCTTTTAGTTCTTTACCTTATTTTGATGTCTTGGTGAGCAAGATTAGTAGTAGCTATAAATAATTGGCCTTCCTTTGTACTCGGAATATTATGAGTACATTATGTAATGACTGAATGGGGACGCAACTGAATTTTTATATACTGAGTTTCTAAGGCTAAATAGCATAATGTGGGTCCTTGTATTCCTAGCAAAAATTTGATATATTATTAGTAATTTTCTAATTTACAACTCCTTTTACTATACTTGAACGCTGTTCCAATGGTGTATCTGGACATCCCTTGAAGATGGAATCATGTTGTTTTTCTTATTTTTTCAATTAAACCTTGATTATGTATGAGACGGCTTATATTTTTTTTTTGCTTATTATGGTTGCGTGTCAGTATTTTAATCACTTTTACATTCATGGTAAGTTTAAAAAGAGGAAAAATAAGTTTCTCAGTCACAGCATTAACATAGAACAAGTGGTTTATAGTATACATGGTCGGGGCCCTAAATGTTAAACTAATTCTCTGTTGCCCATTTTGCAGCTTTTTTCAAATGGAGTCCCCAGAGTGCTGGATATGTACAAAGGCATTTAGGATCATAGCCGATTCAAGGAAGAGTGAGGACAATTACATACTGTGCTCGTCTGAGAAAATGTTGGCCAACCAAAGTGAAAAATATGATGGTAAAAGTCTATCCGCTGATGGGTGCTTTCTGTTACATTATGAAGCTAGCAGAAATTTGGACTTGATCTGTCATACATTCACTGTGTGCTTAAATGATATTGATGTTCACTGCTACCCATTTATAATTGGATTACTTGTTGAGTTTTTTGATAAAATATCTGGATACGATGTATCTCATTCTGTCAAGGAGAACCACGTTGTGGGTGCTAAGAGTCCCTTATCAGGATCTGATTTGAAGTTTCAAAATTATGGTTTTTCCAACTTCTTTCAGAGTGGGACTTCTGAATGGGCAAGCATTCCAGTGGATCATTTTCCTTTCGTTACAATATACAATTGTGGCCCTCTTGTTAACCTTGATAGTTCATTGATCAATCCTATTCCTCAGTGGAGAAAGTTTCTCAAGCTAAGAGATGGGAAAGTTAGAAGTTCAAAGTTACGGGTAAAAACGGGATCTAAAGAATTGTATACCCCATCATTGAAGCCCACATTTGGAAGTGTTAATGATACTGATGTGTTTTTTATCAATCTAAATATCAGTGGTGTCAAAGTTCATTTCCATGATTCCGCGTGCATTGTTGGGACCGTTACAATCCCTACGTGTAAAGCTTCATTCTCTATCCATGAGGACTTTCTGGACATTTTATGTTCTTCGGAGGGATTGGTTCTTTCTTCGTCTTGGTGTACTCAAACTCTCCACGGTTTTCTGTGGGGTCCCTTGTTGCCGAATCTCTCTCCAATTATAAACATGCGTGTGAGGAAAGAAACTTTTGGGTCGCTGTTTGAAATTAGTTTTAGCATTCAGCATGTGTGCTGCATTTTACCACCTGAGTTTCTTGCGATAATCATCGGTTATTTTTCATTGCCTGATTGGATCCCGAATGCAAAAGATCAGCCTCTTGCTGAAAACGACAGTGGTATCACCTATAAGTTTGAGATATTGGATTCCACTTTGTTTACACCTGTTGAGAGCTCTGAAAATCAGTTTCTAAGGGTTGATATTCCGCAGTTATACTGTAGTTTTGTCGAAAACTGCCATTCAGATATTGTGTTAAAAGACATTCCTTCCGAATGTTTGATTCCAGCTCATAGAATTGCAGATAGAAATCACTGTCTAAATATATTTGGGCGTGATTTATCTCTATCACTGCTTTTGCCGTATGATGATGCATTTAATTCCTTGAGATTTAATCAAAGTACTGGACACAGGTGCCTCACCTTGATTGAACCAATAAGTGCTGATTTTTGGATCAGACTACCCCATGAGTGTGCCCCCTGTTTTGCTCCAACATGTATTATGGCAAGAGTCTGTAATTGCCAACTTATCGCTGAAGGTAAGTCAGCCTTTTCTTTCAGTAACACTTGAAACCCGGATGCATTTATTCATCTTATTATTTGTTTCTTTATGTAATGTGCATTTTTTTCATTTACAGGTCCTCATGTACTCGTTGGTTGTGAAGCATTACTAGATGTTATAGATAGATTTTCTTCAGTTGATAAAGATTCAGGAGGTTTCACTTCCGATGTTCTGAAGTTCCTTCAGCTTAAGAAGAATCTAAATAAAAACGATACACTTTCACCCGCATCATCGAATGTAACCTTCATAGAAGCTAAATGTTCTGTTCATTCAATGTCAGTGAAATTGTACAGCTCAACAACAGAGTCAATTGCTTCTAAAATTGTTGCTGAAGTTGAGATGCGATTTATATGCTCTGCGTCATTAAAAGATGACAAACTTATGTTCTCGGAAATTTTGTTCTCTTCTTTATCGCTATTTTCATTTTTTAATTCAGTTGTGCTAGTGGAGTGCACCTCTCCATACACAGCAGCATCGGTTCTTGATATAAATTTCTCTGTGTCAGATCAGGGTGAAAATGTTCTTATTGTTGCTCTTCCTTCTCTAAATATCTGGTTACATTTGTTCGATTGGAATGAGGTCATTGATGTAGTCAATTCTATTGTTTCACAACTGGACAAATCTTCATCAATAAAGAAATCAACAGTTTGCCCAGTAGATGAAATTGAAAATTCAAAAAATGATCTTTTAGAATATCCTCAATCTCTGAGCATGTCAAGTAATTTTGCATCGGATTCTGTTCTTATTGTGAAGTCGGAAAATGTTTGCATAACAATTAACATACCTGCTCGGGTCATTGGAAAGTCTTATGATCATGTGGAGATGAGTGATTCATGTAATATAGATGAAGAGAACCAACATGGTTTTGTTTCTGTTACTTTACAAGTTAAAAGCAGTGAAATGATTAGTAATGGCAAAACCTCAAGATTAAAGTTGAATTTGGAAAAGACAAGTGGGGCAGTCGAACTATGTAAGGGTAAAAGTGTCCAAGCATGGCCCTTTTTTCAGTTATTACGAGTTCATGTAGAGTCTGAGATTTGTTATAATCATATGGAGCAAATGGAAGTTAAAACGGAGGTTTCATGTGACAGTTTAGAAGTGTGGCTTTCACATCACATATTCTACTTCTGGCAATCTGTGTTGTTTGAATTCCCTGAAGGAGGGTCTTCTGAGTTGACATTCATTGCTCTGGATTTTAAAATCCAACTAAGGAAGCTTTCTCTTCTTTTGACTGATGGAAAGGTATATGTTTATGGTTGTATAATATCTGGCTTGTATTTCCATAACATTGAGTGTGATATATTTTGCTGTTCTATAAAATAGTCAAGCGTACCTAATTTGTTGTCCAAATCATGAAACATTGCCTTCAAGATTGAAAATATGATTTTTATAGTCCAATATATAACTGCCTCTCACTCAACTTTTTCGATGCCGCTGAAGTTAGAAGACGACTAAAAAATTATTTATGTATAGTTTTCTGTTTCTACAACATACTCTACAAAACTGTTATTAACGCATTGTTTTTTTGTCTTTGAAATTCAAGGGAAAATATATCATCTAAACAACAAATTTTAGGGACAGTTTGGTTAAAGTACCAAAATTTCTTTGCTCAAATGATGGTTCCTGGGGGGACAGCCTATGGAAGGGTTCTTCCCTCCCAACTTGGGGGACATGAGTTCATATCCTACAACTTTCTAAGCCCATCTCCAAACGATTTTTTCCCCATTTCGATATTTTTATTGTATAGATAGACTCCTTGTTCACTTCTGGTTTTATTTTTGTTCTCTGAATCATATATTATTGATTTCTTCTAGCGAAGCTCTAATGGACCTCTGCTGGAAATTCTTATGAAAAATTTACTCTTGACCGCTGAAGCAACTGAGAACAAGATGGGGGGCACAGTTGCAGGCAATCTTCAAGTAAACTACAATAACATTCACAAGGTATACTATGAGTAGAACCATCGTCATGTACTTTTCTGTCTGGTACAAACAATTTAATAGCGGTGTCTCAATTGCACAAAATGTTTCCAGGTCTTGTGGGAGCCTTTTGTAGAACCCTGGGAGTTTCAGTTAAGCATAACTAGGACGCATGAGAAGAGTGCTCTCCTTGACATTGCAGTCATGACGGATATATGTCTCACATCAACAACTCCGCTTAACTTGAATCTTACAGAATCTCTTTTTGAGGTACTTAACTTTCGATTGTTTCATATGGCCTAGATAACTTTTCAACGTCTACAACTTACTATGACCATCTCGAGATGATTTTCGCATTTTCCAAGGCAAAATGTATAAAGTGTGTTTTGCATAACCAAAACTTGTCTGCTCCAAGCAACAGTGAATTTTGTATTGTTCTGTGGCACTTGCACTGCCACAGGAACGCTTTTCTTCACCTGAAGTGCTGTGCCACTAGTAAATAGCACAATAAGAAGAAGAGAGAGAGAGAGAGCTTTACCTTTCTCCTCTTAACATTCACATATGTACTAATGGAATAAAAGTTTACAGTAAAAAAAAGAACAGATCAGAAATACCCTCACTAACTAAGACCGAAGTACCCTTGCTAGTACTAAACCATCTAGCTGTTCCCCTCAAAATGTAGCGATATCGATTAAACATGACCAGTTTGAAACAGAAATGCTGAAGGTGCACAAGTTAATGGCGTTGTCAGCATATCACCATGCTGATCATCCGAGTGATCTAAAGAAAGTAACATTTGTTTTCTAATGGGTAAATCAAGCATAAAGAGAGTCTGCTGACACATCTATATTGTGATAATGTAAAATGGGATTACTTGCTATAGACTTAGCACGTGGTTGTAGGAATGTATTTTCATAGAATGAATACCAAAGTATTGTAAGAGAAATTCGGCCTCTAAAACACCATTTTTTTTGTATACATCCTGTATACAGGTGCTGCCCCCTTGGCGGTTTGCTAATTCAACTATCGCATTTATAAAAAACATAAAAAATAAATGAATTTACAGGGGATCGGGGGTGAAAAAAGAGGATGAATCATATTAGGTACATATTTTGACATTTATGCGAACACGCAGAATTTACTAAACTCCCATTAATATTGAATGAATACAATGAGTGGCCAAAGGCCTTAGCCAGAGTTACCTGTTCACATCAAATATATGTATCTATATACTTTAGCTCGTATCAATACATTCATTGCTAGATTCTTTTTTTTTCCCCCATTTTTCAAACTTCTTATAGTTTACAAATTATATGTGAATGTTGATTACTATGATCCATAAGTTGTACTTTCACATCAGTCATATAATATTAGACATGAAAAATGATTTCTTATACTACACAGATAATAGTATGTTTGTTTACAGCCATGGCCTCAATTTTTATGTGGCCTATATTTTAGGATTTACTGTGTTGCTGTGTCCTCATTGTGTTGTATTATTGTCTTGAGTGCGTGTCATGCTTCATAGTACAATTTTCTTTTCTATGAATAATGTGGAGGGTAAATTACAGTAAGCCCCCCCTGAACTATAGCAGTCTTATAAGTGCCCTCTGATCTAAAAAAAACTAACAAAGTGCCGCCTAAACTTTTGAACCGTGACAATTAACACATTTCCATTAAATTTTTTACAACTTTTATGCACATCATCATGTTTTTACCAACTTTTAAAAGGAATGTGTTAGTTGTCACAGTTCAATAGTTCAGGGGGCATTTGTAAGGTTTTTTAGATAGATCAGTAAAACCGCTATAGTTTAGGGGGTTGCTATAATTCATGCTGATGTGATTTATCATCATATTTGCAAAACTGGATGTATTTATCATCTCCAATAATCCAGTATTGTTTCTTTACCTCAATTGGATGCAAATGAAGGGTTTAATTACTTGCATCAAAACCTATGAATTATCTAATAGTTGATGTATATTGATTCACTCATTCATATTTTACTTCTTAAAGGTTGCTTTCAGAGCAGTTGATATGATTGCATGGGGTTTGATGGGGTTGCATGTTCTTACGGAAAGCCCTAGATTCTCAAAAACTCAGATAAGTGAAAATTTATATACAGGAAGATATGCTCCTTATGTACTACAGAATTTGACTTCCTTGCCTCTAGCATTCCACATCTGTGAAGGGACCATTAATGCCAGCAATTTTGACATATCAGCATTAAAAGATGAGAAATTTGTGCAACCCGGTTGTTCAATTCCAATTTATATCGATGAAACCCCAGAGGAACAACTTTTCCGCTACAGGCCCTCTCTCTCCTCTGACCGACTCAGTGATAAGCAGTTCATGGAGGCAACACATCGATATATTGTCATTCAACTTGAGGGAACATCTATGGCTTCTTCTCCTATTTCTATGGATCTTGTAGGGATCAGCTACTTTGAGGTGGATTTTTCCAAGTCATCAAGTAACTTAGCAGTTGATACCATTGGGGATGCTTTAAAAAGTAATAAACTCTTTGAGGGGAACAACCGAGCAGATGTCAACAGTGGGTATGTTGTTCCTGTAGTGATTGATGTTTCTGTCCAGAGGTATACAAAGTTAGTGCGATTTTACTCAACGGTATGTCAAAAGTCTTAGTTATTTTATGATTTAATTTTTTTTAGGATAATTTGCAAGAAATCCTTGAACTGTCACATTATTTGCAATTACCCCCATAATTATTAATTTTGCAATATTTCAGGTTATACTCTTGAATGCTACTTCAATACCATTTGAAGTGCGGTTTGATATCCCTTTTGGCGTATCTCCAAAGGTATTTAGATAAACGCGAACATTGTTTCAATCAAGGATCAAAATTTGTTTCTGTGTTGTTTAGTCGTCTTGAGATAAGAGACGTTGTAATTTTCTTATGTATCTTTCGATTACTTTGCAAAATCTTGGTTGTTTCTAAAACGGAATGTGCCAGCCATTTTTGACCGTTTAGAAACTGAAATTTGGTCCCTTGGTTTTTGGCCTGTTAATGGATCGGATTTAGTACGAATCCGGTCTACTTATTGAGATATAGATTGGTGTTAAGTAGTCCAATAATCCTAATCCGATCCGCTAAGAATCCCATCGAATTTGGTATATTAAATAAATAAGAACTTATATATGTAATAGGCTTTAATATAATACCTTTGTATGTATTATTTCATGATTATTGTTGCACTTAAAAATAAATATTTCATAATATTTTTATAATCTTAATTTTATCTGTATAATTATCACAGTTATTTTAACATTATATATAGATATTATATATTTAATATGGCCAAATAATATCTGATCTGATCCGTACTCATGATTTGACTTCGAATTTTGGTGATTCACTATATTAACCAAATCTGATTTGGTCCGATAATTTTTTTTTTAATAAATGGATTTAGATTGACCTTAATCCGGTCTGAATGTGATTCGTTGACAGGGCTTCTTGGTTTATTCCCTTACACTACCCTACAATACTTGGGGGGTGAAAAATCATGTTTTAGATCTTGTCTTGCCCTGACACAACACACCAAGACCCATTTAAACACGATCACGACTTGACTTCAACTCATTTAAAACACAACATGACTCGATTAACACGATTCCTGATTTTCACACCAATTAAACCTAACATAACAGAAAAACATTATATGATACTACTAACGTTACTAACAGGAGTCATAATTTTGACACGAGCACGACACAACATATTTTCGTGTCAAATATTCCAGCACAAACACGATTTATCATGACAATTTTGTGTTGTTTTATTGTTATAGTTTCCAAAATTGCCACCCTTAACGATACTCTTCGCAATGTTCCATTTTCAACTTGCTGATTTTTGTCATTTCAGATTCTAGATCCAATATATCCTGGTCAGGAGTTTCCTCTCCCTCTACATTTGGCTGAAGCAGGTCGTATGAGATGGCGTCCACTTGGCAGCACCTACCTATGGAGTGAAGCTTATAACATTTCGAATATTCTCTCTCATGAAAATAGGATTGGATTGTTACGTTCCTTTGTTTGCTATCCATCTCATCCAAGCAGCGACCCATTTCGCTGTTGCATTTCAGTGCATGATATGTGCTTGCCCTCAACTGGCCAACTAAAGAGGCTGACATCTCTTTACATGAATGATACCGTTAAGCCTTCAGTTGGAAACTATCAGGACAACTCAAAGAAGCGTTTTGTTCACCTATTGACATTATGTAGTCCGTTAGTAGTGAAAAACTATCTTCCAGTAGCCATATCACTGTCCATAGAAAGTGGTGGGGTTACACGTACTTCGTTACTTTCAGAGGTTTGTAGCATTTTTGGCAAACTTGGGCCCTGTTTAGTTGTGGAAAAACATGACTGTTTTCCGGAAAAGATTATGTTGAGAACAAGGAATGTAAACGTGTTCAAGAATATAATTTCCCAATTTAGAAAACTGATTTCAATTTTTTCAGTTCTCCGACTTCCCAAAAAGTTAGGATCTGTATTATTTTTCTGTTATAATGATAGATTTACTTTACCACCTAATGACCACCACCACGACTTTTCCACCAGCACTATACGCCCCACACCACATCCAACACGCACCCCCGTCGCCATCGCCACCGCCTCCGTACCGGTGGTGCTGGTGGCAGTTTTTGTTGTGGTGATGGTGGTGTTTGTGGGAAAAGAGATAAAGCGGGCTCTACTTTAAATAATTGAACACGTTTTCTAATTTACTAAAGCTTTCCATGGAAATGAAAAGCAGAAATGGGCAAAAAAACTGGAAAGTGGAAACAGAAATTAGAAGATAATTTCCAACAACTAAACAAGGCCTTCATTTTTTATGAGAACTGGATAGAGTTCTCTTAGTTTTTCTTGAAGATTGTGCCTCAGCCATTTTCACTTTTACTTGTCATTTCAGGTCGAAACATCATTTTTCCATATTGATTCATCGCACGACTTGTCAATATCTTTCAATATGCATGGATTGAGACCTTCGATTATGAAGTTCCCTCGAGCAGAAACATTTGGTGAAATGGCCAAGTTCAGTGGAACAAAGTTCTCTCTATCTGAATCCATTACATTTGATTCTGATTTATCTGGAGGTAATTTCTACTTCCTTCTGCTTTATTGTAATTAACAGTTTTTTCTTTCTGCGTTTGATTGGCTATGCATTCTTTTTCCTTGGAAAATACTTTTTCCAATTGTTTTTTACTTCTGTGTATCTTGATTGCAAATTTATTCTATGAAAACAATAGTTATAAATATGAAAAGTGCTCCATTTTCTCGTTCAAGGGAAATCATTTCTCAACTTCACCCCCCCTCTTCCCCACCCCGAAAAAGGTCTTGTTTTCCATTGAAAATTCGAAAAGTAATGAGCAAACCACTCCTATCTTTTTCCACTCATTTTCCAACTTCTCATTACTATGAGCCATTTTTCATTATTTTTCAACTTTGTAATCTTTTGCAGGGTTTATGTAAATATATTATAACAATATTGTTCCATTGTTTTAGATCCTTTACATGTTACCATGGAAAAGGTGATGGATGCATTCTCTGGAGCTCGTGAAATCTGTATATTTGTTCCGTATTTGTTATATAATTGCACTGGATTTCCCATTACCGTATCAAATTCTGTCAATGAGTCGAAAGGACGTGGATGTACTGTTCCATCCTGTTATGATATGGATGAGCAGGATCTACTTCTTGGTCGGAAAGATGGTCTCGGTGTTCTATCCTCTAATCAAGATTTGCATACAGCCCCACATAATTATAGTCTGATGAATTCTTCAGTGAATAATCACATTGTCTCAATCAGGGAGAATGCAGACTCACACTCCCGTAAGTTTTTGAGCAAACCTGTGAATACATAGTTGTCAAATCATGTATCGTATTACATATTGAGAAACATATCGCGTAGCGTGTATTGAATCATGTATTGAGTTGTAAGATACAGTGCAAAAGTAATAAATAATTAAATGTGTAGATAACGCAATGTAATAAACAATAAAACCTATTATAGGCTAAACCCAAGTTTAGGATATGATTTTACATAGTCTAATAATAAGACCTTCCCTCTGTAATCCCATTATTTTAAGACTTTTAGAATAGAGGATAATATACTTTAGGCCACCAGTTTACTTGATTTTAATCTAAAATCCTCAATTAATATTCTTAGCATCTAACTTTCCATAATATTTAAGTCTCCAAAATTAAATAATTAAAGTTAGAACTTCAATCTATGAAGTTTAATATATGTTCACTGTTTACATATGGCAACCAACACATTTTTCTCTTTCTAATATCAAATTTTACAAATATCTTATTAAACAGACTCCTTTTTGGACACTAGAAACAACACGTTGAGGTTCATCTATTCACTTAAACATCTCAATCAAACATTATTGAATCATTGCATAATAAGTAACTAGTGTAAGTAAAAAAAATGAATTTAGAAAATCGGGGTTGAATATGCATTTACACCTTTTATAAGGAAAAAACCCGTAGGACTAGTACGATATGCTGATACAGGCCGGTATGGCTACGATACATTGCTACTTACGATACAGCGATGCGATAATTATCTTTTTGCTGCTGTATCGTATCATTTCATACAATACTAACAACTATGCTTCTACAGAATTTCATGGAAGTCTGCTTAGGCACGGTTCAGATGCTCAATACTCATCACTTAACCAGAAGAATAGGTCAGGTTCGAGCAGTATGTCAGATTTGAAGACTCCTGATTTTGAAGGAATTGATTACAAAAAGGTTAATGCTTCTATGTATTCTCCCTGTCCCAATTCTTTTGCAAGTGAAATTACGGTTAGAGTAAGCCGGTGCATGTCTGAATGTGTTACGGAAAACTTTGCAAACTGTTCGTGGTCAAGCCCGTTTTTGCTTGTTCCACCAACTGGTTCAACAAATGTTCTTGTTCCTCAATCATCCACAAATGCTGCATATGTAATATCTGTTACATCTACTGCTGTTGCTGAACAATTTTCTGGAAGGACCAGAATTATCACTTTCCAGCCCAGGTATTGTCATTTTGGCATCTTCTTGAGGAGATTTCTTTTTGGAAGAAAAACTCTAATGGTGTGTTTGATTGACAATACTCTCCATATATTTTAGTGTACCCTGGTGCGATGGCAAGTGCCCTCGCCCAAGCTAGCCTCGCCATATATGGGGGTAAGGCGAACCGACATCCGCTTCTCCCATAAGCGGGAGCCTTGTGCACTGGGTATGGCCTTTTTATTTATGTTGCTAATTTTGCAGATACGTTATCAGTAACGCATGCAGCAAGGACCTGTATTTTAAGCAAAAGGGAACTGATTTTGTTTTTCATTTACGGGTTGGACAGCATTCGCATATTCAGTGGACAGATACAACAAGGTAAAAAGCACTGTGTAGTTACTATTGGTCTTTGATGAGCATGATATCTTTATCAATCTGCTCATATTATGCAGCCTCCGCTCTATTGATGGTTCTGGTTTCCATTAGGCTTCTGTCCAAGTGATTTCAGGCGCCTGGTGCCTATCAGAACCCTAGTACTTGATTTTTTAGCAGTTTATGTTTACTTCTTTTGTTGAACAATATTTTGATGTTAGTAGAAATCATTAATTGAATCAAATGTGAAATATTAGCAATGATAATTGATCATTGAATTTGTTTACGGGCATTGAAGGATTGGCATTAAAAGAAATGGATTGTTATTAATAATTGTTGATGGATGAATATCCGATGCACGTCTCATAGGTCCAGTAATCTTCCTGGTAATATCTCTACTCTTCCTCATCTTTCGAATTTAATATATAAATATTGGTTCTTTGTGCCTGCAACATACCACTACTATGTTTGCTACCAACAATATAACCATGAGGACTACCACAAGCTCCTCTACTACCACCACTACTTTGATACAAGCAATGTAACCAGACCCACTGCCTCTAGCTCATAGATATACAATGAAGTATTCTATTGGTAGTTAGTTCATTCCACTCTTTAATTAGTACTTGTTTAATATGGACCATCCAATCAAAACCAATTGGCAATGGGTGGAGGGGCACTAGGATCTTATATATTGTGGTACAAGATTGTAATTTCCCAATGTGGGACTTTATGTTCTCAACTCGCCCCCTATGGTGTGACTTGAGTCTAGAACATGGACAAATGTATATTGGGAGGCCATATATAAACTGCTCTGCTACCATGTTAAATATTAGAGCATCCAACCCAAATCTAATTAGTAGTGGGTGGAGGGGTTCTATACCGTGGTGCTTGACTTAAATGTCCTAGTGCGGGACCTTGTATACTCAACTGTACTTAAAATCTAGAAACTTGAAGCGCCTTAAATAATGACATAATGTTTTGAAGTCTTGGAGAGCTCATCGACTCTAAGAACACTAATACATCTAAATCTTGAAAGGTCTAAAAAACAAGCATAATTAGAAGTAATTGAACAAAGTAATATTTCCCTAATATAAAAACAACACAGCTTAAAACAACTCAATGGGACTGATCTCTGCCTTACCTCAACTACTTGGTTGGCTACATGAATCCCGTGTTGCCATTTATCTTTGTTTTGAGCTATTTGTTCATTTAATTTTAAACCACAAATTACCATGTCATTCCTTATAATGTCCATCCTGTCAATTTAGGGCCAGCTCTTATTTTAACATTACAATCACCTAACTCTTCTTTACTGGTGCACTTATGTCAATGTTGTATGTAATTCAACGTATCTAAGCTGATTTTCTTTCAATATACCTCCCACATGAACTACTTTTATTGTCTCATGGATGTGTTAATTTCTTATTCTATCAAACATTCACCATAACGTCGACATTTATTTGTGAACTTGTTCTCTCTTAATTTCCTGGCACTCTGTCCTATGAAGCATATCCTGATCTTATATCCTCCTTCAGCTTCACAAAGACATTTCATAAGCCAGTACCGCTTCTGAACTTGACTCAAACCTTTTCAAGTTCAATGAACAACATCATGCAGTCTATTTTAATCATATTTAATCTAAGCTTTTTAATTTTTAATTTTTTTTTATTGTGAAGCTTTTCTCCTCTATTCTAATTAGCACTAATTCACCAATTAAAACGATATTGATATAAGCATAAGTATTTTTACAACTCTCTCTAATTCTCTTTCATATTTAAAATTAAGTGATTACAAAGAGTGGCCAAAGGCCTTATCTTGCTAGCCAAGATAACCTTAAAGTGTAAAATGACTAAAAAGAGCACACTAAAGACATTAAAAGTTAATGTCATCCTCCAACCTAATGTAAAAGCTTAAAGAGGGAAATAAGAAAAATAAAATAAAAAGTTATAATAAATCCCAAGTCTATCACACACGTCACTCTACCCAATTAAAAAAAGTTTTCCCACGAGCGTGAAGGCATGAGACGTGGAAACTAGAACCAAATGATCGACACTGTTCTCCGCAGATGTCCGCGGAAGCGCTTGAGTAATTGAAAATCCCGACCAAGGTCGATAAACATGAACTCGGCCTCGGAGCTTGCCACATCGAAAATCAACACACCAATGCCTTGCGGAGGGTAAACAATGCCAAATGTAGTCCAAGCCCCCCATAATGAGTATCCTCAAGGCTTAGGCACTGCAATTCATCCTCCAAACGCGCCTCAAACCCATCCCTGAATGAGTCCACGAATTCAGAAGCAGCCACTCCAACTTAAGGCAGCATCTCAATCTCAGAACAACCACCAAAAGAGTCGACCAAGTCAACGACGTGATAATTATCCTCATGCCCCAAAAGTGGGAAGAAATCAGAAAAATCAAATGATCTCACCTCTCGAAAATGTGTGTGAGTCGTCCAAGCAATCTTCGAAAAGATGAAGAAATGGCCAACACATAAACCATTATCTTCCTCCCCAAAGATAGTAAAGAAGTCCTCGAGATCAAACACCTCCAAATCTATGAATTTGGTACGAGTGGCCCAACCATTCTCACTGAAAATGCCGATGAAGTCGTTAATGATTAACTTGAGGTGGGCCCCAATAATTTATATCAAGCCCAAAAATTCAATCCGAGTAGCAATGGCGTAAGGGATAGGGTAGTTAAACTCAACGGGCGCATAGGCCACAATGGAAGCCTCACTCGCGGCCAACCGGTGGGCGACATCATTGGCGGAGGCTTGAAGCTCAAGGTTCTATCCTACACTTCTGCTCGATCTCCTCATACTTCAACTCTTTGATGACCCGAGTGCCAATCCTCAAACCAAATTTCTCATTAAGATTAGCTGAAATCTACCCATAACGGATACTTGTAGCCTCGTTGTAGTGAGAGACTCGATCATTCTCCCACAACTCAATATCTTCTCTAATATGAGTGAGGGTTTAATGGTAATCCGCCTGCAAATGGGGTAGGTATATCGTCAAAATGATGAGCCCATGAGGATAGGGTCGAAATAGAGACTGAATCGTACGCTTCAGGGATGTGAGAGGGTTGGTCGTAATTCAAAGAAGGTTCGGGGACAGATTCGGAATTTTATAAATTATAGGGGTTGATTGACATTTTCCGAAAAGGAGCGGGTGCTCAATAGAAGTGGGGTTGATTTGTGAGTGTATCAAGAGTGGGGCCGAGGGAATATGTGTGAATAATTGTGGGATTGTGGCTAAAGTTTTCTTGTGGGCTTTCTGAAAATATTTGAAGACCAAGAGGAGGGGTAAAATTATAATCAAAAGAGAGGGCTATTTTGGGGGTTTACCACAACATTTCAGGCAAGTGAAGCACAACTCCCTTTACAAACCCTTGTTGGAGCAGCGGAATGCAGATCTGTTGTTCTGCCGACACCGGAAATGGTCGTTTGTGGACGGCGACTCGGAGAACGAGGGTTTCCATCTATGAAATCATACCAAATAGTCGTGAAGGTTTGTGGGAGTCAGAGGGGCAGTGGACGAGGTCTTCTGGACTCGGGGTCGATCGATGAGGGTCGCTGAGGGACACGAGAGGGGGGCGTCGGCAGAAAAAGCTTGGGCTGGAGTCCGTCTAGTTTTTTTTGGGTTTCAAGGGCCAGTGGGTTTGGGGTTTGATGTGGGAGGGTTGGGGTGGTTTACCGGGGCTCAGAACTGACCGACGAAGGTCGCAGGAGGTCGCGGTCGGGGAAACGACAGCCACAGGTAGCAGAAAGTGGGTTGGGCTAGTTTTTTTTAATTTTTGGTTTTGATGTTTTTTTGGGGTTGTAGCAGCCTGTTTGGGTGGTCTGAAGTGGGGTTTCCAGATCTAGCGTTGGTGTCTCTTGATCGTTGGTGGCAGGGTTAGATTTGGAGGAGTGGTGCGCTGGTTCCTTTGAGATTTTCCCATAGCTCTACAACTCTGACCACCACATGAGGAGTGAACGTAGCTCTTATAGCAATTTGATTTGATGTAAGCGGAAGCATTTTACAACAAAAACATTTGTTTTGAGGCCAATGGCCTAAATTACCTCTCTAATTCTCATTCAGATGCAAAAGTAAGCTATTACGAAGAGGGGCCAAAGGCCTTACTTGTAGGAATGAGTATCTTACTAGGCAAAATAACCCCAAAGTGTAAAATGATTAAAGAGGCACACTAAAGATATGCTACTATATTAGATATATCATACTTTTTCTTAGATCAAGATGTGCAGATTATTCATCATTATAATACAAAAATATTTATATTCAAAAAGCCGAAGAATGTGAATAAATACACTATATTGTTTTAAGAGTATAAATAAACCCAAATCAGGGCTTGATTTTCTCTAGATATTTTCAAATTGTAGTTGTATAGGCTTAGGAATAGGGGTCTCGAGCTTGATTAGGATGACAGTTTTGAGTCTTACAAGGCATCTCGGTATGCTGAAAATAACACAATAGCCTTCTTGAGAGGCTTTAATAATTCGTCTGCAGTAACCTGTTGAACAAGTATCGCCAATAACCTGCTTCGTGTGTACATACATATATATAAATATATATTATCTGCATGGACAGAAAGACATATACCAGTTGTCAAACCTCTGAGATGGATTTTGCCTTCATCGTTTCAAATATGACATTTTTTCTAAATCTTTCTTTTTATTCTTATTTTGTTCTACTGTATATTCTGTGTGTAATCATGCTTCAACTTGTAGGGAGTTACTAGTTTCTGTTCGTTTCGATGAACCTGGATGGCAATGGTCAGGATGCTTTTTGCCAGAGCATTTAGGTGACACTCAGTTGAAAATGCGGAATTATGTGTCTGGTGCAGTAAATATGATGCGTGTAGAAGTGCAGAATGCTGATGTTTCAATTAGAGGTGAGAAGATTGTTGGAAGCCCCCATGGAAATTCTGGCACCAGCTTGATTCTTTTATCTGATGATGATACAGGCTTTATGCCATACAGAATCGATAATTTCTCGAAGGAGGTGAGCATATGGTTGAGTGGTGCTTTTACGATAAGGGGGTGTTTGATTGAAAAGATGGAAGAGAAAACGTTATGCTTGGAAAAAGTTTTACCTAGAAAAGTTCTGCTTTAAATGTTTTCAAGTTAAAATTTGAACTTATAGTGTTTTTTATTGTAACGATGTAAAAGAGGTTGTTAAGATGGAAAAGATTGTGTTTATATAGGTTAAAGTTCCCCACTTTGCTTGGAAAAGCTTCCCGGGGGGGGGGGAGGATAAAAATTGGAAAATTGAAAAATAAAGCTTTAGGTAGTTGTACATTGTTTAACCCAGAGAATGTTGTTTATCAAACATTACGAAATTACCGAAGGTTCCATAATTTCCATGATAAAACAAGCCTATCAAACACACCCTAATAGTAGCTAATTCTGAAGTAGTTACAACAATTCAGATGAATATGTAGTAGTTGATTTTTTTTTTCCTCTAATGATCTTTAAACTCATAAGATGTTCCTTTTAGTGGTTAACCATTACCAAAGCAATGTATGGACACTTCTCATGGATATTACTCTATTCCACGTTTCACATAATGTGTTTTCTCAGGTTTTACCCTTGTCAAGTTGCAGTAGTTTATTGAAATTTGTAATTTACAGTACAACCACGAGCATGAGCTTTAAGACTCTAGTCAGCTCATCCTTTAACTAGGCATTATAATTTTTAATGTTTCTTTTTAATTTTTTTATATAGTTCAGGTTCATAAACATAATCTGAAACTTCTATCCCCTTCCCTTTTTTTTTATCTAATAATGAAAATGAATATATAATGGGTTCCTAGTGTGGAACAGCTCTCCCGTAGGGAAGGCATGAGTTTTGATTGTAGATGTGTAGTTCTCCCCTGCAAAAAAATTACCTTTCCTTCTCATTATATGTATATTTTTTTTCCATCTCTCTCTCTCTCTCTCTCTCTCTCTCTCACGGAGAGAGAGAGAGCATATTTTATTTAGTGAAATTGACTTCTAGTGGTTTGATTTCTGAATAATGGTTTGTTCATTACAAGGTTTATGATGTTACTTTTTTCACAAATTGTAGAGACTACGAATTTACCAACCAAGATGTGAAACTTTTGAAACTGTAATTCACTCTTATACCTCTTGCCCTTATGCTTGGGACGAACCCTGCTACCCACATCGCCTAACTGTTGAGGTATGTCTTTGTTTTTTATTTTTATTCTTTATTTTTTTCCTTCTAATGATGAGTGGTTTGTGGCCAATGCTAATAAATCTTTATTCGAAATTTGTTAGGTGCCCGGTGAGCGTTCGATAGGGTCCTATACTCTTGATGATGTAAAAGAATACACACCTGTATACTTACCTGCAACGTCCGAGGTACTTTCTCGGTGATGCTTCTAAATTATACCTCTTTTGCACTTATATACTCCTGCTTGAATGTTGATAAAAGACTAGCTAGAAGAATCTCAATTAGTATAGACTGAATCAATTTAACAGAGAATTTTCACTTAAAACTTCATTTTTCAGAAGCCTGAAAGAAAGCTGCTTATTTCTGTCCATGCCGAAGGAGCACTGAAGGTGCATTTCTGCTGTTTTGAAGTGGATTGTATATCTTTTTGCTACATCTATCTAGCTTAGTGCTGTCTTCCTTTAACACAGGTTCTCAGCATTATTGATTCAAGCTACCATATTTTGAATGATATACACGGCCCACATTTTCCACATTTGAAAGAGAAAAGAAAACCTGACCAGAAAAAGGAAAATTCTGTTCTTTACAACGAAAGGATATCAGTTGCTCTTCCTTTCATTGGAATATCCATCATGAATTCTCATCCGCAGGTATCACTATTTAGAAAACAAAACTTTTTTTTTTACCAAAATGCCCTCACTATTAGACATTAAGTGGTAGTTTTGTGTGTAGGAATTGCTTTTTGCGTGTGCAAAAAATACGAAGATTGATCTTGTCCGGAGTTTCGATCAACAAAAGTTGTCTTTGCAAATCTCATCCTTGCAAGTTGATAACCAGTTGCATCGTACTCCATACCCAGTTATCCTGTCTTTTGACCGTGAATATAGGAGCAACCCGATGGGGAGAAATGAGAGTTTGGTGCATTTTGCTTCTGAGATTTCACGAGAACCTGTATTCTCCTTAACTGCTGCTATGTGGAGTAATAAAGATGTAGCATTAGTTTCTTTCGAATATATAAGCTTAAGGTATGTAGAGCTTAATAACGTACAGGGGTGGCAATTTAATGTTTTTCGACAAGAACCATTAAGACATGAACACGCAGAACACACAAACATATTTTTTTTCCCCAGACGAACATGATACATATAAAACATGTCACGAATAACATGATATCTAATTTTTGCACCAACTTAAGCATGAAAGCATGACTTACACGAATCATAATTTTGTCACCAACACGACACGACATGAATTCGTATTAAAAAGTTTCAATACGAACACAATGTATCGTGCTAATTTGGGGTTAGTTTCGCGTCGTATCATGTCGTGTTTAAAATTGCGACCCCTAGTCAAATGTATCTTTAATTTTTAGTCGATTCCTTCATTGTGTGACATATTACGTCTAACGCTTGCAGAGTAGCAGATTTTCATCTGGACCTCGAGCAAGAAGTGATCTTGAGTTTGTTCGATTTCTATAAAACTGTATCTTCGGGATTCCAGAGCAGAGCTTTTCCTCATATGGATTCCACACTGCAGCCTCTTTTTCCTGAATTTGGTCTTGTGAAGGCCAATGGGGACCAAATTTATTCTATCAATGTTCCTATGTTTATCGAAAATCGCAAAAGCAGCCAATTGCTACCATCAATAGTTCCAATTGGGGCTCCATGGCAAAAAATATATCTCCTAGCCAGAAAACAGAAGAAAATATACATTGAGCTGTTTGATTTGGCCCCGGTGAAGTTGAGTTTAAGGTGAATACTCAACTGTTCCCTTATACTCCTTTTGGTAGAGTGGAGTGGATGTGAGAAAGCAGTTTCATTTATTTGGTATAGTGGAAAAGTGGATGGATGAATTTTCCTTCCAAGCCCCCATATCATGCCCCTCCAAAAATGGGAGGAAAAGTGGAAGGAAAGATGGAGAGAGGAGCATTAATTACTTAATTAGACATTAATTATTATTATAACCTTTTTAACACATTTAATGTATTTAAGTGCTTGAATCTATGGATATAATTGGTTAAAAGCATGAATATTTTATTTTTTCCTTCTTACATAGGTATGAAATTGCTGGTCTCTCCTTTTCTCCTTCCTTCCTGCCAGATAATAAAAATGAGGGGACAAGGATTTTCATCCCTTTTTGGATGGAAAAACTCTCTTCCAATTTCCGTTCCTTTTATCCAAACAGAGTCTTCGCAGGCTTGTTTTCTGTATATAAATGCACTAACATGAATGTTTAATTTATTTTTGCAGCTTTTCGAGCAGTCCCTGGATGCTTAGGAATGGGGTACTTACATCTGGAGAATCACTTATCCATGTTAGTAGCTAAGCTTCCTGCTCAGTTCTCAATTAACAATGCCAAGTTCACTATGGTGTAAAAGATAGTGATTCACAACTTTGATACCAATTGATGCAAATCCTAAGTCGAGAAGGCAACAAATCAAAGAAAGCGCAGTGAAATAATGCACAAACAAGACGATCTCACAAGTTTAAATTTAAAAACACACAAGGAGAACAAGAAGAAGAATAAGCACCCCAGTGATAATATTCTAAACTCCTTATAAATCAATATTAATATCAAAGTTCACCCCTTTTAATTAGTTACAAGACCCGTATTTATATGACTCTGTAATTATAAACGTACTATAAGTAGGAAGCCTAAATAGTTTTGGAAACTACTAAAATTGAAATGTGGAAAACAGAATAATGCATCTGAATATGTTCCCAAAACAATAAAGGGAATGGAAATATCTAAATTATTTTTTATTTCTTGAAAATTTGCCCCAAGCTGCCTTGTGCTTGTTCAAATGGGACTTCAAGTGTTACATGTTTTTTCTATACTGTTTCTTTCTCATTTCAACCCTGTGTGCAGTTATACATTTTTTTAACTTAATGTAGCCACCGGTTGTCCTTGTCTTGCTTTTGGATTCTTATAACTTGAATTTGTTACAGAGAGGTCTTATGGCTCTTGCTGATGTTGAGGGAGCACAAATACGCCTCAAACAACTTATCATAACACATCAATTGGCTAGCTGGGAATCCATTCAAGAAATCCTGATCAGGCATTACAATAGACAGCTTCTTCATGAGATGTACAAGGTCAGGTTTTAGATGACTTAGCTTTTGTGGGTTTAGTTTGTTTACAGTTTGCACATACTCACTACTTTTGCTTCATTTATAGCCAATGTTAGCAGAAAAAAATGCTTTTGTAAGAAAAACGCATAAAATAGTTGATTTTGATGAATCTGCTGTTATAGGACTGTTAAACGTGGATAATAGTTATGCTTAGATCCTTCAAGTTAATTATTTGTTATAATTTTAAATATTACCAACTGTCATTCCAAGTTCATTTCTAATTTACTTCAATGAGTTACAAGATCCTTTGCATGTTTTATGATGAATAATGATATGGGTACCAAAACCTCCCCCAAAAGTGACGTGGATTCCACTTATTCTCTCACTTACCTATTAAGTGTTGCCTTGTGGTATGGGTCCTGCTAGGGCACAAAAATTTATTGCTTGTGGGGGAGGTTTTGGGGGACTTATTTTGGAACTCATAGCAGGACTCTTTTATGATTGTTGATTCTGCAGGTGTTTGGTTCTGCTGGTGTTATTGGCAATCCCATGGGATTTGCAAGAAGTGTTGGTCTAGGCATCAGAGATTTCTTGTCGGTTCCAGCAAGGAGTGTTATGCAGGTACACCATGTTGCCATTTATACCAGAAAGTTGGGATATATTTATGTAAGTGGTTCCATATGTACACACATAAAAATGCTCTCCTATGGATTCTATGGACCTAAATGAGGACTTGAAGTAAGGATAATTTTTCACCATTTGATGCATCTAATGATGAGGAGAGAGTGAATCTAAAACACATCTAACGGTTAAAAACATGGGCCTTATTTTATGTCCTTGCTATAACACGGACATGGACACGAATGTTGTCTCTGCCATGAAAAGGAGATGCTGACACGAGAAATCTAAAATAATTAGGACACGACACGGAGGGACACAGCGCTAAATAAATGTATTTGTTAAATTTACATGTATGTATATATATATATATATATATGGAGAGAGAGAGAGAGAGAGAGAGAGAGAAGAACATATTTAAATACAGATTCAAAAGAAGATACTGATAAATATGAAAAGTGAAGGTCGTTTTAAGATAGAACTTTCATGGAGTACCAATCGAGGGCTTGTAGAGCTTGTAGAGTAGGGAAATGGAGAATGTTTGGAGAACTCAAATCAAAGCTTTACAAATATTAATATATATTAATTTTCACAGAGGTGTCCTCCCCGTATCCGTTACATTTTTTATCCCAAACATGTCAGAAGCACCTCGTGGCGTGTCCAACACCTGTTGGAGACGTGTTGTACCCGAACTTGTGTCCCTTTATGTCTGACACCTACCACCTCTAGAGAAGTTTCAGTGCTTCCTAGTATATACTCTCTCCATCCCAAATTATGAGTTCCTGTTTGAAAGCAAAACATTTAAGGAAAAGTTTACTGTCTTAAAATTATCCTCATAAGAGTATGAATTACTTTTGAATGCAAAACATGCACATATACGAATATCAGTGGCAATTCAGTGATATATGAATATTGAAACCTTCAACTGTTTCTGCAGAGTCCTGCTGGACTTATCACAGGCATGGCACAAGGCACAACTAGTCTTCTTAGTAACACAGTCTATGCCATCAGTGATGCCGCCACTCAATTCAGCAGAGCTGCACACAAGGTATCTCTCTCCCTCTCTAAATTTTTCACATTTTTGTGTTTGTGGATCCATCAGTTATTAGGCTTCATATTTACTGGATTTTCAACTTGCAGGGCATTGTCGCGTTCACATTTGATGACCAGGCTGCAGCCACATTGGACAAACAACAGAAGGGCATTCCTTCTCATAGCAAAGGCGTAATAAATGAATTCCTGGAGGTATATATACACACACACACTAGAAAATACCTGTGTTGATGACTATTATAGTTTTGGATCATTATTAACCGTGTCTATGATACACTTCATGCTATCAATAAACATGTGTTACGAACTTACGTCTCTTCAACACACCTGTTGATATATTATAATTTTTAAAACAAGTAAAGGTGACATTGTAGCAGTAGTTACAACACATCTTATTGATATTTATTAATTTTTACACCACCAGGGTTTTGTTTATAAATTTTTGTGTATACTTTACAATTATAAATAAAAGTGGATAGTAAAGTATGAAGTGTGAAAATGAGAGGGTTTGAGTTACAAGTATGAAAGTGAGAAGTATAACAAGGCACAAAAATCTTGATGTGAAGCCCACAGTGAGATGGACAACAAACATCAACACCATGCCATGTAGGTCACTTGGATGAATAGTAAAACATCATAAAATTGTTTACATTCAAATGGCTACTATTATTAATTTGGGATGGCAGGACTATTTCTCATCACATTTATTCTTTAATAGTTTTCCACAATGTACACTTTAGTTAAATATATCCTTTATCTATTTTACTTTGTTTGCTGAAGGGTCTCACTGGTCTTCTCCAATCACCAATTAAAGGAGCTGAGAAACATGGCCTTCCTGGAGTCATCTCAGGTATTGGTCTATAAGTGTCGAGAAGCTTTGTATACATTCCTACTAGCATCATGGTTGTCCTAGTCAGTAACAGCTGCAGGAAAAGTTTATATATATATATATTGATATTGTAGTTTAGATACTTCGATGAAACCACGGCGAATTGGACGAATTTACGTGGGTTTGGCATTTAACGTTCTGAAATCATTACCAGTATCTATAAAGTACCTAAATCAACTAGATTGGGAGTGACAACCTGAATAACCGAGCCCACTCTCCGAGTCAAATTTAAAAAATAAAAAATAAATTATCTTTATCCTCGAAATAATGTATTGTTGACTCACCCATAACCAAAATTTAAACCAATAGTGTCAAAAATTAGATGGCTGCCAAAAATACATCTTTGAACCGTGGGCATTGGTTGTGGATGTAAATGCGGAATTGTACGCAAATAATTGGGTTTCACCTCTCAACCCTCAATATCATATTAGTAAGTCTTAATGGGCTTTGAGCTCAAGCAATAAACCCTAATAGCTAAATAAACCTAAATACCCTTAAACTAATTCAGGGAGTGTTCCTAGAGAATATCTCTTATTCAACTAGCTTAATATTAAATAATAAATACAACTAAATATAGGGCTTTGTTGGTCCCCAATGTGATGATATTTTGGTAAACATCCCATGTTTTTCGCACTCTAGTGTTCGGTCCCTGCCAATGATATATTGTATGCTGCAAAGATATTTTAGCATTTTATTTTATTTTATAATTTTGCATTGATATTTAATGTTGCAAAAATAATTAATAGAGACCTCACACTAGAGTTTTAAAAGCACATGTTTTTTAAGTTGACCATGTCTCGAGGACAATCTTCCATTCGAACTACAATTAGCTTGGGCGAATCCACGTGACCCGTGTGGTTCAATATAGTGTGCTTATGCCCTTTCCATTTCTTTTCATGCAGGTGTAGCCCTTGGAGTAACTGGACTTGTGGCTAGACCGGCTGCAAGTATCCTCGAGGTCACCGGAAAAACCGCTCAAAGTATTAGAAACCGAAGTAAACTCCACCATATGGAATCCCAACGCTTTAGGGTCCGTCTCCCACGGTCTTTAAGTAGAGAGTTTCCCCTTCGGCCTTACTCGTGGGAAGAAGCGGTTGGAATGTCAGTTCTCTTAGAGGCCGACGACGGTTTGAAGTTGAAAGACGAGATATTAGTTGTATGCAAAGCACTTAAACCGGGTGGTAAATTTGTCGTCATCACAGAAAGGCTCATCTTAATTGTTAGTTGTTCGAGTCTAGTAGATTTCGGTAGTCCTGAGTTTCGAGGCGTTCCCGCCGATCCCAAGTGGTTGATAGAAGCCGAGATTGGAATGGATAGTGTAATCCACGCCGATACTGATGAAGAGGTGGTGCATATTGTTGGTAGTAGTAGTTCGGATACATTGTTGAGGCAAAAAAGAGGCGGAAGTGGTGGTGGCTTGAGAGCGGGAAATCGGTGGAGTAGCTCTCCTACACTCCCACTTTTTCAAACCAACTTGGAATTTACATGCAAAGAAGAGGCACAAGATTTATTGCATATATTGTTGTCTACAATCAACAAAGGAAAAGAGAGAGGTTGGGGTTCTGTTCATCTTCTTCATCAAATTAATCTGAAGTAGATAGCCTTTTTTGTTTTGATTTACTTGGGTACCTCTCTAATGGTCGAAATTAATTGTTTTTTTAGTGATGGAAAAATAGCAAAATCTAAAGAAATAATTATGATAGTACCAAAGTCTATTTTTGGAACGTTAGTGTGGTACCTTGGATCAAAATTACTTTTTACAAGTATACGAGTTTTGTTGTTTACAATCGAGTGCAAATGTTTGTAGATATACCCAAGTTGTACATAATGTATATTATTTATATATTGGTCTTGTTTCTTTAATTGGGAAAGCTGGTGAATATGTTGATTAGACCTGGTAATGTGTATAATTGGCTGCCCATTTAGAGATGATTACAAAGCTATCCACAAGATTTTATGCATTTATTTATGGGTAAATTACACTAAATCCCTTGAACTATTTTGAGTTTATGGGTCACCTCCCTTGTATAAAATTCTGGACAAACTCACCACGTAATTTATCAACACGTTACAAATAAATCCAAAACTCGGGTCCCAGGATTTTTTCAATGTGAAAGGACAATATTACCCCTGAAATAGAATAAAAACCAAAAAGATTAAATAAAAAAACAATCTCTCCCTTTATGTGAACAAAACAAGACGTCCAAACTCCACCATCACCCAACTTCTTCACCTGTTACAACGTCTCTCGTGCCCACCATCACCCAACTTCGTCACCCACGCCCACATTCTCTTCTAATTCAAAACCCCTCCTCAGTTGCATACCAGACCCAATCAAAACATCCTAACAATCAATTAATGATATTAACGTACATGGGCCCATTCTTACTCAGTCTTTTACCGATCCTGCTTTGTCACCTTACCAGTTGGAAAATACCACCATGCCTCCAAGCCCCGTGCTGGCAAGAAAGTTGTAACAGTCGCACAGTTTAGTAGTAAATGATCTCCACTGGGTTTTTATGACGGGAAGGTTATGATCCGGTGACCATAAGAATCCTTTCGGGTGTGCCGGTGGCGAATTTTGGTTGATTATTGTGTTTGAGAGTTGAGGATTTGGAGTTGGGATGGGGTTTATTAAGGACCATAGACTGCAAACAACTAGAAGAGCTACCATTGTTCTGCCATTGTAGAGAAAAACGTCGGCCAAAAGAGATTGTGTGTGTGTGTGGGGGGGGGGGGGGGGGGGGGGGATGAAATGGCAGTGGGGCTTGGATTTTTTAGTTTGTTCATAGAGGGAGAGTTTTTTTTTAATTTGTTTTTTTTATTATTTATTTATTATTTTTATATTCATTCTATTTCAAGGGTAATATTATCCCTTTACACTTAAAAATGCTTGGGACTCGGGTTAGTTTATTTGTAACGGATTAATAGATTAGGGGCGGTGAGTTTGTTGGGTATTTTAGTTTAGGGGGGTTACTCGTAAACTCAAGATAGTTCAGTAAGGTTTGATGTAATTTACCCTTTATTTATTAGCGATGGTTATTGTCCATTTATATACCATTTTTTTTTTTAAAATTAGGCACCTTAGTAATGGTTGAAACTATACTTTGGTATTGGCACTTTCATTTAGATTTTGGTGCTATCCTAATTGTTTTTTGAGACTTTGGTACGCATTTTTCATTTTGAGTCATTGCAAAACTTAATGAAGTGTAAATAAACAATCATTGTACCTTTAAAGTCTAATTTCAACCATTAGCGAGTCAAAATCACTTTTATTTTTATTATAATGTATTTATTGTTCACAAAAACTGCTATGTTTGCAGATTAATCCAAGTTTTACATCGTATATGATCATATTTTGTGTTGCTGATCTCGTTTTTCTAATTGGAAAATCTGGTGCATATTTTAATTAGGGGTGGTAATTGTATATAAATATAGCATCAATTGGCTTTTTTTTTAAGAGATGGTTACAAAGATGTTCACAAGAAAAAGTCTAGCGATTTGAATTTAATATAAGTAGTTTAGATGGAAACAATGGAACATTTGCTGGCGAAATGAACAAGATGAAAAGAGGATAACTAAAATTAAAAAAAGTCACGTTGTAGAAACGATGAGGGAGAAAGAATGGATTTTATCTAAAATTATGTCTATACACATACTGCAAGGTTCTAGTGAGCACCCCTATGAGAACTATTTTTTTAATCATAGTAAAAAGGAATTTTGTAATCAAATTTTGGTGAAGATCATTTTAAAAAATTGGTTGAAAATTCATCTAGAAAGTGTGGAATGCAAATCTTAAAAAAATGTGTATTTTACATAATTCATTTTTTACTGTTTTTAAAAAATTATCCATATGGAAAGTCACCTGCATGTATATATCTATATATAAATTAACATGTTTGAAAAAAAAATTCACTCGAAAAACTCACACTTCTAATGTGAGATCTCTAACCCAAGATCGAACTTAGTAAATGAGTTTTCTGTTGCTAATGGTTCTCTCTACTAGTAAGGCACCCCTTAATCAAAGAGTATTTAAACCCTTTATTTTTTATTTGAAGCCATTTTTCTTTTCTGTCTCTCTCTTCTCATTTTCTCTCAAAACTAAACCCTAACAATAACACCATTACCACTAGGGAGGTTTGATTATCTCTCCCCTAAAAAAAAAACTCACTTCCACTTCTCACCCATCACCATGTAGGCAAAACTATTTCCCTCTCTCTCCTCTTTATACCCATGACATCTGTGTGTGTGTGTGTGTGTGTGTGCACGTACGCGCGTGCACGTGTGTATAGACACAAATTCGTGCATATGAACATATATACATGGATATGTGTATATACATATCCCCAAACTGAGTTCTAGATGCACCAATTTTCACAAATGATTAACTTTCCCTTCAAACATAAAAAAAAAAGCAAGACATATTTCCTAGAGCATATAAGGACTCTAGTAATATTTTTTGTCCGGCCTCAACCACCAAAGGGTTGGGCTCCTCCTCGAAAGGCTCCAGCACCATTCTATTAACTCACTTTGTTCTATAGCTTGTAGTTCTTTCTTTAGTCACCTCGGGTGCCATAGCTTTGGCAAGGGCCTCAGCAAACCCCACCACCATCGGGGGTAGTTGTTGATCTCCCCCAGTTTCCATCTCAATGGGATATAGTTTTGCGACCTCAATTAGCCTTACTCTGTCCGCGACTACACAACCTCGACCTCTGTCACCCTTTCCTCTTCCTCTAGCAGATATCTGATAGAAATATCACATTTATACGTGTATGTTCCGAGATCTAAGACGTAAGTATATTTTACCTATCTCGAGTTTACAAAATCTAACAACACAAGCTCTGATACCACTTTTTCATTCCGCCATCTCGCCCTTCTTAGGATACAACCAAACTCCTCTCCTGAGTTAAATATTTGGCCAAATTTCAGTTTGATTAGGGCAATCTTACAAGCCTTAACATTTAAGTTATTCATCACAATCATAACGAATAAGATAATCATCAATTATAATAAAGAACACGACATACACGTGGAATATTAGTATTGTCTCATAACCATTAAAAAATTGTTAATTGATCTTCCATATCATCATAAAGGAAATATACAACTCAAAGTTTGATGCCTAAAACAAAGTATGGACATCAATTACAAATGACAATAACATATTATAATAAACTAAAATTGCTTGAGTCTATTCATAAGGCCTTGGTCTCTGATCTCCACAACCTCCACGACCTCTCTCCTTTCTACAACTCCTAACCCGATGAATCAAAGAAGATAAAAGGGTGAGATCTGAATAGGTCATAAAGGGGAAAACTAAACTCTTCGGCCAAACTTGCGAAGATGATATCAGTTGCAACTATCCAATTACCTGAAGGATATGATATAATTCAATAAGCAATGTGAAGCAATAATATGTGTAAGAACTAAGAAAATAATCTTGATTGTAAGGAGAATGAAAATTCAACATGTAATCCACAATATTAAGGGAACCTTAACTCAAAGGAAATTTATATTCCCCAGGTGGTATATTGCACCAATTAGACAGTTGTATATTCAAAGTCTTTAATTTCCATGGTCACCTATCACCTTATCCTCCCCGTCCTTCTTAGGACCTTAGTAAAACCTCATAACCATGAATATGTTCTCTTATATTTTGACTTGTCATGCCTTTGGTCGCGACATCTTTCCTAACCAAATATAGAGTAGTGCTTGTCAGCTCCTTAATCTTAGGTTGAGCTTTGTTAATCCAGGTCTACCCTATCATTTCAACAAGGATGAGTATGCCAAGGTAACTAGACAACCCTCTCCCCTAGCCTTATGAACGCCACATTAGGCTGAGGTAAAAATGTTGTGGCTTAAGTGAATCATTAACTTATTAATGAATATGATACCCTAAGAGTAACCACACACATCACATTAACATTAAGCACTAAATGATTCTTGCCTAATGTCTGCAACCCAAAAAAAACATATTGTCCCAAAGAATGCGATTTTGCTTTACCACGAACCTCTAATTTTTTATTAACTCTTCAATTCGCAAATGATTCAGTACATACATAAATATCTCGATGCGCTAGATAAGGAGGTGGGATAGGTTAATATTATCCCATTACATATTTGATGTGGGATGAGATGGGATTTCAAGTGGGATTCTTTATCTCATCTCATGTTTGGGGTTGGATGTGATAGGAATTCGAGTGAGATAAGTTATCTCAAGTAAAGCTATTATCCCATTAGGCGTGGGATTAAACTATCCCACCTAGGAGGTGAAATTATTATATCCCATTCGAATGGGGATAACTCTTATCTTATTTCGCATCCTTATACCGCACATTAAACAAAGTCTCCATCCAAAAACACATCCATGGTGGTAAGTTGAAGCGCTACACATTTTACCTTGTCAATAAAATCCACCAGAATCTCTCAAATATCTTGGCACTCAACCTACCCCATCCGCACTTCAATAATCCCACCTAATTTGTCGTTCTGTGAGCTAGTTTATCCGAAAATAGAGAATCGATTCCATGAAACCCGCGGTCCAAACATAGGTAAACCTTTGTGGCGCCAGTGTCATCGGTGTTTTATATGAGCTCTTTTAAAATAGTCGTTCCCTCCGAGTAATTCAATAAAACCTCGTGGATCCTTCGAGTCAGATCAAAATTTTGGCCAAAATCCTTTGGGAGGAGTGAGTTCGCCAATTTCAGTAGCAGATACTTCATTTTCTCTAATATGTTTTGGGAGTTTGTCAAACCATTAATGTGTGAGTGAATTGTACGAATTTCGGGGAATTAAGTTGACGATACGTGTGAAGCGATGTGTAACATGAATATATTTGCATACGGATTCACATGACACATATATTAAAAGTGAGGAAAGAGAGCGAAAAATTTAAGGATGTTTTTATTCCAACCGAATTTCAGCTAGAGTTCAACTGGGTGTTAATTTAAGGATGCATTTTTAAAATTGTTAGCGAGTAGGATGCCATCTCATTTATATAAGTTTTATTTAATTTATTAGTCCAATAAGATACCACATCAACTTTTTTGGATGCCTCATCGGCAAACCATTAGAGAATAATTCACGACGTATAGTGAGAAAAGTCATAAAACGTATAAAGTTCGTTTCATATTTGCGTAATTAACCCTAAAAAGAAAGACATATATCCAAACCTCAAGAACACAAATTCATTTTTGCCTCAAAATAGGCCATTTTCAAATATGTCGCAACAACTACAAGTTAAGCCTAGGCTGTCAAAATCAAAGATGAATTGCAAAAAGGCTTAAGTTAATAAGAAAATATTAAGGCCTAATCTCATTTAAACTAAAACCTATAAATGGGGTTCAAAGTTGAAAAAAGACGAAGATGATGATACCTTACCTTTAGGGTCTAAGTTTGATGTCTCACATTTCCTTTCTCTCGAACCCTTTCATGAATTGCTAGCAGCTTTGGATTATGTACTAAAGATTTCTATATATAATGTTGGGTGGAAACTAAGGTTTCCGTAAGTATCATCAATTTTCCAATAAAATCCTTGGACCTTCTTTAAGGCCTTTGATTTGCATGGTGTGTTATTTTTTCAATATAAAGTCTACATCTGTCTTAAACCTCGACCAAAAGTCTCCAAAGTAATATAATGTCCAAGTTTATTCTCATGTGTAATACTCCGTATTTTTAATGAATTGAACAAATAACCCAAATAAATAATTTTGAAATAATTTAGAGATCTTAATTTAGCTTTTAAAAAAGATTGGGTGATGATAATTTCTAAAGTCATGAAATTATGTGAGATCAAACTTAAAACTTGTTAATTTGAAGTTGTGGAACTTATTTGTGGATTTGTTATTGGGCTTTGCCTTAGTATTTTAGAACACTCTAGAAAGAATATGGGTGGTATTTAAGGGAAACCCCTAAGTCATTTAGGTTTCTTTATTTTTTTTTTATCAAGTTTAAGGTTTAAAGAAATTAAAAATGTGGGAATTTTAAAGTCTAATTAGCCGCCAAAATGAAATTCTAGTCTACGCCTAGGGTCGTGACTACGACTATAATACCTCGTATTTTTGGCAATTAAATAAATAATTATTTAATTATTAATTAATATTTACCCTCGTGAATTAATGTGTAATTTATTGGGATTTGTTGGTTTGGATTGCTAATTGAAATTAAAAATGAGAGGTTTAAATAAATTGTGAACGACTCGTAAATTAAACAAATTGGTTGTAATTTATTTTATGTTGTAGATTAATATGATTGGACTAGGATCTTGGAGATTACAAAGGGCCTAAATAGTATTTCTAATGTGGCAAATTAGGCCCTAGGGGTAGGCATACCTTTGGGCCAAGTTTAAGAGTGTCATGTTAGTGTTTGGGGCTTATTTGGGGAGGTCCAAATGTGGGCCCATAATGGACTTGCACGGACTGGGTTATAAATATAATATTAACCCTTATCAAACATCATATTTCATAACCTAGAAGCATAAGCACACTTTCGGGGAAGACGAAAATAACCACGAGGGTTCAAACTAGGGTTTTTGCCTTTAAAGGCAAAAAAAAAAATACTATCTTGCTTATTGTATTAATGTAATATATTTATGATTTTCAATGTTGTGTATGAATCAATTGGTTAGGAGAATGCTATTACGGTTTAAATTTGATTTTTGATTTGTAAAATCTAATTTTTAAAGGACATCATTGGTGGATTTCGTTAGAGATAACATCTTTTGGAGGGCTTGCTCTATGGTATTAGGAGTTTGCGTCTAGTATTAGTTGAGAAAGTTCCCCAACTTGTCTTGCATCTTCTTCATCTCATTGTACCATGGCTTAACTACCTTGGAATCTCTATAGGAACGATCTCCTGGGAATGATAACCTATCCCTAATGGATATACGAGTCACATACCATAGTGGAGCTTTGATGAGGTCCTCCTGGTCATTTTCTCCTTCTAACTAGGGCTCATAGTTTTCTCAAACTTCGCTATGTTCATATCAAGTTGGTTCCTCCACCATTTATGGTATAGGAAGTCTCCTGAAGACATCATTGAGTTGAACTTGAGTCTATTTTTGACGTGCTTCCATATCTTTAAAAGAGTGGGCTAACTTGGCATTGGTAGTCATCCCAACAAGAGCAAAGCTTGTATATGGTTTTTGGTTCAATGGACCTTTCATTCTCACAAAAGATGCCAAACTAGTGGGTGTTGTAATCGTTTGAGATGTTAGAGTTAACATGTGCTTCCCACACTACCTCACCTCAGACCAAATAGTGGGGAGAAGTCAAAGTTATAGATAAAGATATAAAGTGGTTCGAACCTCAGTTGAGAATCCTATGTCCATTGTCAAAGGTGTTGCACTTTACATTATATTATAAACGAGAGTGTTACAATCTATAAACCTCTTGGGATTTGGACAATTGGTCTATGGATGTTTGCGGTCTTTGTTACTGATTAAAGTTTCCTTCGGAAGTAACTGATAGAATTCTCTAAAGGTTTCTTATCCAAGTTTAGGACTCAATAAAATATACAAAGTAATAGAGGTTGGAAGTGGTCCAGACCTTCTTTTACATTCTACTAATAGTGGGTTAATAGAAGATACAACAAAGAACCCTTGAAAGTTTAGGGATAGAATGGTTAACATGCTTATTTAATAAAATTTTAAGTGAAGGAAACATGTTAGATGAGTGGAGGAAAATCACCATACTACCTTGTATAAAAATAAAGGAAATATACAAAATTGTGGTAATTATAGAGGAATCAAGCTAATGAATTACACTTTAAAATTATGGGTAAATGTTATAAAATAAAGATTAAAAAATAAGTCAACTATTTCGAACAATCAATTTGGATTTATGTCAGGGCGATCCACTATGAAAGCTATTTACTTATTAAGACAGTTAAAGGAGAAATGTAGAAGTAAGAATAAAAATTTATATATGGTCTTTATGGATTTAGAAAAATCTTATCATAGAGTACCTAGGGATATAATTTGGTGGTCTTTAAGGAGGAAAAGAATCCTTATGAGTTATATTAAAGTTATTGAAGATATGTATAATAACACAAAGAGTAGAGTAAGGACTATATGTGGAGAAACTAATGACTTTACGATTAAAGTGGGTGTACATCAAGGATAAGCTTTAAGTCCTTATTTATTTTCCATAGTTTTAAATGATATTACTAAGGACATACAAGAAGATGTCCCATGGTGTATGTTATTTTCAGATGGTATAGTTTTAGTAGACACTTCAAAGGAAAGCTTAGCGATGAGAGTAGATGCTTGGAGAAAAGCCTTAGAGTCAAACGGACTAAAAATCAGTAGAAATAGAACAAAATTTACGAAATGTAAATTTAATAATGAGGCGTCGAGTAATATACTGTTAAAGATTGAAGAGAAAGTGATAAAACAAACTAATAAATTTTGTTATCTAGGTTCAATGTTACAATGTAATGAGGGTATTGATGAGGATGTTATGAGTAGAATATCAACTGGTTGGATGAAATGGATACAAGCAAGTGGGTTGTTATGAAAAAAGAGGATAACTAATAAATTAAAGGAAAATTTTATAGTACAGTTGTTAAGCCAATGGCCTTGTATGGAGCGGAGAGTCGGGCGTTAAAGAAAAAATATGAATAAAGTCTCCATGTTAGTGAGATGAGGATGCTTCGGTGGATGATACGAATTACTAGAAAGGACAAAATTAGAAACCAATACATGAGAGAAAAGTTAGGAGTAGCTCTTATTAACAATAAATTAAGAGAAAGTAGACTTAGGTGGTACAGACATTTGTTGCGTAGACGAGTAGATACCCCTATAACAAGAGGAAGATTGTTGGAAATAGAGGGTAAAATAAAAAAAAAAGGTCGCTTTAAGCTATCGTGCGAGGAAATTATTAGGAGAGATGTTAAGGAATAAACTTCAATGATAATAGTGCATATAATAGATTAGAATGGAAAAGGAAAATCCATGTAGTCGATCGCATATAATGGGATTAAGGCAAGGATGATGACGATGATGATGATGATGATGATGATGAATAATCAACATTTATTATACCTACATTAGTTGGTTCTCTGGTGATTTTGTAATTGATTATCCTGCCTCTAGCCCTTCACAAGCTTCCCATACATAAGCACTCTCTTGCAGAGAGAATGAGTAGATTGCAGTCGCATGGTTGGGATTCCCCTAAGGTCTGACGGCTACAACAACATGGTGGATTATTGGGGAAAGGCTTGTATGCGGTGTAAGGTAGTTGATGGGAGCGTTTGATATGAATGGAAGTCATCAATGCTGGTGGGATCGAGTTGTGGAAGTAGGTAGAATAATGTTTGTTCCTTCTACTGACCTTCCAGAGAAGATTTAAGAGCTTAACTAGACATTTGTGGGGTCTGGGAGTGGGAGAGGTTGCTCTAAAAAGGCTTGAGCATGGTCTTGTGACATAACGTTGAACTCAATATTATCTTTAGGTGTAAAATCATCATCATTATCATTCTTTCCTTAATCCCATAACATGGAGTCGGCCACATGGATTATCCTTTTCCATTCTAATCTATTATAAGCAATATTTTCATTCAAGTTTAAATCCTTAAAATCTCTCCTAATAATTTTCTCCCATGATAGGGTAGCCCCTTCCTCTTTTACCCTCAATTTTAAATGATCTTTCACTTGTTATAGGTGCATCTACTGGCCTACAAAGAACATGTCCGTACCATATAAGTTTGTTTTTTCTTAATTTATTAGTAATGGGAGCTACCCCTAACTTTTTTCTCACATAATGGTTTTAAATCTTGTCCTTTATAGTAATTCCTATCATCTATCTGAGCATATCATCTCACTAACATGGAGACTTTGTTCATATTTTTTCTTCAAAGCCCAACATTCCGCTCCATAGAGGGTTGCTAGTCTAACAACTGTTCGATAAAAATTTTCTTTTAATTTATTAGTTACCCTCTTATCGCATAACACCCCACTTGATTGTCTCAATTTCATCTAATCGGTTCATATTCTACTCGTAACGTCCTTATAGATATTCCCATTACTTTGCTACACTGAACCTAAATAGCGAAATTTATTAGTTTGGTTAATCACTTTTCTTCAATCTTTAACATTATGCTATCAGACGCCTCATTATTAAATTTACATTCCATAAATTCAGTTTTATTTCTATTGATTTTTAGTTCCTTAGATTCTAAGGCATTTCTCCGAGTATCTACTCTCATCGCTAAGGCCTCATTTGAAGTGTCTACTAAAACTATATCATCTGCAAACAACATACACCATGGGATATCTTCTTGTATGTCCTTAGTAATCTCATCCAATACTACGACAAACAAGTAAGGACTTAAAGTCGATCCTTGATGAAGACCCACTTTAATCATAAACTTATTAGTTTATCCACAAATAGTTCTTACTCTACTCTTTGTGTTATTATATATATCTTCAATAACCTTAATATAACTCATAGGAATTATTTTTCTCCTTAAGGTCCACCATATTATATCTCCAAGTACTCTATCATATGCCTTTTCTAAGTCTATAAAGACCATATGTAAATTTTTATTCTTACTTCTACATTTCTCCATTAACAGTCTTAATAAGGAAATATCTTGCGTGGTGGATCACCCTTGCATAAATCGAAATTGATAGTCCGAAAGAGTTTATTTATTTTTTATTCTTTGCACTATAACCTTTTTCCATAATTTCATAGTGTGATTCATCAGTTTGATTCCTCTATAATTATCACAGTTTTGTATATCCCATTTATATTTATACAAAAGTATTATGGTGCTTTTCCTCCATTCATCTGGCATGTTTTATTCTTTTAAAATTTTATTAAATAAACATGTTAACCATTCTACCCCTATACTTCCAAGGGTTCTTAGCACCTCTATGGGTATTTTATCCGGACTAACCCCTTTATTCCTTCCCATTTTTCTTATTAATATATCTACTTCTTTTTCAGTAATCGGACGTACCATTTCTATATTCAGTACTATTCTTTTGACATCTTTTTTGGGATATTCTTCGTTCAATAATCATTGAAAATATTATTCCCATATATTTAGAATTTTTTTATCGTTAATTAATATATTTTGATTTATATCTTTAATACATTAGTGGACCCATATCCCTTGTTAATCTATCTCTATCCTTTGCCAATTTATATATCTCCTTTTCACCTTCCTTGATACATAATTTACTTTAAAAATTATCTAGTGTGTTTTATTGTGCATTTTTAATAATATTTTTTACTTCACTTTTTAATTTCTTATACCTTTCTAAGTCTTCGTGATTTTTACTCTTCCGTTACTCTTTGAAACTTGCTCGCTTCTTTTGTATTATCTTTTATACTTCCTCATTCCACCACCAAGTCGATTTTTTTATGAATCTTTTTCCTTTAGTCTCTCTAAAAATTTGCTTACCTATTTTCTCAATATCATTTGTTATTCTTGACCAATATTCCATGAATTTAAGTGATTTTCAAATCAATAATGCCAAACTATCTAGTGTTTTTTAAGAGAATTCGTTGTGCAAATCATTGATCTTATACATTGTAACACCCTCAAAATCTCATATATATATATATATATATAAATTCACTCTATAATTATTTGAAAATATAATAATGCTCATATGTAGTGAAGCATCAATGAATATAAAATAAATGGCCTTGGCACTACTGTTTTTATGTGCTGTTAATCTTTTAGGCTCTTTTTACAAATGATGGCTTTTAACACGAAGATAATTTTTCTCTTTCTTATCCCCTTTCCATTGCTTAATGTACAATACTATTTTTTAGGAAATGAAATTCGGGCAATGGTTCTTACCAGCACAACTTATCTCTTTTTACATTTGGTTCGTTATTAAGAATGATTGAGATGAGAACAGCGTATTCGACAAATGATAAGCAAGTACAATGTTTAAAAAGTTTGTCCGCGTGTGCAATTAATGTTATAAAGAGTCTAACATAAAGTAAGTAATCATCAATGAACAACTTAATTCTATCCTCACATTATTACGCACACTAATGAAACAAAGCCATGTCTCAAAACAATATGAAAAAGTCACGTGAATGGATGGAATGTGGGAGAAATCTGAATATCTTAAATGTTCATCCATGTACGTTGAAAAAATAAAAATACAAAAAACTTTTTGTCTTTTTAAAAAATATTATAAAAAATATAATGTTTCTCAATTTTTCAAACTTTTTCTTAAAAACCATTTTTTGGATTTTTTTAACTTTTTCATTAAAACAAAAAACCTTTTTGGAATTTTTTCAAATATATAAAAACGAAAATGCATAATGATACAAAAAAATACAATTTAGCAATAGCGATATAAGTTATGAACATGATAATCACCCTATTTTGAAACAAGTCCTGACCTCAATCATTAGGCCCAGAGGAGTTCTCAACAATGAGAAGACATCCTATAAAATTACTCCATCAAACATTGTGAAGTCTTAACTAAATACTCTACTTGCTTTCGAAAACTCTCAAAAAATCTATGGTGATGTGAGGTAGCATGTGGAGCAACATGTCTGGGAGTGCGCACGAGAACATATGTAAAAACTTGTGTGGGAGCATACCGGGGAACATGTGTGTGAAAAACTCTCCATGGCTTCAAGCAAAACTTTCTAAGGTGACGTATTTATTTTCAATGGGAACAAATATAAACGGTCTTGGGTATACCTTGCTCAAAATGTGTAGGACGAGCTTTCCTTGGTAGGTTGGGTCTCCTTGGTGGGTTAGGTCGAGACCCATAAGGATCCATCACAAACTCGGGAACCGTTTCGAGTGCGACTTTGGAAGTGGATGCACCGTCATAATCTATTCTTTGACTCTCAACATTACCTAACGTGGGATCGAGGATCATCTTTTCAACCTTCTTAGATGTGTCATCTAAAGTGACCTTGACCTCCCGAGTACTTTCGAGATCAATATCAAGTTAAGATATACGGATTTCAAGTTTCTCATGAGTCTCCAATAAAGCTTGAAGATCTCTTGTAAGACTAGCCACAATTGCTTAAATCGGTCTTCTCCCTATCAATAACATTCAACTGCTCACACAAAGAAACTTTTACCTTCTCGGGTTGACTCACCGATGCCTCACACTCTCTAAAAACATTCACCTCTTTCTCTAAATCTAACACCCTAAGAGAAAAATCTTTATTAAGCTTTTTCATTTTTAAAGTCTCGATGTAAAGTTCGCGAAAGGTTTTTTGGAGTCCACCTTCTCCCCCCACTCAAATTCTCTTCCTCACTCTCACTCTCTCCAGAATTATTCAAAACATCGTCGAGGCTCTCACGTTTAGAAATATCCTCATCGATTTGGGACAAACTAAAAGTGCTTAAGTGACTTTCCATGAATGCAAAGAAATTAAGTTCATACGGTGATTCATATCCATAATCCACCGACTCGACGTCATTATTATTAAGAGTGGATTTGTGTGCAACTTTCCCTCTGCCCTGTCTCCTTAGCCTAATGGCACACTCGCGGGCTTTGTGTTCCTTTACCTCACACTCATAGCATCTCACCCCATCTTTCTCAAAAACATTCTTGCCCTCATTCTCATTTTTATTTTTCTCAAAAATCTTTTTTTGGAAGAATTTTCTTTGTTAAATTTGAGGAATTTTTTGAAATTTTTCGCAAAAAGGGCTAAATCATCATGCTCACCTTTTCTTTATTCTTTTTATCTTGAGCTTTCAACGCAGTCCCTACTTCCTTTTCTTAGTAGTATTGGGAAACATGTCGATTTCATAAGTTTGAAAGTCTCTTACGAGTTTTTCTAACCTAAGAGAATTATATCTAATATTTCCAATGAATTTAGGATAGTGACTTTAGGGATAAAACGGGATCGTAGTGATCTCAAAATCTTTTTCACGACTTTCGTCTCATGAATTTTCTCACCCAAATTAAAACTAGAATTGACTATGTCCAATAAATGTGCGTAAAACTCATCAAAAGTGTCAGACTCATTCATGGTGATAGTCTCAAATTGGGTGGTGAAATTTTGAAGCTTAAATCTTTCACGACGTTGGTACCCTTGTGAGTGAGTTGGAGGATATCCTACGCTTCCTTAGACGTGGTGCACGCCATGATGCGACGGAACTCGTTAGGGGTGGCGGCTCAAGAAATTGCACTTAAATCATTAGAGTTAAATGTACTCCACTTAAAATCATCATCTGACCAAGCAGAGACAGGTTTAGGACTTATGACATCCCTGTTAGTCATGGCGAGTGGTGTCCACCCTCTTTCACATTCGAG